>CAWUFW010004311.1:0-600000 GCA_963921515.1 Calotriton arnoldi | reverse complement strand
GTTGAGTGTGAGTGCATCCATAGATAAAATCATTGACACATACAAGTTTTGGATCTGTATTAATGCTACACCTCCCCAGGGGAGGGGTAAATGGAAGGCATATGGTCAAACAATTAGTGTTGTCAGTTTTGAGTTGCATGATGAGGCACACTAAGCAAGAAGTAAATTCCAATTAAGATAATACAAACACCCTTGCTTCCTGCACAATTTTAATCCACACAACAATGCAGAGCCCCTTGCACAATGGTGCAAGGGTGTTTGTATTAGTGCTATGCAGCATTTTAGATTCTGTAACAAAAGTTCAAATTAAACCTTACCTACCCACAACCTTTCACACAGGGTGCTACAGTTAGGAGGCCACCTGTCTTTTACTGTGTGTAAAATCAAATACTGAGCCTCTCCTACAGTGTCTAAAGTATGGAAATGGTTCCATACATAACTCAGATGCAAGGAAGACTTACAGTTGTCCAGGGGCCTCTGACAATTTAACATATACCTACAATGTACTCAGCACAAATTGTATATCATGTACTCACCTAACACAATAGTACCAACTCATCACAAATAAATAATATCCAACTAGAGAATAATGATTAATTTAATAATTAGGAAAAACCCTATCATACACTAACTATCCTTAAGACTAGCCTATACTACCTTATCTAAAAATTAACCAATCTTAACCACTATCGATACATGACAAGTTAGACATCAGCCCTCCACCCTCCTTAATGCACATGGCTTCGTACAATACAAACATCAATTACATCCTAAACATATGCTAACTACACATAGAAGTCTAAACAAATATGTGTTTTTTAATTGTTTTCCTAAACACAAAGCATTAACCCCCAACCCACTTACAAGCTTACCATATTAAAAATTCACAAAAAACTACTACCTAAAAAGATCCTAATTATCTAACACATACCTAAACTACACCTACACCTATGCTAAACCTTAAGTATAACTATGCCTACTAAAAAAACATTTTCAACTCTCAAAAACAGGGAAGGGTATGTTCAGAGGGGAAGTCAGATCTGGGTGGCAATCCTCTCAAGTGCCTCCTGGCATTTGAGTAATATCTCCTGTATGCTGGCTTGCTCTTTTTCAATCCTAGCCATCCTCCTGTCCATTCTTCGCATCCGTCAGACCAACAACAAGTTAAACGTGGAAGATGCAGCACATCTGCCCATCTTTTCCCATGCACCTGCCAGCTGCTGTCTACTTGAGGGTCCAGG
This sequence comes from Calotriton arnoldi, assembly GCA_963921515.1. Classification (NCBI taxonomy): domain Eukaryota; kingdom Metazoa; phylum Chordata; class Amphibia; order Caudata; family Salamandridae; genus Calotriton; species Calotriton arnoldi. The sequence continues at coordinate 598,759 of CAWUFW010004311.1, read as the reverse complement.
AGTGTGCTGTGTGCTGTCCTGATACTGCGTGTCACCCTGAGATCCAGCTGCTGCAGAGGGTTTCTGTGACCTGGACCTGGTACCTGATTCCCAAATGCCAGCAGCCTTCGCCTTCTCATAGATGCGGCCCATTTTGCTGAATCAATGGACAATCTTACATATGTGCCCATAGGGTTCCCGTCGTAGTCCAAAGGTTTTGCCCATGTCTGCTGTCATGTCAGCTAGGGAGTACATATAAATTCATATTAGTTAATGTTTCATATGTACAGCTTGTTTTAAAAAGTTTGTCTGACATTGCAATGCCATCATAAGTGCCAGTTGACACCTACACCAAATCTTGGGATAGATATGTGTACAATATACCTTCAGTACAATGACACCTTCTAACACAATATGTCAAACTAACCCAGGTAAGGTCAGTATAGGTGTACAATATATCTATTTAGTCACAATATAAAAACATGCATTTCACTCATACCAGTGATCCACACTCATTCAGATGAGTCAATGCCACATTCTAGCCATGGCCCAAATATGTTCACTTTTGGTGTTTGTCTTGCATCATGCAAGGGGGGGAAGGTCGTCACAAAACCTATGTGAGATGTGTAAAGGCAAGCAAGTTCAGCGTGTGTGACTCTGCATTTCATAAGTAATCTGGAGTAGGGGTGGGCGGTAAATTCCGTTCCGCTCGCGGAATTTGCGGAATTTTGGTAATTCCACGTTCCGCGGAGAACGCGGAATTACCGAAAATTCCGCGATCCGTGGCATAGCGGAATTTTTTCCTTGTTCGCGCTTTAAAAATGTGTGTTTGCGCGCGTGGTAGCGACTTACCGGGATCCCTGCATTCGCCGACGAGTTTTCCCTATTTGTTCGCGTGCGCCACGAGAGTGTGCGATCGCGAACACGTCATTCGGACGCGCCACCGGACATCCGCGTTCGCGAACAGGAAACACGCATCGCGAGCGGGCGGGACAAGTGAAACAAGATGGCCGCGCCATTTGGCGACCGGATGGGTAAGTTCGCGACATATTTCCCTCCGAGCACGCAAACAGCATCCCCGAACGCGAAAAACCCATCGCGAACGGTCGGACCAAGCAATTCCGCATGCTCGCGGAACTTTGCGAAGCTCGCGAGATTTTTTACCGTTTCGCGGATTTTTGCGGAACGCGACTCCGCAAATTCTGCCCACCCCTAATCTGGAGTTACAAAAGGCAACACACCTTGCTGACTCGTCTTACTCTGTAGCAGGGAGCCAGTCGATAGATGGAGGGTGGGTGTCTCACTGCCTCAGCACTTTAATTTTGAACACTTCACAGATTTTGCACCATTACTGGACCTGGAAACGTGACATAATGCATCATGTACACCAGTGTACCAAAAAAAGGATAAAGTTTAGATTTTGACATTTCTATACACTAATTTTCCCTGTGCTGCATTAAGAAGAACACAAAGAAAATGCTAAAGGCCTCTCAGGAGTATGTGTATGTAGGCAGGAGTACTTATCTAGCCAAGAACGATGTTGCCTTCAATGCAGGGCCCCTTGCACTGTGATGCAAAGTGCCTGTGTTGGTGCTAGGCAGGCAAATGTACACCACCAGTAAGAAAGAACAGTAATGCACTGCATCATGACATCACTGTGCATTCCTGCGTTCTTACTTTTACACAGTGCAGCAAGTTGGCTTGCCACCTTGCACTGTAGGCATGCTTCACATGAATGCCACATAGGGGATATACTGGCTATGAGGCTGTGAATGATATGCCAATCCATGGGAATTCCAGTGCATTTGTCCTGCTGGCCACAGTCATGCCAATGACAATGTATCCTTGCAGTGAGGCCTGCTGGAGCTGCATAGGTTTTACTGCAATGAGATTGGCACCATGTGCTCAACAGATACACAAATGACTGAGATATGCAGGCTGGCATCCACTTTACAGCTGCTAAACCACAGAACAAGAACCCTGACATGTGGACATCTACCCTCACAATGCATATTAGACAGGCTGAGAGCTAATGATCTGAACAACACCTTGGATCAATAGATTAGCTGCCCTTCATCCCTGCAGCCTCCAGGGCATCAGTATAATTGGTCTTCTGTCACTCCATGTTACATAGGTATGACATGGACTCCTCTGAGTCAGCTCCGTCACCCCTGAGGCAGGATTACAACAGCCATTCCTCAGATTAGTGTTCACACTGACGAAATGTCCACCCCTGTAGAAACACATGTTGAGATGCCAATTGTACGTTTTCATTGGTTGATTACACAATTCTAAAACACATTGGAATGTAATTGCTACATTCCCCACACTTATCAGTTGTGCGATGATTGCAATGTGATGTCTACCCTGGTGACACTGTCATCAATGTCTATTCAAATTGGGTTTAGGCCTGATGCACAGGTACAGGAACAGGTATAAGTACCCTCAATTTCAAGTGTTGATCTGCAGGAATATTTAACCACACCTATATTGACACTACATTCACATTAACATGCCGCCTCGTCAATTGAAAATGAATCTGTGGACACGTGCTGTTGTGTTGGCTCACTGAATGTCATTTCTTGCCATGGGATGAACACCTCCCTATACACATTACACTGTTACAACTATGATAGGATCACAGACAGATGTCACACAACTACAACCAGGTACTCATTACACTTACTTCCCACCAGGATCCAGGAAGCTGTCAACTTTTTCTCCGGTGAAAGGCAGTGTCCACCTGTTAGACATTAAGGTGAGACTTGTATTCTAAATAGTGCAACTACACACCATTTTTTTATTTATTTACTTATAGTGTCTTATAAAGCGTGAACATGACCATCATGGTATCGGAGCGTTGTACAAAAAGAGAGATGAATGATGGTTGAGGTACAGTGAAGCATCAGACTCTTATGTTGCGTTGTACATAGAAGTCAAAGGGCGAGGCTCAAAAATAGTAGGATACAATATAAAATAGGGGGAGTGACAGTTTGAAAAGTGTTCTCTTATGACACATATTTTTCTACTAGTAGGGCTTTAACTTCCTTCTTGAAAAGCTTGCCTGAGGTAATTACTCTCATTGATGGTGGTACAGAGTTCCATATTTGTGTAGCAGATCCAGCAAAAGTGCAGTTGTGTGTTTTCCCTTTTTTGAATCTGGTTTGTTTAAGTATGAAGGATTTAGCACTTCTAGAATCCCTTCCATTTTCTGATAGCTTGTTCGTATTCACCATGTATTTAGGACCAGAACCGTGCAAAGCTTTGTGTGCTAAGCATGCAACCTTCAGTTGAATCCCAGCTTCAACTGGGAGCGAGGTGAGGGCTCTGAGTGATATCATAATGAAGTGTGCCTGGTAAAAGTCCTGCTGCTGCCTTTATTGTCACTTTCATTGGGGCTAGACTGGCTTTGGGTAGACCTATGAGTGTGGCATTCCCATAGTCCAGTCTTGAGAGCACTAGAGACTGACCACCTTTTTGAGGTCTTCTGGTGGCATGAAGGGTTTTAGTTTTCTCAGGAAGTGCAGATGTAGGTTAATGCTTCTGGTTGGAGTTTGTATATAAGATCGCATGTTTAGATTTGATACTAGTGTGATGCCTAGTGATTTTACGGAGTCACAGATGGTTAGGGCACAGTTTAGTGATTTGAGGTTAAGGGACTATGGTTGATGTTGTTGAGATCTAAGGGGTGAAGCAAAAAAATAAATTCAGTTTTCAGCTGGTTTAGTTTTAGATGGTTGAGTTCCAGCCAGTCCTGTGTTTTTCTTAGGGGGTCATCCAGTCTCTGGATATACTCTTGAGAGTACAAAATTCTTGAATCTTTAAGGATTTCAGTGAGTGGTTCCCTATATAGATTGAAGAGCGTTGGTGAAATTGTAGATCCTTGCGGAACGTCCTTATCGATGCCTGCTACATCAGATAGGATGTTGCTGATTTTGACTTTTTATTGTCAGTTCTGCAAGAATGAGGTGAACCAGTTAAGTATGGTTCCTGATAGGCCCATTCTGGATTCAAGGGTCTTTCTGAGGCGTTTGTGGCAGACTGTGCTGACTGCACCACTGTGTTTGCTTTGTTCGCCCTAAGTTGGCAGGGTATGCCCAGACGTGGGTCCCTTGCTCACTTTGCCACTGGATTCAAGCAGGCCTGGCTGATGAGGGCTGTTAGCCCGAAACCGGGCCCAGGATGCTTGTTTCCGGTCCAGGGAAGACATGGCTTGGCAGTTCGGGCTGGACTGTTCCCATGAGGCACAGGGTCAAGACTGATTTGCATATGGCTGTGTCGGAACTGGGGTGGCAAAGTGAGCTAAAGAGCGATGATGGATTCAACCCAGATCTGTGACTGGGGGTGAGTGTCTGAAAAGTTTCAGCGCTCCGTCCATCATCTCCTTGTGTTTGCTTTGTTCGCCCTAAGTTGGCAGGGTATGCCCAGATGTGGGTCCCTTGCTCACTTTGCCACTGGATTCAAGCTAGCCTGGCTGATGAGGGTTGTTAGCCCAAAACCGGTCCCAGAATGCTTGTTTCCGGTCCAGGGAAGACATGGCTTGGCAGTTCGGGCTGGACTGTTCCCATGAGGCACAGGATCAAGACTGATTTGCATATGGCTGTGTCTGAACTGGGGTGGCAAAGTGAGCTAAAGAACGATGATGGATTCAACCCATATCTGTGACTGGCGGTGAGTGTCTGAAAAGTTTCAGCGCTCCGTCCATCATCTCCTTGTGTTTGCTTTGCACCACTGATAAACCCAGAAGTATTGGGATACAGGATTCATTTTGGTCTAGTGATGTTTCTATATCATCAAATATGTTTAGAATGGTGACCTCAAAATTGTGTTCAGGCCTGCAACCTGATTGGTGCTTGTCTAATAGGTCAAAATTCTTGATATGTTCCCATAACTGGTCGTGGGCACATTTTTCTACCAGTTTAGCCAGGAAAATCAGTTTGGATACGGCTCGGAAGTTGTTTTAGTCTTGCTGGTCAGTGGGCATTTTTTTTAGTAGAGGAGATATTTAGCTCATCTTCAGGCATTTAGGGATGGATCCTTGCTAGAGGGAATCATTCACAATTTTTGTCCATAGGGGAGTGACAGATTGTTGGATCTCTTTCAGTATGTGGGAGGGAATGGGATCATCAAAGTGTGCGGTGTGTTTCATTGAATGAATGGTTTTCTGGATTTCCCCCTCAGACAGCGATCTGAAAATGTTCCATAAGGCTCTGTTCTTCCTTGGGACTGTTGGAGTGTGTTGTTCGGTGTTCTTGCTGTGTGCTGTGAAGAGGCATTGATGGATCCCCAAGGTTTGGCACTAGGGGGATATTTACAGGGAAATGACACAGCGAGGTGCTGTATGCAATTTAACAGTGCCGTGCTACATAATTTCAAAAACGCAGGGATGCGCCGTATTTACAAGAATATGGTGCACCCTTGTCTTTTCCCTTGTGCTGGCGCTCAGAAAAGCTGCCTAGCACCAACACAGATAACCTTGCGCCATAGTGCAAGGGTGCCTGCATTGCAGGGAATGATTGTTTATGTGCAGGAAGGGACACCTTCCTGCACATAAACAATCTTTAAATGTGATTTGCTTTTCCTTTATGTGCTGCAGAATGCAAAAACGAATTAAATAGAAGTATTTCTCCACGTTGCGCCAATCTAATGCTTGCTTTTCAGTGGCGTTAGTTTTTGGGGCTGCCTCAGATTTACAGATCCACAGCAACATCCATTGCATGCCCATTTCACGCAGATACCTGCATGAAAGGGGCCGATATTTACAAAGCTATAGTAAGCCATGCACAGTGACTTAACACTGCTTAGTAAATAGGGAGCAGGGCATTGAGCCACCAGAACACAGGAAAAAGTGACGTTTCGGTGGCACAATCCACTTATAAATATGCCCCTAGGTTGGGTTGGTATAGAGTTGCATATGGTTGCGATTTTCTCTTTAAAGAAAGCTTAAAATGTGTTGCAGATGTCCGTCGAGTTATTTACAATTGTGGTTTCAACCAGTTTACCTGATTGTTCTTTTATTATGTCAAAATGTTTCTGGTCCTGTTCTTCACTTTATCTAGCTGTGATCCGATTGTTGTTGTTTTGGCTTTTAAGGTAGCCTTTTTGTATGCAATTCTGTGCATTCTCAGCTGTTCAAGATGGGAAGTGCTTGGGTCCTTCCTCCATCAGCTTCCAAGAGTTTAAACTCTGATGTGTCTTCTAGCGAGAGAGATTTTAAGGTAAGGAAGTTTCTGTAAATGATAGCTAGGCCTCCACGGTGCTTCAATATGTGGACTAAACGTAAAATGGCAAAATCTATGGGAACGAGAAGGTCCATTATTTGAGCTGCCATTGGGCTGAGCCAGGTTTCAGTTAGGAAGAGAATGTCTAGATCATGTGCTAAGATCTCATCTGCTATTTTGTTGCATGTTTTGCAGCTGATCTGCAGTTGTGCAGCATATATTGGAAATGATCTCTGTAATGTTATTTGAAGTGCAAAAGGTAAATAAGTCTGATACCATTAAACCTATGCCTACGATACATCCCCAGATGGAAGAACTGGCAAATGCAAGGCCAGTATTAGTCGCTCCCGTGGGAGAGTCGAGAGACGTCTGCGTGCAATCAGGAATGCCTCTTTATTTGGTGCCCCCCACAGTACCTATGTGTAATCTTGAAAAGGAAGAGCTTTGTTTAAGCATATTATTTGGGGAGGCCGAATTGAGTCCCCTCCGGAAAAGTCCATTTTGAAAATGTTCCCTCTGTTTAATAAAGGTAAAAAAGGGGCACTAGAGAAGTTGTGAAAACCAGGGGTCATGCTAAGCAAGTCAAGCAGGTGGGGAGGGGGGGAGGGGAGGGGGAAGTTTTAACTCCATTTACCACTCAGGCTCATTCCCCTATATCGACAGGGAAGGGAGGATTGAAAGTAGAGAACAGGGGTAGCCCCGTAATAAATCATAAGGGGGAAAATATGAAAAAGAAATACAAAAAAACAAGAAGATTTTCTAAACGAAAAGCGTCAAAATTGCATTTTTCACGGACCCCCGGAAGCCAGGGTGATATTCATACAATAATGGAGGAGGGAGGTTGTTAGACCTGGCATCCTTGGCGTGGGTCTCCCTTCCATTTTTTCGTAATGCCTCCACTGTTGCCGATATGTTTTTGCTGGACTAGTTGCTCATGGGCACTTTGCCGCTGCTAATCAGTGCCAAAGTGCAAGTGCTCCCTATCGTTAATTGCTATATGTATTAGTGACTCCATGATTGGATGATTGGTTTACTTGTCAGTCCCTAGTACAGTGCACTCAGTGTGCCCAGGGCTTGTAAATCCAATGCCGCTGGTGGGCTTGCAGCACTGGTTGTGCCACCCACAGAAGCGGCTGGTAAAATGTGTCTCAGGCCTGCCATCGCAGAGCCTGTGTGCAGCCTAGGGCTGCCATGTCGACTTGGTGAGTACACCCACTTACCAGTCCCTAAACCTTCCCTTTACTGCATGTTGGTCACCCCTAAAGTAGGCCCTAGGGCAGGGTGCATTGTAAGTATAAGGTAGGACATGCCCTGGTGTGTGTGGCATGTCCTAATAGTGAATTACAGCCATTTTCGTTTTTCACTATTGCAAGGCTACCTGCTCCCCATAGGCCAGAATGGGCAGACTGACTATTACACCTTATAGTCAGAACTGACCCAGGGAACATGGTAGAAAAACGAATTTAGTATGCCTGAACTCAGGATGATAAAATACATCTTTTAGTGAAGTTGGTTTTAACATTCTGTGTTTGAAAATACCACTTTTAGAAAGTGGGTATTTTCTTGCCTAACTATCCAAGCCTGCCTCTGCTAGGTTGTGTATTCCTTGTCTGGAGATTGAGTGACAGGGGCTGGGGTGGCTACAGGAGACAGGGTGAGTCAGCGCAGGGCTGAATAGAAAGATCTGCATCCAGAGTGGAGGGAGGAGCTGCCCCTGGGTCTGAATAGGGCTGTGCCTGCCTTCCACAATGCTGGCTCCACCTCCTGCCGGGCGGCTGAGCACTCTGCCCCACATTCTGAAAGGAAAGAAGGAGTCAGAAAAACAAAGTGCTCCAGAACTGACCAGAACTGGTTTTGGACTAGGCAGAGGCCTCTCTGCCTCCAGAGAACAAAGAGAATCAGGGTATAAAAGGGGACCCAGACCCCTAGGAAATTAGATCACTTTTGGGAACAAGAAGAAACCTTTGCTGAGGAGCGGAACCAAGAAGAAACTGAGGAGAGACTATCCCTAAGCTGAAGTGCTGCTTGGGGGATTGGCCTGCAGTGGTTTGCCTGACTGCCAAAGAAAGGAGAAAGGAACTTTGCTTTGCTGTGACTTTCATCAACTTGTGAAGGATCTCCAAGGGCTTGGAAGAGAGCTTGCCCCCTGACCGAAGTCCCAGGACCATTGGACTTCACCCCCTTTGTGAATTGCTGCTGGAAACTCTGTTTCAGTGGCTGCAGAGGTAGGGAGCTGTGACCGACTCTCACGACCGACTCGGTGTCCTGTAAGCACCGCATCGAAGCACCGTCTCGCCCTGCAACGCACGGCCCTGGTCTCACCGACTCCGTCAACGAGCCGCTGCCTGCACCGCATCGAGGGACAACGCGTCCTGCAACGCTTCGCTACGCCGAATCGAACTGGTCCAACCGACACGGTCACTGCTGCTGAGTTCGAGTCCTGTGACCGCACCGGAGTTGGGCACCGCTCGCACGCTTTGCGACGCACCGCCCGACTCGCACCGCTGTCCGGACTGATCGACGCCAGCTCCTGAATCCGGCTCCGTCGCCGCACCGCAACCTGCCAGCACCGCATCGAAGCACCGTCTCGCCCTGCAACGCACGGCCCTGGTCTCACCGACTCCGTCTCGACGACGTCAACGAGCCGCTGCCTGCACCGCATCGAGGGACAACGCGTCCTGCAACGCTTCCATTTTTGCATCGCGACCGCGACTAACAGCCATCCGGCTCGCACGCCCGTGCCTGCCGCTTCAAGTAAAGGTACTGTGACCGAGTCTGTCTACGCTGTGTTGGCCTGTCTCGACGCGGTCAGCTGGATTTGTTAGACTCTGTTTGTTCTCGACATCGCCGTAGCCGGAGGAGGCTACCGACTCGCACAGAACCTTGAATTAAGCCTTTTTGATCAGAACTAAGCACTCTTGACAGTATTGTGGATTATTTTTGTCGTTTATGGTCTTGTGATAAATCTATATAAAGTATACCTATTTTTATAAATATATAACCTGTGTGGTGTCCATTTGTAGTGTTGTCACTTGATTACTGTATGTGTTCACAAATGCTTTACACACTGCCTCTGAACTAAGCCTGTCTGCTCGTGCCAAGCTACCAAGAGGGTGAGCAGGGGTTATTTCGGGAGTGTACCTACTTTCCCTGACTAGACTCAAGGGTCCCTATTTGGACAAAGGTACCTACCTCTGCCAACTAGAGACCCCCAAATCTAACAGAGGTCCTAAATCCCCGTTAGTAGATGGTATTCCTACGGAACCCCCCATAGCGTATATGGTATCAGCTGGGAGATTGGGGGACTCTGGATTGGTAGTATCCTCACCAACCCGGATGTCGCTGTCCCCCCAAGCAATCCATCCCTCCTTGACTAACGAGATGGTAGATCCATCGGGAGGGGAAATGGGAATGGGATGTGGGGTTCCCTTGCTCCAGACAGGGTCTGGGGCCCCTGATTCCAGGGTGGATAGCAACCTGGAGGGGGCCCCAAATACCAACTATTACCAAGGCTGGGTCGAACAGAATCCCCATAGGGACCACATCTCTGACCAATAGAAACTTAGGGGCATATTCACAAGGACTTATCGCCGAGTTATGGCCACCTTAACGCATCAAAAGTGGAGATAGATTTAAAGCCCCATTCACAAGCGAGTGCAAACTGCAGACATCGCCAGTATTCCCGCGATAACTGCCGCAAATTTTACCCCCACGGGTGACACCACCAGCTAACCCTAATGAGATGCAGAGTAGGCGTTCCCGTGCAAAAACACACGAAAACACCACTACACCACTTTCACAACGAACTGCCAGATCTGCGATGTGAACCAAAAACAGGCGATAAACCGCGGTAGCAGCAGGGATTTAACACCTGCCTTCTGCTGGTGTTAAGCAGGACGACTACCTGCAGTATGAAAGGGAGCCCAGGCCAGAGCCACATCTGAAGACCCACAGATGCCATGGAGCCAATGATCATGCAGCTCGGAGACCCATGAGGGCCACAACACCCACCGCCACCACTCCCAGGCCCCCCCCGGACAAACACATACCGTGCATGACACAAGAGCCACAAAAAGCGCATGATGTCACACAATGACAAAAAGAAACACACATGTGTGGTCAGAAAAACAAGAAACAGTCACTCATCATTGAAGTAACAACCAAAAACTTTATTGAAATACAACACAAAACACCAATGCGGAAGACTCCTGTCGGGTCCGTCCGGGACAATGTTGATGTCACAGCCTGGAAAATAAAGCACCAAATCAGAACGTGTGTCATGCGCATATCAAAGGAGCGAGACACAGAGAAACAGAGAAGGAAAGAAAGGCAGAGAGAGAAAGAGAGAGAAGGAAAGGAAGGGAGAGAGAGAGAGAGAGAGAGAGAAGGAAAGAAAGGGAGAGAGAGAAGGAAAGGAAGGGAGAGAGAGAGAGAGAGAGAGAGAAGGAAAGGAAGGGAGAGAGAGAGAGAGAGAGAGAGAAGGAAAGGAAGGGAGAGAGAGAGAGAGAGAGGGAGGGACACAGCCGCCCGTGCACCCAGGCACCACTGCTCACCTGCTGCCACCGGTGTGTCTCCAACCACGTGCCGGTATACACTGCAAGCCACCAGGTCTGCAATCTGTAATCGAGGCCAGAGTCAATCATGGCAGAGTCCATCTCACTGCACACGCCAACAACGCCTGTCTGTCCCTGCGCACACATGCAGCCGCACCCTACCCCCTCCCGCCGGCCACGCTGGCTGTCCGCACTTGTGCACCCAGGCCCCACTGCTCACCTGCCGCCAACGGTGTGTCCACCAGTGGGTACACCACGTGCCCGTGCAAGCTCCAGGCCCCGGTCCCGACACCATGGCATGCTCCACATCATGCGGACCCGCACCGCGGCCCAGCAGGTCCCACACATGACGATGAGTCCTGAGGCATCAATGGCAGAGACCACATTAGTGCACACGTCATCATCGCAGGCTGCACACCCGCTCAGCAATTTCGGTGCCACTAACCCTGAGCAACCCCAGTCAGCGCCACGTGGTGGTAGGCCCGTGACGGCCGCAAGGCTTCGGGTGCCACTAACCCTGTGCAACCCCAGTCAGCGCCATGTGGTGGTAGGCCTGTGACGGCCGCATGGCTCTGGGTGCCACTAACCCTGTGCGCAACAACTCATGGGCCCTTTATGATTGAGAATCGTGGAACGTCCGTCATCCAGTCACCACCGGCAGTGGGGAATGTGACGTTGTCGGACCCTTATATTGGCGGGGTCACATGGCCTGTGACGCCTGTGCCGGATGGGTGTGGTGTGTGTGCAAACCTGCCCTCAGGGAGTGGCCGTGACATGCTGACAACTAGACCAGTGACCTGGAGACCACTAGTGTGTAAACCTGCGACATGTAGCTTTGTGGCCCCCCCTCAGAGCGTAAGCGGAGTGGTCTGGCCTGGCTCACGCCGGACCAGTGCAGGGCTTGCAACAATGACTCGGGGGCTCTGGGCGTGGTTCAGTCCATGTCCGGACAAGGAAGTGACTAATGCGTGTGTCCTTGTTGTAGTGTCTACGGCACCCGGAACACAATCGGCAATGTAGCACACTGTGACTGGAATCCCACTAGATGAGCATCATTGATGTTAGGATGAATCACTGACCCTACATTCATCCACACATTCATACATGAATGATGAAAGACATGACACAGCAGTGCGTTTCTGAATGTTTAATGCACATCCAGTGGAGTTTTGCAGCTGGAGCAGTACAGGGCCATGCCAACCCCACTTCACAATATGGGCCCGTGGAGGGCCAGCCAGAGTCCATCGGGGAATGACAAGTACAGCAGAAGAGGAAGGGTACAGTCCGCAGTCTGGTCGCCGTGTCATTGGTCACCAAACAGGATATGGGAGTCCATGTCGCGGTCCAAAGTGAGTGCAGCAGAGTGTATCGGGGGTCAGTGGAATGTCATGGGGCCATGTGCGGCACCAAGCAGCAACAGGCCAGGTGGCGGACATGAATGCTAGTGCCTCCTTCTGGTCTCAAGCCCATCCACGTCCTCGGATGTGTGCTCTGCCCCACCTGTGGGTGGTGCAGTTCCGGCTGCGGCACTGTGTTCCACTGACACATCAGGGGCCAGAGGTGGATTGTCAGCCGCACTGTGTGGCAGTGACACATCAGGTGCCGGAGTGGAAATGCATGCCGCACTGTGAGGCACTGACACACCAGGGGGCGGAGATATGGATGGTGTAGGAGCAGCAGCATTCATCTGCACCACACCTTGTGGCAGCAATGCCATGATGAGGATATGCAGGGCATTGTAGATCCCAGCTACATTTTGCTGATGTGCAGCGGTGGCTGCCATCCTTTCCGCCTCCATCCGCACCATGCCCTCCATGAGCCTCCACATGTGTGCCAGCTCACGGCTGAGATCGCTGGAGCCACTCTGAGCGGACAGGTGTTCTTGTCTCCGAGTCATGACTCCAGCGATGTCAGCCAGGGATTGTTGGAGCGGCCTGTGGGTGTCCGTTAGGGACTGGAGGTGGTCCCTGATGGGACTCAGACACCCATGGATGGCGTCAAGTTTGGTAGCCATGAGGTCGAACCCCACCCGCACCTGCTCAGCCATCTCCCTCTGGCCCTCCAACACACGGCGTTGGAAGGCCATGTGTTGTTCGGGGGGGTCTTGGGAGACAGCCGTTGTTGTGGGTGCCTCCTGCTGGGTGGTTTGTGGAGTGGGTGGGGTCTCCTCGATGCAGCTGGGCTGCCCTGGTCCTGGAGGTGATTGGCGGATGAGTTCAATGATGTCTTGGAGGGCTTGGGTGTCGATGCTGGGGGTGTCCTCCTCGTCATCAGTGAAGAGTGGCTGGGACTGCTCTGCAGGAGGTGTTGACGGTGCCCCTGCAATGTGAAGGGGAGATGCTGTATTACAATGTGTCCACATGTATGTAGCCGCATGGTACATGTTCACATTCAGACAGCATGGCAATGTACATTGTGACAGTCTGTAGATCAGGGCCATGATCCAGAGTCATTGTGGGTGTGCACTGTGCTCTGCTTGATTGTGCATGTCTGCCATTGTGGCCATCTCCCCCCGTCCCCCCAGTACCTGGTGGCTACTCACCCTGTTGCTGTTGTGTTGTGTCGTGTCGAGCAGTGTCTGCTCCCCCAACTCCTGCCACGGTCTCCACACTGATGACTGTCGACACCAGCTCCTCCATGTCATCCAACTCCAGCTGTGGCGCTGGGCTCCCACCTCCAGTCTGCATTGCTGCCTTCTGGTTGCCTGCGAGTTTCTCCTTGGTTTTGCGCTTGATGTCAATCCATCGCCTCTTGACCTCGTCCATTGACCTCTTGTGCTCTCCGACGGCATTGACCTTGTCCACGATGGACCGCCATATTCCAATTTTGGTGCCCAATGACACGTTGGAGGTGACGAACAGTTCTTGATGGTGTTCCATCACCTCCGTGACCAGGATCCTATTCTCCTGCGGACCGAACCGCCTCTTCCATTCCATTTCCATTCCGTAAACTTTATTTCGGCCGCAAAAGACCATAAAAGTACATTTGACGATAAAACATTAATACACTTAAAAATATTTACAATAACACATTCGATATTACCGAGTTCATTGTCATTAAATTCGCAACAGATTTACAAAGATACACATAGAAAGGGAACTCGACTATACATGTGGTTATTTTTTATTTTATTTTTTTAAATATCGTAAAAGAAATTAAAAAGAATTCAGTAAAAACGAAGATAAAAGTTTGACAAAGTTAGGAATGGATATAGTCTAGATCCGGGAGTACCGCATGAATGGTGGAAAACAATCCTATGCGTAATCAGCTATTTCTCTCCACCCGGAATCAACTACTTTAGAAGAGCCCGCCTAATGAACCACATTGAATTTAAAAAGCGTGAGACAGCAAACACTATTGGCGGGTGAGTTGCATATTTTAAAACCCTCAGTGCCTCCACGCAACGCACAAAGCCAATGTTCTTGCATAGTTGGATTAACCAACGCTTGCGCGGCGTAAGATAGGCTGGACAAAAAAAGAAAATGTGAGTGATCGACTCTTCCTTATACTTACAGGCAGGACACTCGCTATTGCACTCTTTAGCCCATTTGCTGGTAAAAGAGCGAAGTGGGAGAGACCCTATCCTAAACTGGACATAAAGTTTCCTGGCCAAAGGGGGTTCGATGGTATCCAGAAAGGATTCTCTGTTATACACGTCTTTGACTTGGAGAAACTCCGGGGCATATTATCAAGCGGCAGCGATAATTATCGCTGGCCGCTGTTAGCGCGAGGAATCCTATCGCCGGCTATCGCTGGAAATTATCGCCATGCTAGCGCTGTATTAACAACGCTTAGCGCAAAGGCGATAATTTTCCAGTGATAGCGATGTTTTCCATGGAACATCGCTGGCTTTTCCAGCGATGTCCCATGGAAAACGGCGATATCCTTGGTGATAGGGCCTGTGGTCTTAGCCACACAATCCACCCCCATGTTAGGTATGCCTTAGTCAGGAATTTAGCAGACGTTAAATTCCTGCGTTAAGGCATACTTAACGCGATTGAAAATATCGCTAACCCACGTTGTTGATATGGCGATACCTGGGTTAGCGATATTTCCCCATGTTGTTTTCACAGGCACGCCTCCTTTGCATCTCATTAGCGATGCGATGGGAGGCGTGCAGAAAACGGACGCTAATGCAGGAATCACGCGCTAGCGTGTCCTTGTTAATTAGGCAATAAAATTATCGCCGCTTTTCGTCCGAAAACGGACGCTACAGCGGCGATAATTCATTAACGCCGCCTTGATAATATGCCCCTCCATGGTCAAACGACCGAGAGAGGAGATTTCCTGGGTGGCCGCTAGTTTATAGAATCTATAGCGCCCAACTAGAGCCACCCTGGGGGTCGTTGGGCATGTTATATCAGGTGACCTCCATAGATCTGGCATACCTAGCTTAAAAGCGTGGTCTCTTATATGGTTTAACCAGGGAATTTTCTTGAGAGTACAGGGGACTAAAAACTCCTTAAGCTCAGCCCTAAAAATGGACAATTCCGGGGTCGCCCATAGACGGCGCCAGAATGTAATGGGTCTAAGGGCGATCTCCTCATCTATGGGCCTTATACTCAGGTCCATGCGGATAGGCAGCAGGGGAGTACTGCGAGGAAGACCTAGCAACTGCCTCAGGAAGCTGTTCTCCACCTTACTCAGATCGAAAGAGGGGCGGTGCCCCTACAGTTCTGCCCCATATAATGTAGCACCCCGTGCTTGTGCCTTATAAACTTCCACCACGGGACCCACCGGTTTAAATGCAGAGGAGCTATGTAGTTTCATAATCCCACCCACCATCTGCGTGAGCCTGAGACTTGCCTTCGTCATCTGTGGCCCCCATTCGAAGTATTCGGACAAAGTTACACCCAAATAATCAAACACCTTAACTCTCTCTAGGGGAATTCCATAGAGAGATGGGTTGGGGCAAGTGGTTTTAGGGGGGTTGAAGACCATGTACTTTGTTTTTAGAATATTGATATCCAACCCCCGGAGCTTGCAAAAATTGGCAAACCCGTCAAGAATACGCTGAATACCCATTGGTGTTTTAGCAAGTAGGAGGGTGTCGTCAGCGAACATCAGCGCCGGCACCTTCCCAGAGGCTAACTTTGGGGCATCATTGTCTTTAATTCTGTTGAGATGGTCAATGAGCCCGTTGATAAAAAGGCAGAATAAAGTGGGGGCTAAGACACAGCCCTGGCGAACCCCTTTCCTAACTGGAAAGCGCGGGTAAGCTCCCCGTGTTTTCCGCATCTCACTTGGGCAAAGTTGTCTTGATGGAGCCTTACAATGACATTAAGGAGGTAAGATGGGATTCCCAGGTCTCTGAGCACTTCCCAGAGTCGTTCTCTAGGTACGAGATCAAAAGCTGACTTCAAATCAACAAAAATTAAGTAGAGGCTGCCACCCTCTACTGTCACCGTTTTCCAGAAAAGAAGTTGGAGTCTGAAAATCTGGTCCACGGTTGACATGTTTGATCTGAAGCCAGCTTGATACAGGGTCAAGATCTCCTTTTCTTCCATCCAGCCCTGGAGTCGATCTAAAGGACCCGACCGAACAGTTTTTGGGTGATATCAATTAAACTGATCGGCCTGTAATTTGTTGGGAGGAGAGGGCAGCCTTTTTGTATATGGGAACGATCTCTGCCCCGCACCAAGTGTCCGGAGGCTTCATGCCCTTCATAACGGCATTGAATAGAACCCACAGGTAGGGTACCCAAATTTTTTTAGTTCCTCTCTGAAAAGGTCACCTGGTAATTTATCTAGGCCCGGCGCTTTATTGCTGTGGAGTCTATTAATAGCATTACCCACTTCGGTCATGGTGATCTCAGTGATCCCCTCGCTGTTGGGTTCTAATATTACAGCGGGGTTACCGGTACAGTCGGGCCTGTCTTCCCTGATCGAGTACAGTGACTCGAAGTGGGACTCCCATACTTCGGGAGCTATATTTGGCTCTATCAACGAGCTCCCTTCCCTGTCGCCAGAGCTTACTATTGCCCAGAAGGTTTTCAGATCCTTATTGTCTAAGGCAATCCTAAGAGATTCCCATCTGTCACTTTCCCACTTTTTCTTTTCCTGTTTGGTTATCTCTTTGTAGCCGGCCCGGGTGGATTTAATTGAGGGCTTGTCCTTCACTTTCAGTGCCTCTAATAGAGCTTGCTTGGCCATACGGCACTTGTCATTAAACCAGGGACATTTGGATCGTTTGGGTTCCCTCCTGCGCACCACGGGATGGAATACGTCCACCAACTTCTCCAATAACTCTTGGTGCGTAGGGCCTGCCTTGTCCAGCTCCAGTAGAGGACCCCCCGCCTGCACTACATCCCACATTTTAGTCATCGACGGGATGAGTGCCTGGTAAACTTTGGCCAGCTTAGGGGGTGAGTGTTGAATATAGCCCCATCTAACATTTCTTCTATTATTTGTCAGTGTTAGTGCTCGGGGCGGACTATCTACTGGGACAGCAGAGTTAAAAATACCAAAGTCCTCTGCTTTCAGGCTCAAGATCAAGGCGTTATGGTCACTATCGTGTCTAGTAATAATTCGAAATTCAAGGACCCATCCCCACGATCTTGTTTCCACTAGAATGTAGTCAAGTAAGGATGCTTGACCTACTCGATTAAATGTAAGTTGTCCAGGGCGGTCCGTTTTAGTACGCCCATTACATGCCCTTAATGACAGAGCCAGCGAAAGTGAATTAATTTGTATTGCCAGTGGTGACCAGATCCTGATGGGACTGATCTGGGGATCAGGGACTGACCAGAAAACATCCTCCTCACTGGGCATGAAGTGATCCTGATCAGTAAGGGGTTCGTATTGGCAATTAAAATCGCCCCCTACAATGAGCCGGATGGCTGGATCCAAGGTTGGAATAAAGTGACCTAACTGTTCGATGGTAACAGATTCCTGGCTGTGGCTGACAGGTCTGGAATACACGTTAATTAGGGCAATTTTTATCGTAGAGGAAAAGTGAGCAGAACGCACTGGATATCTATTGAAGGGGTTACCAACTGTTCGGCTCTGCAACCCAAGTGGGTGCCCACCCAGATAGACAAACCACCTGAGGGTCTCCCCCTTCCCCCAAAGGTCGCAAAAGAATTGAAAGGGGCAATGCCCACCTGCTGGAGCTCTTCCCTCGCCCATGTCGCCTGGAAAAGACAGATGTCCTGCTCTGCCACAAGAAGCCCCCATTCTGGACAGGATAGTTTATTTTTAAGGCCCACCAGATTCCATGATAAAACCCTAATACTGTTGTCTGAACCTCTTTTCCTTCTCAAGGCATCAACATCGCTATCATTAGGGGCCACTCTATCACCTTGTTGTACTAGATGGGGATTATCTAGTGCAGAATGGGACTTACTGTCTTTCCTTAGCTCACTATCTAGGACGTTGGGGGTGGTAACAAGGGACCCCCTAAGATGGATGCTTTCACAAGGAGGGTTTGTTAACTGGGGGGGGGATAGACTCCTAACCTTAGATGTTCGCCTCAAACACTTCCTAGCATTACACTTCGGGTCCTGGCTATGCAGTCCTGGGTTCCCTTCCATAATTGTCCCTTCCCTCAGTCAATCCACCGCCTCCAAGCTATCATATCTGTTGTTAACCGGGATGTTAAACAGAGATCGTGGGTGGGAAACATCCCGGCATCCTTGAATTAGGGGTCTGGGACCCCCAGTCAAGGTAGGAGTTGGGGCACAGCCCCTGTGGATTGCCCGGTGAGAAGAATAAAAAAATTCCAGAGGGCGAAGATTCATTCTAGTTGGAGCGTTGGGATAGTAAGGAGGGGATCTGAGTAGGTTAGTGACAGTGCTTGGCTTTTTAAAATTAATAACTGCACCCTCCCCAGGATCGGTTTTTTCACCATTGCCCACCCACCATACCCTACGGACCATTATGATCTCGTCGGCTTGAGCGTAATCAAACTGCTTATGTCTAGTGAGCCAGAATAAGCATTTGTTACGAAGCTCGAGATGAGTTTCCTTACTACTATTTTCGATTGAGTCGATTCCTGTCAGAATTGCCACGTAGGGGGAGCATGCGGGGGGGAGGTTTATGTGGGGCAAGTTAGAGCTTGTACTTGCATGCTTCTCCTCCATATCAGCGAGTGGTGGTTGCCCCATCTGGTTAATCTTGGGACCTGGGACGATTGGCCTCTGAGTGGCCAAAGATCTAGAGGGGTCGGAGCTAGGGTTGGCCCTACCCTCTAAACTTAAATTTGTGTTGCTCTGCTGTGTAACAACACTCTGACCCTTCGTTTTGTGTCTGACTGGGGGAGCTTCGTAGTTATTGTGGGCTCCCTTTGCGAGGGGGGTAGTGGTAATTTAAATAGCTGCCTGACAGCCCGAATCAGTCCCTCCCCTGGGCATGTTAGAAGAACGTGTTTGCTGTTCTGTTCTACTAACTTCCCTTGCTGCAGAAATCCTTTCTAAGTTGGCTAAATGGCTAATGACAGGGGCCAGTTCTTCTCTGATTGTGGCTCTCACTATGCTCTGGACATCGTTCATCAAGTTCTTGGCCCATGTAGGGTAAGAGTGATCAGTGTTAACATCCTGAGAGTCACCCTGGTTATGGACTTCCTCGCATGCTCCCTCGAAGTTGGGTAGAGGGCCCTCACAAGTTCTTTTTTTTTTTTGGGCCAATCTCCGATTGTTGTTTGCGTTTCCCTGACTTGGGGATGCTGGATGTGATTGTCCTCTTCCGAACTACTCCCTTGGTTGGAGCCTCACTTAGGGTTGCTAGAAGGGGAGCTTCTAACTGGGGTGGGGCCGCAATAGCTGAAATGGAGGCGGTTGGAGATAGGGATGGTAAGGGGTGAACTTCTAGCTGGAGTGGGATCTCAATGGGCAGGGCGGGGGCATTTGAGGGTAGAATAAACAAGTCCGGAGAAAGGGAGAGCCTCCTTTCCGTAAGCTCGATTTCCGTATTAACCACCCCTATGGCCCTCTGGAGCATTTTATCTATAGAAGTTTGAGGCACTGAGGATTCAACCCTAGTTGTAGATCTGGGAGGCCCCAGCCTCTTCCCCATTCTGCGATGTACAGCGACCCCTGACCTTGACTGGTAGGTCGCTCCCCCACCACACAGCTCCGTCTGTGTGCCCCCTTGCTGCCCTGATTGTGCTCGTTTTTTCCTTTCTGTGCCCCCTTGCTGCCCTGATTGTGCTTGTTCTTTCCTTTCTGTGCCCCCTTGCTGCCCTGATTGTGCTCGTTTTTTTCCCTTTCTGTGCCCCCTTGCTGCCCTGATTGTGCTCGTTTTTTTATCCTTTCTGTGCCCCCTTGCTGCACTGATTGTGCTCGTTTTTTCCTTTCTGTGCCCCCTTGCTGCCCTGATTGTGCTCGTTTTTTTCCTTTCTGTGCCCCCTTGCTGCCCTGATTGTGCTCGTTTTTTTTTTTCCCTTTCTGTGCCCCCTTGCTGCCCTGATTGTGCTCGTTTTTTTCCTTTCTGTGCCCCCTTGCTGCCGTGATTGTGCTCGTTTTTTCCTTTCTGTGCCCCCTTGCTGCCCTGATTGTGCTCGTTTTTTTCCTTTCTGTGTCCCCTTGCTGCCCTGATTGTGCTCGTTTTTTTCCTTTCCGTGCCTGTTTCCCGCCGCTGCGCCCCTGCGGCCCCGCCCCCTCACTGCCCATTCGCTGCCCCATTCCCTGCTCCTCCCTCCCACCTCCCCATTTATGGCGGCCGCTGCGCGGCCACGTCGCTGGCGTGCCAAAGGCGCGCCTAAGGCAAGCCCGTCTGCGCCCGTCCGCACCGGGACTGCGCCCAGCGCCAGAACCCCTGGCCCGGGCATCGCCCGCCACATCAACAGACGCCGATACGACGCCAGCACCCTCCACGCACTCAACCCCGGAAAAGATCACGCCTGCTACCGGGCCACCCCGAAGCGCACCCAAGGGCCCTTCACCTGCCGGAACTGCAGCTTCGCCAGCACCCGCCCCGCCAAACCACCGCCCAGGAAAGAACCCAACTACCTCAGATGCATCCTCCTCAACACCCGCTCCGCCCGCAAACACGCCATCGAACTCTGGGACCTTCTCGACTCAACCTCCCCAGACGTCGCATTCCTGACGGAGACCTGGCTGAATCCCGCTTCAGCCCCCGACATCGCCATTGCCATCCCGGACGGCTACAAGATCACCCGCAGGGACCGCACCAACGGAGTCGGAGGAGGCATCGCCATCGTCCACAGGAACACCCTCAGAGTCTCAACCAACACCGCCGACACCCTCAGGCCTCCAAACGAACATGCCGAAAACTGGAGAAGATCTGGCTCCACGAAGGGACAGTGGACAGCTACGCCACCCACAAGAGCGCCACCCGCAGTCACCATCACCTCATCTGATCCGCCAAAAGGGCCTCACTCAAAGACCGCCTAGACAACAACGCACACAACAGCAAAGAGCTCTTCAACATCGTGAAGGAACTCTCCAACCCCAGCTCCAACACCAACGACATCCCGCCGTCGCGAGACCTGTGCGACTCACTGGCCACCTTCTTCCACCGCAAAATCGCCGACATCCATGACAGCTTCAACACCACGACCGCCCCGGCAATCACCGAGACCACTGCCCCCACAACCACCAACCGCCTGCTCTCCTGGACCAATATCAATGACGAGGACACCAGCGAGATCATGAACACCATCCACTCCGGTTCACCGCTAGACCCGTGCCCTCACCACGTCTTCAACAAAGCCAGTACAGCCATCACGCCCCATCTCCGGAAAATAATCAACATCTCCTTTGAGACAGCAACCTTCCTGGAAAGCTGGAAGCACGGCAAGAAACCCAAGGCAGACCCCAAGGACCTCAAGAACGTCCGACCCATCTCTCTCTGCTCCCGTTCCCCGCGAAGGTCACCGAGAAAATCGTCAACAAACAACTGACCCGCTACCTCGAGGAGAACAACATCCTGGACCCTTCCCAGTCCGGCTTCCGCAGCAACCACAGCACCGAAACCGCCCTCATCGCCGCCACCGATGACATCAGGACCCTGCTAGACAACGGAGAAACAGCAGCCCTCATCCTCCTGGACCTATCAGCCGCCTTTGACACGGTCTGCCACCACACACTACGAACACGCCTTCACGACGCCGGGATCCAAGAGAAGGCCCTGGACTGGACCACATCCTTCCTTTCCGGCAGAACACAAAGCGTCCGCCTCGCCCCCTTCCGATCCAAGGCCACCAAGATCATCTGCGGCGTACCCCAAGGCTCCTCCCTCAGCCCAACGCTGTTCAACATCTACATGGCACCCCTCGCCCACGTCACCCGACAGCACAACCTCAACATCATCTCCTACGCCGACGACACCCAGCTGATCCTCTCCCTCACCAAAGACCCTCACACCGCCAAAGCCCACCTCCACGAAGGAATGAAGGCCGTCGCCGAATGGATGAGGACCAGCCGCCTGAAGCTGAACTCGGACAAGATGGAGGTCCTCATCCTTGGCTCCAACCCGTCAGCCTGGGACGACTCCTGGTGGCCGACATCACTGGGAACAGCCCCGACACCCACCGACCACGCACGCAACCTAGGGGTCATCCTCGACCCCACCCTCTCCATGACTAAGCAGGTCAACGCCATTTCCTCATCCTGCTTCAACACCCTCCGAATGCTCCGCAGGATCTTCAAGTGGATCCCCACCGAAACAAGAAAAACAGTCACCCAGGCCCTCGTCACCAGCAGGCTGGACTACGGAAACGCCCTCTACGCAGGAACGACGGCTAAGCTCCTGAGACGGCTGCAACGCATCCAGAACGCCTCTGCACGTATTATCCTCGACATCCCCCGACGCAGCCACATCACACCCCACCTGAGAGACCTGCACTGGCTCCCTGTCAACAAGAGGATAACCTTCAAGCTCCTCACCCACGCACACAAAGCACTCCACAACTCCGGACCAGCCTACCTCAACAGACGACTCAGCTTCTACACCCCCACCCGCCAGCTCCGCTCCACCAGCCTCGCCCTCGCCACAGTCCCCCGCATCCGGAAAACAACCGCCGGCGGCAGATCCTTCTCCCACCTCGCCGCCAAGACCTGGAACACCCTCCCCACCAACCTTCGGCAGACCCAAGACCTACTGACCTTCAGAAGACTCCTCAAGACCTGGCTCTTCGATCAGTAGCAGCACCACCCCCCTCTTCCCCCAGCGCCTTGAGACCCTCGCGGGTATGTAGTGCGCTTTATAAGTGACATGATTGATTGATTGATTGATTGATTGACCCTGCGACCCAGCGTTGGGAGTATCAGACCTGAGCACCTTTTCCTATAGAAACAGAGCCCACAGCCAGCTTGTAACCTAGGCATCGGTTAGCACAGAAGTCCTATAGCTGGTGCCCCACTCTCCTTAAACCCAGTAGGGGGCCCCAACCGACCACTTACAGCTGTGCCAAGGCACCGAAACCAATGACTTTAAGTCCTGCACAGCCTAACAATCCTTCAAGGGCCGGCCAATCGTTAGGTCTTTGTTAATCCCCTGAAAAAGGGCGTAACGACGAGTCTCAGGAGCCAAGGCTAGCTAGATTGGCTAAACGTGCAGAAGTTCAGGCCTCATGGAGCGCCAACACACACAGTCTGTGCAGCAACAAACAAAGAGGGGTTCAACAAAGCAAGAAGCAAGTCTGTGGCAAGAAGTACCTTGTGAGTAGAAGGCTTGCTTGCTGGTGGTAACACAAGATGATGTGAGATGGAACCAAGAGGGCTGGCCCTGCCCTGCCTCTTTCTGACGCTGACGGGCGCAGGACGGGCCCACCCTTGGCCCGGCGTTTGCCCAGGCACGGCCCGCGCGCGTCCCGCGCAGCGGGAAAAATGGCGGCGATGATAAGCACAGGTAGGGTTCCTCCCCACACGCCTGTGGCAGCACTTAGCTTGCGGGGCACCCTGGGACTGGAAGTCCCACCAGGGATTAGCGCGTGCCTGCCGAGATGCAGAGCGGTCGGTTCACACCCCAGGATGGGACTTCTATGAGGGGGCAGAGATTCCAGCCGGTTACCCCCGATGGGGCAGCAGAGATGGACAGCAGGCAGCAAACACAGCGTCCTGGGACCCGCGCAGCGGGAAGAATGGCGGCGATGATAAGCACAGGTAGGGCTCCTCCCCACACACCTGTGGCAGCGCTTAGCTTGCGGGGCACCCTGGGACTGGAAGTCCCACCAGGGATTAGCGCGTGCCTGCGGAGATGCAGAGCGGTCGGTTCACACCCCAGGATGGGACTTCTATGAGGGGGCAGAGATTCCAGCCGGTTACCCCCGATGGGGCAGCAGAGATGGACAGCAGGCAGCAAACACAGCGTCCTGGGACCCGCGCAGCAGGAAGAATGGCGGCGATGATAAGCACAGGTAGGGCTCCTCCCCACACACCTGTGGCAGCGCTTAGCTTGCGAGGCACCCTGGGACTGGAAGTCCCACCAGGGATTAGCGCATGCCTGCGGAGATGCAGAGCGGTCGGTTCACACCCCAGGATGGGACTTCTATGAGGGGGCAGAGATTCCAGCCGGTTACCCCCGATGGGGCAGCAGAGATGGACAGCAGGCAGCAAACACAGCGTCCTGGGACCCCTCTTCCTCTTCTTCTTGTTCTTGCCCTTCCCTGTCCCCGAGGTCCCAGGCTGGTCGTCCGGGGTGCTTGTGGGGTTCCGCTCGTCCTCTGCGCCTGCTCTGGCTGCCTCCATGGTGCTTCGGTGTTGGTCATTTTGTGTTTGTGTGTTTTTTCTACTTTTGTAGTGATTTTCCCGCCTGCCGTGTGTGTATAGCAGGCCTGGCGCTGCTTATCGCTGATTTCCTCATCGCGGTTTGGCCCATCACATGTTTTTTTGCGTTGGGGTTTGGGTTTTTATCACCGTCGCGGTTGTTGTATCGCGGACATTGTCCGCGTTTTCGGGAGACTATCGCATGGTACTGCAGTGTTGTGAATTCCACGTTAACACGGGGTTATTTTCCCACGATAGACTGCGATGTGTAAAGTTGCGTTAACATTTTTTGGAGATGTTTAGCACACGTTCTTGTGAATATCCCCCTTAGAGGCCCCAACATCCATCACCATCTCGTATTCGAATAGTCAGCCTGATGGTGATGCACAAGTTGTTAGCTTTATCAAAAGGGTTCCTTTATGGATCCCCTGGAGGGACGCCATAAAGAAAACTAGTGGGGAACAGATTGTTTCATCTCCCACTGTGGATTTTACTTGGTTATTTGACAATGAATCTATCCCGGTAAATAGAGGCACTAAAGCTGATAACTAGTAAGGATATTCTAAATGTGATGATTAATGTATATGGCACTTTTCCCTACTCCAGAGTTACCTTTGGCTCCTTGATCGTGGCCAATTGGGTTATGCAGAAATGTGAGCATTTCTTGAAACGAGGGCTTGATATAACATCTGGTATAGAATATGAGGAACATCATGCTATGGGCTCTACAACTCACTGTTTGAAAGTCCCTAAGGCCGTCAATTCAGTGGCGCTAGATGAGTTGGGCCCTGATACTGAGTATTCAGTGGGTAAACCTAAAGACATTGTGGTCTCCGTGGACAAGAGGGGACGCTCTATAAATCTTGTGTCTGGTGCAGCAGCTGCTCCTCAGGCCCTGGACACAAAAGATGAATTGGCCCAGTGGAGTTGGGTTGCAAGACCCTTGAACTACACCCATTCGGAAGCTGAAAGGAGCGCTACGTTGAGGTAGCCTGGGGGGGGGGCTACTTTTGTCATGGAATATGGCTTGTTTGGGGCCCAATGAAATGAAATTGAATTCTTTGAAAACCATGAACCCTTTAATTATATGTTTACAAGAAACATGTTCTTGCAAAGATTCGATTGTGATGGCTATTTTGTTTACTCCTGCTATGCTAAGCGCTCTGAAAGGGGACACGCCAGTGGGGGGGGGGTTCCCATTTTGCTTAAGAACTCCATTAATTGGAATCAGAAGGTTTTTTCCCACCCCTCAAATCTTTGTATATGTCTGAAGCTGGCATGTTTGGGAGATTTTGTCAGGCCCATTTTCTTCCTTGTGGCAAACCTGTATATCCCTCCTGGGAGAAATTTTGATCATTTTTTGAGTGTATTTTTTTCTTATATTCAGGATATAGCTATTAGGGAAGAATGCCCCCTAGTGATAATTGTGGGAGACCTAAATGCCAAAATCTTGAACTCGGCTTCGGGGATTTATGCCAACACTGATAAAGAGGAAATTTGGCATATACCCGAGATTTCATTACCAGAAAAAATAAAAACAGATAAACGTGGGTTCTTTTTGCTTGATAGCATTAGAAGTTTAGATCTTGTTATCCTAATTGGGAGAGTGCCTGTTGACAAAATAGCAACATTTACTTTACGCTCCCAGCACACTCAGAGCCTTTTAGACTATGTCGTCGTCTCCTATCAAATGTTCGGGGCTTGTGAAAATCTCTTTGTTCTCCTGTCGATATGGAGCGACCATAGCATAGTGGGTATGACAGTGGCCTTTGATCCTCCGGTATTGGAGCCGGGGAATCTTGGCAAGGGCATGGCTACTTTTAATAAAACAAATGGTCGGTCCTTTTGGATGCAAAAAAATATCTCTGAAGTAGGCTCAATAGTGAAGAGGGCCAATGTAGAACAGCAGGCTCATGCTTATGCCAATATCACACAGCTCTTTGAGGCCCAAATGGAGAAGATACGTAATTTAAGTTCTAAATCTCCCGGACCTCGTTTGTTTAAACAGGGTTCGTCCTCGCTGAAACTTTTAAATCAAGAAATTAATCGACTTGTTCGAAAACAGTATATACAATTTCTCATAGGTCGACAGCAGGAAATGAATCGCCTTAAGTGAGTAAGAAGTCGCTGTAAACTTAGTGAAAAGAGAAGGGAGTTCAATGCCAAGTGGATTGGGCTGAGGGAAGCCGGCAGGGCCAAAGTTTTAAGAAAGTATTGGCACTTGATTGCGGAATACTGTGATTCAAGGCAGAGGGCTCTGCCTATACGATCCCAGAAAAGGACTGGGTGGATTGCATTTCCCTATTATACAAAAATAACAGTCCAGTTGTTCCTGTGACGATTGATGTGGATAATTCTTCTCTTATTGAATTTGGCCCTCCGTCAGGGGATGAAGTGGTAAGTTTCATAAAGAACGCCAGAACCTCCGGCGCACAAGGGCCGGATGGAATACCGATTGCGCTAATTAAAAAGGAGGCAGCTGCATGGTGAGATTTCTTAGCGCCATTGTTTAATTACTGTTTTCTAATGAACAAAATCCCCCCCTCTTGGAAGGGGAGTATTATAGTTCTGTTGTATAAAAAGGGTCCGAAAACTTTGCCGGCTAGCTTTAGACAGATTGCTCTGCTGGATGCTTCAGGCAAACTATTCGCAAAAAGTATATTATGTCATCTGCAACAATGGGCCCATGACCAGAATATCCTACCACCTGAACAAGCTGGTTTCAGAAAGAACCATGGTACTGAAGCAAGTGGTCCTTAGGGGACACCCGGGTTATTTACAACCACCTGCTATGCCTTCCCAAGTAATGAAGAGTCGGTCAGACAGTAGAGAATACAAACAAACATTTATTAGCAATACTCTGCAGAGCAGTCCAATCTGACCTGCACCCTAAGATGTCTGCCGAGGGACTGGCTCCCCAACGGCCTGCAATGCATGATCATTCCTCCAAGAACCCCCCAACCACGCCCACAGTGGAAAGTTACCGGCCTGGGCCGAACATGAACAAAGAAGGCACAGAACGATGGGCTACCACCTGCCAGATGGGTACATGCTATCGGCAACTCAAGGTTACCGCGCTGAGTCTCAGCGTCTCCTAACGTGGGAGCAGAGCTACACACTCGTATAGGCATGCAAGGGCAGAATGGCCTATTCATTAGTAAGTTGGGAAGCAGCCTTGAACAGAAAAGAAAAATAATAACTAAACAAAGTGTTCTGCTGAGGCAAGCAATACAAATAATGAGGCCTAGTTCAGACACAGCCTAATAGGGATTACGAAATACAAAATGGAGTCACACTTGCTAACTAAAGCTTGCACGTTGCAGGGATAACTCAGTGGGTTGCATAACGTGAATACAAATGGCATCTATTTAGCCACACACTGCTAACCTAATGTAGCATGAAACGAGTGCATAGCAGGAATGGGATTTTCAAACCTAACAGTACCTTGGACAATATTGCGGTCGTTCAGACCATTGTAGAGAAATATGTTTTCTCACAAGGCATGTCAGTGTATGCAGCTTTTATCGACTTCTCCACGGCGTTTGATAAAGTGGATTGCCAAACGCTGTGGAGAAAGCTTTTTCAACTTGGTATACCACATCACCTTCTGGGTCTCATTATGGAACTGCATACGGATACCTGGTGCCAAGTTCTGATGGGAGG
This sequence comes from Calotriton arnoldi, assembly GCA_963921515.1. Taxonomy (NCBI): domain Eukaryota; kingdom Metazoa; phylum Chordata; class Amphibia; order Caudata; family Salamandridae; genus Calotriton; species Calotriton arnoldi. The sequence goes on along the minus strand of CAWUFW010004311.1, from coordinate 570,677 downwards.
TTCGCTGGGGTTATCATGCAAGATTAGAACATATAATGGGCTTAAGCAGGGCTGCCTACTGGCCCCTCTTTTGTTTTCCTTGTACACTGCTGATCTCCCCGGCGTCCTGAACTCAGTGAGGGGGGATGTGTAGGAGAGTAGGATCTGCTTCACATGGGTACCCCCACTTTTTGCTGATGCTTCACTGTTTTTCGACCTTAGTCTGGCTGGGGCCCTGCTAATCAGAACCCCAGCCTAGCTGCTTCCTCTCTAAAATGGTTTCCATGTGCCTTAGGCACATCTCTGATTGGAATCTGGAGTGCCCTTATAAGTCCCTAGTATATGGTATACTATGTACTAAGGGCATAGGTACCTCAGAGGCCTACCAGGGGCTGCAGCATGTATTATGCCACCCCTGGAAGGCCATCCAAACTGACACCACAGGTCTGCTACTGCAGCCTGGGTAAGGTGGTGCATGCGCCCCTTACTGTGATATAGGTTACCTATATCACTAAATACATACACACATATAAACCTATAAGTCACTCCTATGGCAGGCCTTATCAATCCTGAAGGCAGAGTGCGTGGTTCCTATGTGAGAGGGTGCCCCTGCATGAGCAGGGCCCCTCTGCAGCGTTCGGAGACCCTTCTCTGATGCTGTTTGTAGTGCAGCCTGACCATATACTCTTAAGCGCATTATAATCTCGCGTTAAATGCTAACTTTGGAATGGCTGCACCGAAACATGTCGTGTTTGGTGTCAAACATCTTGGAATACTACCCCCCGCCAATTCTGGTGGCGGGGGTAGCATTCCAACCTTCTAGAGGGAGAGACATGTTAACCCTGGCCTGGCCGGTAACTTCTTTCTAAAGCCCTGGCATCACAAAATGGATGCTGCTGCCACAGACACAAGTCTGGCCTCCTGCTGCCTGACGAAACTCCGGCAGGGGAGGCCTGGACAATAGGTTTCCTGTCCCAGGGAGGTGTGACCACCTCCCCAGACAGGATAGTGTGTATTGGGGCTGGGCGGGAGCACTTTCGGGTGCTTTGAAGTCCTGCACTGGGGGCACACTTGGTGTCCCTGTGCATACCCCAGTTCAAACCGGATCAACCGGATCAGGGGCTTGCAGCCCCTGCTTTGGCGCGAACTGGACAAAGGGAAAGGGGTGTAGCCACCCCTCTGCCCTGACCCACCCATAGGTGGGGCCACAGAGTAGTCCAACCCCTAAACTTAGTATAAGTATAGGAACACAGTCCTTAGGACTTTAGATTATCCCTGGACGAAACTCTGACACAGAATCCTGGACCTTCGATGCTCTACTCAAGACTAGAGGACAGAAGAATCTCCCTTGGGGTCAAGGAGTGACTCCCCTGCTTGGCAGGCACCAAAGAAGCAATTGTCCGGTCTGCATCGCCTAAGCTCCCGTCGGACGCCGAAGTCTTTGCATCACCAGAGGTGGATTTCCAGACTTCCCCGAGGCTGCCCTGAGTCCCCAGCAAAGCTGAGGCCCGTAGCTGTCGTGGGTAACGTGGAACCATGACCCCTGGACACCGCATGCATTTGCAAGTGCATCCTCTTCTGGGTCTCCCACGAAGTCGTGCTTTGGGCTCCGAGTAGCCCTAGCCTCCAGCAACAACTGCACCGAAGATCACTGGCCTCCACTCCACAAGTGTCCTGTGAGCCAGCTCCACGTGCACTGTCTCGAGGCTCCTTTGCGGTCGCTAGCCCGTTGGCTAGTAGCCCTTCACGAAGGCCAATCCTTTTCTTCTTGGGCTCCCTGGTTGCTCCAGGCTTGCCCTCACTTATCCTTGCTGGGTGCGTTCCTCAGACCTTGCTGGTCTGCATCATCGTCAATCTTCATCTTCATCGAGACTTGCCGTTGCCAAGGCTTGTTGGGTCCAATCCAGTCGCCGACACCTCAGCACTCGACAGACATTGTGTACCAGCCCGAATCCTGCTCCTGGTCGCCGACAATGCCTCCTGGACCTCGTGGCTGAAGAGTCAAGACGACTGCCAACCTACCTGAAGCACTCGACATCGGTGGGCATCTGCTCATCGCCTTCCTGGTCACTGGCTAGTGACCCAGACTCTGTCCCCTCTGCTTTCAGGTTCTTCAGATCTCCGATCCACTCTTGGATCCACCCGGACACTTTCCACTTGGTCGCCAGCAGCACTTTGCAGCAGATCGCCATTCAAATCGACGACGAAACCCGACCCCGAAAGGCACCTATGCACCTGGCTTCCCTGGGTGAGGTAACAAGAGTACTCCGGTGCTCCCGTGGGTAGAGACTCTAGAACAACCTAGTTCTCAAAGGGTTTGCTCCAAGTCCTTCTTTAAGTGTCCCTTTTCTTTAATTTCCAAACCGCGACTTTCTCCATAGAAGTTAACGGCGTTTCGCGGCTGTGTATTTACACTGCACGCGTCCCCCGTGGGTCCCCTGTGTCACTACCTTGGGTGGTTACTTGTGGTCCAAGCACTTCTAGAGGCTCTAGGCCTAGTGTCTAGCTCAGTCGTGGTTCTTATACCACTTTATTGGTATATGGTTTGGTACGCCCCTAGGGCCCAAACGTGTATTTGTGCTATTACTGTGTTTAAATAACTTAAAACTTATGTACTTCGAACTCTAGCCTCATAAAGAGACTAGAGGGGTGTGTTTAGTAATAAATACATATATTTTGAATATATACCTGGTGTGGTGCTCTTTCATTTGGTCACTCAAGAGATTATAGACTGGTAAAACAAGCTGCTTTACATTCCTTCAAGACTTAGCCTGAAGGCTGCTCTCCATAGCTACCACTAGGATAGCTTTCAATAAGGTTGTCTTTAACCTATCTCCAATAAGGAGTTGTTTGGACTGGTGCAAGGTGCCCACTATAATTAGTGGACAGCATATGCCAGGCCAACTTCTCACATTGGTGTGCAGCGTGTGGGATTCCAGCTTGCTATTGTTTTACCAGATAATCTCAATTGAATTGATCAACTGAAAACCACTAAAGGTACCTAAGGTACATATAAATTAAGCTTAGAATACAGTAAGTTCTACTGAACTTAGAGTTGTGTGTTAAGGGATAGCACACCCTTTCTACAACTCAAGAGAGTTTAGTAGGCCACACTAGAGTAGGTAGTGCATACACCACACCTCACTAGTGATGTCTTCAAAGCCAGGACCCAGTGAGTCCTTGCCAGAAGCCCCTGGGCTTCTTCCCTCCAAGTATGATACACTCCCATTCTTGGAATTGAGAGCATTATGCAATTTGAGGAAACTGAAGACAGGCCAAAGCCCCACCACCCAACATCTGAGAGAGATGTTAGAGGCTTATGATCTCAGCAGGCCCTTAGGGACTGAAGGGGTAGGAGCAGAGGGTGGGGCAGAAGATGAGGATGGGGCCAGGGGTAGCAACACCCCCAGCCCCCTCTGGAACTGACCAGGAGGGTGACAATGACCCTGACCTGGATAACCCAATTCCTCCTGTGGATGAGGAGGAGGCTCAAGATGACCTCCACTTTGTCCCCCAGGAAGGATTGTGAGTGTGCCCAGAAGGTCTAGGTCTCCTTCTCAGGAGTCTAACCACTCTGGCACCTCAATAGGGACCTCTGTCTCCTCTCATAGGATGGAATCCTCTCATGAGAGGAGAAAGAGGCTGATTCAATATGAGGAAGCTCAGCTTGAACTCAGAAAACAGCAACTGGCTATAGACAGGGAGTCCCTAGATCTCTACAGAGAGAGAAGAAAGTTGGGACTAGAGTCCCATGGTGGCAGCCATGTCCCTAGAGATAGGGAAAGGTCTTATGACCATAGAAACCTGAGCAAGATTGTCCCTCCCTACCAGAGTGGGGATGACATCCACAAATGGATAACTGCTCTAGAGAGGGCCTGTAAGGTACAGAAGTTCCCTCAGGAGCAGTGGGCAGCAATCTTGTGGCTCTCCTTTGCAGACAAAGGTAGAGACAAGCTCCTCACTGTAAGAGAAGAGGATGCTGATAATTACAAGGTCTTGAAGAGTGCTCTTATTGATGGGTTTGGCCTAACAACTGAACAATACAGGTTGAAGTTCAGAGATGCCCAAAAGCACAGACTCAAGAATGGGTAGACTATGTGGATTGTTCTGCTAAGGCTCTGGAAGGCTGGTTGATGGGCAGTAAGGTGTGTGACTTCACAGGATTGTACAATCTGATAATGAGGGAGCAGATTCTTAATAACTGTCAAAATCAGCTGTTGCATCAGTACCTGGTGGACTCTGATCTGACCTCTCCCCAAGAATTGGGAAAGAAGGCAGACAAATGGGTCAGAACCAGGGTGAGGCAGAAGGTACAGAACCAAGGTGGTGACCCTAAGAAGCAAGATTCTAAGAACTCTGATAAGGGTGGGGAGAAGGGTAAAGATCAAAAGTCTTCACCAGGCCCCCAAAAATCTTCTTCAGGTGGGGATTCACAGTCTACCAAAGGGAAAGGCCAAAGAAAACCATGGTGCAAGGTCTGTAAGCAAAAGACCCACTGGACCAGTGATTGCACCAAGTCCAAAGACTCAAGTCCAGCCCCCACCAATGCCCCTAAGGCACCTGTTCCCCCTAGTACAGTTACAGTTGGTGGTGGGAGTACTACAGCCAAGGGTTTAGTAGGGTTGACCCTGGGTACTGAGATGGGCTCTGACCTAGTCAGAGAACTCACTCAGGCTGTGTTAGTCTGTGATGGAGGCATGGATGTGACCTCCTCTGTGAGTCCCAGTAATCTGGGCAAGTACAGACAACAGCCTTTAATCAATGGATGAGAGGCTTTGGCATTTAGGGACACAGGGGCAAGTGTCACCATGGTGACACAAGACCTTGTGAATCCTGGGCAAGTTATACTTGGTGAGATGTACCAAGTGACCAATTCTAGCAATGTCAGAACAGACCATACTCTGGCAGTTGTTAACTTCTCCTGGGGAGGGGTAACTGGCCTTAAGAAGGTTGTGGTAAGTGCAGACCTACCAGTCGAATGCTTGCTTGGCAATGACTTAGAAACTTCAGCTTGGGCAGAAGTGGAGCTCAGGACCCATGCAGAAATGCTGGGGATCCCTGCAGATGTGTTTGCTGTGACCAGGTCACAAGCCAAAATGTCTAGCACTGAACAGGCCTTGCATTCTGGAATAATGGACCAAGTGCCTTCCAAGAGGAGGAGTAGTAGGGTAAAGGCAGTGCCTTCCCCTTGGCTCAGAAGGAAGATCAGTCCCTTGAGGGGGATGATCTCAGTCCTGAGGAAGGAACTGTCCCAGAGGAGCTTGAACCTGACCAGGTTGAGTTCTTGGGGACAGGGGGACCTTCCAGGGCAGATCTGAGCCAGGAGCAGCAGAGCTGCCCCTCTCTTGAACCCCTCAGACAGCAAGCTGCTGCTGAGGCTGCTGGGAAAGCTAGTGGTCCCCATACTGTGTATTGGGATGATGGACTCTTGTACTCAGAGTGTAGAGACCCCAAGCCTGGTGCTACCAGGAGGTTGGTTATACCTCTGAAGTTCAGGGGCTTCCTATTGACCCTAGCCCATGATATTCCCTTGGCAGGTCACCTGGGCCAGAACAAGACTTGGGACAGAATTGTCCCTCACTTTCACTGGCCCCACATGTCTGAAGACACCAAGGAGTTTTGTCGCTCCTGTGTAACCTGCCAGGCCAGTGGCAAGGCAGGTGGCACTACAAAGGCCCCCTGATACCACTACCTGTGGTGGGGGTTCCCTTTGAAAGGGTGGGGATTGACATTGTTGGTCCCATGGATCCCCAAACAGCATCTGGGCACAGGTTTATCCTGGTGGTAGTGGATCATGCCACCAGGTACCCAGAGGCTATTCCCCTTAGGACCACTACAGCACCTGTGGTGGCAAGGGCCCTCCTGGGAATTTTCTCAAGAGTGGGCTTTCCTAAGGAGGTTGTATCAGACAGGGGTGCTAACTTTATGTCTGGATACTTAAAAGCAATGTGGAAGGAGTGTGGAGTGACTTACAAGTTCACCACACCCTATCACCCACAATGCAATGGTTTAGTTGAGAGATTCAACAAAACCTTGAAGGGCATGATTAAAGGGCTCCCAGAAAAGCTTAGGCGAAGATGGGACATACTCTTGCCCTGCCTTTTATTTGCATATAGGGAGGTGCCTCAGAAGGGGGTTGGTTACAGCCCTTTTGAACTTTTGTTTGGCCACCCTGTCAGGGGTCCACTGTGCTTGGTGAAGGAAGGATGGGAGTTACCTCTCAAGCCCCCAAAGCAAGACATAGTGGACTATGTACTTGGTCTCCGCTCCCGGATGGCTGAGTATATGAAAAAGGCAACTAAAAACCTTGAGGTTAGCCAGGAACTTCAAAAGGCCTGGCATGACCAAAGGCTGTACTGACTGTTTATCAGCCAGGACAGAAGGTGTGGGTGTTGGAGCCAGTGGCCCCAGCAGCTCTCCAAGACAAATGGAGTGGACCCCACACTATTGTTGAGCAGAAGGGTGAGGTTACCTACTTAGTAGACCTAGGAACACCCAGGAGTCCCCACAGGGTTCTCCATGTCAACAGGTTAAAACCATATGTGGACAGGGCAGACATGGGCTTGCTCATGCCTACTGATGAAGGGCAGGAGGAAGAGAGTGACCCACTCCCTGACCTGCTCTCACAGAACCCTGACGATGGGTCAGTAGATGGTGTAGCCTTGGCAGGCAGCCTCATTACCCAGCAGCAAACTGATTTTAGACAGGTGCTCAATCAATTTAGACACATGTTTTCACTGACATCCAGTCAGACCACCTGGTGCACTCATGAAGTGGACACTGGGGACAGTCTGCCTATTAAAAATAAGATTTATAGGCAACCTGACCATGTCAGGGACTGTATCAGGACTGAAGTCCAGAAAATGTTGGATTTGGGAGTTATTGTACCCTCAGATAGCCCTTGGGCTAGTCCAGTGGTCCTTGTGCCAAAACCTCACACCAGTGGTGGAAAAAGAGAGATGAGGTTTTGTGTGGACTACAGGGGTCTCAATGCAGTCACTAGGACTGATGCCCATCCAATACCAAGGGCAGATGAGCTAATAGACACTTTGGCCTCAGCCAAGTATCTAAGCACATTTGACTTGACAGCTGGCTACTGGCAGATCAGGCTAGCTGATGCTGCAAAGCCAAAAACAGCATTCTCAACCCCTAGTGGGCATTATCAATTTGTGGTGATGCCCTTTGGTCTGAAGAATGCACCTGCCACTTGCCAGAGGTTGGTGAATACAGTCCTCACAGGTCTGGAAGCCTATAGTGCAGCATATCTAGATGATATTGCTGTCTTTAGCTCCACCTGGGAGGATCACCTGGTCCACCTCAGGAATGTTTTACAGGCCCTGCAAAGGCAGGCCTGACTATCAAGGCCACCAAGTGCCAGATAGGGCAGAGTCAGGTTGTGTACCTGGGCCACCTTGTGGGTGGAGGCCAGGTTCAACCCTTGCAGAGCAAGATCCAGACTATCATGGACTGGACTGCTCCAACTACCCAGACTCAGGTGAGAGCCTTCTTAGGCCTGACTGGGTACTATAGGAGATTTGTCAAGGGGTATGGATCAATAGTGACACCCCTGAATGACTTAACTTCCAAGAAAATGCCCAAAAAGGTTCAGTGGACAGTTAGCTGTCAAAAGGCATTTGATGACCTGAAGCAGGCCATGTGCACTGCTCCCATTCTACAGAGTCCTGATTACTCCAAGAAGTTCATTGTTCAAACTGATGCATCTGAATTGGGGGTAGGGGCTGTACTGTCACAATTGAATGAAGAAGGTCAGGATCAGCCAGTAGCTTTCATTAGCAGAAGGCTGACCCCTAGAGAGAAACGTTGGTCAGCCATTGAGAGGGAGGCCTTTGCTGTGGTCTGGGCTCTGAAGAAGTTGAGGCCATACTTGTTTGGTACTCACTTCCTTGTTCAAACAGACCATAAGCCCCTCTTATGGCTAAAACAAATGAAGGGTGAAAACCCCAAACTGCTTAGGTGGTCCATTTCCCTACAGGGGATGGACTTCACAGTGGAACATAGACCTGGGAGTAACCATGCCAATGCAGATGGACTCTCTAGGTACTTCCACTTAGAACATGAAGACTTAACTGGGCAAGGTTAGTTTAATGTCCCTACGTTTGGGGGGGTTGTGTAGGAGAGTAGGATCTGCTTCACATGGGTACCCCCACTTTTTGCTGATGCTTCACTGTTTTTCGACCTTAGTCTGGCTGGGGCCCTGCTAATCAGAACCCCAGCCTAGCTGCTTCCTCTCTAAAATGGTTTCCATGTGCCTTAGGCACATCTCTGATTGGAATCTGGAGTGCCCTTATAAGTCCCTAGTATATGGTATACTATGTACCAAGGGCATAGGTACCTCAGAGGCCTACCAGGGGCTGCAGCATGTATTATGCCACCCCTGGAAGGCCATCCAAACTGACACCACAGGTCTGCTACTGCAGCCTGGGTAAGGTGGTGCATGCACCCCTTACTGTGATATAGGTTACCTATATCACTAAATACATACACACATATAAACCTATAAGTCACTCCTATGGCAGGCCTTATCAATCCTGAAGGCAGAGTGCGTGGTTCCTATGTGAGAGGGTGCCCCTGCATGAGCAGGGCCCCTCTGCAGCGTTCGGAGACCCTTCTCTGATGCTGTTTGTAGTGCAGCCTGACCATATACTCTTAAGCGCATTATAACCTCGCGTTAAATGCTAACTTTGGAATGGCTGCACCGAAACATGTCGTGTTTGGTGTCAAACATCTTGGAATACTACCACCCGCCAATTCTGGTGGCGGGGGTAGCATTCCACCCTTCTAGAGGAGAGACATGTTAACCCTGGCCTGGCCGGTAACTTCTTTCTAAAGCCCTGGCATCACAAAATGGATGCTGCTGCCACAGACACAAGTCTGGCCTCCTGCTGCTGGACGAAACTCCGGCAGGGAGGCCTGGACAATAGGGTTCCTGTCCCAGGGAGGTGTGACCACCTCCCCAGACAGGATAGTGTGTATTGGGGCTGGGCGGGAGCACTTTCGGGTGCTTTGAAGTCCTGCACTGGGGGCACACTTGGTGTCCCTGTGCATACCCCAGTTCAAACCGGATCAGGGGCTTGCAGCCCCTGCTTTGGCGCGAACTGGACAAAGGGAAAGGGGTGTAGCCACCCCTCTGCCCTGACCCACCCATAGGTGGGGCCACAGAGTAGTCCAACGCCTAAACTTAGTATAAGTATAGGAACCCAGTCCTTAGGACTAGAGATTATCCTTGGACGAAACTCTGACACAGAATCCTGGACCTTCGACGCTCTACTCAAGACTAGAGGACAGAAGAATCTCCCTTGGGGTCAAGGAGTGACTCCCCTGCTTGGCAGGCACCAAAGAAGCAATTGTCCGGTCTGCATCGCCTAAGCTCCCGTCGGACGCCGAAGTCTTTGCATCACCAGAGGTAGATTTCCAAACTTTCCCGAGGCTGCCCTGAGTCCCCAGCAAAGCTGAGGCCCGTAGCTGTCGTGGGTAACGTGGAACCGTGACCCCTGGACACTGCACGCATTTGCAAGTGCATCCTCTTCTGTGTCTCCCACGAAGTCGTGCTTTGGGCTCCGAGTAGCCCTAGCCTCCAGCACCAACTGCACCGAAGATCACTGGCCTCCACTCCACGAGTGTCCTGTGAACCAGCTCCACGTGCACCGTCTTGAGGCTCCTTCGCGGTTGCTAGCCCGTTGGCTAGTAGCCCTTCACGAAGGCCAATCCTTTTCTTCTTGGGCTCCCTGGTTGCTCCAGGCTTGCCCTCACTTACCCTTGCTGGGTGAGTTCCTCAGACCTTGCTGGTTTGCATCATTGTCAATCTTCATCTTCATTGAGACTTGCCGTTGCCAAGGCTTGTTGGGTCCAATCCGGTCGCCGACACCTCAGCACTCGACAGACATCGTGTACCAGCCCGAATCCTGCTCCTGGTCACCGACAACGCCTCCTGGACCTCGTGGCTGAAGAGTCAAGATGACCGCCAACCTACCTGAAGCACTCGACATCGGTGGGCATCTGCTCATCGCCTTCCTGGTCACTGGCTAGTGACCCAGACTCTGTCCCCTCTGCTTTCAGGTTCTTCAGATCTCTGATCCACTCTTGGATCCACCCGGACACTTTCCACTTGGTCGCCAGCAGCACTTTGCAGCAGATCGCCATTCAAATCGACGACGAAACCCGACCCCGAAAGGCACCTATGCACCCGGCTTCCCTGGGTGAGGTAACAAGAGTACTCCGGTGCTCCCGTGGGTAGAGACTCTAGAACAACCTAGTTCTCAAAGGGTTTGCTCCAAGTCCTTCTTTAAGTGTCCCTTTTCTTTAATTTCCAAACCGCGACTTTCTCCATAGAAGTTAACGGCGTTTCGCGGCTGTGTATTTACACTGCACGCGTCCCCCGTGGGTTCCCTGTGTCACTACCTTGGGTGGTTCCTTGTGGTCCAAGCACTTCTAGAGGCTCTAGGCCTAGTGTCTAGCTCAGTCGTGGTTCTTATACCACTTTATTGGTATATGGTTTGGTACGCCCCTAGGGCCCAAACGTGTATTTGTGCTATTACTGTGTTTAAATAACTTATAACTTATGTACTTCGAACTCTAGCCTCATAAAGAGACTAGAGGGGTGTGTTTAGTAATAAATACATATATTTTGAATATATACCTGGTGTGGTGCTCTTTCATTTGGTCACTCAAGAGATTATAGACTGGTAAAACAAGCTGCTTTACATTCCTTCAAGACTTATCCTGAAGGCTGCTCTCCATAGCTACCACTGGGATAGCTTTCAATAAGGTTGTCTTTAACCTATCTCCAATAAGGCGTTGTTTGGACTGGTGCAAGGTGCCCACTATAATTAGTGGACAGCATATGCCAGGCCAACTTCTCACAGGATGCACCCAGAATAGGTACAATGTCCGTTGGTTCCTTATTATACGCGGATGATGTGGTAATATTCGATCTAACGCCCATTGGTCTGCAACGTCGTTTGGATGCCCTAACCAAATATGCAGAAGCCCACTTCTTAAAAATTAATATTGCTAAAAGCAAGATTTTGGTTTTACGCAAGAAAGGGCTTAGAATAAAGTGATGTCTAAAATGGATGCTTGGGTCTGAAAAATTGGAATTGGTTGATTCGTATCTATATTTGGGGAAGGTTTTTTCAAAAACAGGGCGAGACCTTGAGCACATCAAACTTTGTGTTAGCAAGGCTGTCTCCCAGGCGAGTGCATTAAACAGATTTTATAATACTGGCGGGAGACGCCATTTTGGCCATGTTTTGTCAGTTTTCAAGGTTAAAATTCCCCCTTCAGTAATATATGCTGCTGAGGTATTGGACATGAAACACTGGCTCTCTTTTGACAAGGCTGAAGGACGAATCCTGCGTCAAATTTGTAACCTAAACTCTCTGGCTGCCCCACATGTATTACGTCTGGAATTTGGTTTAGTCTCTTCTTTTACTCTATCTCTGGCAGCGGTTCTGCGGTGGGGTAACACGCTTTGTTGGGGGGAGGAGGGAACTCTTGGGGCTGCTTTGAGAATATAAATCTTTGATATATTAAAAGATCAATCAACGTTCTTTAGGTCCTTTGTATATGCAAATGATACATTTGGTCTTAGCTTGAACTCCGCTTCCCCTATGCCAAAGTTTATACTGAAGCAGCTTTTAAAGAAGTCCGTATCCTCTATCAGTTTGGTGAGAGATACTGCTTTAAGTCAGTCCAGGTCCAGTAATGAGGTGGTCTGTGGGAGTGCCCTGGGGAATAAACCACAGCCTTATTTACCTTGGAATATTCCTCACGGGATTAGAAGGCTGATACTCCTACTGAGAATTAACTTGCTGCCTCTAAGAGAAGTTACTGGTATCTGGGATAAAATACCAAGAGAGAAGAGAATATGTGAAATGTGTTATTTACAAATCCAAGATCCTAACCATGTTTTATTTGTGTGTTCGGAGCTGCAAAGGGCCAGGCATATGTTTTTAAAGCCATTTTTTATCAAATTTAATATTCACTCGGCCCAGGAGGCCAGTTCACTGGTTTTGTCTCCTCCAAATTAAATGGTTTGTTATGAGATATACCAATTTTTTAAAACATTTCTGACTATTTATTAGGTAACTTTTAATAGTATTTTTACTCTTATGTCGTAACACCTGATGGTTGGATATTTGATTGTCTCATGTATTTATTGCAATATTTGCACATCATACAGTATGTTCGATATAAGGATCTTTTTGGGAGGCAGCTATGTTAAAAGGAAGAATTTTGTAACGTATGCAAAGTATGTCTCTTTTAATCTGTTTGTGTATTTTTGTGGACCTCCGTCGGATTTCCATATCAAAATAAATAAATAAAGTTAAGTGTTTCAGCTAGGATACAGTCTTGTCTTCATTAAACAGCTGGTCCATGTGCCACATCACCCTCTCCCATCGGTCTTTGCAATCCTTTGGGTGGTAACCTTGGCTTACTCTTCCTCCAGCAACCACCATCTACAACAGGTAGTGCATGACCATCCAGATCGATGCACTGACCTCTCCCTCTGTAAAGTTCTTCCCTCTACCCTCCCCAGACATGGCCCAATCCATCCTTACAACATTAAACAAAAACATAACGCCCCATATACCCCATACTATGCCTACATAATTAGTACCCCAAATTGAGCAAACACCCAACAATACAAAGACAAATACATTTACAAAATAAAACACTAAGACACAAAAATTAGACAATATATAATTAACAGGGACAGAGTAGGTACAGACTACACCACAAACACCAAAAACATCCTCAAAACTCTCCTAGGACTCCAAACACCACCAGCACCAACCAACAGACAGTAAGTGAAGTAACATTTACTCTTCTTGAGTTGCAGCCAGCCACACCCTTTGGATCATTTCCTCGGTGTATCCAGCACATTCTCAACATTTGCATTTGTTCTGATGCATTGCTAGACAAATGTACATTGCATGATGCACTGCACAGTTGCACTTGTGCAGTAATACTAAAGGCCATGCAACAGAGGAGGTGACCGGTTCCAACCCATGCAACAGAGGCATTGCACCGGTTCCAACCATGCCCAGGTTCTACAGAAAATGATTGGCTTCTGCTGGAGAAAACACCTTAGGGCCACTTCCATGAGTCTAGGACTGGTCTGGCACCACTTGGTATGGCACACTGACAGATGGCAGAGTCCAGGTGCTAAAGCAGGGTGGTTGGAAGACTTCTTTGTCCCTGAGACTTCACAACAGGAGACCAGCCAGATTGCCCTTGGAGTCACTCTGTGTTCAAGGGATGATTCTGCAGTCCTTATCTCCCAGCCAGGGGAACAGTAGGCAGCAGGGCAGCAGAGCAAGGCAGGACTCCAAAGCTGATTGCTCCCACATCAAGATTCATATGAGTTACCAGGACACACGCCTGGATATCAGTCTCAGTCATATGGTTAAAAGGTTGATCCTGGGCGCCCTGCCCCACTCTCTTAGGTTCCCTATTCAGCCCCAATCTCTCTCTTACTGAGATGTGTCCAGACCCTTTTCTTGTGATGTATCACTGATTCAACACACACTTAGGGAAGCACAAAGAGGATGGCTCTCCCATAATCCATTGTATTATACCACTCAGCTTGCAGCTTTGCTCAACTATCAAACTCGGTCTGGTATAATTCCTCTACTCCTCATGTTTTCCCAAGGCAGCCATAACCTTACCCACAAAGGAACCTCCGATCTTGCATGTTATGCTGCAGTGCAGGCCCGCCTGCACTCAGTGTACCATCACAGCACCAGTACTGAAAGCCACATGTAATATGCTACCACCAGATACTCACATGCAGTACACACACTCAGTCTGCACATCCTGTTCAGTACTACAGTGTCTTTGTACTGTACTAGGGTATGTCACCTTGAATACACACTACCAGCACACACACACATTGAACATATGCACACTGTTTCACAATTCACCTTATGTGTACTGTATGTGCTGCATGGGCACATGCATTCAGCACATGATTTTATCACGCACACACTTCCAGATCAACATGATGTTGGGCAAGGGTGAGTTGAACACACAGCAATAGAACTTTTGAAGAGGTGATTGAGCCAGTAGGCCGAACTCCAGTGACCCAGGGTTGAAGGATCTTGTCCACTACTAATGTTCGCTACATGGTATGTTGCCACCCCCACACTTGCTCTGTTTTACACTTGGCGAAGGCAGGAGCATACCAAACTATGAGGACAGGTCTATGGGTGGCCCTCTTGGTCCTACAAGACCGCAATCCATGACACAGGCCTATATCATGGCACAACTCATATTCCATGTTCCCCTTTTGGAATATACCAGCATTAGTGATCCAGACAGCAATACAGTTGGGCCTTCAGGGCAGGGGTATACAGCTCTTTCCATGCAGGGAAAATGACCTACCCAACACCCCGTTGCACCATATGTCAAATATGTATGCATGTCTACAACCATTTGTGCTTGCATTATGACATACATGTTTCACACATTACACATCTCAGTATTCCTAAAGTGATTTGATGATTGGGAAACATTTGCTTTGTGTTACTTTTCAGATGACTGCTGCACATTGCTACTTCTGCAGTTTAGTATGTTTTGGTACGGGTCTTTGAGCCTGCTTGCATTGCTCTGCAAAGCATGGCAAATGTGTATTGTATCAAGTGGGGGCAAATGTAGACCTTACATCAAGCAGCCCTGGAGAGGTGGTACATGTGTGCTGCTCTGTGGATCCCCACACATGCATGAATGCAATCTTTACAAATTACATTTTGACATCTACACCTGAGGCCATGCCTTTGGCGATGACATATGTCTCCCATGATCTGTGATGGTATCTGCTGCAGCATTTGTTCCAGCTAGGTGCTGCCACTCTGCATGCTAGTCCATATGTGAAACAGACATCAGTTTAAAGATTGCCTCAGGGACTGACTTATTGGGAGAATTGTGATCCCTCATTAACTGAGTGCCATATTTAACACACTCTGATGCAGCAGAACAAATCAAAACAGCTTGCTGTGCTGCACTGCACTCCTTAAGCGAGGGAGGAAAGGAATGCCCCATATCTATCTAGATATGGGTCAATCCTGGCTTCTCACTTTCATGCAGTGCACTTCATAACATTGGCTTGCTGCGTTGATTTGTTCTTTTAGATGGAGATATGCCCCATGTGTATCAACAGCACAGAAATCATAAATTATATATGTTGAGGCCTACATCTATTTGAGTAGATGTGCATGAATTTATCAGTACCTTGATATTGACACAAATACCACACAATGGATGAGTTCAAAACACATATTTACTGGATGATAGGTTGGGATAGTTTCTGTTATTATTTGCTTCTTTTTCATTTAATTAAGAAATGTGCAACAATTTGGTCCTGTCTCACACGACGTGCCATTGTGTGCTCTGTCTGCATCATGTTCCTCCTCTGCCAGGTCATGTGGGATTTCTGTCTCATTGTCCCATGGTACATTGGTTTTCAGACAGATTTTGTGCTACATTGCACAGACTAAGATAATCTTGCAGACTATAGGAGGTGAGTAGAGGTGTATTCCACCATATTTGTCCAGGCAGCAGAAACTGGACTTTAGGACCCAAAATATTCTCTCCACCACATTTCTAGTTTGCAAAGAGCTGAGTTATATTTTTTTTATCCCTCCAGCTGTGGATTTTGTAATAGCGTCATGATCAATGGCTGCAAACCATACCCTTGGTCACCTGAAAAGTGGAAAATGACAACAGTCAATGATTTGATACATTGTTACTTAGACATAACTAACTATGTGTGTTCTGTATGCAGGCAAACCCATTCACATTCCTTCAACTTTTGACAGATATATCTTAGGTACTGTTGACTACTGCTTTACACATGTGTGTTAAACTTAGATGTGTCATTGCAGATATTGTCTATGGTGTAAAAAATACAACACATCAACATGCTAACTTTCATGTTTAGCCAGGAGATTACTATGATGAGTACTTTAGAATGATTTTATCAGCTATATGAGATTTGCACTCGATATGTATGTGGAGTATGAAACATATGATCAGATTAGCTTGCATACATTTAGGCCTATATAAGTAGCGACGGTACCAAAATATTTGACACTCAGAAATAATTGTTTTCCTTTTATCACCTATGATGTCCTTGCTTATGTACTTCACATCTCGACAGCCTTAGATTAGTGTACATAGATGAGCATGAGTATTTGCTTAGTGAATGTTACAAATGTTCAACATGTTATATGGAAATTTTATTTGGCTTTATCATCAGTTAGTATCTTTTGTATGGCAAGTTGTCTTACTGATCTTATATTGACACAGGTATGGCAATGGGGCCCTTTTTCATATGGGAACATATGATGTAGATATAGGTGCTTTAGACTACAGACCTGTACACAACACTTTCTATATTCACATGTACTTATGTGCTTTTGCCGTGAAGGTGATTCTGTACTTATATCCCTTGATTCTGACATGATTTATTTGGCATGAGATGGTTCACATTTAGATTATGTGTATACTGCGATACTTTACCTTGTTTGCATTTCACCTAGGTTGTTTCCTTGTGTATGACATATTTCACAACCTATTTATTGAATGTTACAGTAGAGAATTGGTCCCAGTAGAACAATTCTTAAGAACAAACGAAATTAAAACACATTAAGCATTGATACACTAATAAACTGTGGATATCTAGAACAATGTTATTTAATCACATTGAACATCTTTGGATGCTTTTAAATCAGCAAATGACTCAGCACAAATGACTCAAAAAGTAGTACCAAACAAGTGCCCCACGTAAGGGGGAGAAAGGGAAAGAGAGAAGGTATTGTGCATCAAGTGAGGGTTGTGAAAGTGTAAAGGGAAAGTAGTGACATTCTATTCATCACAAAATTATTTACAGTGAAACACGGCTTTTTTAAAGCCACACAATTGAGTGATAAACAATACATAGCCATGATTAGGAGTACTATATCACAGTGAAAAAAGCACTGTTGATCCAACTGGCATGTTTCAACTTCACTTACCAAGGCGAAGGCCATTTCTATATCGGCCATTCTGAAACCGCTCATTGATGGTACTGTGGCGGAAGATATACGCAAAACGTACACTTCCAGGAACCTTTGCCAGGACATTGATGAACATTGCCAGATGGTCCACTATCTCCTGGACACTGATGGAGTAGGTGTGCTTGCGGTTTGCTGCAGGGGCCATAAATTGGGCATGTGTGCAATCTATGGTACCAAGCACATGTGGAAATCCAGCAATGGTTTAGAAGCCTTGCTTGGTATCCAGTTGCTGTCTAGTTTTTGGGAAATTAAGGTACTGGGGTGTGAATTTAATAATGGTATCCAACACAGATGGGACAAAAGCAGAAAATGCTCCCTGTGAAATGCCTGCTAGTCTGGCCACTGTGGTTTGGAAGGATCCTGAGGCTAACATGTGGAGCACAGCCAACCATTTTACATGTGGTGGGATGGCATTAGTCCTTGCAGTTGCTGTCTGAAGACCTGGCTCCATCTTTTTCAGCATTTCCCTGATGAACTACTTCTTCAGTCTGTAAAACTGTATGACCTCCTCCTCCCTAAGGTCAATGAGGGATATGATCTACCAGAAAACATGCTCCTTCCTCCTTCGCTGCCTAAGTGGTTATGTCCTAGCTACTCCCAGTTGTAGTATAATGACCTGCATGGCATAGTTGAGCATGCCAGAGTGTCCTGTGATGGTGAGGTAATTGTACTAGAGCCACTGCGTCATTTCCTATGGCTGGGTTGCCGATGCACAGCAATTCTGGTCCATTTCTAGCTTTGCATTGTGATTCTACACGATGGGTGATGCACTGCTACACTTATAAATACTACTGAGTTAAGGATGCGTTGGATTTTGTGCAGGAATGCCTACATTGCATTTGTTAGAAAATGTGGTTTCTGGTGGGCAGAGGTATGCACCCTGTCCAAGCAGGAACCACAATCCTATTCATGGTAAGTCACAACACACTCTAAATTATCCTGTGCTCACCCTCTGGTAGCCTGGCCCCAGCAGTCATTCTTAACTTAAGAGCTAATGTGTAAAGTATTTGTGCAATACTTCAAACAGTAACACAGTGAACAACCACAAAAAGACTCCACAAGAGGTTAGAAAAATAGAACCCAATTTTATCAATAAAACAAGACAAAAATGACAAAAAGCCAAAAAGCAGAAGTCGAGATATGAATATTTAAAGATTAAATGTGAGAATAGAGTTTAGAAGCTCCTATTTGGGATATCTGGTCGCGCTGGACCGGGGCAAAGACACGAGTTCAGGCTGACCATGATAAGGTGCAGGCAAGATACAGGAATCCTGCAAGGCACACTGAACAAAAGTACCTTGATCCTGGTCACAACAGTGAAGATGCGGGGTGCAGTTGAGCGATGGTTCGAGTCTATCACAAGGTCGAGGAGATGAGTCGATTTTCCCCACACATCAATGGCTATGTGTCCGTTTCGAAGACGATGCGCTGGTTCTCAGCTGTAGTGGTTACCAAGTCGATCCTCTGGGTTTCTCCACTCAGTCAAGGGGATGCGTCGATTGTCTCTCTGCAGTGGCGGCAATATGGTGGTTCGATGCAGCAGGTTCTGATAGCGATGCTATCAGAGTTTGCAGTGTTTTACTCTACAAAACTCTGTGAAGTGCCAGAACAACTCCGCCGTGCTCCGCAGAATTCCACCAGCGGTGGAGTCTGTTAAGTCGTGCTGCTTGAACTAATTTTTAGCACCAGCAGTTTGTCATGCGCTGTAAAATCAGCACAAAGGGACATACAGGTTGAGCCAGAGGGCGCTGCTGCTTTCCGCTGCTCGAGTAGACATTCTACTCGAGCGGCAGCTTCTTCAACACGAATGGCAGATTTCTCAACGCGAGCAGTCGCGACCTGCAGCAACAGAACGTGATGAGAAATCTCGCCAGGAGGAGGTCCAGGGCGGTAGTTTTTCTCGCAAGCACTTGGCAACTTACCGTTGCCGAGCCACTCCATGAAAAAAACTCTGCTCCGCATCACTCAGCAGAGTTTTTTTAAAACTCCATACAGAGCACGGCACGCGGAGTGAGAAAAACTCTGCGAACTCCGCTGGCGGAGCAGAATTCTTCACCCACCCCTAGTAGCCAGCCAGTTTGCTTTTGCCAAAGGCCTGCATGTCTTCTCTTTGTTTCCCATGCCTTCTTGCTCAGTGTTGTTGTTGTTGACCATGTGGCACTGGCTGGCAGCCATTTTGTGCATCAAGACAGTGTGCCCCTTTACCATAGGCTTGCATAGATGGTTGAGACAGCAGTTTAATAAATTGTATACTTGAGGATAATTTCACTTATTTATAAGTTGATATTTTTTTAATTTTACGTTTTTACATTTTTAAATTTTTTAATGTAATTTTTTTTTAAATGTCCCTCGATTTTCCTAACATCCAGCATCAACCCAACGTCTGCAATAGTCGCAAAACAGCATTCATTGTCTAAGGATTACTCCATCATCACCTGCACCTCCCTGAGTGCCATATCCCAACTTGTTGCACATAAAGCAAACAGTTACATCTGTATGTTGTTGTTGTTGTTGCTCTTTCTTATCCTTCCTGAGTGTACACCATGAAAGTTTATGTTGATGTGGTTTTACAAATGTATACACTGTATTGTTAATTATTTATAATAACATAAGTAACCACACTAAAAGATATTGTTTGTTTGTACTACTAATTGTACTGCAACAATGCCACGTTTCACTGATGTTCTTCTTGCTTGTTTGCTTTTAGGTGCACAAGAGAATAGACATCACCCACGGTACTGCCAGACAGAAGACCTGTGCACGGATTGATATATGACTGACTACGCAACACGAACAACTCTTCACCTTCTGTAGCTAAGTGCCACTGCCAACTGACAGCTTCAAGTTTGCCCCAAAGAAAGGTGCTGTCAAAAAGTGGCCAGTGGGGAAGAGAAGAAGCAGATATTCACCACTGGTGTGCCGACCAGAACCTTTTTTGGCAAACCTGTGCCTGCCACACTGGCCTCCGACAAGTAAGCTAAGAGCAGCAGTCCTGCATCAACAGCAACAACACAACCTAAGCCCTGGACCATGTCTGTCAATGAGGCAGCCACTGCAATCATGTCAATGCCGACGAGTAGGGACGTTGAATTGGATTTGTCCTTTTCGTAAAGTAGCACACAATAATTTTAGGAAACAGAGCAAAGTGGACAGCAGCCAGCCATAGTTCATTTGCCTGATGTTGGAGCAGAACAGGAGGCTGAGCTTCCTTCCGAGCAAGAATCTCCTCTTTTAGAATTATTGGCTCCCAGATCTCCAGCAAGGAAAAGGAAAGGTACTACTCTACCACTTTCTCCAAGCACCACTTCTGATGATGATGATAGACACATGGAGTAGACCCCAGCAGAGTCCAGGAGACAACAGGAGAAAGGAAAAGAAAGTTCCTAAATGACAGACCTATGGAAGGGAATGATGCGGACAATGACGATGATGAGTCAGTCATGGTGGAAGGTGGCACAGAGGAGTCTGACATTGCTATTCAACCTGCTCCGAGGAATGTGGCACAGGTAGCACTGCCACCAGCTCCCATGTTTGGAAAGCCCCAGGTGAGAATTGCGCCAACCCCTATCTCAGGAGAAGCAAAGAAGCAATCAACGACACGCGCCCCTACCTCCAGTTCTTCTTCAGGCATTGGCTGTGGCACAGTAAAAAGGTACTCTTCTTCAGTTTAGGACTTTTTTACGGTTAGCAAAGGGAACACATTACAGTGTGCAGCATTTGTAGCACAAGTGTTTGTTGAGGTAAGCCTGGGACACATTATGGTACTGGAGGCCAAATGCCCCATATTAAAAGACACCACACAATCAAGTTGGGAGAAGCATTTAAAAAAATTGTTGAACATGGTCGTGGTAATGAGGAGAGCCGGTGAACATCAGCTTCAAGTCCAGTCATGGTAGAAGGTGATGATGAGGAAGAAGAGGGTGACATTTTCATGTAGAGCAGCCCTAACCCAGCAGTGTGGCAGCCAAATCATCTAACTCAGCGACTTCACAATGGAACAAGAAGACTCTGAGGGGCATACTTACAAGCCCCTATCGCCATCACAACGTCACTTTCAGTGATGTTGTGATATCGATAGGGGCCTCACCTTATTTTCAAGGCAGCGTTAAGCCACTTAACGTGGCTTAACGCTGCCTTGTAAATAAGGCCCCCTTTCACGCTATGCTTAGCGTGAAAGGGGACGGCAATGTGTGTTTTTTGTGGGCATTCCACCGCAACACCCATTGATTCTGATTCTGCTTCCTATTTACAAGGGAGGCTTAAATAGGAGGCAGCGCCAGAATTAAGACCAGAGAAAACCTGGTCTTAACCTGGCGCAATGAGGAGAAATGTTTAATTTCTCCTCGTTTTTGCTGTTTTCATGAGTGCTGTGTTGTGTGCCTTCCTGCACATGAACAATCATTTTAAAAAAATGCAGTTGTGCAACTTCTGTGTGTGCTGACTTTTATGTGTGCTGCATTAAGCAGCACACATAGAAGTTACAAAGCGGCATTTAAAGATTGTTTATGTGCAGGAAGGGGTACCTTCCTGCATATAAACAATCTTCCCCTGAACGCAGACACCCTTGCACTATGGTGCAAGGGTGCCTGCGTTGGTGCTAGGCTGCTAAACTTAGCGCCAGCGCAGGGGGAAATGCAGGGCTTCACCATATTCTTGTAAATATGGTGCAGCCCTGCGTTTCAGAAGTAGCGGAGCATGTCGTTAAGCCAAGGAGGCTAACGGCACGTTCCTCCACTTCTTTGCAAATATGCCCCCTTGTGTGTTCGATTTGCAGTGCATTGAAACATTGTAAATGCCACATTAACTGAAGCAGTCGCACATTGCACAGCCAACACTGCAGTCACAAATTGAACTATAATGCACTTCGGTCATAGGTGGCAAAAAATATCATAGTCGGGGAGGGGGGTGATGAATGATGGGTGGGATATATCTGGCTCACTTAACAAATACAGGGAGTCAAGGGAGTAGAACAAAAAATAAAAAACACCCCCATTTTGAACCATAGCTTTGATGTCCCTACATAAACAAAGTAAGCAAAGTAGGTGTGCAGCATGTTGCTCATGAGAAGAGCTGCCTTGCTTATTCATCCAAACAATCCAAATATTCATTCATCCTTTCATTCTAATTCATCCATAGCCACCATGATTAAGCTTTAATTTCTCTCATCCAGTCTCTCACCAAAATTTCCAATCCATTATCCATCCATTCAAATCAAATCAAATCAAAAAGAGCTTTATTCGATTTTAGTCATATAAAATTACAAAAGCAAACAGATAAAAACATTTCAAAAAATTCTAAAATACAAATGTACACAATTCCAGAATTCATTCATTTACAAGTGGACTTAATCCAAGCAAGTTATTATGAGGGATAGATATTGTAAAATAAAACAGTCCTACAGAATTTAGTACATTCTAATCTACTTTAAGACGTCGTTAAAATTTGTTGCGTTTCCTTTCTCTCAATATACTTTTCAAAAAAACAGCCATAACTCCAATGCAGTAATCACTATCTAATAGCTGTAAATGTAGGAAGGCAGGTCGACATTGTCTCCATCCCCCCAATCTTAACAAGGGCAGGATCCATCTGGATCTTTCCTTAGCATACAGTTTGCAAAATAGAATCACGTGAATAGTTGTTTGTGGGGAGAGATTGTCGCAGGGACATGGACCTAATTCTCTGGACCAATCATTCATCTCAGGATAGCTAATTACTCGGTGGAAGGTCCCGAACCTAAAACGTGTTAAGACATACCTGTCATACCCCCTGGACAGCGTAAAAGATATGGTTGGATATAGTATGTTAATACAGTCAATTGATGTTGGACAACCGCAGGTTTATTCATCTCCATTACAAGTCTGTTTGTCTCAAGGTGGGTCATGCAGATTACTTTAAACTCCTTCCGACAAATAGTATTTAATGACTCTGGGGCGGTGTAATTCTCTGGACGCCCGAGATCATGGATAAAATTCTTTATGTACTTTAACCAAGTAATCTTTGTAGCATGATCTAACTTCATAGAATCCCTTATTATTTCTTGGTTTAGGCCTGTGCTACTGGAGGTCAATTATCCACCTTTTCTTCTAACCATCCTTTTGCCCATCCATTCCTTTGATTGGCAAACAAAGTTATACAAGCCAGGGATGGAATCAGGAGTGGCCCGTGCAGGTAAGAGCAGTGGGGTGGTGGTGCGGGGTGGGAGGGAATCAACAGACGAAAACGAGGGAAAATAAAAGAAAAAAAAACCCACTTACCTCGCACTCGCCATATCGCCAACTCGGCGATGCGGCGAGCGCAATGTAAGTGGTTTTCTTTTTTGCAATTTTATTTTTCCTCATCATCTTCTGTCAACTCCCACCCACCCCGCCCCAACGCCAACCGCTCTTGCCTGCACTGGCTGCTCCTAGGTGGAATAAACTACATTTGGAATTAATGCGTTGCAGTGAATGATCCTTGATTCTATTCCTATTTCTCAACCACATTCATGGACCAACTAAGTCTTCCTTTTTTGCAATACATAGATGCATACTACACATCGCTGTGAAATAACTTGGAACTGTATGAGCTACATAAACAAAGTCACAGAGAAAACGTGCTGCTCACTGATATCACTGATTCACTATAGTGACAGGAAAACAATCTGCAATAGCTTCTTAGTTATTCAGCCAAAACAAGCGCCAATGATGAGTATGAGTATGTAGCGCTGAGATCCTGCATAGCAGAAACTAGAAACTGGATCACACAATAATATCCCAACATAAACTAAACGTAGCTTACCTCTGAGTTAGGAGCAGCATGCTATTCAGAAATAAATTTTTAGCATTGTAGAACACAACACAAGAGATAAATTATTAAAACTCACTGCGCCCCAGAATGTTGATGATTAGCAGGCCAAGCAGGTTCTGTTCCCGGACCAGGATGTCCACCCACTGGTGCACCAGCTGCTGGACGGTGTTCCAAACCTGGACGCTGTGCCGAACCTGGCTGGTGCGCCTCACACACCGGCGCACCCTTCCCCAGTGTCACCGATGCTCTCGTAGGGGGGTATCCGCTACCGGGCCTCCGCCTGCTGCCAGCATGGAGGGGAGGTGGCGCTGCACAAAAAATGCTGCCACCTCGTCCTCACCAAAGATCGCCCGGGGCTGCTCATCTGGGTAGCAGTGCCACCCAAAACATAGCTGCCCTGCCTCTGCCATTGTGCTGGGTGGGTTCAAAAAAAAGGAAGAGGAAAGGAATGGAAAGAAGAAAGAAATAAGGAAGTAAGGGGAAATAAACAAAAATTCACAAAAACATAAACATTTGTTCCCAAAAACGTAAAATGCACAAACACAAAGACACACACTAATATAAAAAATACAAATGAGAGGTAGATTAGTTTTAAAGGGGGAGGATTGCTCACATGTAAGAGAGATTAAATGTTAGGCCCAACACCATAACAGAGAGCAGAAAATCAAGATGGCTGCGCCCATGCAGACCACATGGTGCCGTTCATGCATGATTTGGAACACGAGAATGCACATGAGAACCTCGTGCAGCTGTTCGTGCATGTCTGGGAATGTGAGAACGCACTCCACGTTCCCACTGCAACGCGAGCAGGCGTGCCGGCAAACTCCGCCCGCCAGCAGAACTCCACGTAGCACAGCGGAGTTTTTTGTGACTTCGCAGAGTTCACGTTAGAGCAACTCTGCAAACTCCCCCCAGGACTAATATGGAGAAGGCTGCAGCTAAATGTGACAGTTGGTAAAATGAAATGCAGTTAAAGTGGAGGAGTGGACCTGGTTTAAGAAAAGGACTTTTGTGATTGGGTGCTGTAAATAATTTGATACTTAAACATAGGTAGTGATTTAATTAGTTAAGTAAGTGGATCTGTGATAGGCTGTGGATAAAACTTACACAAGTTACGCTGTTATGGATATGCTTATGTTTTCAAGCAGTCAAACATACCTGCTATAGTTGAACTTGGAGCTGATATGCTCGGGTTAGAAAGTGTGTGAACGTTTGGCTTACTGGTACAGTAGAGTGTTTCAAAGCAGGTCGCTATTATGAATGAGGGTAATCCAGACAGGTAAAATCCAGTAGTGTTTATTCATGTAATACAGCACCATCAGCGGACATCCAGCTCCAACTCCAACCTCCAACTGCCCCGCATAACAACACGGCACGAACCCAAGACTCTAGAACATCAATAGAATCAGACAAGGGTCCGTGCCAAGAACATAGTTAAAGACATAACACATCTTCTCCCCTAACACGAAAAGAGAGAAAAAGAAAAAAAAAAACTAAAATTATGGATACAACTTATTCCTAATACGAGTTACAAAATCCGATAACCATACAGGTTTTTTGCGTAAACGCTTAGTCTCGGAAATGCTTTCATTTTCGTGACAAACATTAGAATTGTCGGAAGCAATAGAGAAAGAAACATCAGCAGAGTTAAAACATTTATCAATGATATTATTATAATTCCCATTGTTACTGATATCAACAGTACTTTTCCTGGAAATGTCCTCAATATCAAAATTCTGCTTAGTTGCAACATGTGCATCTTTATATAATTTTCTGTCACCTTTGAGCACAGCAATTCTGTTTAAGTTCCAAACTTTACCATTATCAAGCCTGACTGCATTTTTTAAAACTTCTTTCACAACAAAATGACCCTTGAACTGACTTTCACCTTTAGGTACTCTCCAAGGTTTCTTAATTTTTACCAGCATACCCACTTGTACATTGGGGTCTATTTTTGAACCTCTTCTTAAATCAAACTTGTGTTTGTTTACAATATGTGTTCTCTCAATCCTTTTCTTGATTTTATCAAAATCAACGTGACATTTAGTAGAAGAAATCAACCAAGGTGGGTTAATTTTCATCCTGGGTAATCTGCCTCTCATAATCTCAAAAGGGGCACAATCAGTCATATCATTAGGGGTGGTCCTGTACTTCCACATAGTTTTTACCACCTGAATCTCCCATTTGTCATCTTCAACACCTACCATCTGTATGGCACCTAATCCCATTACCACTAGGATTATAAAGAGATGTAGTACAATGTATAACACCAG
Organism: Calotriton arnoldi; assembly: GCA_963921515.1. Classification (NCBI taxonomy): domain Eukaryota; kingdom Metazoa; phylum Chordata; class Amphibia; order Caudata; family Salamandridae; genus Calotriton; species Calotriton arnoldi. The sequence goes on along the minus strand of CAWUFW010004311.1, from coordinate 544,561 downwards.
TGTTTTGAAAATATTCTTTCGCCTTATTAGATAAGAACTGTACACCGTTATCAGTTATAACACGTATAGGCAATCCTTCCTCAGTAAAGACTTCATCTAGAAACAGCAAAACAGCATCAGTATTTACCTTATCCACAACTTTTATGACAGGCCACTTGGAGAATAAGTCAATGGCTGCCACAATATATTTGTTTAGAGGACCAATAGGGCCCATAATGTCCATTGCGATAGTTTCCCAAGGACCATTGGGAACACAATGTTCTCTCATATTAGGTTTTAAAGTCTTCAAAGACTTATCTGAATTGGCCCAATTGACGCAATCTCTAACGATGCGTTCAACAAAGATATCTAAACCTGGCCACCAAAACATTTTCTTGACTGATTGCTTAGTCCTGACAATGCCATTGTGGCCCTCATGACCATATTTGACAATGATTTGTCTCATGCCAGCAGGAGGTACTGCTTTGTCACCTCTCCAACGGTACCCTCAGTAAAAGATAATTCATTTCTTACCTCCCAGAAATTCTTGAGTACAGGAGTAAGATTTTTCTTAATAGGCCAACCTTTAATAATGTATTTCTGAACTTCTTGTAAAATCTCATCTTTCAAGTACTCAGCACACCAAACCTCGCTTTTAATGGGTAAAGCACCATCGGCATGAACTAAAGCGATTTGAAAATCATCCCATGAATTCTGAACACACTCTTTGAGAGGTAAAGGAAGTCTAGATAAGAAATCCGCTGTAACGTTTTCTCTGCCTGGAACATAAACAATTTTATAAACAAAATCCTTCAATCTCATAGACATCCGTGCTATTCTAGCTGAGGCTTTAATCATACCATCGGTAGTAAGCAAACGTACCAAAGGTTTATGGTCACTTCTGATTTCACACTCTTTCCCCCAAACAAACACTCTGAAATGTTCTAGGGACCACACAACAGCTAAGGTTTCCCTTTCAATGGTGGAATATTTCTCCTCAGTAGGAGATAAAGCCCTTGAGGCATACGCAATAATGGCTTCACCTCCATTTTCCATTTTTTGAGAAAGAACAGCCCCCAATCCCTTCGAACTGGCATCAGTAGTGATGATGCAAGGAAGCTGTGGATCAAAGCTATTGAGGGCAGCAGCATTTCCAATAGCTGACTTGACATCAACAAACTCCTTTTCACATTCAACACCCCATACAAATTTGCTTTTGTTTTTCAATAGTTGTCTGATGTTAAACACTCTACATGAAAAATTGCGTATATATTTGGAATAAAACTTCGTTAAACCCAAAAATGACCTGATATCATCTTTACAATTCGGGGACTGTGCCAGTTGAATAGCCTCTACAAGATCAGGTTTGGGTTTAATGCCATCCTCACAAAGAACATGGCCAAGATAGGTTACAGAATTAACCCCACATTTGCATTTAGCATGCTTGACAGTTAGACCATTTGCAGACAGTCTCTTGAGGACTACCTCAAATGCTTGGTCGTGGATAGATTTGTTGTTGCCAAAGACGAGAATATCATCTTGAAAACACACTGCATTTTTGCAGTCACCAAAAATATTGTGCATGATGCGCTGAAAAACAGCCGCAGCTGACGCAAGTCCGAAGGGCATTCTCTTGAATTGAAAGCATCCGAACGGTGTGATAAAAGCAGTGTACTTCTTACAGCTTTCATGTAAAACAATTTGGTGGTATGCAGCTGATAAATCTAAACAAGAAAAAACTTTAGCTTTACCGACCAAAGCCAACATCTCAGTAATGCGAGGTAACGGAAATTGATCGACCACAATGTTGTTATTAAGATGGCGCAGATCAATACATAATCTGATATTCCCATTAGCTCGTCTGGCCACGACAATGGGAGACACCCATTCAGAAGATTCAATTCTTTCTATAATGTCACTTTCCACAAGTTTATTAAGTTCTTTTTCTACCTCATTTCTCACTGTAATGGGAATATTCCTTGCTTTGTAAATTTTGGGAGAGGCATTGTCCTTTAAAACAATCATGTGTTTAAAATTGATTAACTCTTCAATACCATCCTTGAATACTTCAGGAAACTTATTCAACATACTGTTACTACATACATTAGGCTCCCCAATAACCATAACTGGATCAGGACTGTTGGGATTAAGGATGATGTTGAGTTTACCTTGTTCAAACCATCCTAGAACAGAAGGTCCATGTTTGGATATATATAATTTGGCAGTGCATTCACGGTCCTTAAATTTAAAGACAAGTACTCTAAAACCCACAATGTCAAATCTTTCCCCAGAATATCCTTGAGGATTAATGCCACAAGGATCTAATTTAGGTCCAAGTTTGTCTACGAATTTGGAATTCCACACATTCTCATTTATTATGGAGTAAGGAGAACTAGAGTCAGCATATATTTGTACTTCCACCCCGCCAATCATCATGTCACATATTGGTTTCTTTTTAACAGCATTATTATCTATGTTTAAAATTATAGAAGGATCTTCTTTAATGTTTAACATGTAAGACCTTTCAAAATCCCCATTTTTTGTGTCAGAATCACTTTCACCCGACTCACCTTCTTCCACACATTTTACCTTCTTAATTTTGCGTTTCCTGCATGCTTTAGCCAAATGTCCTATTACACCGCAAACAGAACATTTTTGTTTAATTGCAGGACAACCTTTGTAATTCGCTAAATGTGAACTACTGTCACATCTATAGCACCTAAACTTATTTTTTTCAATAGTATTAGAATATTCTTTTGTAGGAATGTGTTTTTTAAAATTAACTTTAGTTTTTGTACTGTCTACTTTGGCTACAACATTGTTAGATTTGCTACTATCCTCTACTTTACCCTCTTTTGCACTTCTACAAGACATTTCTGCCTTCCTTACTATGGCTAATATATCTTCTAATTTCGAATCACCATTTACCCACAACCTATCTTGAATAGAAGTGTCTTTTACATGCATAACGACTTGGTCTCTGATTAAATCTTCTTGTAATGTTCCAAATTGGCAGTCAAGAGAAAGTGTCCTTAAAGCAGAAACGTAATTGTCCACTGACTCATCAGTATTTTGCTTTCTCTGGAAAAACTTGTAACGAAGAATGCCAATGCATACCTTGGGTGAAAAATAGCGGTCAAAATCATTAATAGCCGTAGAAAAAACATTTTGATCACTGCCACCGCCGACTTTAGTCATCTGATTGTAAGCTTTGAGACCTTCGGGGCCAACTGAATGTAAAAATATACCTTTCTTTTCTGCCGGAGACATTTTACCTTTGACATCTAAAGTCTCAATGTAGTTCAGGACATATGCTTTCCATTCTGGCCATTGCATGCAGGGCGTGCCACCAGCGGGCCAGAAGCATTGCGGGGGAGATAAACTGTAATTTTGTGATGTTGACATTTTATAATAGCTGAATGAAGATGGAAGGCAGAATAGGAAAAAATATATATATATTAATTGCAAACTGCAAGGATAAGCTCACCGGTAGTACAGATGAGAGGTTAACATCTTGAAGGAAACGAAGCAAAGAAGAAATGCAGCGTGAATTCTCCGAAGAAGATAGCGGTGGTTGCTAAGCAAAGAATAGCAACTTGAATATGGCAGCACGTAACGTACGTAATTGTGTTATAAGAAACGTAACACAAAGTCTGGAATGCCGTAACCAAGGAGAAGAGCTAACAGCAACTTCAATACGGCGGCACGTAACGTACTTGATTACGTAATACGCAAAATGACGTGAAGTAAGACGTGCCGTCCCCAAAGAGAAGAACGTAGAAGCAAACTTGATAGTATCCTAGGAAACGTTGGAGAGCGGAGGATGAAGTCACTCCGAACTCGTAGGACTTGTAGACAGTGGCGAATTCTGCAGAAAGACGCCGTAAATTGGAATCCTGTGGTCAAAGGAAAACAATCCAAGCAGTAACGGTGAGCACAAGAAAACAAAATATGCAGTTTGAAAAATGCCAGTCTGTAAAAAAAAATGAGATGCAATTTAAATGACCACGGAAGGAGGGTGGATGTTAAAATCGGTAGAACACAAATTCCAATGTAAGTCTTCTTGAAATAAAGAGTGCAAAAAAAAAATCAAAAAAGATGCTCACGCAGGTCCGTGCGGTGTGGTGGTGCTGCCGGAGAATCCCAGATCGTTGCCAATATTGTTATGAATGAGGGTAATCCAGACAGGTAAAATCCAGTAGTGTTTATTCATGTAATACAGCACCACCAGCGGACATCCAGGTCCTTCCAGTACAACCTCCAACTGCCCCGCATAACAACACGGCACGGACCCAAGACTCTAGAACATCAATAGAATCAGACAAGGGTCCGTGCCAAGAACATAGTTAAAGACATAACAGTCGCTATGGCAACTGAGGTGAAGCAGTGTGGGAGAAGGGTACCAAATACACTGTACTTTGAATCTGCAAAGCATGGTAGTTTAGAGACAGCATGTATTGTGAAATATGAATTTTTTAATTCAGTGCTGTGATTGCATCTGAAATGTAGTTGAAAAAACATAGGACTATCATAGTAAAAGCTTTAAAGGTGTCCTGAATGGAGTCGCAACTTCTTCGCAATGTTACATGTGGGACAGCGCTGTGCACCGCAGTGGGGTTGCGAATCCACCCACAGATTCTTCCAAATTGGGCTTCTTATGAAGAGACTAATAAAGGGTTAAAAAAATGACAATGAAAACTGGAATAAGAAAACAAAACAATGAAGGGTACAAATTGGTTTGCTATCTACATCAGTTTAATAGGGAACTGAATTTGTTTGTGAGTTTTGGGTTAGTAATGTAGGACAGTTTGGAGTAAATTCTTGAGTCATGAGATGAGTTCCTTCTGTGCATTTAGGTTTATGAAATTCTGGGAGAATTTGATAAAATTCTTTATTTGCACATGTAGCATTTTGAATTCTGTCTGAATAGTACCTTTTTTAGATTTTTTATTTGTTTACTTGTATATTCTGTTAAATTTGAGTAGGTGAAGTTTGTCTTGATTACCATTTGTTTTGAGGCAGGTGCATTGCAGCTTTGAAATTTGTTGTTGTATCTCTTTCAGTTCTGCATTCCTCCAAGGTGCTTGTTTTCTTTTGTCTTGTTATGTTGTTCTTAGTGGTATTCGGTTATCAAAAGCTTCCCAGAGGCACTCATACATTTTTTTTTAACAGAATGTATTGTGTGTAAATCTGTGCTAGAAGTTAGTTGTATTTCTAAGAATTCAAGATTACATTTGCTCCATGGTCGATAAGTGGGTGCATGTATGGTGGCCTTAAGTATGTTGATTTGTGGTGTTTGGTGTTGAAAAGCTAACAGATGGTCTGACCATGTGACTGGAGTTATCCTTTGAAAAGTATCTAGTTCTGGATTTGCAAAATCAACATCTGGGATGTGTCCATTGATGTGTGTAGGGTTTGTGGACAATCTGATGTAGGTTCAGTGTGTCTAGGCCAGTGATGATAGTTTTAGGATGTAGCATATTGGGTTTGTCAAACCATAAGTTTAGGTAGTCTCTAAAGAAGGAGGAAGTTAAAGGAGGAAGTTGGGGTATGGTTGCATCTGTTGATGAGGGCCTCACAACCTTGTATGGAAATATCGTCAGATTTGATTAGATTTATTGTTTCCTTGAAAATAACAGTTAGTTAGGCCTGAGCAGAGTTCGTGAAGTTCCGCTACGTGGAAATCCTCGAAGTGACAAAAAAACACTGCAGAGTTCCTCAAGTGGCGGAGTGCAGCCCGAACTTCTGTTCGTGCTGATCTTCCTGCCGCTTGAGTAGAAATTCTACCTGAGAGGCAGCTCGTGCTCGCCAACTTGCCTTTGGCAAGCGCGAGCGGGAAAAAATCTCTGCTGCACTATGCGTAGTGGAGTTTTCTGCACTCCATTGAAAGCAGAGTGCAGAGAACTCTGCAAACTCTGCGAACGGAGTGGAGTTCACCGCCCAGGCGTACAGATAGTTCACCTCTTCTTTAACCTATGCGATTTTGCTTGACTTGAAAGGCTTCATGCAACACTGGAGCCATGTCATCTCCCAACCATGATTCAGTTATGAAGAGTAAGTCAGATTGTGTGTCACTGAGTAAGTCTTAGATGTGGTGCTTGTTTTTAGAGAGTGATTGAGCATTTATTAGGCAGCGTAGAAATTGTGCTTTAATGGTGGTGTGATTTTGTTTGCTAAAGTGAGTAGTGCTCTTTAAACTTGCAGCATGGGTATTATTAGCATTGGTATTAACTTTATGAAGATAGCCATCATGTTGTTTTTCTATATCATAATTCTTGCAGATTTAGAAGACATTTTGTTTTATCTGCATGTGTAGGTGGTGGAGATGGTGGTTGAAAGTGAGTTGGTGAGCTGTGTTGTTTTTATAGAGTAGCCTTGTTGTGTAATATACACGGAGATGCAAAGCTGTGAAGAGTGGCTTGTTGTTTATTGTGTTTGCGTCTGATTAGAATGGAAGGTGTATTGGTTAGGCGTGGTGGTAGAGCATATGGGTCATGTTTTAAGGCTCTAAGTTGTGCAACAATTACATCAGGCGAAATATAGACATCATTGGTTACAGATGTTACAGATTTACAGTTTGACCTATCAGAACTGAGTGGATTTGTACAATAACAGACTGTTTCAAGGTGCACATTGAACAAACATACTCCGAATACTATAACCATGCACTAGGCATGCTATGTATATTATATGTTTGCAAAAGCATATTGCACTGATTGTGAATGCTTGAGTGTTTAATCCTGAAAACTAGATTGGGAATATGTTAGCTCTCTAGACCTGCACCGCAAGTGAAATACTAACCATTCTATGAAAAAATAGAATGCACTTCATGTAGGTGGACACTATAACAACATGGCATGTTATGGTTGAATGATGTGCTTCATGTGTTGTGCGCTTATGTTCTTCTCTCGCTGTTTTAGTGCAGACACTATGTCATTTCAGGCTAAGCAACCTAAGATGCAAGACCCCTTAAGAGTAGATTAACTGACTAAAAGTAGTCTCCTTGAACATCCAGTAGCAGGACCTGAAAACATAGGTTATTGTTTGCTATTTTGTCCCAACCCCACTTCCCCTCTAGGGTACCGTATGATTTAAGGTCACACTTTCCTTCATTGAGTGCTACCTTAGGGGTGATTGGAGGTCCAACATCATCCCCACGGACAAGCACTCAGGTGAGGGGTGTGACAATATTGAAATGTGGATAGGGTTTGTTTGTTGTGAGTGAGTTGAGTGCATTTGCTGAGAGTGTGTTAATATGTTTATGGATATGGATGACATAAGGTTGTATCTCTAAAATGGTAAAAAGGGCAACATTTCTGGCTTTATGCTCGACCTGTTCTGAACAGCACAAAACAGGCAACTGCACTTGTCCTCTCCACCCTTAGCCTCATCGGCTGGGCTGAGACTCCCTGAATCCTAAGGTTAAATAGCCAGAGGGAAGGTCACATTTGGCCAATGGGAACCATAGCCCTAACCAATCGGAACCCTAGCTCTAGACCCTGCAGCCAATGGGAGATCTGGCCCTATCAACCGATCACAGCCCTAGCCCTATTAGCCAATCAGCTCTCAAACCCTAAATCCAAAGTCCAATAGCAACCCTAGCCCTCGGAAACCATCAGAATCTTAGCCCTATTAGCCAATCAGAACTCACCCCTAAATCCTATAGAAAATCAAACACTAGGAACCAATCAGAACTCAAACCGCAAGGCCTAGGTCCAATAGAAACCCTAGCCCTGGGAGCCAGTCAGAGCACAGATGCAACAACCAGTAAGAAACTTGTATAAGGGGCATATGACCTTGAGCACAGTCTGGTGTGCAGGAGACAGGGGGATGCTCCTGAAGTCAGAATCTCCTTGGATACAAACAGGCTCAATCTACACGTTGTAGTTCCTGTTCAACCATGCAGGTAAGGCCCAAACCTAAAGCCACTTAAGAAAATGCTTCTCGCGCACTTAAGCAAATCAATATTGTCTAGCCTAAAACGAATGCTACAAACACTTTCCATACACAATTTAAACCTCTAAGTAGATTAAGCAGTCCTTTAAACACACTGGTTGGACTCCGGGGTGCATGTGCCTTTTTAGCTTGTAAAAGAGGGGTGGGGTAGGTTGCCTTCTACAGGCCATACACAATATAGGGAGAATCCAGGAGAGAAATGTAAACAGTCACGGGTAGAAGAAAACAGCAGTTTTAAAAGTACAAATTGCACAGAAACCAAGAGACAGTTTTAAGAACTGAGGGTCTGGCTCCTAGGAATGGCCAGCCGGCAGGGTCTTCGAGGTGCCTGGTCATTGTGCTTGTTTGAGGACCTTTTAATGTAGGTAGAACTTTGCACCTTGCTCATTGCCACCCGCTGAGTCTGCCCCCTGCACCTGTGTTACTCCTTTTTGAGCCTTTTTTTACAGTGGAACTTGTACATGAAATTACCGTTTTGAAGTGTCATGCAAATAGTTCTGGGGTAGCATATTCTGAGTTTTTAGGTATTTATTTAAATCACACTGAGCAGAACTTGGCTTTAGATTCATTGAGAATAACAAGGTCTCTCAACCAACTCCTGATGGAAAAGTTTTCTGCTATTTTGCACCTTGCACTTTGTACTTTGTTTCTATTGTCTATTGAAAAAGCCTGCTGCTGTTATGTACTTTGCCCTCTGTACCTTTGCCCAACTCTACATCTATGAGCAGTCTTTTCCTTTTTTCTTGTCACATTCTTCCTTTTCTTCAATCTAACCATTGACCTCAGACTCAGTTGTAAGTTGGCTTGATACCTGAGCCTTACTGTAGAAGTAAAATTGTTTAGTTTATTATGGCGCATTACTGATAAATTTGGATGCCCCAAAGCTTTTGCATATAAAATTTAAATGCTTGTTCATGTTGTTGTAATTGTAATGGTTTTAGGTAATCAAACAATAAATTATGCATTGTGCATACAACCTCATCATTTATTTACAAGTTTTTATGTCTTGAATCTTAGCTACTTGAATTAATGAGTAGCACATGTGTGTAGTATACCTATACCCATCACCTGCAATACTGTACTAGTCCTGTCTCCCAAACCTTCTTCCTAAGTTTCTTCGTTTGCCATCTCTTACACCAGTCTAACTTATACCTGCCATTATCCACTTAACCTGTACATAGCCAAACCTAAACCAAGGATACAGCTTGACCTAAAGTCAACCTTACCTAACTCTTGCTCGCTTTCTGACGGATGAACAATATTTGTTGTATTCTACAGATAATACAATAAAAGAATGAATAGTGTGGGTTGGGAGCTGGGTAGGTGAAGAGCAGGACCACTGGAATTATTATTTTGTACCAATAGTAATTATTGCCGAGTTAACTCAACTAATTTTTAAGGATGGGTGAAGAATTCCGCTCCGCTGGCAGAGTTCGCAGAGTTTTGCCCACTCCGGCCTCCGTGAGGAGTTCGGCAAAACTCTGTGAAGTGATGTGGAGTGGAGTAATTTCTCTCAAACGGCATGCTAACATTAAGAATGTGAACGCTCGCAAAGAAAAATTGTGCGCTAGACCTCCTCCCAGAAAGATTTCTTAACGTGGGTGGTCAGGGCAGGTCACAACTGCTGGCGCTGAGAAATAGACCGCTCGCTTTGAGGAAGCTGTCGCTCAAGAAGAATGTCTATTTGACGGCAGAAAGCAGTAGTGCCCTCTGGCGCAAGCCGTAGTGCCATTTGTGCTGATTTTACAGTGGAAGGCAAACTCCTGGAGCAGAAAATCATTACGAGCAGTGCAACTTAACAGACTCCGCCACTGGCAGATATCTGCGGAGTTTTTCTGGCACTTCGCGGAGGTCCACCGAGTAGAACTCCGCCCAGGCCTACTAATTTTGTTGAATGAAAAGTGCAATAAACTGTGCTTCATAAATGAATGCACCATATTTTTATATAGCATTATAACTTTGCAGGATTGTCATTACAAGTTCATGGTGGTAAGCCTGTCACCACATTATTATATATATATTTTTTTATCCATTTGTTCATTTTTTGTTTTAATTATGCTCATGTAGTGGATTAATTATATGAAAACAATTCAAACAGTAATGTGTGAAAAAAATACTCGGGACACAAAATCACATAATTCCAGTGAATCTAGATAGAGAACCTGCTTTGTCGTTTGACTGACTATACTATACAAACACATGCTTATTATGGGTACTATAGTTTATGTATTTTTCTTCTCTCGTCAGATTAGCCTGCTGCTTCCTCCGAAGACCCGGAAGAAGATCTGAACTATCCACAGTGCGAAGGCCAGGCAGGAGTTAGCCGCTCAGCTGACCCTGGCAAACACTGAGGCCTTTGTCACCACTTTCCGCCAGCTGAAAGACCTGTAGGAGAAGACAGAAGCAGCAGCAGCTGCAGATTCATCAACCTCCCAGCTGCTGATGAACACCACAGCTGCAGTGGGAAGTCAAGCCACACCACCACAGTTCTCCCAAACAGACAGTTATAATTGACCTTCCTCCACACCCACAGAGGTCTTTCTCCATAACATCCTTAAGGGCCTAGAGACTCTCAGACAGGGACAAGAAGATATTCCAAAATGAAAGGAGGACATAAAACATCATTTGGATACTTTGCAGGTTGCATGTTTGGAATAAGTTGAGGAGGGGCAGTTGAGGCTAGTGTTTTCTTTTCAGGTATTCGGGAGGAGGTGAGATCCGTTGGTGGTGGTAGTGTAGGTGGGATTAATTGGTGAGGGGTTAGGAATAGGACAGTGTCTTTTGTTTAGGGTGTAGGTGGCTCTATTGAGGGTGGCGTAGGTGGTTTGGTTTTTACTTTAAAAAAATAAATATAAATATTTGATGCTAAATAGACTCTTTCTGTGTTAGTTCATAGATTTATCGATTTGCCTTTCTATTTTTTAATCAATATTATCCAGTGTAAACCAGAGAAGGGCCACCTACCCACTGACCAAAACTTGACTCATCAAAAAAGAAAAAAACAAAGACGTTTCATCATCCTTTCTCTAACTCTGTCTGCATGAGCTCCCTTCCAGGCCACCATCAATCATCAATGCAGGCCACCCCCCCCCAGCAATAATTTGTGGAAATTTGACATGTCACTTGTCTCCTTCCTTCTTTGTGAATTATTTTAACATGACTCCCCTTACATTAGTAATGGCTGCGGCTCTCCCCACTCAAATCACCATTAAGTAGTAGTAAGCATAGAAAAGATGCCCTATTAAAAAAGCATCAACAAGCCTAAACGTTTCCCTCCTCTCACCATGTATGTGAGTATGGATGGTATGCAACTCATATCCCATGTGATCAGTCATTGATGCAGGGTTTTTGCCCAGGGTACTATCTGATGACAGCCCGAAAAAAAAATAACAGGCAACAGAGAGCATGTAGGTAAACCAACAAAAGGTATTCTGTACCTTGAGCGAGAGTCAGTGAAAAAACCAAAAAGGATACCAGCATAATTCAATATAGTAGATATGTTTCATAAATCAAGTCTCCCATATTTTTCAAATACAAAAGTAGTCTATTACATATGACAGAGTTATATACATTGTTGGCAAGGTATGAGTTATTCTATTGAATACCCACATACAAGTGAGAAGTTATGAGAATGCTTCTTCAGCAACTACATTGTCTGTGGAAAGTTGATTGTAAAAGAGGATATGACACCTAGGATTAGCCTAGAAGTGAGTATTTTATTCAGCAACATACAGTCTCATGGGAAGGGTAGGGAGAAAAGTTAAGAGAGAGAGACAGACACAGCATTCAACCACTCCAAGGGCAAGGCACATCTAGCATGGAATGAAGTTGAAATTTAAGTTAGCCTGTTCAGTCTTAAGCAGCCCACATACTACCAAGTTAGTTTCCTAGACTAGAATGCAAATTAGGGAGGACACATACAGTTAAAAAATATTTATGAAAAGTAAATAAAAAAGATGCAACTGCATTATGCCATTGTACCACTTGGGAACATGGCTGAACCACAGAGTAGGAGCCCCATGGAGGTTCCATGCAGAAAAGAAGATTTGTTGGAAGTGAAAAAAGGAGAATAATTGAGAGTCTAGGTAAACATGGTGTGGGCAGATCCAGAGTAAGGTGCCTAAGCTGGTGTATCATCAATTACCAATCCATGTAGTACCACTCCCAGGTAACAAGACAACTAACTGCATTCTCTCTCATGATTATTCACTCAATCAATAAAAAACAGTTTTAGCTTTTCCCATTATTCCCACTATGTTAATCGCTTAGGATTTGCCACTTGAGGCACTAGTCAGCATTACTGTAAATAAAGCACCTCCTTCTGTTTTCTGCTCACGGGGTGTGATACTTTGGTCCAGATTTATCAAGCCTTTGCATTGTCCTTGTGTTGCACACGGTGACCCAAGGACAACGCAAAGGCTTCAGTAATATTATAAAGCCACCAAGGGGTGATTTGCACTGCTTTGTGAAGAAATGTAATGCAACGCAGTGGCTTGCACTGCGTTACATTACATTTCAAGCTGGGAAGCATTCCATGGGTGCAGCACGGGTGTTCCAATGCATCCATCCGTGGATTTTAGCTCATTCTCAGATTTAGTAAAGCAATAAACCTGGAAATGCTTCAAAATGTTCCCCGTTCCCCAGAGAGATGTAACATAAAGAAATATCTGTATTTCTCCTCATTACTTCCTCTTTCTTTGCATGATGCCTTCTGCATCACACACAGAAAGAGGACAATGCATCTAAGGATTGTTTTTGGCCCAGACGGTGGACCTTACTGCACAAAACAATCCTGCTCATAACACAGGCACCTTTGCACTATGGTGCAAGGGTGCCTGCATTGGCGCTAGGCAGCACACAGTGTGCCAGCACAAGGAGAGAGTAAAAATGCTCAATATCTTTGTAAATACAGAGGGGCATATTATCAAGCCCCTATCGCCACCACAACGTCACTTTTTGTGACGTTGTGGTGGCGATAGGGTCAGCTCCCTATTATCAAGGCAGCGTTAAGCCACTTAACGTGGCTTAAAGCCAAGTTAAGTGGCTTAACGCTGCCTTGATAATAGTGCCCCTTTCACGCTAAATTTAGTGTGAAAGGGGCGTGCAGTGGGTGTTGCGGTGGGCGTTCCACCGCAACACCCATTCACTTCGATGCTGCCACCTATTATCAAGGGTGGCGATAACAGGTGGCAGCGCCGAACTTAAGACCAGGAAAATCCTGGTCTTAAGATGGTGAAAAGAGGAGAAATGCTTTATTACTCCTCTTTTTTGCTTTTTCCATGTGTGCTGCCTTGTGCAGCACACATGGAAAAAGCAAATTGCCATGGTTGGTTTATGTACAGGAAGGTGTCCCTTCCTGTACATAAACAAACCTTTTTTAAAAATGCCATTTTGTAACTTGCATGTGTGCTGCATGAAGCAGCACACACGTAAGCTACAAACTGGCATTTTAGGTTTGTTTATGTGCAGGAAGGGACACCTTCCTGTACATAAACAAACCTCCCTACTCGCAGACACCCTTGCACTCTGGTGCAAGGGTGCCTGCGTTGGCGCTAAGTTGTAGTCGCAGGGGGAAACGCGAGGCTGCACCATATCCTTGATAATATGGTGCAGCCTTGCGTTTCCGAAGTGGCGGAGGGAGGCATTAAGCCAAGGAGGCTAACGCCTCTCTCCGCCACTTCCTTGCTAATATGCCCCTGAGTATTTCTGCTCTATTCCTTTCATGCAGGGAAGCAACTTTGCTCGCCGCCCTGCATTACGTGACAGATTAGTGAATATATACCTTTGAGTCTTCTCTCATAAAAGAAGATAGAGATGAGTCTCTCTCCTGGATCTGCTTGATTGGACATGCCGGAAAGTAGAAAAGAAATTAAGACTAAAGGGCAGATTTACTAAAAACTCACACAAAGCAGTACTGCGCCCAAAGTTGCTGGTCTGAATTGCGTGAGAGGAAGGGAGTTGAGATGGTCCAATCTTTTCCTACCTCTGGTGAACAATCAGGCTGCCTTGCGTCATGCATAGTCTTTTGCACCATAGTGTAATCTAGCATAGTTTTTGTATTAGAAGATTACCCTTCCAATATATAAAACTATGCATAGACAAACTTTAAAACTTTTCCCACTTTGGACGTATGCTTGCAAGTGTAACACATTTTAGTCAGAAAAGATTAGCAAAATAAAAAGATTTCTCATTTCCATGGCTGCCTAAAAGAGGCACTCTGTTACGTAGCTACTATTGCTAGTAAATAGGGCTTTACATCAAAAACTATGGGTTGTTTCATGGGAATCCCCATGTACCAGCTATAAAACACCCCCTTGATGCAAAGTAATGCAAAGAAGTTCAAAGCACTGATTAGTTAATTTCATGCAACTTTTCAGTGCAAAAGAAAGTTAATTCCAAATATACATTTTACACTGTTTATCTTCACTTTTGTTAGTAAATCTGCCCCCTAGGAGTCAAGGTAAACTGATCAAATAACAGTCTCAGCAACATGCAGAAGCTTGCAACAAGAGTGATTAAAAATACCAAGTTTACCTAAGCACTTCCATCAATCACATGGATCATTATTTAGCATTCATTAATTAATTCAAGTCACCTAGTGTAGTTTTTACGTATGCTTCTCTTTATCAATGGAAGCAACACAAAGAAGCAGTGCAGTGCTTGCAATCTTCAATGAAAGTCGCACATGGAAATTAAAGGTTAGGAATAGGAGGTATCTTTTTATTTGAGGAAGTGTTGATTGCAGACTATATGGTTGACCCTCAGGTTGAATTAACTTTCTTTCTTTGCCGCCTCTCAGTCATCATTCTAGAATGGCTATGTCCTCCTTGATTATCTGCCTGTGCCTTGCACAATGTTTGATTTAAGTTTCTTTACATGTCTTTGCACAACAAATATAGAAATATTATACTAGTGTATTATTTTGGCTTTCTAGTCCAGAATATAGAGTTAATCATCATATTCAGGGTCTTCATCCGGAGGACAATCACTCTCAACACTTGAGATGTCTGGGAAATCACTCTTATCAATTGTTATGAGTTCTGTAGCCTGATAATGTTTTGACTGAAATGTTTTGATCATTGTCAGTCTCTCTACATTTTGATGAGAGAGACTGGTTATTCTGACAATGACAGTTGCACCAGTTGCAATGAAAGCCAGCTCAGTAGATACACTGACTACAGGATATGCTAGATATTTTATTACCAGCCTTCTGAGTTTTGGCCACTGTTCCTTTTTTTCATGGCAATAGCTCTTTATTCACATAGAAGTATTGTTGCTCATCCCAGTAGTTTTTTTCTATTCACAATTAGGGCCTTATTTTGAGTTTGGCAGTCGGATGGACTGCCACTGTGACACAGGCAAGCATATTAGGAGTTTCCCAACCACCACAGTTTTCATGACGGTGAGGTCTGCCATGATAAGTGTGGCGGTGAGGAAACAAAGGGTGCCCTACAGGGCCCCCTGATGACTCTGCGCCATGGGGTGCATGCAGGGGGGCACATGCATGCACCCCCAGCTCCAGCAGGGCATGGACATGCAGTCCATGCCCTGCAGGAACGTGGAATGGCATTCCCATTGCAGTGCCTTGTTAAGGCTCACGTATGAGCCTCAGCACTGCACCGCCATGGGCCAGCAGCTGCAGGAACACCCGACCTGCATTCCTGTCTGAATCTGGTGAGCAGTCGCATTATGGCTTTGGCAGTGTGACAGCGAGGAGCTGGCGTGGCGGCGCGCTGCCACACTGCCAAAGTCATAATAAGGCCCTTACTGTTTTTGATTTTCCTGTGCCTGTGTGCTTGCTTTACATCCTAGAACACCGAAACACCAGTCAATCCATTTCAGAGGTTGGTTGCAGTGACACTTTTGGTAATATTTATTTAGCAGCAGGTGTGGCTTGGAATGGAGATTATTTTGCCACCATTGGGCACTTCTACTGAGGTTGAGATATGCTTCTACACTCAGAGCCACGGTCTTGCTCTTCAGAAATTGGTGAACAGAGAGTACATCAATCCGTCTTTGCCCTAAATGTTGGAATTTGTCATCTTTCTGTTCAATCGCCTTCTTTGAGATCCAGTTCTTATCAATGGTGACCTCCACTGACAAAAAAAGAATGAAGGTTAATAACCCTTGTTTGTACTGTAGATCCAGTTTAGTGTACACTTTAGAGGACACAATCTCGTCCTGTAGCCTGATATTTGTATCCATATAAACAATTAAGCTGTTGATCACACCAGCTGCTTCTTCTTTACTTCCTGCTCTACATTAATGTCAGGCCGATCCTTTCGAACTGTTTCCCACAGCAGAGAAATTATGAAGGACTTTATGTCAGCACCCTCCTCCTTGGCCTATGGTACATTCAGGAATCAGAGCTTATTCCTCTGGAAATAATTTTCAATCCTCTCAAGATCTTCCCACAAACCTTAAATTTGTTTTTTGTCAGTAAGCTTATACCAGTGGTGGTTTTTATGACATACTCCTCTAATGCTCTAGTGCATGCAGCCACTTCATCAAGCTTTTGAGACGGAGCAGAGCAGGAAGCTTGAATGCCCACATGATTGGCCTCTGAAACCTTGAACCTGCCTTTAATCTCTTCTTTTAAGCCCAGGAGAATGGGTGCCAATGATTCCTCTGGCATCATCCTACTTATTTAATCTCCGTCCTTCTCATGCTGGCCCCCTTGACAATGCTCACCAGTTTGACCAGGCACCTCTGATGCAGCAAGAGATTCAAACCTGTTGCTAGTAACAATCTGGGTTATATAACAAAGATCTTCACCCTGCTCTGCTCTTCTTTCTGCTTTGAGGGGCCTAACTGGCTCGGCAGGGGCGTTGGGGATGTCAGTTATGGGGGCACATCCATTCTCAAGTCCTACCTACCCGTATCCTCTTCCAAGCCACCCTCTGCACTTTGTAGGACTGGCAAGGTCAAGACTTAAAAGAAGGATTTGAGAGAGAGCATTATCTTAATGTGTGGAGCTGGCACCTTCCTGCCCCTTCCTCCAGTGCTTTTACCAGCAGAATTAGCAAAAATCCCCAATTTATTGCCCGAGACTCCGGAAACCTGACCAGGCATACATCATTGACTCTTAAACTGCGTCTTTTGAGATAGCAGGAGTAAATTCCGACGCAGAACTTACCCTAGCAGCCACTATAGCACAAGTGCACAGCGTGATTCTTGAGTTCTTACCACCAGCCTTACTGACAGTTTGCCCGCACTTATCCATATAGATGGGGCATCAGGCACTCTTATCTTCTTCTATGTCCTCCCAGCCCCTCTGCCTCAACCTACCGCTCCCCAGAAGCAAAGCGCTATTGTATGCTCCTGTGCTTGCCTCTGTATTTGTCAGATAACTTTTCCTGCTTGTGCTCTAACATGTGCTGATGCTGCCACCACCGCTACTAGCCTGCGCTTCAGCTGTCCTGCTGTGGTGTAGCTCCCCTGCAGGCACCTCCCAGTGCAGAATCCCTGCACTTGCCACTGCGCCGCAAGACAATACCTCAAAAATCACCACGGAGGGCATTTAATCCAGTAGAAACAAGAAAAGTACTCAGATGCAGGGGAGCATATATCAACCTTTGCCAGGTATGCACCGGGTGGGGACAGCAAGGGTGTGCACCAAGCAGCGCGAAGCATTCTTCTACTGGGGAGCTCGCAGCTCCTTAGTGCACAGCTGCCATGTTCCCCCCTCTGTACTGTAGATCCAGTTTAGTGTAGACTTTAGGGGACACAATCTCGTCTTCTAGCCTGAAATTTGTAGCCATATAAAAAATTAAGCTGTTGATCAAATCAGCTGCTTCTTCAATAACATTGTTAAATGTATGAGCCTTCTGCAAGTGCAACAATGGGATGGCTTGGCTCAGGATGCAGTACTACTTGCTGAATTCCTACTCAAGATGTCACAAGGCACTAGTTCTTAGATTAAATACTTCATTAGCGCCCTATTATCAACATTCATCTTTGTGGCTTTGGCAGTTGCATCTCCTCACCTTTGTAGAATATAATTATTGATAGCCCTGCACTGCTCAAGCAGGAGTAGTAGCACATAGAAGGTGTAGCTCCAGTGCTTTGGGGTCCTCCTTTATTAGGGCTTTTACGCGTGCTTTGTCAGCATGCTGAATGATCCCGAGCTGCTTCCCTACTTTATGAAATAGCTGTAATATGTCCGCATCCTCTGACTTGTATATTGTAGACTATTTATATTTTGAGGAAGTCCTGCACCATTAGGTTGATGAAATGAGCTAAACTCTAAAGTATCCTTCATTGACAAGGACTTTGGCAATATTGCTGACATTGTATTTACCAAAGAATCCAATGCTACAAACTCTCTTTTTATGCCATTCATAGACTTTGGTATTGAAAAGGATGTTGGCAGCTGTGTGTGATTTCTCAATGAACAGCATTGCAACTGTTCATGCCAACAAATTCCTTATAAAGAATCAGTAATGGTGGCTCCAGCAGCTATCCTTTACTTTACCTCCTTGAGACGCAGTGTGCAGCAATACACATGTAGCTTAACAACTAGTCCACATACCTGTAGTGAGATAAATTGACTGCACACCAGTATTCTTCACTCTGTCGGCTACTGATTCCAGCATTATATGGTGTAGCGGTGGCACAGGGACAGCTGAAAAATAGGTAGAGGTTGAAACTGCAATTTTGGACAAATAGCCTCTACACATTTCCAAAACTAAAGAAAATAGAGGAAGTCAAGTGCTAACATTTTGGCCAGTATCCCAATGTAAAATTGGACTAGATTACGGGTTTGGTAGTACAGAGCATCCTGTCTGAACATATAGTCTTGATAGTGGGTTGCTGTGTTTATTTTTGGTGCCGATCCCACTTCAAGTGACCTCTATAAATGTAGGCTACTTGGATGCTTTGGGGTGACCATGCCAAGCAGAGTTGGTAATTGGTGTTGGTAATGAGTACACACCGCAAACAACAGGGTTGCTTCTCATAACATCTGCATCTTCTTCACCATCATTTTCTCCTGTTCTCTGTTTAGGTTCTTCTATCTCAGCAGCAGTCATCTTTCATTGGATGCATATTTTTCATATGGACTAACTGGCGCCATACCATAATATCCAATAGGTTTCCCATGATCTAATTTTTGTAACAAACTGTGCAGACTATAATGTGGTTATAAGTGTAAATTATTGTAAAGAACCCCGAAACTGGGAAAGGATAGCTTGTTTATAAAGCCAAAGCAAGAAGTTGTGATGAAGTTAGACTATGTTTGTCTTTCCTTAGGGTGGGTTGTGACTGAAGTAGTGGTTTCTAGTGCTGATTTTTGGGTATTTGAGAAGATGAAAGCTTGTGGAGGTAGTACAGGAGCAGGCTGAATAGCAGTGACATACACTTCCTCTTGACATCAGAAATCACCGGTTCACATTTTTCACTGCCTTCCAGGCTTTCTGGAACCTTTAATTTCCATTGTCTCCCATGGCGGGACTCAGGCTCCAATCCATATTACCTTCATCTAAAGGTTTCTTGAAAAGGATGGGGAAGCAGTATTTCTTTTCCCCACGGAAGATAGTAAAGATAATGCATCTGATAAAAGAGCAGTAAATACATACTGTTGTGCAGCAAGCTCAACTTCCTACTCTGCTCCTACCTCAGGAAAATCACTTGTAGCAGACTCTTAGTGCTGTGGAGTTTCCTGGGAAGATTTAGATTGCTAAGAATTTCCATTTCTAAATTCACTGGTGTCAGCCATAGCTACAGTCACTGAAGCACTGAGAAACTTTTGGCTTGGTTTTGGTAGTTATGGTACAATGAATGATCCAGGTGTTAATCCCCAATGTCTTGCTGCCCAAAAGTGAGTGAAACAAGTATTCTATGCTACACACCTTGGTAAAAAAAAGATGAGGGCTTGTTGCCAGTGGTGGAAACAGACTTCTTCTCCTCAATGATTGCTTTCTTGGCAAGTGCCATCTCCATCTCTTTTTGCCGGCCAGATCAAGCAGTACCACTTAGCAGAAAGATCTCTAGACTTCAATGTCAGCTAATGTACAGACCTCTCTTTATCTCAGTCTTGTCCATCTGTGGGCCATAAAAACTAAGAATTAAGACCATCAGATTCATTGCAATAATCTACCAATGTGTAAACTAATTGTTTTGCCTGGCCAGGAACTATGTAGAATAAAATCAGTGAAAAGCTACATAAAAAATATCCGCAGTCCCTCCATGGAACCATTGGGAAAGCAAAGCGAGTCTCACAAAAATTTAGTACATTAATTAAAAATAATAATATTTATGGCCCAGGGACACAAATGATGTGGCAGAACAGGGAAAATGTTTCTAAAATTCGGGAAATACATACCTCTGGGCACGTTTACTAAATTCTAGGGCAGAACCACAAGCAACCAAACTACATTGGACTGGAGAAGATAGCAGTACAGAGCCACATTTACTAATACATTGTGCCACTGTGACCTTCCCCAACACTGGCACTTTTGCAGGCTGCTTAGTGCCACACGCATCTTTTCACCACAGGGCAAAACGTGTGTGTGTGATGTTTCACATAGGTTTTGCATTAGAAGGGTACCCTTCCAGTGCAAAGTACTATGCATAGACAAAGTTTAAAACTTTCACACATTGTGTGTGTGCTTTGCAATGCAACACATATGAAACATTTGAAAAGTTAAAAGAAATAAAAAGATTTCTCCAACTTAACGCATACCTTGATCAGGCTTTATTTGTGGGTGCAAAGCCCTGCCTACCATTGTTAGTAGTCAGGGTTTTGCATCAAAAAATATGATGGTAGCTTCGAAATGCCTATGTACCACCCCATAGGATTCTCCATTAACGCAATGTAGCATAAAGCCCTATTTTCTACTTTACAGGCTCCAGTAAATAGTCTATCAACACTTTGCCCCTATTTGCTTCCATGTGGTAGAATAGGTAGAATACAATTCTAAAAAATAAATATCTGGTGTCCCCCAGGGCAGCCCTTATGACCCATAAGGGAACCAGAGGGAGGCAGTCACAAATCAATTACATTAATTAATAATGATAGCAACCATGGGCTATAGACTACATCCAGATCAAGTACAATATAATAATAGGAAATATGTTTTAAAAAGGGAAAAATGAGCAAAAATATCTGCTGGCTCCTAAATGGCCATAACATATAATGCTCCCAAAAGTAGGCTTTTAAAGGTGGCATGAAATGCTTGCTAATTGGTGATCACACACATACATAGATTGCACAAAACGCTGGACAAGCACATTGCCTGGAAAGTTAGAAGGCATGGGGAATAAAGACAAAATGGGCATTTACAAGGCCCACATTAGTTTCACAAAATGGTGGGTGAGCACATGGCCTGGAAAGGCAGAAGCCATGAAGAACAAATACAAAATGGCCTCATGTGAGGCACATACTAGTTTCACAAAATGGCAGACAAGCACCTGGCAAGAAAGGAGGAGGCATATAGCACAAGGAACCCCTTCTGTAAAGATTCAACTCGAAATGAATCTCGAGTTAATCATGGGTACCCCACTTAAAAACAGCAGCTGTTTACATTTGGAAAAGCCTTCTAGCATTGTTCTCATGTTCCTGCGATAGGTTTTTTACTTGAACCTAATCTCATTTGTGCAACAAGGAGTAATGGTGTAATCACGGACATGATACATCAAGTCTATAACTTGAATTGCCAGATATTACTCAAGTGTATGCCAGCATAAAGAACATTTTGCCTCTGCTTAATTTAAGAATCCTGTCAGTATATACTTTGAGTCGTTCTAAAAGGTTTGATGGGTCTTTCAATGCAAAGAACACATAGCCATTTGTATTTAATTTCTCATTACAGCCAACAAGCTTACTTTAAAATTATTAAATTTGGTGACAAAAGCAGTCGGTCTCTATTTTATATTTTGAAAGACTTACCAAAACAAGAATGCTTAACTTTTTTGATTGCCAAAAACCTTGTGTTTTGCAATAGAAATAGATTAAGTCCTGCTGGTGCTCAAAGTACCACACAGTACCTCATATTTAGCAGGAGCAGATTACATTGGGAGTGTTAGTTAGCCCTTGTAATATATTTTTTAGAGCACATGATGTGCGGCCTGGTTAGTCTGCGAGGCCCTCAAAGGAGGAGCTCCAATTTGTAATCCCTTCTGAAATCTTGTACATATTTCTTTTTTTTAATATAGTTTTTAGCTATGGGTGCATATGAAAAAGCATTGGTTAAAAAATCAATGTATTGTGTTATTTCTGTCTGTTGCTTTATTCTGAGTATCTAGCCAACAACACCTCTCAGAGTCAGTCTGTTGCTGCTTTCCCTCAATACTCTGAGAGTCAGATTTTACATTGTGAACTCTTTGACTAAAGCACTACGATGGGGCTTATATTGTGAACTCTCTGATAAATGCAAGAGGAAAGGATTTTGAGAACACTGTGACAGCTACAATAGGAAGTTCGTCCTGGTGTGAACTCCTTGACATACACCATAGGGAAGGGCTGTACATTGTTTAACACTAAGAGACCTTCAGACAGCAATCACTAGTTCAGGTGATGCTAGAGAGGTCCTGATTTTGTTGTGTAGATTAGTAATTTTATATTAAGTATTTACTTGTGAGTGAATTAATGTACTTTTTTAAAAGTGAAACACTGAGGGGCATATTCACAAGAACGTGCGATAAACATCGCCAAAATAGGTTAACGCAAGTTCACATATCGCCGTCCATCGCGGGAAAATAACCCCATGTCAACGTGGCATTCCCAACACGGCGGTAACATGCGATAGTGTCCTGATAACGCGGAAAATGACCGCGATGAACCCACCCGGACGGCGAAAAAAATCCAACAGCGAACGTGAAAAAAGGTGCGATGGGCCCAATCGTGATAAGACAATCAGAGAAAAGCAGCACCAGGCCCGCAAACACACACGTCAGGCGGGAAAAACCACCATAAAAGCAGAAAAAAAAAAAAAAAAACTAAAACCGAACCACAGCGAGTCACAATGGAGGCAGCCGGAGCAGGCACAGAGGACGGCCAGAACCCCTCAAGCCCCACGGAGGCCAGCCTGGGACCCCGGGGACAGGGAAGGGCAGTGACAAGAAGAAGAGGAAGACGAAGTTCAGTCCGCAGGAAAACAGGATCCTGATCACGGAGGTGATAGAACACCATCAACAACTGTTCGTCACCTCCACTGTGTCTTTGGCAACAAAAAATGCAACATGGCAGTCCATCGTGGACAAGGTGAATGCAGTCGGAGTGCTGAGGAGGACAATGGACGAGGTCAAGAGGCGCTGGAATGATGTGAAGCACAAGACCAAGCAGAAACTTGCCAACAACCAGAAGGCAGCAATGCAGACTGGAGGTGGGAGTCCAGTGCCACAGGAGGAGCTGGATGAGATGGAGGAAATGGTGTCCACAGTCATCAGTGGGGAGACGGTGGCAGGAGTTGGGGGACCGGACACTGCTCAACATGACCCGACACAACAGCAACAGGGTGAGTAACCACCAGGGCTTGGGAGGGCGGGGGAGATGGGCACAATGGCACACATGCACAATCAAGCGGAGCACAGTGCACACCCACAATGACTCTGGATCATGTCCCTGATCCCCTTGGCACACTGCAGAACACATTGCAACAGCACATAGGCCCCCGTCGACTATGTGCCCAGAGGAGGCCCGCCCACACATCACTTATCTCACAACCAACCCATGCACATGTGCTGACCCCAGCAAAGCTGCGGGTCCGTGAGCCACACTGACAATGCAAGTGGTACTGCATGACGATTAGCATGGCTGCAGTCCGATCATCATGACATGGTGCACGCCACCACACTGAGGTGGCTGAGTGTGGACCACATCCTTAAAGGAGCAGGTCACACTCTGACACATCCACCTGCACGAACAACCCCTGACCTCAACAACACACCTGCGGACAAACCATGCCCCACAGCCCCAACCCCCACCAAGAGCCCAATCTACCCAAGAATGCAACATCTCAGCACTGTAAAAGCACAGAATTCAAGACACACCGCCTGAAAGGGATAAGGGCCAGCCACATCAGAGCTGCAGGGGCGACTCACCCAAAATGCGGCACGCACACGTGATATGCAGTGCATATCAACATTGAAAACAATGTGGTATGAACTACAACACGTTCACAACAGAACAGAGCACCCAAGTGGTGCCGCTTGTGTGTAGAAACTGGCCAATCACATTTGTCATAGCAGGGAAACATGGGATGAAAATGTACGAGTACAAACACACATCCGTGATGATGTCGGAATGTCCACTGTCCCGCATCAAGTAGGCAGCTCCTCCCAAACAGTAACAATGTACATTGTCATGCAGTCTGTATGTAAATGTGTACAATCCGTCAACATACATGTGTACACAATGTAAAACTGCATCTACCCTTCACATTGCAGAGGGAGAACCAACACCTCCTGCAGAGCAGACCCAACCTCTCTTCACTGATGACGAAGAGGACCACACCACCATCGACCCCGACGCCCTCCAACAGCTCATGGATGGCATCAGGACCCCACGCCCAGGATCAGGGCAGCCCAGCTGCATCGAGGGAACCCCACACCCTGCACAGACCACACAGCAGGAAGCACCTACCACCACGGCTGACTCCCAGGACACCCACGACCAACACATGGCCTTCCAACGCCGTGTGTTGGAGTGCCAGGAGAAGGTGGCTGATCAGGTGCGGGTGGGGTTCAACCGCATGGCAGCAAGACTTGATGCCATACATGGGTGTCTAATTCCCATCAGGGACCACTTTCAGTCCCTAACAGACACCCACAGTCCGCTCCATGCTCTCAGGTGATTCATGGCTGACATCGCTGGAGTCATGTTACTGAGACAAGAACAACTGTCCAGTCAGAGTGGCTCCAGCGAGGTCTGCCGGGAGTTGGGACAGATGCGGGAGCTCATGGAGACCATGGTGCGAATGACGGCGGACAGGATGGCTGCCATGGCTGCACACAAGCGGGATGTGGCTGGGGCCTTCAATGCCCTGCAGCACATCGTCATGGCATTGCTGCCTCAAAGCCTTGCTCAGATGAGTGCTGCTGCAGCTTCTACATCCACATCTTCACCCCCTGTTGTCTCAGTGCCTCACAGTGCGGCAGGCAATCCACCACCACCCACGTGTGAGGCACATGTGCCATCAGAGGATGAAGATGCGGGTGAACCAACCTTACTGGTAAGGAGGAGGCAGTAGCATCCATCTCCGCCATATGGCCTGTTTCTGCTTGGTTCTGCCCTTTGCATCATCACCTTCCACTATCCCCCGATACACTCTATGACACTCACCTTGGCCTCGACATGGACTGCCATGTTCCGTTTGGTTACCAATGACACAGCGATCAGACTGCGGACTGAACTCTTCCTCTTCCGATGTACTTGTCATCCCCAGTGGGACTCTGCTGGCCCTCCACGGGCCAATAATGTGAAGTGGGGTTTGCATGGCCCTGTACTGCTCCAGCTGCAACACTCCACTGGATGTGTAATAACCATTCAGAATCGCACAGATGTGTCATGCCTTTGATCATTCACGTATGTGCGTATGGTTGAATGTAGGGTGGGAGATTCCCCTAACGTCCATGTTGCTCATGTCGTGGAACTTGTGTGACAGGGTGCAACAGTGCCGATTGCGGTCCGGGTGGCACAATCACTACAACAGGGACACACGCATCAGTAACTTCCATGTCCAGCCCAGAACTGGAGCACGCCCAGGGCCCCGGCTTCATTGTTCCCACCCCTACGCAGGCCTGCCATACGCCAGGCCAGTCCACGCCGCTTACGCATACAGGGGGGGACGACAACGCTAAGTGTCCCAGGTCGTCCCTGTAGTGATCTGCTGATCACTGGTCTAGTCATCAGCATGCCACAGCCACTCCCTGAGGGCTCGTTCAGACCCACAACAAACCCATCCAGCACAGGCGTCATAGGACATGAGACCCTGCCAATCTAAGGGGCCTAGCACGTCACATACCCCACTGCCGGTGTGGTAGTCCGGGTGGGGTCCTGGAGGGGGGTGGGGGTCCTGGGTGTGGTGGCGGTGGGTGTTGTGGCCCTCTTGGGGCTCCGGGCTGCATGATCAGTAGCTCCATGGCATCTGTTGGTCTTCAGGTGTGGCTCTGGGCTGGGCTCCCTTTCATGGTCCAGGTTGTCGTCCGACTTAACACCAGGTAGGAGCAGGTGTTAGTTCCATGCGGCTAACGCGCCTTATCGCATGTTTTTGGTTCTTATCGCCGATCTGGCTGGTCGTTGGGAATGTTGCGTAGTGATGTTTCCGCGGTTTTTTGCACGGGAACGCCTACTCTGCATTTCATTAGCGTTAGTTGCCGGTGTCATCCGTGGCGATGTTTTTTGCGGCTGCTATCACAGGTAGACTGGTGATATCGGCTGTTAGCACCAGCATGTGAATGGTGGGATGGATTTATCACCACTTTGGCTGCGATAATGTGCCGCTAGCTCAGCGTTAAGTCCTTGAGAATATGCCCCTGAATGTTGATTAATTAAGAATGATTGTTAGGTTCTTTAATGAAACAGTCTAGTTGTTTTCATGTGTTCCGCTTGCACACCGGTGCATGTTGCTCCTTTTAATAGAGCTACCTAAAAATCCTTCCTTGAGTTTTAGGGAGAAGGTTGGTGATCCAGAGAGCTTTATCATCCTATTTGGATTATAGGAATGCAGCATTGCTTGTGTTACCTAAATATCTTATCTGTCACCTTCAGATTGAGCAGAATAAATCTACAATATGTGTTACTTAATTTACCACTACATGCTTTTGTTAAATACTAGTGGGGCTTCACCCACAGGTTACTACTGAGTAAATAGGTCTTGTTTAAGACATGCTGCATGGTGCACAAGGCACTTGTTGGCACAGGTCCTGAGTAACTCGGCTCTCGGCTTAAGCCATATGTGCCCTGATACATGCTTTGTTCCTTTTCTCAAGCACTCTTAGATGTGCCCATGCACCAGCGCACCAGCTCAGGGAGACACTCTTTCTTGGTTCGCACTACTATTCACAGTAAACCAAAGGTAAAAGCCTTTGCATGTGTAAGTACAGGGTGAGCAGTGTGCCTGTGAGAGCAAAGGGTGCAATAAATTAATTTTAGACCTATTGCCATTGTGAGTGCTTGGTTGCGTTCTCAGAAATCACTGAAGAAATCTGCTTTTCAAATCAGTCCTTTCATCCAGATGGCAACATCACTTATTTCCAGTTTAGTGATAAGATGGTCTTTAAACATCTCAAGCTTGAAGATTTGTGCAAAGTGTATATATGAGGTGCTGTGGAATATGGCAGTGAAGTAATCTTATATCTAAATTGTAGTGGTTGAGCCTGCCCATCTACACTACTATCTCCACTTCCTTACTTGACCACAGTGCATTATCTTTGACAAATCACTTCATCTTCTATTGCCTCCTTACCATTATGAGATGGCATTGGAAGGAAAAAAACTGTACACATCATTCAGTAGCAGTACATGAAAAACTAGATATTATCATTCATGAGGCAGTGAAAATGCCCCATGTGTGAATTACAGGAATTTCTTACCATAAGTGCATATGTAGGTAGTGGAACAGCGCATGCACAAGATACTCAAGCACTCCCCATGTTAACGTAGAAGCTGTGCCCAAGGTTTTGAGCACAACTGAGGAAGATGAAGTAATATTTCTGAATAAATGTTCACAGCTATGTTCGATAAATCGACTTTAGGCAGTGTTTCTTTCACCGGCTGTTCCTTACCCATCAACAGCCTGACTTTTGATCTCCGTCTGTATGAAACTGTGGCGTCTTCTATACTTGTAAAAGGGTGGGGCACAAAGTCATACACTGTGCTTCCAAACCCCCATGCTCAATACCTCCCACCTCACAGGCTTTCAAATTGAACACACACACACACTCATACTAAAATATTTAAACTGCGCTCAAGCATGCTGGAATAGGGTTGGCTATTTACCACACAAGGTAAATGCCATTACCCAGGGCAATGTATTTACCACCTATGGTAAATACCTCACATTACAGTTTTTTATCACATCGAATTTCCCCAGTAAAGTTTGGCCTCAGGGGAGTACTTCAAGGGTTTGATAATTATCACACAACTCGTTATTCAGATCTCTGTGTAAAACTGATTGAACAGAGATCTGAATTTAGCTCAACACTTCCAAGGTCCTCATTAGAAGTTAGGTGGGATAGGTGGAATAGGTGAGGTATTTACCAAATGTGGTAAAAGCCATTACCCTGAGTAAGATATTTATCACTTCTAGCAAACACCTCCAAATTTCAATTTATAACTTACAAAAGAGGCATTGCCGTGTGAAGAGGTGGTAAGCGATGTAGTTGATGTAATAATTGTGTGGGTCGACATTGCTGACCAGTATAGAGTTACGCTCAACTGCAGGGAGAGGGATTGGTTCATCGTACACCCAACCGAAGAATGTGATGGCCTGGGTTCCTCTCTTCTGTTGCTTGGCAAGCTCACATTGACTTGAAAGGAACTGTGAATGCTGCAATGATCTAAATAGATGCACCAAAGTTACATACAGTGTTGTAAGTATAAACTACAAAGGCCCCTCAACTCGCAGTAGAAAATAAATCCAAATCTATAGAATATATCATCTGTAAAAAACCAATTAACAGACAAAAGTAACAGCGGAAGCCAATATCTTCAATTGTTTCCAGTGCATGAAATGACACATTGACCTACACTTGACATTGTATTCGTGCAGAGCAGAGCTAATTGATAATTATCTTTTCTAATCAGCTATAATAAAAGATGTAATGGCAATCAGAAAAGCCTGACAATTTTAAAGAAATGTAGGCTACCCCCCAAGCTGAGTAAAACACTTAAGCACTAAATGCGTTCACTCTACAGTATCATTAGAAATTACAAAAAAACAAGCTATTTCATTGAAACTCAATTTTTGTGTGTTCTCTGCTTCAGAGCACTGACCTTTGTTTTCTGTATGGAACGCTGAATAGTAATTATGATTCTCAATGCAACTGAATGAGAAGAAATTCTTGCTGTTTGCAAATGCATATTGGAGAATATTGCATTTGAGTGCAGTCCAAAAAAACGAAGGTAATAAGAAATGCACAAAATATGGTTCATCACAGAGCAAAACTATACTGAAGATGTAAGAAGGGATCCATCCAATGTAGGAATTCAATATGCACTTATTTATATTTCAATGTATTTGTAGTATTTTGTGAAGTGTGTCACACAAATGGAAGTCACATCAGATCAGAGATATTGAAAGATGATTTACAATATTAATAACACCAGCGTCTTAATCTGTAAAATGGAAAAGTATTTAAAAAAGACCCGAGCCCTGCATCAGAATGAAATATCTGGAACAATATGACATTAAGCGAGTACTCACTAGAAGCAGTGGCTTTAGACTCGGGGGTCAATTACGAATTCCATGGTACTGGGCTGATGTCACCGCACAGTAAAGTCATATGTGATTTTACCATTCCATGTGGTACAATTGCCAGTGAGGAATTACCATGTGGCTGTAAAACCCCATGGTATCTCATAGTCAGTGCAGATTTATTGCATGCATTTACCACATGCTCTGGCTGATGAGGATACTTCAGGGTACTATGTTTAGCTCATTGCATCAACCTAATTGTGCAGGACTGCCTCAGAAAAAGATCATGCAGTCAAAAAAATACGGGTACCCTATTGCAGGATTTGCACTCGTTTCAGTGTTTCCTTCAAAGCGCGGAAGAATGTGAAGATCAAACAGCGTACTGATGGAGTGTCTGTAAATTACTCTTACAGGAGATCCCAATCCAATGGAATTCCACATTTTACATGTTGCAACACTTTTTTTTAGCAGTACAGGCACATCAGTGCTCCCATACTACAAAGGAGAGGAGATGCAACTGTGAAATTCATGATTATGGAGTTTTTATAAATCCAAAACCATGATAATGGAGTTTGACAAATGGGGACTAGTGGAGTCCTTGACCCGAATGCTACTTCCTTTTGAGATTTTGGCAGTCAATAAAGAGAATGGCACAATAAGTAAAGCCATTCCAATGTTGTACATAGTATAGGGCCAATGTGGTACAATCATACGTAACTGTAAGTGAAAAAGCTGCTGCTTTCGTCAATATTTAATCCTTTGTGTGAGCACAAATCAAAGGCCGCAAAGAGAGAGTATGCCCTCTGAAGAGTACATCTCTGCCACAATACTGGATCCACGGTACAACAAAGGGCTACCATTTACAAGGACTGGATCATCAGGACAGCGAGTAACCTAAAAGATGAACAGTTGCAGCTTTGAAGCCATAGCAGAACTATAGTGCTGCCCTCAACGTCTGCAGAGCACGATGGTGGCTATGAGTCCAGAAGCAACTGCACCAGCAGCACCCACCAGTAGTAACACTATTAAATCTACAGCACCAACAGCATCACGTTCACTTCCAACATCCGCAATGGGCTGGTTTATTAATATCCCTGAACTTAAATTAAGCACACAAGCGACACCGAAACAGGCAATATCCACAATAATGACAATGGGTAAGATGATACAAAACTACCTGGGTGATCAAACAGAAGTCGACTTGGACCAAGAGCTGTTGTCCTATTGGCTTGGGAAATAGGAACATCAGCAAAAACTCAGTAGGCTGACATTAAAATATCCTGCATCTGCTATAGCCATTGTATCCTCGGAGGGGGTATTTAGTGCAAGTGGGCAATTGTCGTGATCAGAAAAAGCAGTCTCTCCCATCAAAAAGTGGGGAGATTGAAGACGATTAAAATGAATAGATATGTCATACCTAAAAGTTAATGGGCTCCCCAAGACACAACTCTGAAGGAGAGCAATTTCTTAAACATTACAAGTGTAGCAAGTGGTCATCATCCAGATCACTTTTTTGGATTTGAGGTCGAGATCAACTTTCTGGATTACAAAAACAGAAACAATAACACGACAGGAAAGTCAGCTGTAAGAAAAAAATTCTACAGAAAATAAGTGTTATTTAATATTTGGTGTGTGGCTAATGTAGATAAACTTAAATGGATCAGTGTGTACAGTACAGATAGACAAATCAAGGGGAACATGGCCATTTGTGTCTGGTGTCTGAGTGGTGAGAGGTGACAAAAAAAGAAAACTAATTCAAACTTAGGGTCAACTGTTGACTTTCCAGTGAGCAGTCAATGTTATCTAGATCAGCAACAAATGCCTGCAGACCATTTCGTGAAAACACTAGGGGGCATATTAGCAAGGGCACTATCGCCGCTTTAGCGGCACTTTTTGCCACTAAAGCGGCGATATTAATATCGCCCTATCAGCAAACTGTCTCTAACATCAGTTAGCGACAGTTTGCGGGCATTAGCGCCCGTTTTTACCGCTTTGCATGTCAGCGATATTTATCGCTAATGACATGCAAAGTGGGCGTTCCCAACGAACAAACCTGGGAAACACTCGCTAACAGGCCTATCGCCTATTAGCAAGGTGGCCATGGTCCCAGTTAGCGACGTGAAAAGTCGCGCTAACCGGGGTCATCGCCATTTATTTAACACCTGCAATTAGCAGGTGTTAGCCATACCTAACATGGGGGGTGGATTATGCTGATACGACCACAGGGTCGTATCAGCAAGGTGTTCTCCTTCTCCATGCAACATCGCTGGTTTTTCAGCGATGTTGGCCCATTTCCCCTGCTATCGCTGGAATATTCATCGCCATAGCGCTAATCGTTGCTAATACAGCGTTAGCGTGGCGATATATTCCAGCGATAGCCGGCGATAAAAAAAATCACGCTAAGCAGGGTTAGCGATGATTATCGCCTCTTCTTGCTAATATGCCCCTAGATTCCTGCCTACCATGCCTAACCTTGCATCTATGCTCATCTGTAAGTGGGGCTGCAATGGACTGCACAGCCTTGTATGTCAATTCAAATAATCTTTATTTGGTTATATTATAACCATACAAGCACATACAAATCACTATAAACCATTTAATAAATATACAACATGCAAAGCAGTTACAATACACATTACAAAAATTTGTAAAAACAACTCAGATAAAATAATATAAAAACAACCCTCAGATTACAAAATTTAGGAAAGCATAAGCCAACTGCAAGCCTTACTCTCAATAAAGCTCTTAAAAAGCAGCACACTTAACAAATTATCTGATTGTAAGATACTAGCTGGAGAAACAACAGGGCAGGTTATGCTTGCCAAAAGTTAAGGGACTTCAATAAAGGTTTAATAAACATTTCCTAGGACCGGTAAAGTAACTACAGAACAACATGAAGTGAAGGGTGTCCTGTGGAGACTGATTGTTGCAGCCACATGGACCCAAGGAGCCTGGAGGACTCCAGCCTCTCGGCGAGCCCAAAAGATGATGTATCATGTTGAATCTAAACCTGGTCAATAAAAATCTATTTCTATCACTCCTCACTTTGAGCAGGTACGGTTCCATAGTCTGAATAGTTTTTATCAGCATATGTCCCCTAACCGTGGGTTTTAATAGTTCAGTCGGTTCTCTGTATAGTAACTTACGTTACAAGAATTTTCCCTAACCCACTTTACCTCCACGGTGCTCACAGATAGTGGGCTACAGAATGGGTATCCAGGCCACTAAAAACATCCTCAATATATGCAAGCCATGAGATCTTAGCGGCATGATCCGAGGCTAAGCAATCCTTCAAAATAAGCCTATTCAGCTGGGATTCCCCTCTTGTCCACGTCTTGATCCAGCATATCAGTGGCCTAAAAGCAATCGTGTCACCTATGTTCTAGGCTCCTTATTCATTGTGCACAGATAGTGCCAGTACTGTGTGGGGAATTTACAACACCCACCTTAAAAACACATTTTCCAAGGACTGAATACTATCAACTCTCATATACCCCCACACCTCACTGTCACTTGAAGGCACACTTGGCCTGATACACCTTAATTAAGGTACTGGGCGGGCGAGACCCCAGTCTCTGAGCAAATCTATGGACAGCAGCAATTGCCTTAATGAGGTCCATTTTCTTTTATTCAAGCAGGAGATTCCATTTTCTATGACAATCAAACAGAACCTCGAGGTGCCAAAAAACAGGGACTTTAGCTAGTGTGTGCAAGTCCACCTGAAATGTTTTTGATCTAGTGCTTCTCGTGCCCAAAACCATTATGTAAGATTTAGTGAAGTTAACCATGAGGTTCAAGCTAGCTATAAAATCCACAAACATGTCCAGTAACAACTGTAGGCCCACTGAAGTCCTAGCCATCAGGTTGCGATCTCGACCCCATCATGGGGTAATCAGCTCCCACAGACGAGAGGGCTTGCTCCAGTCCATTGACATATAGTGTAAAAAGAAAGGGGGCAAGAATACATCCCTTACGCACCCCTCTGCTGATGCAGAAGGGCCGAGTGCAAGGCCATCCCTGAGAATATCAGACAGATGCTGTTGTATGGGCATGTAGATCACTCAACAAATGGACTATATTAGGGGCCCCCCCCAAAGCAAGTAACAAGCACCATAGTTTCCTGTGATTGACCCCGGAAACACAGACATTAAGTTCATGAAGGCAAGAATGATAGATTCGGACCTAGCAACAGTATACTTATTAATTATCAAATATAAATGAAAGACATTGAGCAGTTGCGGATCTGCCCTACCTGAAACCTTATTGGACATCGGAAATTATGCTGTGCTCCTCCGCCCACCGCATCAGACTGTCGAGCACCATCCTGCCCATGACCTTTACACCTGCATTGATCAGGTAGATAGGCCGATAACATTGAGGGTTGTTTTTGTCCCCCTTCTTAAAAATGGGCATGATTATTGCAGTAGCCCACGTTGATGGGGGACCTACTTTCCCCACAGCTTTTAGAAACATTGTCAAAAGGGGGAGCCAGAGCTCAATATCTTCCAAGAACAAATCCAGAGGGATCCCATTAGGCCCTGAGGCCTTATTACGTGATAGTGCCCAAATACCCTTGGTCACCTCCTCAAGAGTAAAAACAACATTTGGTCTTCCTTCAAATGACATTCCCAGAGCGGCGTCTACTGCCACCAGCTCACCATTGTACATCCCTTCAAAATGCGCCACCCACTGGCCCTCAGATATACGATGGCATAAAACGGGCTCACTATCACTAACAAGACCAGGGTGGTTTTATACCTGCAAAAATAGAGTGCTATTTCCATCTTCACAGGCTTGAGCTCAATCGTCCCAGGTTCTAATGATTTTCAAGTTCCATTTTATAGTCCCTGCGGCAGGCGATAACAAAGTCCTTATCTATGGGAAGCATCTTTAAAGCTTCTGTCAATTACGACAAAGCCTTGGTGCATTTGGTATCAAACCATTTGGTCTCAGGGGGCCTGTCCTGCCTTAGGAGGACCAGCAGTTATAATGACACCTTCTGTCATATACCCTCAATTGCACTCAAGGTTGACCCACTCAGGGCACTTAAATCCAGACACATGAGAATATGATGTCTACTTTCTGAGAAGAGCGAGGTGTTAAACTGGATGGGCTCAACTTAGGACCGTTTACACGCCTCCCCTGGTCTTTATGGGAGAACACACCCTGAGTCATATATGGGTTCCTAGAACCCGTACCTATCCCATTTGGCACTAGCGAGAGAGGATTGTGGCCGCTAAAAGCACTAGCACAATGATAAAATTTGCGATAAAAAGAAACAGGCAGGTTGACACAAAAATATAATCAATTATGAAAGCACATCCCGCCCCTAAAGTTGCGTTAAATACTGGGATTGATGGAACTTGTAAGTTTTTCCAGAAAAAATACAAAATTATGTTTTTTTTAAATGGTGCCTTCACTAGTATGCACCATGTGTAGACCCTCTGCCAACAAACACTTAGGCCTACTGTTAATTGGAATCCAAAGGGCTCACACATACGTGACAGTTGAAGTCCCCCACAGGGATTATCTTATCCTACCCTTCCCTCCTGCCTGACAGAGTATCAATTTCAGAGCTTAAGATACTGAAGTTGGAAGGCTACTCCGCCAAGGCTTTAGCATTATAAAAATTAATGAATGTGAAAGATATAGAGCCCAGTACAGTTAATTTCAACTCTTGTAACAATGGTGACTCCCAGCCAAAGTCCTTACTTTCCACACACAAATCCACGCAAATGAAAATGATCAAACCTTCATTAGCCCACCCCGCCTCTGTGGCCAATGCTGCAACAAAGAAGGTTTTATGCCTTTCCAAGACAAAATGGTTTGACTCTTCCTGTGTTTCCTGGAGGCAGATCACCTGGTATTGTCTTACAAAAGAAACCCAGTTAGAGTCATTAAACTTGGCTGACAAACCCCAAATGTTCCAGGATAGTAAGCAAAGCTGATGAATTTTGGTAGTTGAAATCTCGGTGGGAACAACAACAGGAACAGTAACAGACAGGGTGGGCCACAGCAGATCGAATGGGCATGGGCAAGTTAGTCTCAAGACTTCAGATTGCTTAGTGGAGCAAATCTATTCTCAGTTGTCAATACCAGGACAACTGGAAATACAGGTAAGTGTCTGCCCTGATTGGAAGGCCCAGCCTCTGTGTGCTCGTGAGAACCATTTCAGGCTTATAAAAGAAACAGAGAGGGAGGGCCTGGATATGAGTTGGTTTGGTTGGTCTGAGAGAGTTTAAGGCAGTCAGAACATGAGCCGCAATGATAGGTTTGTAAAAGTAATGATCACACAGTCCCCAGCCCATCTCTTCATGCCTTGCCCTACCCAACTCACCCTTCTCACAATGTTGATAAGGTCAAATATCTGCATCCCCAAGTTAGAATAATTGTTTATCCAGGGCACCACCTTGTTTTTAAGCTTATCAACGGTTTTCAAAGCAGGGTTAATCAGAGGGGTCTCATTCCCCAAGATCACTACACATGGGGTTGCTTCCTACGGCAAATCCCCCTACCCCCATTCATGGGTTCCACCACCTGAGACAGCTTTTCTTCAATAAGTGATAACCTCGCACAAATTGGGGCCATGATTCCATTAAAGGCCTCAATAAGCCCTTTCAACAAGGAATTAGACAGGGTATACACTGTTGAAGAGAAATAATCTGCGCTCTCTGTTTTTGTGCCCATATTGGCACGGCAAATGTCACTCTTATGTGCAGGGTCCTGTTTCCTCTGTTATCTCTCAGGGCTGGAACCAGTTTACACAGATTTAGAAGTCAAATCCAATAAGGCAATCTGGTAGGTATGAGGGCAGCATGCAGGGTATCCTCCATCAGACACTCCACCTCTAAATGATGTGCAGCTCAATAGGTAAAGTACTTTGACCTATGTGTAGAACATGCAGGAATAGACAAAGATCCTTTCCCAGTCAGGGATAATCATCTCAATTTGCTTGGAGACTACCCCCACAGCTTGTGCCAGAAATCCATCAATAGTGGAGCTACGTGGGGCCACATGTGGAGACAAGGGCTCCGAGGAGGGCATCATTTATTTCCCCATACTCTTTTAGATTGATGTGAGAGAGGGACCGGCAGAAACACCCCCCTCCGAGGCAACTATGGGGAATGTAGCCCCCTGAGAAGCCGATGGTGCCTTACCCCTACATGGGAGTTTTATAGACCCGGGAGTTAACTAAACCGGCAAAAGGCCAGTGAAGACAGATACCGCAAGAGGTGTGGAGCATTAGAGAGTGTGTCAAGAAGTGTGTCATGAACAGCAAGGCCAGTTGGGAGAGCACATTAACACCTCACAATGTGTATCCAACCTGTGACTGCAGGATTTCAGCCTGGGAGCAAGCTAAGCTTGAGAAATATGTATGTAGATAAATTAAAAGTCCACTCACCACTGAGAAAGTCTGAGCCCGGGCTCAAGGGGGGTGACCCAACCACGCCACTTTCGGCCATTAATGGGTGAAGACGGGCCCGGTCTTCGCTCAGGCACGTCCCATACTACAGGAGTAGAGCGATGAACTGAAGGCACCCGACTGGCACTGCGAAACACTCTGGCTCCTTCTCCCCCTCGCTGCACTCAGGGGCTATGATCCTGCCCCTTGCACACCACCAAGCAGGAGTACTTCACGCACTGTGGGAGCAGAGCAGCGAACTTAAGGCACCTGACTGGCTCTGCAAAATACTCCAAGCTCCTTCTTCCCCTCGCTGCATTCTGGGTCTTGTGGTCCTGCCCTCTGCAGAGCACCAAACAGGAGCACGTCCCGTGCTGCGGGAGTAGAGTGGTGAACTTAAGGCACCCGACTGGTGCTGTGAAACACTCCTGGCTCCTCCTTTCCCTCTCTGCCCTCTGGGGTTTGTGGTCCTGCCCCCTGCACACCACCAAACAGGAGCACGTCCCCAGCCTTGTATGCCATTTCTATGGGAATAAAGAGACTCATAGATATGAAGACTGATATCATAATTGGAACAGATAACTTGCATTGATGAATGAAAAATGATGCCTTACTTGATGGCTGTAGCAGGCTTAGCCTAGGTTGATTTGGTATTTCATGGTTGGGTGATCATTGGATTCAGGATCAATGCTGGGAGTGTTACTTGATTGATGTTTTGGAAATTTCACTCTAACATCTCAGTTTACCGAGACTAAACTAAGACTAAAATTCTTTTATGTTCCTATTCAACAGGTCTGCCTCATTTTGGATGAAAATAAATCTGCATCTATTTTGCGTGCCATCTTAAAGACAGACTTGAATTTAAGAGAGTTTCTTCCAGTGAATGACCTCAAAAGATCTCCCTCTCATTCTAGATCTTTTAAATCTAGCAACATAGATGAGGTTGGCATTGGAGGAGCAGAGAGACTACCCTGGGACATAACGCCGAGTCAGATGCTGAAAGTATGAGGGACTTATTTTCAGTAAGGCCTTGAAGACAAAACACAGGGTTTTGAAAAGAATTTTGGAGACATTGCAGTTTTCTTAGATAGGCAGAAACCAATTGTCTGTGAAGGAGATTGAAAATAGCTTTAGCTGCTACATTTTGCAAAATGTGCAATTGATTGAAAAGATAATCTGGAAGACTAGGGTACAGGGTATTACCATAAACCAGTCTGGCTGTAATGAGTGCATCAACCCCTGTCTTACATATTGCAAAAGCCAGGAAAGGAGGATGCTTTTTAAAGATTCTGATAGATCAAAAAATGTAGATGAAATATAGACAATCTGAGTGGTAAGAAAATATAACGGACATTAAAGCTGGCATCAAATTAAATTTTGAGTTCCAAACAGCAATTCCTATGTTTTTTTCTCCATTTATCTAGAGGCAACTAGCCTTCATCTACTCCATCACTTCAGTTAGGTAGGTGTAAAGCCTTTCTAGAGTGTCAGTGGAGATCTGGGAGTTGGATATTATTAGCTAGCAATGTGAAAATATCTCAAAAGCCATGTAATCTCACAAAATCAGCTAATTGTGTCATGTGGGCATTGAATACCGAGGATCCTTGTGGCACTCCACATGAGAGTGAGGAGGAAGAGCATAAGTAAGGGCCTAGAATAACGGAATCTGATTCATTCATTAGGAAACAACCTACCCATTGTAAAGCAGATTTACAGACGCCTAAGTTGAAAAATCATTCATTCAGGATAGAGTGACAGCAGTGGCAAAGACTGATGGTATATCTAATAGAAGTGCAGCAGACTTTCCTTGATAAAAAATAACATGTGTTCTGCTAGAGAGCCAATAAGGCTATTTCAGTACTGTGTTTAGGAAAAAAACAGATTGTGAACTATCTAATTGATTCTCCACTTTCAGGTATGAAGACAATTGTTTATTGATTGCCTTTATGACTAATTTGTCTAGGAAATGCATAATGGAAATGGGCCGGAAGCTGATCAGGTTCCCTGTGTTTAAGGATGGCTTACTGTGAGGAGGTCTTACCAGCGTGTATTTCTAAATCTTTGGGAAATGAGCATTCGGACTTGAGGTATTTATGAATTCATTGAAGATTGATGCTAAGATTCAAGACACCTTATGATAGATGCTATGGGGACAATAATCCAGAGGGGAACCCAATTTTCAAGGTAGGATTTCTATTTCAATACCAGACTCTTGCACAGGTTTAAATTGGGCTTGTGAGGCATCTCTAGAGATGGAGAAAGATTCTTACCAGAAGGAATACTTTTCTATGGGAGTTTGGTAGTCAAAAGAATTGCAAATTGTCTGAATCTATTTCTTAAAATTGAGAGCTGATACGTTACATAATTCTTGGGTAGAGTTGACTTCCTGTTTGAGTGCAGAAAGTTGAGAGAACTGATTTTACTAAAGCAAAGATTTCCTTCACTGAATGATTAGATTTCATGACTTGGTGGTCGTAATGCGCCTTCTGGGTGACTCATATTGTTTTCTGGTAATTGTAGGAAAGTGCCACTTTTGACATGTTTAGCCCCCCACTTTTTGCCTGATGCCTGATGTGATTTTGAATTGAAAGTGCATTGGGTCCCTGCTAACCAGGTTCCCAGTGCCAGGTCTCTTTCTAAAAACGGTGCCACGATTGGCCCAACTTCAGCAAACCATGTAAGTCCCTAGTAAATTAGTAAATGGTACCCCTGGTACCTAGGACATTGTCACTGAACAGGGTCCACTGGGGCTACAGCACAAGTTGTGCCACCCCAGGGACCCCTCACCAAGACCATGCAAACTGCCATTGCCACCTGCATGTCTTGGTGCAGAGAAAACTGAAGAGTCGACATGGCGCACAGCCTGTGTGCCTAGCCCCCAGACACTGCATGGGGTATAGATAAGTCAACCCTACTGCAGGCCGTGCAGTCCCTAAGGCAGGGTGCACTATGTCCCATATGTGGGCATATCAGCATGAGCAGATATGACCCTACAATATCAAGTCCATTCTTGGATATTGTAAGTGCGCAGGGAAGCCATAGATAGTACATGGCCTGGATAAATATCATTACGAGTTTCCTAGCTCCATGATGGATTCACTGTACCCCAAGATCCATGGTAACAAACATCTTCTCTTAATAATCCCTCACTGATGCCAGTGTTGGATTTATTAATAAATGCACCCAGCAGACCCATAAGAGGGTCCCTTGAAAACCTACCAAGCACTGGTGTGGTCTCTGACTAGTCTTAGCCAGCCTGCCACCACCAGACATGTTTCTGACCTCATGGGGTGAAATTCAGCGCTCTCTGGGTGGAGGTGCTCCACACCTCCTCCAGACCAGGATGGCCTTCCAGAGCGGGATGCTTTAAAGGTGATGTCATCTTTGAAGTGCAATCCAGGCATCTCCAGATTGTGGAAGTTGCCAACCCCACTTTTCTGCTCCACATTAGGCGGGAGGACAGACGGGAAACATAGTTCCATTAGGAGATGTGCCTACATTCATCCAACACCACCCCTAAGGTGGGGTAGGTAATGTGGACACAACTTTTCAAATTCCTCCATCTTGGGATGGCAGGAATTGACCTATCAGGACTCAGATAGTGCCCCTTCCCACAGGAAGTTGTCACTTAGAGGATGTAGACACCCTAAAGGTAGGTAGCCCATTTGCTACTACCTGTCTCCCCCTTTAATGCCCCTAAATTTAGTGTTTAGGTGGCATCCCTGGGCCTGGCAACTTATATTTGATGGAAATAAGAGCAATGGACAAAGAAGAACTGTTGACCCGAGAACCGAAGACCTGCTGCGGAAAATTGGTGCCAAACCCTGCTGGCTGCTCCCAGGACTCAACAATCATGGCCTACTGTCTCATTCTGCAACTGTGAGGCCTCCAAGAACCCCAGAGCACCTCCATCCTTTGTCAAATTGCTGAGAACCTCCTTTGGAGTAGAGGATCTACTCGTCTGCAGACACCCAACCACAAAGTCTGGTTTACTGAGCTGCTGGTCCCCGGCAACTCTGATGCAGCACCCAAGCAAGAAGAGGTACATCAGCTCCAAATGGTCAGATCTGTCCCGCCACCAAGTGAGAGGACACCAGGAACTACTGGAGCTGTGCTGTACCAATACCCAGGGTACTGGTCCCCCTACACTTAAGGCCAAGAAGAAAGAGTCCAATCTGGACTCCAATGACACAGGACGCAGACTCCCTTCGGGGGACATCGAAACCCCTGAGATCCGCTCCGTGAGTGGCCCAGCTGTCTAGGAATTGCCTCTGCAACCTGCCTGCCCCTGACCACGAGGACTGTCACGGCGCATGATGCTTGGCTGTCCTATCTGCTCTTCACCCCGCCCACCAGGCCTTGGTAAAGACAAACCAGCTGTGCTCCTGTGGTCCCAAGGCCCTTGTGACCTGCTCCCTTGAGTGGGACCCCTCAGACTTACCTTTAAGTCCACCTGTGCAGTGTGTTTGCAGGTGGCCCCCATACTTCGTAGGGCCCCTGCTACCAACTACCTCAGCACCCTGCTCCCGGGCTGAACCCAGGATGCTCCTGAACTTCTGCTGCTGGACCACTGGACCTGGCCTTGCTACTTACCAGAATCCAGAAGGTGAATCTCGAGAACCCACTGAGTGATTTTATATTATTTTTCCTATTTTAGCTGATTGACTTCTATTGTGCGAATTTGCATACAACAGTATTTTCTGTGGCAAACTTTAAAAATTCATAACTTAAAAAGCACTTACCTTAGAATTAAGTTCTTGGCCTGAAAATTTATATAAAAATCGATGTTGTTTTTACAAATTGGTCTCTGATTTATTCTTGCGTGTGTGTCTCAATTATTGCCTCTGTGAGTACAACAAATTCTGTGCACTGCCCTCTGATAAGCCCAACTGCTCGCCCACACTACCACAAATAGAGCATTAGTATTATCTACTTTTACCTCTGTTTACCAATAAGGGATCCACTGGACTCTCTGCACAGTGTATTTCGTTTTAGTACACTATATGGAGAGCCATCTTCCTGCAGTAATTTTTCATTAGAGACCTGGACATTAGTTTGGCTGTGGCATCATATTATTTTACATTCACACTTAGTCTTCCTAAGATTGTGTAAGTAATAGGAAGTAGAGGGTGACTTGCATTTCTAAAGAAAAGTTTTCCATAACATTTGAATCCAGGGTTTGGACTGAAGACTGTAAGATTCTCAGCAGACATTTTAAAACATGGCCATGAGTGTGAGGACTGGACTGTGTTCGAGGTTCTAGGAGAAGGGGAGTGAGTGATAGTTAAAGAGAAAGGGATTATGAAATGTTCTCACCAGGACAGGGGAACTGGCAATTGGGTAACTAAATTAGCAACATGGGAAAACAGAGGATATAACAGATGCCCCACCTCATAGGTTGGTACTTTTTTCACAAGTTGTACCACGATATCACAAGTTATGGAAGACACAAGATCTTCTAGATGAAAGTTTAGATCTCCCATTAGAGTAACTTAAGATCAAATGAGTCAGGTTGTCAGTCAAGGAATTATTAACCTCTCCTGGTGGGCCAGGGGCGTTGTGGATATAAGTGCACCATTGGGAGAGAAGGTTTAAAGTGAAGGGTAACATTTCCCCATTTTGAATACTTACAGTTTGTCACACTGTAGCTGTGTACATCGATTTGTAGATGGTGGCCAGGCTGTCCCCCTGGCAGCCTTCATGGTCATGGGACAGTAACACAAAAACTCTATACCTGAAGTATTAGTTCACTAAGATTCCCCAATCAGGATTTCAAACTTTTTTCTCCTACTTGGTCTATAAACCAATGTACAAAAGGTGTATCTTATGTTTATGATAATAGCCGTGCCAA
Organism: Calotriton arnoldi; assembly: GCA_963921515.1. Lineage (NCBI taxonomy): Eukaryota > Metazoa > Chordata > Amphibia > Caudata > Salamandridae > Calotriton > Calotriton arnoldi. Next base: position 502,017 of record CAWUFW010004311.1, on the reverse strand, counting down.
GTCTTCTTTATAAATATATAATGATGAATTATTCTCTCAACATTATCTTGTTTTAGATAACATGGTTAAGACACAACATTGAATAACCCTGAGGAAGTACAAGGCAAATGTCTGGTGCACAGGAGACCCTTTAGCCAGGTTTCTGTGAGAAAATTCACAGCAGAGTGAAGGGAGTCGATGAGAAACTGTATGTCCTCTTTCTGTTTTGGGAATTATTGTACTTTCAGGAGAGAGAGATTGTTTTTCTGCCATTAAGAGCACCGTACATTCAACACTGGATTGCTGTTTGTTAGGTGGAGTATGGAAAAGTGTAGACTTACACAACCCACATGATACTCGGCCAAAGACCTAATGAGTTGAAAAGATCAGGCATCAAACTTTACTACTTACAGTGTTATATGCTCTGAGATTGGAGGCATTGTGTGTTAAACTGTCTTTTTTCCAGCTGAGCTGAACGGGACAGGGGTCCTGGTATTTGGCGGAAGATGAGCTCACCTTCAGGCTTGCCTTTGGGCTGGTTACTTCAAATGACTAGAGTGTGAACACTTCAATAAAAAAGTGGAGAATTTAAAAAAGAACTAGAGCTGAGCACTTCCAGTGCCAGCTCACCTGCACAGAGCCCTATTGCAGAAAGTAATCCAAGCTAAATAAAATATGCAAAAACTAAGATCATAAAAAAAACAAAATTGAGTTGGCCCACTGTATCAGAACCAGGCACCTCCAAGTAAATAATAGATATGTAGTAAGTAAAAGGAAATCAAAAATCCTCCTCAGTTATTTCTGTGGGATACAGGAAGATTCAAGAGCCCTACTGATATGGAATGGAAAAGTGTGAGTTATTTATAATGATACAGGATACTGCCTCAAGCGGCCAATCCTAAGTGTTTGTGGTTGACATAAAGATGGACACAACTTAACATTTTTATTTTTTCGGTGACCAATTATTCACGGCACTTTCAGGTAGGTATCTAGGATCAGTGGTACAAGATTGGCCTTTAGTTAATTGTACGCCAGCTTATGCTCTGCACTCTGACTCCTTAAGCACCATGCTTACTTTGAATCTCTAATTGTGTCAGTTTCTGTTCTGATTCTACCTTTATGTCTCTACTGGTCTAAGGTTCACCTCTGCTCCCAAGACGGACAATGCTAGAAGAATGCAACTGCACCATTTGTATACAGTATTATGTTTCTTACCTTTTATTATAAATACTTTTGGACATATTTAAGGTCCAACCCGACTGCAAATCAGGCAGGCAGATCTTCAGTTTGGCAGAGAGCGTAGTCTGTCGTTGTTGTACCCTCTCTTGTTAATTTGCCCACACTATCAAACTAATTTAGGCCAGAAAGGGACATCATAGTGCAAAGTATATATTCTTACAATGGCAGGCAGGAATATGTAATGTTCACTTTTTTCCACAGTCTGTCCCCAATAGAGAATCAGTCTACCTAACCTCCTCCTGAGGCTTCAATGTTCATTATGCTTATTGTGAGAAATTGGGTTACTGGCTGACTGGGGTGTGAGCCTTGGTCAAGCAGTAACCACAGTCCTTATCAGGGTGAGGCACAAGCAAACCCTAAATTAATCTGTGCTCTACGCCCTGGTAGCTTCGCATAGAGTGGTTAATCTTAACTTAGAGGCAATGTGTAAAATATTTGTGCAACACTGCAAACAGTAAAACTGTGAAAGCACCACAAAGAAAAGTAGTCCACACCAGGTTAGAACAATACAGCAGAATTTAGTAAATAGAAGAAGACCAAAATTACAAAAATCCAATCAATGGAACCAGAATTATGAATTTTAAAAGAATAAATTGCAATAAAGTTAAGCGCCTAAAAGCATAAAGCACCAACCACAGCTATATGGTCACGCTGGACCTGGTCAAAACAAAAGTTCAAGCCGACTGCAATGAAGCGTGGGTCTGATATAGTCCCAGGTTATTCCTGCTGAAGTTATACTTTCTCAAGTTTTGTGCCATGAGTCCTGTTCGCATTGGAGAAGGTCACGACGAGCAATGAGAGCATCGCTGACCGTAGTCAGTGTGGTGCAAAGAGCAGGCCGGGCTTCGCGGATGGGCAGGCTGGAGCTTCGCATTGGCGGGCCCCCTTGGACTGTCGACGCTGCTGTGTGAAGAGATGGGCTGGCGGTGCCTCATGTTGTATTTTGGTGTTAGCAGCGCAGTCTCAGTGTGAACGGGCCTGTTTGCAGCCGTAAAGAGTCCAAAAGCTTGATTTAAGAGCTCGCTGAGCCACTCCAAGGGTCCAGAACCTGAGAGGTACCACTTGGGGTTCAGGAACTGGCTGTAGCTGGGTCCAGGAGCTGTTTGGGGAGCCTTTTATGTTCCTGAGGCTCAGATCAGCAGACTAGCCCTTTAAATCACTCTGGGGTCCTTGGTTCAAGATGAAGTTGCAGTTCCAGTTCTTCTTCACAGGCAAGAGGGCAACAGGCAGCAGGTCAGCACAGCAGCGCAGCAGTTCCTTCAGAGCAGCAGTTGAACAGAGTGGCAGTCCTTGCAGCAGCACAGCGGTTCTTCTTCCTAGCAAAGAAACCACAGGTCTAAAAGTGTACTGAAGACCTTGTGTCTGAGGTCCTTCTTTTATAGACAGTTGTGCCTTTGAAGTGGGGGAGAAGCTTCAAGAGGCATGTCCTTGAAGTGCACAGATGCCCTGCCTTCTTGGCCCTGGCTACAGACTAACTACAGTGGATATGCAGCCCTTTGTGTGGAGGCAGGACACAGCCTATTCAAGTGTAAGTGGGACTGTGCCCAGCTCCTTGCTCTCATCCTCCCAGTGATGGGCAATCCAGTTACACCTAATCTCCCATTGTGTGTGGATGCCTTAGAGGAATACTCAAGGCCCAGTTGTCACCCACACCCAGGCATGTGACCTGGAGACAGGCTCAATCAATCAATCAGATATTGCCAGAGCACAGCACTGTCACCCCTGGGGGATCTGGGAAATGAGGGTGCTGTGTCACCGTCAAAAAGCAAAGTCTTGAGTTTCATTCTGAAGTCCGTCAGGGAGGGTGCTGTTTGGAGGTGAAGGAGCAGGTCATTCCAGGTCTTGGCAGCAATGTAGGAGAAGGGGCGGCCTCTACTGCGGCTGTGATAGATGAGGGGGTATGTGCAAGGGAGAGTGAGGCAGAGCTCAGGTGTCTAGCGGGCAGGTGGAAGTACAGTCGATTGTTGATGAAGGATGGTCCTTGGTTGTGTAGGGCTTTGTATGCATGCGTGAGGCTCTTGTACTGGCCTCTCTTCTGGATGGGTAGCCAGTGGAGGTTTCCAACGTGGGGGGTGATGCGGGTCAGTTTGGGAAAATCCAGGATGAGTCTGATTGCAGAGTTCTGTATGGTCTGGAGTCTTTTGAGGAGCCGGGTGGAGTTTCCGGCATAGAGAGCATTGCCATAGTCGAGGCAGCTGGTGAAGAGGACCTGGGTGACAGTCTTTCTGGTGTTGATTGGGATCCATCTGAGGATTCTGCAAAGTATGCGAAGGATGCAGAATCAGGAGGAGGCGACTGTGTTGACTTGTTGTTTCATGGTCAGTTGGCTGTCGAGGATGATGCTGAGGTTGTGTGCGTGGTCTGTCAGTGTGGGTGTGGGTTTGAGTTCTGCTGGCCACCAGCCGTGGTCACATGCAGCTCTTCAGTACTTCTGTTTTGTTGGAGTTGAGTTTGAGGCAGCTGTCTCTCATCCATTTGGCAACGTCGGTCATGACGTTGCAGAAGTTGGTTTTGGAATTTGCAAGGTCCTCAGTGAGCAAGAGGATACTTTGAGTGCTGTTGAGATAAGAGATTATGTTGAGTCTGTGGAATCTGATGATGAATGCGAAGGGGGTCATGTAGATGTTGAACAGGGTTGGGCTGAGGGATGATCTTTGGGGTAGGCTACATGTGACATCCTTGTGTGCGAAGGTGAAGGGAGGCATACAGATGCTCTGTGTGCGTCCACTGGAGGGCATTTTGCTTTATGTTGATATTGTGGAGTCTGTCGATGAGGATGTGGTGGGAGACAGTGTCAAATGCATCAGAGAGGTCAAGGAGGACAGTGCCACAGTTTCTTCACAATCGAGGAGGGTTCTGATGTCAGTTGTGGTGGCAATCAGCACCATCTCAGTGCTGTGGTTGGCAAGGAATCCTAGTTGTGAGGCATCGAGTAGGGGGTGTAGTTCCAGGTATTCAGTGAGCTGTTGGTTGATGGCTTTCTCAAGTACTTTGGCTTAGTAAGGGAGTAGGGAGATTGGTCGGTAATTTTTTAGGTCACTGGGGTTGGCAGTGGGCTTCATTAGGTGGCTTCTGACCTCTGCGTGTTTCCATCTACCTGGGAAGGTTTCTATGGAGATGGGTGTGTTGAGGATGCTGGTGAGTTTGGTGCTGATTGGGTTGGCTCTGAGGTGGGTGCCCCAGAGTGGATGGATAACATGATGATTGTGGTGGTCTGAGTGGGGAGCAGAGACTGGTTGTCTTTGTTCAGATGGTATTTAATGGTTGGTTCAGGTTGCTGAGGCTGAGGGTGGTGGGTTGGGGGTCGATCTTGTTGTAGATGGAGGCACTCTTTCTGTGGAGGTAGTCTGAGAGGGTTTCGCAGAGTTCTTGAGAGGGGTGGATGGTGTTCTCTGTGGCTGCTGGGTTGGGGAATTCCTTGACAATTTTGAAGAGGTCCTTCCTGTGGTTGGCCATGGTGTTGATGTGGTCAGTGATGGCTGCTCTCTTTACTTCCTTGATGCACAGGTTGTAATCGCTGAGGGCTGCGTAGAGAGTGGCTCTGTTGGAGAGGTCTTTGGTGATGTGCCATCGTTTCTAGAGTCGGTAGTAGTTGCGCTTGGTGGTTCTGAGCTCTGGGGTGTACCAGCCAGCTTCTTTTTAGATTTTGATGGTTTCAGCGGGGTGACTCTGTCGGCGCATTTGTTGATCTAGGAGGACAAGTTCTTGATGGCCTGGTCAAGATCTGCTGACATTTCAGGTTGTATGGTGCTGAGGGTCTGAGTCTATTGAGCTTCGGTTACTTTGCCCCACACAATGGTGTGGTCGGTCCAGGTGACTTCTGTGATGTGGGTGAATTTGATTCTGTCGCTGGAGGTAAAGATGGCATTGAGTGTGTGTCCAGCTTTGTGCATGGGTTTGGTGACTAGTTGAGTGAGGCCAATGTTATTGAGGTTCTCCAGGAGGGAGGTAGAGTTGGTGTCGTTGACCTGAAAATTGAGATCGCCAAGCAGGACATAGGAGAGGGAGCCAATGGCAAGGGGGGCAATTAGGTTGGAGATGGCATTGAAGAAGGCTGGTCGGGATCCCAGGGGTCTGTAAGCGAGGGTTCCTCTGATCATGCTGCTGGCTGAAGTTGAGGTGTCCCATGAGAGGTATTGGGTCGTTGTCGGTGATGGTGCATCGGACGGTTTCTCTGAAGATGATGCTGATGCTCCCGCTGTGTTTGTTAGTGTGGTCTTGGTGTATCATCTTGTAGCCGTCCGGGGTGGTGGTGGTGATGTCAGTGTTCGAGGAGGGGTTGAGCCACATTTCGGTGATGAAGGCGATGTCTGGGGAGAGGGTGGTGATAGTGTACCATATTTCCATGATGTGTTTGCAGATGGAGCAGGCATTGAGCAGGATACACAGGAGTGCTTCTGGGTTGTTAGTTGTCTTCTGAGAGGGAACAGTGCAGGGTGCAGTTCTGGTGGGAGGCCCTGTGTCATACGAGAAGTAGCAGTAGCGGCAGGTGAAGGGTTCTTTGGTTGATCGCGGGTAGGATGTCAAGCAGCTGCTGTTGCGGGGTCCAGGATCCAGGGGCAGGAGCTCCTTGGTGGCGTAGCGGCAGATGGAAGGAGGACCAGGGTCCTGGTGCTGGGCACCAAATGGTTAAGGCAACCAAAAGCCAACTTTCTAAAAGTGGCATTTTCAAAATTGTAATTTAAAGACTTCACCATAAGTGAGGATTTTAAACTAGGATTCCAGAGACACCAAACATGAACCAGCCACCTTACCCCATTTGGAAATTACACTGATAGCATTTAATAAGGTAATTCCAATGTTTTGGTGGTTCAGAAATGTTCATTAACTTAAGAACAATGTTCTTTTTTATATTTCTGTTGTGGTGTCCATTGTTTTGTTATTTGAGTGGAGGGTGTGTGGTAATGTATTCTTCATGTGTATCTGTAAAGAGAGATCAATTGAAAACTTTTGTATGTTTTCCATATCCATTATGTGTTGCTGCATTCCTTTTAGAATGTAAGAATGTTAGGCTTTAAATGGAGAGATAATGAGACTGTTGCTGCTCAAAATACCAATTCCCAGCTTTGGCTGGAGTTTCTCCTTTACTTAATAAAGGATTTTCCTTTTCTACTTGAGTGCCACAAGATTTTATGTTCTCTAATACCAGGAATTTCACATTTGCGACAATCTGGGGGAACCCATCTTGGTCTGGAGAAACTTCAACACTTCAAATGCTACACAAATTTTACAAATGATTTTCGCATACTTCTGTATTATGGTATTGGTACAAAACGATTGTTAAATATACCATCATTCAGAAAAATATTTTTTGATATGTTTTTTTCAAGTTTAATATCTACTTAATTAGTAACATAGACATTTACAGACGGCTTTACTTTTCCTACGTGTTAACTTCATATCTGGCAAAGAAGAATACTCATTTTGTTTTAACCCTGAAATTTCCCATGTCAGATATTTCTACTTTTGCAGTTATTTAAGAGCCGCTGGAACTGGCTCGTGCTTGCATTCTACACATGCATAAATAATGGCCTTCACAAGCTCAATTCCACTATTACAAGCCTACCATTACAGCATTCTTATCCCACTCTTCCCTGGAATCCTAGCACGAGCCATTTACTTGAGACCACACAGGCACAGCTTCTGCATTCCATGCTGTGGCTGACTCGTAGGATATCACTGGTTTTGTTCCTTCTGCCTCACTCTTCAACCGCCTCTCTTACCTATAGACAATGTGTGCATCATAAAGGCTCCTACATTGGCAGTTTCACTAAGACTTGCTGGCATCTCGTGTGGAGAACATATATACCACGTAATTTCTGGGTTCCTGGTACTGAGCTCAAGGAGCATTCCTCTAATAAACGTTGAGTCAGCTCACTCTAAAAACTTCTTTCTTCACAAATTTAACTGTGTATTAATAACTTTAATTTTTTTGCAGGTATACCTCAGGTACAAAATAGAGTACCAATGAGTATTTATATTTTTTGTTTATTTTTCTTTGTTTATGACGAATATTGTTATATTTCTTTCTCTTTTATTTAATTTATTTCTCCATAATTTTGTTCTGTCTCTTGTTGTCTCTCTACTTACTCTTGCTTATTTTATGCTTTACGTTCAAGTATACAAAACGCGAAACATTACTCCACTTCCCTCCTTTCTAATTTCACCTAGTTATCCCAGAATCCAATGGTCGAAATGGAAAATAAATGTATGAATTATTGGAAGGTTGCTGGTCCAAATTTTCCACCTGAAAAAAGTATCAATGTTATTGCTGTGTCTAGGTGCAAAAAGGCAAGACATTTTTAAAATCCTCAAGAAATACTAATGGATGGTGATGGTGATGCTTCTTTCAATGAGTTTGAAATCACCATCAAGCAATTAGACAACCATTGTTTGCCATTATTTGCCAAAAATGTCAATCATTTTCCATAGATATTACATTAGTAAGTGAAAACAAGGGTTATAGGAGTCTGTGGAAGCGTACATAACTGCTCTGTGTAAATTAGCATCTTCTTGCACATTTGGTGTGAATATTGAAGAAGGAATTTGTGATCAGTTTATGTTAGAGAGTAATTCGAATATAATAAGAGAGGAACTTTGGTATAAAAGTGATTCTGCTTTGAATGAACTTATATGTACAGCCAAACAGATTGAACATTCCACTATGTGTATTTGTGAATCACAAGGTAATAAGGAGATAACACCTTCCATCCAATCTATTTCTAGTAAAGACAGGAAACCAAGTTTGTTTTTTAAACAAACCCAAGATGCGTTAGATGTGGTAATCCTAATCATATGGTCAACTTTAAAGACTGCCCAGCATCTAAAGTGATATGCAAAGTGTGTGGAAAAAAGGGCACCTTGCTAAATGCTGTAAATCTAATGGACCTAAAGAGAAAATACAGGAAATTAATGCTGAGGAAAACAAAATGATTTTACAAATAGTGAATGATGTCAACTGTGTTTCTGAAGTAAAAGGTGAACACCCATCTGATATTGTCACTATAGATGGGGTGACATTATCCATGATGATGGAGTCAGGTGCTAGATTGACCTTGATATTTGACAAAGACTATGCTAGTTTGTTTAAAGGAAAAGTCAGATTGTTTGATCACGATCATACGCCTTGTAGTTGCGGTGGAAGGCCGATAGAATTAATTGGCTATTTTATTGCACTATTGAATTTGAGAGTAATCATGCTTCGGGTAAGGTGTATGTACCTGTTGAATGGGATAAAGTGTTAAGTTGGCCAAACCAAAAATTGTTAGATAATTATCTTGCTCCAAATTCTGTTCCACAAGTTCAAATCAGAAAAGTGGATGTATTGCCAAATGTATTACAAAAGGAATTTCCTGAGGTCTTTTCTAAACAAATTGAAAGCATAAAAGGATATGTTCATTGTACTGTGCTGAAATGGCAGACCACACCCACAGTGTGTAAAGTAAGAAACATTCAGTTGAGTTTGCAAGATGTTGTAAAAAAGGAATTAAGCAGACTGAAAGATAAAGGGTTAATTGAACCGGTGGAAGCAACTGAATGGGTAACTCCAGTGGCAATAGCAACCAAACCCTCTGCTGATATAAGACTATGTGTAGACCTAAGACATTTAAACAAAGAGATTATTGTGGATAGGCTTCCTCTACCAAATATAATGGAAATGATCACTTTGCTCAGACAATCAACATTTTTTACAATGCTTAATTTGACCTCAGCTTATCACCAGGTCAAGCTTTGTGAAGAATCTAAGAATCTTACCTTCAAAACAACATTTTTTGTTTATAGATTCAATAGGATGCGATTTTTGTCTCTGTTCTGCGGTATCCATATTTTAAAAACTCATGAAGAACATTCTTGGTGGCATGTCTGATGTAAAAAAAAATTCTAGATGATGTATTGATGTGTAATTCCAACATGGAAGAATATTTGATGACGGTTAAAAAGGTACTAAGAACATTCAATGAAAATAGTATAACACTTAAATTGAGCAAGTGCAATTTTGTTTGTCCTGAAATCTCATAATTGAGCCACATCATATCTAAGGATGGTATTAAACCTAAAGATGATTTGATCAAAATGATATCTGATTTAGTTTCCCCTACCAAGAAGGAAAAAGTTCAAGCATTCCTTGGCATGGCAGAGTTTTATTCAACATTTGTTTAAAAAATGTTCAAGTCTTTTTTAGAGCTATTCCTTTTTTTCTTAAGAAGGGAGTTCAGTTTCACTGGGATGAAAAGTGTTAACAAGAATTTCTTGTTCTTGATCTGAAGTCCAGTTTAGCTTCAGCAGAGTGTTTAAAGGATTTTATTCCAGGTCAGCTTTGTTGGATTGTAATGGATGCAAGTGAAAAGGGTCTAGGTGTTGTATTAAAACATGCTCAGCAAGGAGTGGAAATAGCAATTACATTTGCTTCCAAATCTTTCAGCGGTACAGAGACTAAGTATTCCACTCTTGAGAAGGAAGCTCTTTCAGTGTATTGGGCAATAAGAAAATGTAAACCGTTCTTGTGGAGAGTAAAATTGACGGTGCTATCTGATCACAAGTCCGTCCGTACAAGAAGTGTTTGGAAAGGAAGGTCTTGATTGCATTTCATCTAGAATAGGAAAATGGTTAGTTGCACTGCAAGACTATGACTTTAAGGTTATGTACTTACCTGGGGGCTCATTATGATGTCAGGCGGAATTACCTCTGCCCGACACCTACTCGGTCCACTATGGGAGCATGCATTAAGGCCATAAACTGGCCGCAGTGTATGCTCCAATAGTGAAATGGGAGGTGCGGTTCATCCCTGCAGCCCATGGCAGGCACCTCAAGGTGCCTGCCACAAGGTGCAGGGATCATGGCCCCTCGGCTTCCGACGGGAGGCCATGCACCAAAGGGGGCCCTACTGGGGGCCCCCAAACACGCTTTCCAACATTGTTTCCATGTCGGACAGACCGGCATGGAAACCATGTCGGAAACGTGCATCGTAATCTCAAGGGTGGAAGGGCCCGCCCTTGAGATTACTAGCCGACTTCTGACTGGTAGACAGGCTCTCCGAGCCTCTCAGAAGCAAGCCGGAATGACCGGCCGGTTTCCTTTCCGACCGGCTCCATCATAATGAGGCGGTCAGAAAGGAAAGTGAGCGGCCCATTACAATGCAGCCCTAAAGGCTTCAACCCACGGTAAGAGCCTTTAAGGGCCGTATCGTAATCGGCCCTTTCGTGTTGAGAATAAGGTAGCGGACTGTTTGTCATGTTTAGTGAAGCAACAGGAGGAAGACAATTAGTGGATCGATTAATAGTTCAAAGTATGCATTGTCATGAATGGGTTTATCATGAAGCAGGAGTGGATTGAGGAAATTGATAAAGATTTTACATTGATGAGAGTGAGAGAGCTGGTTTTGTCAGAAGACAGTGCAAAGATCGTTAATGAACATATATATTGATTTGAAAAGCGGGTAGGAGAATTGTCAGTGGTTAACAGCTTGTTAGTGAGAGCCAGTAGATTAGTTCCCCCTCAAGGAGTAAGGAATCCTTTAATATGCATTGCACATGAAGGCCACCAAGGCAAAGGTAAAACTAAACAAAGATTAAGAGGTGTCTATTGATGGCCAGGAATGGATGTTCATGTAGAAATGTTGGTCAGAGAGCGCTTCAAGCGTAAATTAAGTGATAAATCTCCAAACTCCAGGACCCCTCTGATGTTGCGTTATATTATTCCCACAGAAGAGTGGAAGGAAATTGTTTTAGATATTTTAGGGCCCATAAATAGTGGCAATGCATCAAAATATTTATTGGTATTGATGTACATATTAGCCAGATGGCCAGAGGTGAAAATTTTGAGTGATATCTCAACCTCATGAGTCATTAAATTCCTGTCTGACATATTTTCAAGAGAAGGGAATTAAACAAAAAAACTTACTGACAATAGAGTTCAATTAAAGTCAAGGAAATGGAGAGATTTTTGATGGCGAGGGGCACTGTCCATAAAAGCTGTGCCTTATTTCTCCCAGAATCAAATGGAATGGTGGAGCAACTTAATAGGATATTGAAAGAAACTATACAAATAGCCAAATATAATAGAGCTGTATGGATGACGATGGTTATGAGCTAGGTGGAGGATTAAAGGTTTACTCCTCATTCTACTACAGGGGTGAGTACATTTGAAATGTTAAAAAAATGCAAGCCGTACAAAAAAATGAATCCTCCTTAGGTAAACACATACAATCATGAGTTATTTTGCTGGGAAGATCTGGTGAGCAAAGGAAAGCAAAAACAAATTACCTTGCAAGAGAAAAGAAAGGGTAAATATGATCAACTCGAGGCAGTGAAAGATTTTGATGTCAAGGTGGGTGATGTTGTAAAAGTTAAATTGCTAAAAAACTCATGCAGTGTGAGAAATATAGTAATCCTTATAAAGTGGTAAAATTGTTTCGAAATGCGGTAAAATTACATGATGGAGGTATTTGGAACCTTAATAGGGGGGTGTTTCAGAAATTATCATTAACTTAAGAACAATGTTCTTTTTATATTTCTGTTGTGGTGTCCATGTTCTGTTATGGGGGAGCGTATGTGGTAATCTATTCTTCATGCGTGTGCCAACTGAGTATTAGCCAATGTCACCATGTTTTAAGCAGAAAACATGTACTTTAGCACTGTTTAGCAGTGGTAAAGTGCTCAGAGTCCTAGGGCTAGCAAAAACAAAGTCAGTAAAAACAGGAGGTCTGAAGGCAAAAAGTTAGGGGGAAACCACACCAAGGATGCCAGGTCTAACAGTTTCCCTAGTAAATAACTCTGTAGACTATGTTGATTTATGCAGGCCTCTGCTCTGGATTTCCCACTCTGTATTTTCCTGAAAATCCTTTGGCTGGTTCACCTGTTTCATTCAGAATAAGAAGAACCTTATTTCTCCTTTGATGCCTTCTCTGTTTCAGACGTTTAGGGCTACCAGCAGAAAAGTCCTTTGGCAATACACCTGCATCAATGAATTGGGACTATTTTGGAAGGTAGGAGACAACATAATATGTTCCTAGGTAAGAGGTTCTAAGGACTGGTAGGAGGAAGTGGTTGGACTCAGGGTTGCTCATGTGATGATTCTATTCTAAGAGTTGTGCATCTTAAGTAAGTATTCCTTAGCAGTGAATACAGAGGGTAGAGCAGTATACAGATATTACTGATAGGAGGGTGGGTGCTGTTCAAGTAATATCAACCCATTAATGGGGAGGGTTGGGCTTGGCCAGTTTTCTCACATTTACTGCAAGAGATTGGCCAGGAGGAGGTAGCCTATTAAGAGAGCTCAGGTAGAGAGACTAGACAAAGGACAGTGGAGTTGTACAGATGGCTGTTTATGTGATGGAACAGTTGCAGGCTCAACCTCTGTCAGTAGGTATGTGGAGTTTATGTTATTATTAATGTCGATCCGACACTAAAGAGTAATGTAAATGCCTTGCAATAAATATCTATTAAAAATTTAAAACCCCACATGTCAAACTAACAATACCTACTTGTTTTATACAAAAACTAATTTAAAAACGTTCCCCTTCCCCAACTGTCCCACCCTCACCACCCGCAAAGGCCCACACCTCTCGTTAAACCCAAGGAAACACTAAGGGCCTTATTTAGAGTCAACCATATTAAAATACGGCCACAGCATACAATGCAATAATACAGCGGATGGGAAATTCACCTCAACTGTGGCAGAGTATCTTATCTGCCAAATCTTAATAAGGCCTTAAGTAAAAAAAAGTATCCCCTTACCCAAATATGCTGCCCCCACCCTCCACAAAGGCCCACAACTCTCCCTATCTCTAAGGAAAAAAATATTTTAAAAAGTAACTCCTACCCTAACTGTCCCACCCTCACTACCCACAACAGCCTCTCTTTCTGAAGTTCCCCCTCTATATAAACTAGTCGTTTTAAATTCTCCCACTGAATTTCCCTTACCTCCTCCAGGACTTTGAAAATCTGATGGAGGAGGATGGTAGTTGAGGACATAGCTCAACAGACTGGTCTGGGGGAAGTCTAACTCAGATGCCTGTAGTTGCCGTGGTGAAGGCACTGCTTGAGTTCTGATGGCATGGCACTGGAGGCAGAGGTTTCAGCTGTCTACTCCTCCACCAGGATCACTAGCCAGTCGATGGTCACTGCTATGGCTTCCATCTTCTAGAGCTGAAGCCGAGCCACTATTTCTAACTTATGAACTAAGAAATATAGGCTGGTGACATTTCTTGAATTATTGAGATGAATGTTTATGTTAAAAGAAACCGGTCCCATGTCTTTACTAAATAATCATTAAAGTCTTACAGAAGATCTCTGCAAATTGGTCCTTAATGAGATGTAAACACTTCAACAGACACATAGAAATAAGGAACAATCGGAAATACACCATGGTACACTTTTGAGCAAGAAACTATTAGAGGACAATCTATTTCTATTATTAATGAGCGTAATACCCTTGGTTTCCTTCTCTTATTGATTTCAGTGTTATAATGAAGCAAGTATTTATGAAAACGTTTTTTACAATTCTTTAATGTGATTAATACACTAATACACACATTGGCTTTTGAATGGCTGAAAAAACTTTTTATATAAAGGTTTTTTATCTCCTTCTCTGAAGGTTCCCATGTATGTTCATCCTATGTATCACATTATGGACATTAGGAGAACATTAATCACCAATAGTGTGTTGTGCATTTACTTGAATTTTATAAGAAACAAACCCCCCCCCCAAAAAAAAAAATTAAGATGAGCATCAGAATTAGGTACAGGTGTTTAATTCTTCACAATGAAGAAATCATTGACACAGATAGGCATTGGTATGTTTCCCTTTGGCAGGCATGGTATCTGAATGGACTGTTTGACACTTTATTTACTGTGTTGCAATGTGACATGTAGACTACCTGAAAACAACCACAAACTCAATTTTGAAGCTCTAGTCCTTTCTAGTCCAGCTATCCCATAAACAAGGAGATAAAGAAAATGGCCACAGTGTACAAACATAAGAAAAATGAATAACACCAGGGATAAGAAAGGATTGAGAGATGGGGGAGTGCACCAGCCACCACCCATAAATAGAAGGAAATCAAGCGGGAGTAGGGAAGAGTGATATGAAAATGCTCAAAAGGTAAAGCTAAACAAAAAGAGCATTACAGCTTGGGAGAGGTGGGTGTCAGACAAAAATGGGATATCAAAGAAACAAAACATCCAACAACTACTTAATAAACTGAAGTAAAACTCAATTTAGAACTTGGAACTGCTTTATCAGTGACTTCGTCAGCAGTGTGATTCTCATGGTTCAATAACAAATCCTTGCAGTAATTTAGAAAACTTCAACTTGTGATTAGCCAAGGACAATGACGCCTACTTCCTTCTAGATTTTAGACTGTTTATTACGGATTCCATCAGGCAACTCAGATTTCTCCATAGTTTAGTGTGTTCATGAAACAGGGGCCAACATCAAAAGCCAGAGTCAAATGTGTTCACAGTTTGGCACTCAGGCCAAGGGAACATGACTGTAGACCATACAGGTTATATTCCCATCCAAACACAGCCCATAAAATACTCTGTAGGCAAGTTTCCTCTGGTAGTGAAAGATGATTCACTAATGGCTGGAGTGTCCTCTCATGGAACCATAATTTCCCTAGATCCCTCACCTCTGGATACTGTGGACAAGAAGTTAGAGGCAGCAGTAGGGAGAATGCATTCAGCATCCAATTTTCCAGTGAGGGTCAGTACTTTTCAACCTAAACAGTGCAGTACTTGCTGAAGATTTTTTAATAGCTGGTTTAACAGATGCTGAAATGCCAGAAACCGGTCCTAGGATGCTTGTTTCCGGTCCAGGGAAGACATGGCTTGGCAGTTCGGGCTGGACTGTTCCCATGAGGCACAGGGTCAGACTGATTTGCATATGGCCATGTCTGAACTGGGGTGGTGGAGTGAGCTAAAGAATGATGATGGATTAAACCCAGATCAGTTGACTGGGGGTGAGTGTTTGATTGGCTCAAACGTTCCGTCCATCATCTCCCTTTTGTATCGGTTTAACAGATGCAGCAGGGCCAGGATAGTGCAGTCTTTGTATCTCTGATGGAACAGGTAAGATTCTTATATGACATTCCTTCAATAATCTGTGTGCCACGGCTGCTGATGCATGATCTGATATTTCAACCTAAAAAAGAATCTGGATGTGGCAGTGGAAAACAGACCCTGCCAATAAATCTATCCTGAGTCACCCCCCATTTACAGGTAAAAAGTGTTTTGGGGCACAACTAGAGGAATCGGTCAACAAATGTGCAGAGCAGCAAAGATCAATGTCCCAGGCTCATTTATTTTCCAGAGGTTATAAATTCAGATACAAGAGCATATACAGAGCTTTTGGTCCTCCTTCCTCTTTCAGGGGCACAGTAGTTCTGATGTTTCAAGGCAGGGGCTGAGGTTGAGGGGTTCCTGGTTCAGACAATCCTAGTCCAAGTTCATTGCAATAGCACCTTCTGGCTCATACATATGGCTATTGACCTCACTGTGTAGAATCACAGCTGCCAGTGCAAGGGTGAAATAAGGAATTTCAGGTGGCGTGGTATATGACAATATTAAATGTGTTGATCCTCAACATCATCAACAAAGATTACAAGATTCAATTTTTGAAAAGGTCTTATTATTTCTGTTGAATCACTCCTTCTCCACACTCTCTGGTGCACTTGATAGACCTGAGCAAAGGAATACAGGATTTGCTAAAATTCTAATATTCCAGTGTTTAAATATTGTGAAAACTAGATTGTTTGTCCATAATTTTCCAACACTGAATACCATTCAGTGTTAGATTTACAAAGCATAAACTATTTTGACCCGACACAAAGAAATGCTTCTATTGACTGAAGGCCAAAGAATATGCATGTGAGTCCAGGAGTAGTAATGTTTGCTTGCAATCTCCTTAGGCAAGCTAATACATACCATCCTACCAGATGATGGTAGGTGACAGTCACCAATCGTTTGTCTGGAGTGTGCTTTGAAGGACATTTCCTCTTTCAAGTTCATGCCACGTCACAAGCATTATAATAACTGATTTTGATTAAATGGGACCATCTACTTGACCCTGCTAATTTAAGAAGAACTCTGTGTATGACCTATAGTTTCATTACATCTAATATCCTATTCATTGTATGGACCTCGTCAGGCTTACTGGGAGCTTATAGAGTCTAAAATGGCTGCACCTTTCCAGACTGAATGCACCAATGCTTTCTATCATTTCTATCATTAACTTAGACACTTTATGTGAATGGCATCACCCTCACGCTAATCTAGTGTGTGTGGGAGGACCTTGGCATGAGTAAGGAAGGGGTGCACCAAGTGTGCCCTCATTTACCTGATTGGGGACTACCATTCCTGCCATGGGTTGAATATGTAGACTGGTGGTGGCTATTGTGCGTTGTGAATCAGTAGCTGTGACCAGTCCTTTTTATCTGTGTCACTGATCCAGCAAGTTACTAGCAACAAGCATTCATACACAAAATAATCACCTGGGCCCATTCATTGCTAACTAATAATCACCGCTGGTGGGAATCAGTTGTACTCTTTATCAAAATCCCTGCTACCAATTACCTTTTCTGATTGAAGAGTAATGACTTACCAATGGACCTTTGATAATTGGGGATGAAATGAGATCATACAAATACAATATCATAAAACACCTGAAATAACCACTGACTCAGGAAGTTTTTAAAATGTTTATCTAAAATATTTAGCTGAGTAAAATACAAGCCACATGGTACTTAATCGCATATCAAGGAGGAAGCACACTATAATATCACCTATTAATCACAAATGACGGTCCCTCAGAAAGGAGAAGATAGAGACAGCAGTACACACTAAAGATTGCGCTTTATAGTTACCTAAAAGTGTGAGAACCAAACCCCTTGGCCAAGGAGTTGGAAAGGGTCCCAAGAAAGATGAAGACCAAAGACCTCCGGACCAGGTTCAAGACAGGACAGGTGACCTCTCTACCAACAACGCCTGCGTCGTTCCCCTCTCTGACACTTCGTTCCTCCTCGATTCTTCCGTGTCTTCTTTCTAATGGAATCCGCCGCCCCCGCCTCAGGACCTCTTTGGACAGCGGTTCAGTCTGCAATCGATCAGCTCGTTCTGTGGTCCTAAAAGCTATGCGCTGCTCCTAAGCTGTGTGTCTAATTAGCTAATTCTATATCTATTATACCCTTCTATACCCAGGTACCTCCCATTAATGTTTCAAAATTATGGGCCCACTACTTCTGATTGGACAGGGACAGGGGTTGATCCTCACACCATGACAATTTAGTTCAATTTCTTTAAGCCCATTGTTTTAAAATACCGCCCCTCACAATTAATACATTTGCTTTATTTCCCACCCGTCTCACGACAATTTTAATACAAAGTGTATACAATATGTATCAATTTGTTGGACATCTCAGATGAACTGTGAATGTGATCAGCGGGTCATGTCCTTGGACATCTTCCAAGTTGACTTCATCGCTTTGTCTTGTTAGTTTCAAGGCTCATGCGCAATCACGTGGTTTCTTGAGCTGCCGTTTAGTCAACCCAGGCCCGTTTTACGAACTAATAGAAAATCAAAGAAGAAACATATTAAAATCAAAAATAAATGTTTTCACTGTATACCACCTACTTCTACTCTACTCCCATTTAATTATAAATGTCTATCCCGCATTAGTAGCGTTAGAATACCACATTATTAATTGCAGCAATGCGAAAGCTTTAGCATGTGAGAACGTTAAGCAGCCATTTTAGCATACACTGCGCAGAAGCAAAAGATTCCCTCCAAGCAAAGAAAGACATCATACCACGTGACATGGTTGACACATGCGCAGTTGAGTTCCCGCGCTTTAGTGGCCATTTTGGATTAGACGAGGATTACTTATTAGTGGAAAACACATAGGCAAGCATCTTCTGGATAAAAAAATGTTGTGTTTGCACATTATTAATAAAGACGTTACAAGGTTTTAGTACAAATTCATTAATACTGTGAGAAGATTGCTTACGAGCAAGTCTCATTGTGAGTCCTTGCTCCATCAATCCCCTCTCTGATGGCGTTTCTGAGCCATCAAAACTACCTATAACCAGATGCCAACTTAACATATTTTTGTCACATTTTCATTTTTACATTGTCTATTCTTATCCTCTCCTTTCAGTTTCTTGTATATTTCACTTTTCAGATCTTCTAATTCAATTTCATCAAATTTCCGTTTCTTGCCTTTTCCTGTCACCCTATATGTTTCGTTCTTTCTACAACATTTGCACCATATCATTATTGACAATACTATTATTGCTATCCCTACTAAGGGTACTAATATTTTACCTATAAATCCTTTCCCTATATTAGTAAACCAGGTACCAATTGACGCAATGCTATTTGTCAATCTTTCACATACACTATCAACTTCCAGTGGTTTCAGTTCATTCTCAAGTTTTGTTATATTCTTTATATACGTTCCGATTTCTGCACTTTTGTCAGGAATATACGTGCAACAATGTTTCGTTTTCAACAATTTACAGACTCCGCCCTCTTTTGCTAATATTATATCAAGAGCAAGTCGATTTTGCATAACCATAGATCTAATCGCAACCATCTCCGCATTAATCATTAGAAATCCTCCAGCAGTATCCGTTGATAAACGATCAACCACTGTAGACAATTTACATATTCTCCTTGAGTTCAGAATTACTCCCACTGAAGGTATCAATGCACCAAATATATCACCTACAATTTCTGAAAAACTAGCTCTTTTATTACGTGTTAATTCATTATTATTTTCATTGCTCCCAGTGTTTCTTTTTACGTGGTATACCTTTGGAAAAACTTTTCCAAAATAACAACTTCCATACCACCATGCAGGAAGTCTAAAATAAGCCTTATTCCCACACACATAATATATTCCAGGAAAAACTGAATCTGTTCCTCCTTTTAGTCCCCAAACTCCAAGAATTAAGAAATTATGTTCACATTCACTGGTACCGATTAAAATATTGTTATAATCAGTCTTTAACCTATGTAGACAAATTTTCCCTGTCTTTACAAAATCCAGAGCCAAAGCAGCTTGAGCTTTGCCAGGTGTGTAAATACCCTCTTTCTCCGCCCAATGTGGAAGATGAGCTTTATGCTCAGATGCTTTCTTTTGGAAATTCTGTCTTCTATTCTCAACTAAGTTCAAAAATATCTTTTCTTCTTCACCTAATGAACATGTTAGATTGCTTCTATGTGCATGTGTTATATCTATCGACTTCATTGTTAAGAAAAATTCTCCCATAAATTGTGCATCTTGACTACTAAGCACTGGGTTCAGATTCTTTCGAATAGGAACCTCTGAAAATATCACATCTATATTTGAATAATAATACTGAAGTTTCCCTGTTCTATAAAATAAACTAGTTAGTACACTACATGATATGCCATAAGTTAAAGGCAAATGATGATATGTTAAACCTTCTGCTACTGATTCAGGTAACTTCATACAGACATAACAATCACTAACTTCCATTGTATCTACATACTGAAACAATAATTTAGTAAAAACATTTAAACTAGTATCATTATCTGTTACCACATGATGAAAATCTGGTTCATCCTCTGCTTCTATTTCTACTCTATCACTTTTCAAGTTATCTATCCTTCCCTTAGTATCGTTATTATTCTTTTTGTCCATTATCATAAGGTAAGGAATTGCTACAATCACAACTAACCACACTATAAGCACCACTACCAGACTACATATGCATATAGCACAGCATCTTTTACAACATTTCCGTTTCGGTCTCCCAGAAACTCTGTCGTCAGCCATTTTTGACAAAGAAGATTTTTCTTCTTTTCTTTTTCTTTCAAGACTTTAATATTTATCAAGGAGGTTTCACTTCTTTTTCATAGGTCAGTTCTGCACTTGTTCCTTCGTCACCACTTTCACTTGACTCTGAACTCTCATAGTCTTCAAGGATTATATAAGTCCAATCTGGACCTTTAAACTTATTGTTCACGAGTTTCAATCTTTTGCTTTTCGTTTTTCAGTCCCACTTGTTTGTCCAGATAAGCTTGTTACTTCATTTACTTGTTCTGGATCTTCATTTCGTGTTACTATATGGTATTTCACTCTTTTAATGACACTAGGCCAATGATCACCTTTTCGGACTTTATTAGTTTGCACTGTACTTTCACCTTTCGAGTCTTTTCCCAAAACTCTTTTATTTTCAAGGTGTGGCACAAATTGATTTTCCTCGATTTCAGTTTCCTCTTCTATCTGCTCTTGTTCAGGTCTTGTTGTTGTTTCTTCAGTTGCCTGAGTGTTCGTTTCTACTAACTGACCCTGTTCAGGATTGACGTCTTCGTGCTTGATGCTTTCTTGCTCGATGTTTTCTTGTTTTTCTTCTCCCTGAACGTGTTTTTCTTGTTCTAACTGGTTCTGATCAGGGCTTATTGCACTTTGTACTTCTGCAGCCTGACCGCGTTATTCTGAACCTGTCTGTCCCTGCTCAAATTTTGTTGTTTCGTTGTCAAATTGAGCCCAATTTCCTTTTCCTATCTGGGTCTGCTCAGGTTCTCTTATGACTTCAATCTCCCTATCCTGAGCTGATTCTTCTTCACCTATCTGGTCCTCACTAATTTCCTCTAATCTAGCTCTACTTCTTGTTTTGATGAAAACTTCTGGTATATCGACCACTGGTATCCAGTCCTGACTTGTGCTCGGTTGTTCTTCTTCAGCTTCTCCCGAATCTATCACTTGGGATTCTTCAGCTGGCCAACCTTCAGCTTCCTCAGCTATTGATGCTGACTGAGGATCTTTTCCTTCAGGGGCTGGCACCCTTTTGGTGTGGCTTACATGAATCCAATTAGGCAATCCTGCACATTTCACTGATGTGTTTGTAACCAATATAACCTGACAAGGTTCGCCCCACCTGGGTGATAAACACGTTTCTCTGGTGTGATGCTTCACTACCACCCAATCTCCAGGGTTAAGATCATGCTCTTGTTCAGGCTGCCTGGAAACTGCGTCTTCTCCAACCTGGTGAGAGACAGAACGCACTAGGTCAGCCAATGGTTTGCAATAATCTAGAACCATATCATCAGTTATGTTCAGCAGTTTATTTCCAGGTACATGTGCTTGTCTCATTGCTCTTCCCATGATGATTTCATGTGGACTCAATCCTGTAATTCTATCAGGAATGCTTCTGAGTCCCATTAAGACAAGAGGCAATGCATCTGGCCAATCTAACGATGTAGATGCACACATCTTTGACAATCTTGATTTTATTGTGCCATTCATTTGTTCAACCACTCCAGAAGCCTCTGGGCGGTACGCACAGTGAAATTTTTGTTCAATTTTAAATGCTTCACAGATTATTCGAATTACATCGTTATTGAAGTGACTCCCTCTATCTGATTCCAAAGTTACTGTGAAACCGAACCGTGGAATGAGTTCTCGTAACAACAGTTTTGCAACTGTTATGCTGTCATTCCTCCTGATAGGGTAAGCTTCCACCCACCTTGAAAACAGACACACTATGACAAGTACATATTTCAGTCCTTTACATGGTGGTAACTGAATGAAATCTAACTGCAGTCTCACAAATGGACCCTCAGCCTTTCCAATTTTTCCCAAACCAATTACTGTTCTCCTTCCTGGATTATTCATTTGGCAAGTTAAACACCTCTGGCAAAGACTCTCTGCTGCAGCCCTAAACCTTGGATTGTACCAACTTTGTCTGAAAAGTCTAATCATGGCATCTCTCCCTATATGTGTGTCTCCGTGATACATTCTGGCCGTTTGTGAAATCAGGCAATCAGGCATGACTGGTCCGCCATCTGAATAAACCCACACGTCATCATCTGTTCTTCGTCTACACCCTATTTTTATCCAAACATCTCTTTCACTCTCCTCAGCATCATCCTGCAATCGTTTCACATCATTCCATGTTTCAGGTGTTGAACATAGCATAAGTTGGCAGCTGATTCCCATCCTTTCGACTTTTCTGTTTACTGCCAATCTGTTTCTGGCACAGTGTTGAGCAATTAGGTCTGCGTATCTGTTACCGGCTACCACCCAGTCATCTCCTGACTGGTGTGCGGCTACATTCACCACTGCCAATTCTTTTGGTGATTGTATTGCCTCCAATAATTCCTTTACAAACTGCCCATTTTTGATTGGGGATCCTGAAGAAGTCATGAAATCCCTCTGCATCCACAGTTGGCCAAAATCATGCACAACCCCGTACCCATATTGACTGTCCGTAAATATGGTTACTTTTAGATTTTCCCAATTTTGGAGGCTTTGATCAAAGCAATTAATTCAGCTACTTGTGCAGATTTGACTCCTGGTAAATAGGATGCTTCGACTATTCCAGAAAGTTCACATACAGCATAGGCTGCACTCAATTTGCCATCCTCATGCATTAGGCATGAGCCGTCCACAAACAGCTCCCTGTCTGGGTTCTTCAGGGGCATTTCCTGTATGTCAGGACGCGGTTTTGTACACAACTCTGTGACCTGCCAACAGTCATGTTCTGGGTCGTCCTTAACTTCTTCACAATATGGATCTGGCAATAATGTAGCAGGATTTACAACTGTGCACCTAGCTATGGTCACATTTTCAGCTCCTAGAATTATTCGCTCATATCTTGTCATCCGACTAGGTGTGAGATGCCAAGTTCTAGTTCTTGTCAAGAGGATCACAACTGCATGTGGGACAAATACTTTAACAGGATATCCCATTACTATTGATTCACTTTGTTCAATGCTCATACAGGTAGCAGCTACTGCTTTTAAGCAGCCTGGCAATACTGCAGCCACTGGGTCCAATGTAGCAGAAAAATATGCTATAGGACGCCTGTCTAGTCCATGTCTTTGAGTTAGCACTGAAAGTGCACAACTTTCTCTTTCATAGCAACACAGTGTGAATTATTTTGTATAGTCAGGCATACCCAAGGCAGGTGCCTCACACAAAGCATTTCTTAATTTTACAAATGCACTGGCACTTTCATCATCCCATTCAACTGGATCCTTTGCTTTCTTTTTGGTTAACTGAATTAAAGGCTTTGCCAGTAGTGAAAACCCTACAATCCATTGTCGACAGTATCCTACTATTCCAAGAAACATTCTCACCTCTCTTTGTGTTACTGGCATTTTCAATTGCTTAATTATTTTTATTCTTTCAGACGTTATTCTTCTCTTTCCTCTTTCAATTTGGTGTCCCAAATATTTAACTGCTGTTGTACAAAATTGTAACTTCTCAGGTGACACTTTGTATCCTTCCTCAGCCAAATGATTGAGTAATGCAATTGAATCTGTGACACAATCATCATGTGTTCTTGATGCGACTAACAAGTCATCTATATACTGTACCAAGACTGAGTTCCTGGGCATTACTAATTTTTCTAAGCACTTTTTCAGTATTTGATTAAAAATGGAGGGACTTTCTGTGTACCCCTGAGGAACACGATTCCACACATAGACATGGTTTTTGAATTTAAACGAAAACAGATATTGGCTATTTGGATGCAATGGTATTGAAAAAAATGCTTGGCACAGATCAATTACAGTAAACCATTCTGCATCCCATGGTATCTGGTATAGGATCACTGCAGGATTTGGTACTGTAGGACAACAAGGTACCACAATTTTATTAATTTTCCGCAAATCCTGAACAATCCTATATTTTCCACTAGGCTTTTCAAAACCATAATTGGCGAACTACAAGGGCTACTCATAACTTCTTTTAATATGCCTTGTTTCACCATTCTGCCAATTTCTTCAGTAACTCCTGCTTTTACTTCTGCACTCATTTTGTACTGTCTGGTATTTGGGAAAAGTGCGCCTTCTTTTACAGTGATCTTCACTGGGTTTATTTTTGCCATGAGACCTACTTCTTTCCCAGTAAAATCCCATACCTTAGAGTTCACTGTAGTTCTTAACTCTTCTGGTAACTCATCTTTGGTTATCAAGGAGAACATCTCATCTACTTCCGTACCTTGCTTGGCTATCTTGAATTTGTAAACATGATCTTCATCCGGGGTCTGTATTGCAACACCATCCGGTGTGCAAAAAATAGTGCAATTCATTTTGAACAGTAAGTCTCTGCCCAGTAAGTTTACTGGACTGGAATCACACACCACAAATTGGTGCATTTCTCGGAAGTTTCCTATTCTTACTTCCATGGGCTCAGTAAGGGGTGTTCTAATCTTTTGATTTGCTACTCCTACAACTTGGATAGCTTCTCCAGAGAGAGGGAGGTCTGGGATGTCTGCTGTTCTTACAGTAGAATGGGTAGCACCAGTGTCCAAAAGAAAAGTGATATCATTACCTTTTACTCTCCCTTCAACATATGAACCTGACTGATCTACCGGCAAGGATGCGCCAAGTACGCACTCCTCCTCCCCCTCTCTTAGGCACCGTCATTGATAATCATATGGATTAAAATCATCCTGTAAAAGAAACTGTGAAGTTACATGTTCATTCTTACCACTTCCTCCTTGATATCCGACGTCTGTACCGTGCTTTGCTCTGCTTACATTACCCTGTATAGGGGCAGGTGGCAACTGACTCTGAGGATTTACACCCTGCTGTGAGTCATTCTGCGTCTGTGGATTTCAATTATGATTTGGGCCATTATTATTTTGAATCTTTTTACATTCGTTTTTCCAATGTCCCAACTTTCCGCATCCATGACAAGGAAATTTCTTTTTAGCCTCTTCTCTACTCATTCGTCCTCTCACATTTCCACCATTCCCTGTGTCACCATTCGTTCCAGATTCTTTTTCTTGACTTTCTGTTGGATTATCCAAATTATTTCCCTGTTGCTCAGCCATTTTCACTTGAGCCCACATCACTTTTTCTTGTAGTTTCTTGTGCCTGTCTTCAATGACATCTCCACAATATTTAGCATATTTCAAAATTTCATCAATAGGCTTTCCCTGCCAACATAACATGTGTTGCTTAATCATCTGACAAATCTCTGGTTTTAGACCATAAACAAATCGATGGACAAACTGACTCATATTTGTATCCCCAATATCTTCGAAACCGCTGTACTGTTTGAACACCTGTAACAGACGTTCATAGTAGGCATGTACCGATTCACTTGCCTCTTGGGTAGTCCTGTCTATTTTCACCCAATCTGTTTCTTTTGGTGGTATTTTCCCTTTCAAATAAGTTATTACCTGCTGATACTTTTTCATCACATCATTTGATGGGGCACCTGTCTTTGGATCTCTAGGATACTCTTCACTAGGCCAGTCGATTGTAATTTTGCAATCTGTCCATAAATCGGCAGGTACCACTATGTCAAACAAACCATCTAAGTCCTTTAACAAAACCTTTGAAACTTTCACAAACCTCTCAACTTGCTTGTACCATTCAATTGGTTTTTCTCTCAACTTTGGAAAATCATTCGTAAATGACAAAATGCCTTGCCTGCTCCATGGGACATGAACATAACCTCCTCCTGGAACCTCCCGCATCGGGTACATCTGTTCTGCTTTTCCTGTTTCCTTCAATAAATACTCAGAAGTCGTTCTACTGAAACGTGCTTCTTCCTTTTTCTTTGTCCATCTAGTTTTCCATTTATCCAATTCTCCCCATTTGTGTAATACTGACATTAATTCTTTCACTTGTAATTTTCTACCAGATGTATTCATATTTTCTAAGTCTTTGTCAGTAAATTCTGCTCTATATGGTTTCTGTAGTACCTTTGACTTTCTTATTTCAATTCCCATCTCTGAGGCCAAATCCGTTAACTTTTCATGGAATATCTTTACATTTCTTGTTATGCTCCTACATACGAACAATAGTTCTTCTTCACTGTAGGTATTTAAACAATCTACTCCTACATTGCCTGCTATCATTTTTTCTAACTCGACTTGTAATTTATAAATGTCCAAGATCTTTGGGGGTGAACTTGGTCTGTCTCTACCTTGTGCCCATCTTTCTAAGTCTTCTGGGGTTACTACTGTTGCACTTTTAGTTCCTGAAGATGTTATTATATTTACATCCTTTGAGCAACCAGGTGTGACTCTTCTGGGGGTGCTATTTGCGGATTCTCGAATAGGCAAATCCATTAGTGAAATCATAGATTCACAATCGCTGATATGGTCATCAATTATTACAGCTTCAGGTTTAGGAATATCCACAGGTGTAGGCATAACTAGAGGTTTCGGACAATTTACTTTGTCACCATATAAAGGGACCACGGGACCAATGGTTACAGGTATGGTCAGGGAATCAGGATGTACATTCAACTGTGTTATTTTCTGTATCAATTCTGCTCTGTTTCTGTCTACAGCCTCTCTTTCCTTATCCTGAAGTACCCTATTAACTGGTGGATTATGCAGTACTTGAGGTACCAATGGTGTTCTCAAATTGGTGCACTTGGGGAACAACCACCCAACCCTTTCTGGTATGGTGGAGGGTTCTTTAATATTTCTTCCATAAATTCATCTTCGGATTCTCCAAAACCTGTCATGTGTTTTGTCTTTTCTTTGCATTTGCTCCCTAATGGCTCATCTGCCATAAATACTGGATACAAACCCTCGGTAAGCATCGCTCGTCTCCATTGTTTCATCTGACTTTCTCGTGTCTCATTTTGGTGTCTAGGGAAAAATCCCCTGTAACCCCTATTGCTTCTGGGTCTATCACGTTCAAATGCCTCTGTTTCCCATTCTTCTAGGGCTTTGTATTGCGTTAATCTTGGTCTGGGTTCTAATTCATTCATTCTTATTCTTAAATTTTGAAGAATTCTCCAATTGAAAGTACCATTCTCTGGGAAAGCTAATATTCCGTCATCTTTTGTATATTCTATCCAATTTTCTAACCATATACAAGTATGATAACCCCTGTCCATCATCATGAATGAGGCGGGCGTTTTTGCTGGTGGAATGATAATTCCTTCCCTAGTTTTGATTGGCTTATTCTTTTTAAAATAATTCTTAATCTTTTGTAAGAATGACAATTTTCTCTTTCTCCGTACATTTTGGGTAAATATCTGTTTATTGAATTATATTCTGCAAAACCTAGGAATCTCCTGTCTGGACGTGTTCCTATTAAAGTCGGATCACGTTT
Organism: Calotriton arnoldi; assembly: GCA_963921515.1. NCBI lineage: Eukaryota > Metazoa > Chordata > Amphibia > Caudata > Salamandridae > Calotriton > Calotriton arnoldi. Next base: position 474,741 of record CAWUFW010004311.1, on the reverse strand, counting down.
CCACATATAATCTACACTGTCCACTAAGATTTCGACTTCTATGCTGACAACCAATAAAATTCCAGCTAACATTTGTCTCAAGCCCAATCCTAGCGCGGCTTCCCTGTGACGTCTATCTGACGACCCCTCCTTTACAATCTGCGCTTTTCTGTCCCTCGCTGTTTCAACCAATCCCAGCGCGGCACCTGTGACGTCAGTATTACTCCTGACTACTGAACCCTCCTTTACAAGCTCGCTCCATGCCCGCTGTGTCGACTAATCCCAGCGCGGCGTTTGTGACGTCAGCTTTTACTCCGACAGCTGACCCTCCCTTTACAAAATCGTACGCAAAACTTTATTTTCTCAACGCTTCCTATTAAAATTCAGTAACAACATAAAACATTTGCTATCGTTCCAGTTTCTCTAAATTGGAAAAGAAAGTTTTTCTCATACTTAGTAAAACCTTTCCGTTCACTAAACATACACTATGAGTAAAACCCTTCCGTTTACTCTTCACATAAGCTTCAGAAATACCTGCTACTCCTTCAATGTTACCCTTTCTAGGTGATATAACATCAAATTTTCATCAGCGTATTCCTTTGCTGTCACTCACACGCACAGAGTCCCTAATAAGTACTGATAGCCCTGCTTAACTTTTCAGTACTATTTCTGCCTGACAGATAACCTCACTGCAGTATGGCTTCCACTTACCATCCGCTATTCAAATTCCCCGGGATTCTAGACAACATAAAACAAAACTTTTAAACAAACGGATGTTAGTTCATAAAAATAAAATTCTCATTTCCCAATTAACAAAGTAAAACCATCCTCTGATAGCCAGAAAACTGATCCAGCGAGTTACTAGCAACAAGCATTCATACACAAAATACTCACCTGGGCCCATTCATTCACGCTAACTAATAATCACCGCTGGTGGGAATCAGTTGTACTCTTTATCAAAATCCCTGCTACCAATTACCTTTTCTGATTGAAGAGTAATGACTTACCAATGGACCTTTGATAATTGGGGATGAAATGAGATCATACAAATACAATATCATAAAACACCTGAAATAACCACTGACTCAGGAAGTTTTTAAAATGTTTATCTAATATATTTAGCAGAGTAAAATACAAGCCACATGGTACTTAATCGCATATCAAGGAGGAAGCACACTATAATATCATCTATTAATCACAAATGACGGTCCCTCAGAAAGGAGAAGATAGAGACAGCAGTACACACTAAAGATTGCGCTTTATAGTTACCTAAAAGTGTGAGAACCAAACCCCTTGGCCAAGGAGTTGGAAAGGGTCCCAAGAAAGATGAAGACCAAAGACCTCCAGACCAGGTTCAAGACAGGACAGGTGACCTCACTACCAACAACGCCTGCGTCGTTCCCCTCTCTGACACTTCGTTCCTCCTCGATTCTTCCGTGTCTTCTTTCTAATGGAATCCGCCGCCCCCGCCTCAGGACCTCTTTGGACAGCGGTTCAGTCTGCAATCGATCAGCTCGTTCTGTGGTCCTAAAAGCTCTGTGCTGCTCCTAAGCTGTGTGTCTAATTAGCTAATTCTATATCTATTATACCCTTCTACACCCAGGTACCTCCCATTAATGTTTCAAAATTATGGGCCCACTACTTCTGATTGGACAGGGACAGGGGGTTGATCCTCACACCATGACAATTTAGTTCAATTTCTTTAAACCCATTGTTTTAAAATACCGCCCCTCACAATTAATACATTTGCTTTATTTCCCACCCGTCTCACGACAATTTTAATACAAAGTGTATACAATATGTATCAATTTGTTGGACATCTCAGATGAACTGTGAAGGTGATCAGCGGGTCATGTCCTTGGACATCTTCCAAGTTGACTTCATCGCTTTGTCTTGTTAGTTTCAAGGCGCATGCGCAATCACGTGGTTTCTTGAGTTGCAGTTTAGTCAACCCAGGCCCATTTTACGAACTAATAGAAAATCAAAGAAGAAACATATTAAAATCAAAAATAAATGTTTTCACTGTATACCACTTACTTCTACTCTACTCCCATTTAATTATAAATGTCTATCCCGCATTAGTAGTGTTAGAAAACCACATTATTAATTGCAGCAATGCGAAAGCTTTAGCATGTGAGAACGTTAAGCAGCCATTTTAGCATACACTGCGCAGAAGCAAAAGATTCCCTCCAAGCAAAGAAAGACGTCATACCACGTGACATGGTTGACACATGCGCAGTTGAGTTCCCGCGCTTTAGCGGCCATTTTGGATTAGACGAGGATTACTTATTAGTGGAAAACACATAGGCAAGCATCTTCTGGATACATTTTTTTTGTGTTTGCACATTATTAATAAAGACGTTCCAAGGTTTTAGTACAAATTAATTAATACTGTGAGAAGATTGCTCACGAGCAAGTCTCATTGTGAGTCCTTGCTCCATCAATATGTAGACTGGTGGTGGCTATTGTGCGTTGTGAATCAGTAGCTGTGACCAGTCGTTTTTATCTGTGTCACTGGGGTGGAAGCATACTGGACCACTTGTGTAAATTTCCACTTCTTCATGATAACCCCGATTTTAGTTCTAACTCCCAAGTACATGTTATGCATGTGTGTGCATGTGTGTGTGTGTGTGTGTGTGTGTGGAGGGAGGGCTTTGTGACACATGGATAGTGGGTATGAGTGAACCATAGTAAAGGGGAATGAGGGTTCCATTTTGCAATTCCATGGACTGTTCCTGAGCACATGACGAGGATGGAGGTAAGGTTGTTTTCTCAGACACTGGGGGCTTGATTAATGAAGGGCATTTGCACTTGTGGTGGAAGCCCTGCCATTATGGGGGAGACTCCACACTCTGGCAGATTCTCTGCAATAAAAATGTCTCAATACAGAGATTCTGCCCCAAGTGCGGAGTCTTTCCAACGACTGTGGGGCCTCCGCCATGAGTGCAGAGCCCCCTTGTGAATCAGGCACAGGAAGTGTATTGATGATATTCCAGAAGCGGTATGGTGGAAACCTGGACAATGAAGTGGGAAAAGAGGAAAAATTGCCTTTAGAAATTTGATAATGTCCTTTTTGTAAAAGAGGCTGCTGATCAGTCTTCCTGAAGCACTGCTGTTTGTTAGATCATGGGGGTGAATTGAGGGACTTCATTCTCTGTCGTTCAGAGTATAAAGGGTCTTTTAGGTCCTTTCCGGATCACTATTCAGTGTGGCGGTTGATGAGCCTGGTGCAGAAAACTCTCACCTGTTTGTGCTTCTGTTGTGGATTCTCCGGGTTGGTGACTAGCCTACTGTAAGGAACATCACTGCACAAAGATTGTGTCTGGATAACAGCCTGGAGCAGATAGATGGAATAAGAACTAGTCCAAACTGGTTCTGGAAGTGCAGATATCCTTGTCTGCTTTGATCGTATAGAATTGGAAGCTACTGACCCACTTGTTTCAGTTACAGGTTCTCCTTAATCTAGTAAGGAGGCACTCAGAGGACTCCTATGCAACCACAGCTGGTGCCTGACTGACAGCCAGCTTCTCAGAGGTGAGGGAACATAACCTGAATCCTGATCTGGAAGGAAGTGTTGTGTAGTTTCCACCCTACAGTAGCAACTGCACTTTTGTTGACAGCATAACCGTTAGGATGGTGACAGACTCATTCCATGCACCGCCTCAGGATATGTCGTACTGTAGGTCAACTGGCACACAGTGCCACCATGAGTCCTCTAACCCTAGGCGGGTAGCAAATGGTTCTGGCACCCACTGAACATGATCCCCAGAAATAGTGGTAACGGATCTAGACCCCTTTTGCCCAGCCACTCGTGCTCTCTTTCTCTCAGAGAAATATGCAAGCTATACACAGTGGGATGTTTTCAATATTTATTGAGCCAAAGTGATTCTTCTATAAAATATGTGCTGCAATGATCAATAGACAAAAGCAAATGAAAGTTATCAGAAGTATTAGGACACTGAACAGAATTAAAATTTCCACCATCACATATATGTATATATTCAAGCATATAAAACAATATAGAGATTTGGTGCACTCCTACTACGCGTTCCATAACTCCAGTGTCTAGGACATGTGTAGGTGTTCTGCCAAGAATCGCCATACTGGATGACCCAGCCCCGTTACCTGAAGGGAAAGAATGTAGGTCCCCGTTGTGGTCACGAGCTGGACACCCCTCGTAGAGAGATCAGCAGGCTGCTGGGCTGAAGCATCAGCATGTAGAGACCTCACCAATGACAGTTAAGAGCTCCTCTGCCAACACTCAGAAACCGATGTTTATTTATAACAAAAGGCATCCTTGCCTTGGTCCGAGATCTTGGTCAGGCTGCCATTGTTTGTGCGTTATATATAGCTCTTTCGCCATATGTACAAAACAAATATTCACATTTGCACAATGTTTGTATTAACCTTGTACATGATGTGTCAAGGTATCATGATAGCGAAGTTGGTTTGTAAGCAGGTATAGTTTCCGAGAAACTAATCCGCACTGTCACAGCTGCAAATGTGTGGCAAGAGCCAATGTGAGAGTGAAAGTAACTGGAGGAAACCCTTGTACATGTAAAAATGGCAGTATTTCCCTCTAGGCCTAACTGGGACATATGACAGAAGAAGTTGCCCCCTTAACTGAAGTGCCTGGAAGCTAGCCTGCCTACTAAGCAAAGGAAGGACAATGTCAACCCAGCAGAAGATGTGATTGTCCCGGCTGAGAAAGAAGAGGAAGACCCTGGAGCTGAGTGTGAGTCTGCACAAGAAGACTCTGGGGCATATTATCAAGCGGCAGCGATAATTATCGCTGACCGCTCTTAGCGTGGGGAATAGTATCGCCGGCTATCGCTGAAAATTATCGCCATGCTAGCGCTGTATTACCAACGCTTAGCGCAAAGGCGATAATTTTCCAGTGATAGCGGTGTTTTCCATGGAACATCGCTGGTTTTTCAGCGATGTTCCATGGAAAAACGGCGATAATCCTGTGAATAGGGCCTGTGGTCTTAGCCACACAATCCACCCCCCATGTTAGGTATGCCTTAGTCAGGAATTTAGCAGACGTTAAATTCCTGCGTTAAGGCATACTTAACGCAATTTAAAATATCGCTAACCCACGTTGCTAATATGGCGATACCTGGGTTAGAGATATTTCCCCATGTTGTTTTCACAGGCATGCCTACTTTGCATCTCATTAGCGATGCGATGGGAGGCGTGCAGAAAACGGACGCTAATTCAAGGAATCACGCGCTAGCGTGTCCATGATAATTAGGCGATAAAATTATCGCCGCTTTTCGTCCGAAAACGGACGCTAAAGCGGCGATAATTCTTTAACGCCACCTTGATAATATGCCCCTCTGGAGCATATTATCAAGCGGCAGTGATAATTATCGCTGACCGCTCTTAGCGTGGGGAATAGTATCGCCAGCTATCGCTGAAAATTATCGCCATGCTTGCGCTGTATTACCAACGCTTAGCGCAAAGGAGATAATTTTCCAGTGATAGCGGTGTTTTCCATGGAACATTGCTGGTTTTTCAGCGATGTTCCATGGAAAAACGGCGATAATCCTGTGAATAGGGCCTGTGGTCTTAGCCACACAATCCACCCCCCATGTTAGGTATGCCTTAGTCAGGAATTTAGCAGACGTTAAATTCCTGCGTTAAGGCATACTTAACGCGATTTAAAATATCGCTAACCCACGTTGCTAATATGGCGATACCTGGGTTAGCGATATTTCCCATGTTGTTTTCACAGGCACGCCTCCTTTGCATCTCATTAGCGATGCGATGGGAGGCGTGCAGAAACGGACGCTAATTCAAGGAATCACGCGCTAGCGTGTCCTTGATAATTAGGCGATAAAATTATCGCCGCTTTTCGTCCGAAAACGGATGCTAAAGCGGCGATAATTCTTTAACGCCGCCTTGATAATATGCCCCAATGAGTTTGATCTACATGCTCCATGGACTGGAGCACAGTCTCCCCTAATGAGTGGCCTCTACCATGGCTTCAAGAACCCATGCCAAAGCAGAAAATGACACTGCATCGTGATGTTGTGCCAGTCAGACTGCAACGCTACATCTCAAAATTGTGCCTCAGTAGATTGTGCTGCTCAATTGTGAATTTTTCCCTCAGCGAACTGACTTTCGCAACTTATAGTTGTGCTAGGGCAGACTGAGCCGCAGTTTTTTTAGCTGCACTCAAGCAGACTGTGGTGTCTATCCAGCAAGTGAGCCATGACAGGGTTTTGACTCAAAAGGAAGGGCATATAGAGACCGACCTGTTATCCTTACCCTATCGCCTGACTCTCAACTCACCTGAAGTGGGCTTGCAACCAGCAGTAAACTTGCAATGATGCTGCAGCCTGCACACCAACAGACACTCTGTGAGGCAGCCTCCGCCGCTGCTTTCAACAGTTTCAACCCGAGTGCCAGAACCCTTGAAGCCAGTGTATTGCCTTCAGTAGGATGGAAGGAGAGAACTGGATGTGTGCGGTAGGCTCCTGCAGTGTCTGAACAGCAGCTGAAACTCCTAAGTTATGAGCCAAAGATAAATAGGGCGACTAAGAGTACCTGGGCACACAAACCCCATAGAGCACGTAGAACTGCACCTATGCCTAATACCTGCCCAAGACCAGAAAGTTAACCTGAGTGAGAGAAGGGAAGGAAGGAAATGGAGAGTACAGTGGCCCTGCACTGATGAATCATACATGTCTGTGACCTGTAGTGTGTAGTACTGAGCGTTCTGCATGCATTAAAACACTTTATTTCCCAAGGATAAACACTCGGATGTAAAATGTCTTATTGTGCTGCTAAGTGATTATTAAGTCCTGAGCTAGATGCACCCCACACTACCTCCCTGAGAAGCATGTAACTGCCTGACATCATTACCACTTCGAGTACATGCTGAAGGGTTCATACTTGACCCAGTTTACTGCCCCATAGTAGGATAGGCCCAGTAGCTCCTCCTTGCCCCGTAGCCACCCAAACGGGGTCTGACAAGTTAGCTCTTTAAGAGAAATCTAGGAAAAAACAGACAGACTACTTCCTTCCACTCCCTTGACAGGACCATACGCACCGCCCATGAAGAGGAATGGCCTCTGGCTCCCTATGATTTTGTAAGAAGTCATCCACTTTCTCCTGAGCAGGTTCTGGAAAGGATAAATTGTTTCTCAGGCGTTGGATCACCTCTGCCAAAACTGTGCTCTCAAAAAAATGCCTCCCGAGGCTCTTCATTTTTTTCCTCATACCGAGGCACTTCTTTACATTTTGTTACATTTCTCAGTGGTCCACTTTCCACTGGTGGACCATGTGTTTCCCATGCATCCAGCCATGAATTTCACGCAATTCTAGATTTATTGGGGCAGATTTACAAGCCCCTTGCGCCACTTTTGCGTCACTTTTAACATGGGAAAAGTGACGCAAAAGTGGCGCAAGGGCCTTGTAAATCTGCCCCATTGTTTGTAAAGCTGGAATTGCATGAAATCAATCGCCTACCACAGAGCGGCATAACGCAGGAAAATATGTTTATTTCTCCTCATTACTTTTTCTTTGCGTGATGAATTATGCACCTCACATAGAAAGAGGAGTACGCCTCTTTGGGATGTTTTTGTGCAGGAAAATATCCCTTCCTGCAAAAAGAACAATCCTGCCAATAAGTAACGCAGGCACCCTTGCACCATGGTGCAAGGGTGCCTAGGTTGGTGCTAGGCAGCCACAAGTGTGAAGCAGGGTCCCGTTTTACCATTTAAAAATCCCCCATGCAGAATCCTGCTCTGCTCAGGCAGCATGAAACCCACATATAGGCCCCACCAGTCAGAACTTAAGAAGTGTGTTAACTTGACCATTTTATCTCAAACATTTAGTAGGTCCCATAACAGTTCCCACCTCTTTAGATACATACACACATAGGCCCAAGCTCATTAACCCTTTTGTCATTTTCAATAAATAAAATCTACCAGGCCCCATTGATCTTAGAAAACTTATTTCTGTCATGTACAGCAGTGCGAGGCAGCCCGGCCAACCACGGAAATTTTCCACAGCTGCAAGAATAGCTCAGATAACACGTAGGCAAGGTTCGGCTGGTACATCTTGGTCTTTCACAAGCAATGTTTGCAATATTTTTAGTTAAGTAACTTTCCAAGCTTGCTCAAGCGACACCAACCGACGGCTGTCTGGCTGCCTGGCATAGAAATAATGTAAGAAATATTAATTTCCGAGCATCGCACTTTAAAATTTATCTTTTTTTTAGGTATTTACGGTCAAGAGCACTGACCACCTGCAAAAAGCCCCTGTTTTACCATGATACCACTTCTCTGTTCTCTCAAAACTTTCCGAAGATACAGTAAGCGTGCGGTCAAGGCCCACGTCAAGAACCCACGTCAGACGTGGGTAGGAGTTCTGCATTTAGCCATATAAAAGGTCTACACCTAGGCCAACGCCCCGAACTCCTCCTATAGTGCTCAGCACTTGAGTTCCCGGTCGACCGATCTATCTAGGGCCTAGAAGCCTATTGTGAGGTTGTAGTGCTCTTCTTTGATTACCAGCCTTTTGGCTTTGTCAGCCCCTCTAATTTAGCTCATCCACACCCAAGTCATTGCATTTATCCTAGCTTAAATTGTGTCCTCTTGGATGGCCTCTTGCTCTGCCCATTCGTGACTTAAAATATGATCTATATGATTGTTGATTCTTTTATTTTCATCCTTCTCATGTGTTCATGAGAAACACTCGACGATGAACAGTTCCTTGTTTTATTGAATTGCTTAATAAAGTGCTACTGTATTTCACACTGTTGTTCCTTTTTTCTCAGAGAACGAGCAGAGCGCAGGTCTTGCTCTCATGAGCTGGTAAGCCATGTGTGACCACTGCAGTGTCTCTCCATTTACCCTCGAACAGCTGACGACCATGAAGGTCTCGTGCGGACGGTTCCTCTGCAGCATGGACCTAGGACACACCTGCGGCTGCCCTTGGCCTCTCCCCGCCTCTCCCCACCACCAGCCGGGTAAGTCAGGGACACTTTTTTCCCCTGCCTTTCCTCCGGTCTCTGGTGTGTGTGGTCCGGTGGATTGAGCCCTCCGGGGTGTTGCCGTGCCCCTCCCTGGTCCCCTGTAGTTTCTGTCGTGCCACGACCACCACCCTCTTCCCTCTGTGTGGTTGGTCACACCTCGAGGGGGTTTTCCAGCTCTTACCGTTCTGCTTTCCTCGACTCCGTCCTGGCTTCTTCCTGCTTGGTTTCTCGTGGCGTTTCTCAGTATTGCTTTGTAGTGCTCTTGCCTTTCACTTATGTTATGTTTAGGTTATGTTTAGGTTCTCTCCGCATTTTGAGGTTGGCGGTCTTTATTGTCAAGCTAGTTGTGTTTACATGGGTTTGACGTTTTGGGGTTTGAGTCCCGGGCACATGGGTATCTGAACTCCTATAGAGGCCGGGAGTCCTTGGCACTGCTTAACAGTGTCTACACCCTCTTGGAGGTTTGAGTCCTGCACCAGCACGTGGCTGGCGGAATTCTGTTACAGGTTGGGATTCCTTGATACCGTCCATGTTGTCTGAATTCTGATACAGGGCTTTTGCGTCCTTGGCGCGGTGCACAGGTGGCACCTGTGTCTGACTTATTATTGTTGACTCCAGGGTGGGGTCCTCCTGCATTGTGCTATTTAAGGTGTGCTCTCCGTCTTCTCACTAGTTTTCGCTCCTGCGCAGGTGCACTGTCTTCTCTGCGTCATACTGACGGTGGTTACGTTTTACAGTGGTTTTGATATCATTATATTTCGGTTTGTCGGTTGTCCTCTACATAATTTGTTGATTTCTTGTGTTTCCTGTTTGATCCGTGGCTCTTCACCCCCTCCCCTGCCCCTCCCCATTTGGTCTCTCATGTGTCTTTCTTGATAGGGTGCTCTTTTAAATGCGCCTTTGTTTTTTTAGGTTTCTTTTCGGTGCTTTCACACCTTCTTTTTTTCTCCCTTTCTCCCTTTCTGCCGTCTCCTTCTCCTTTTCTCACGATTCAATTCTGCATGGCTTGGGTGTCTTCTTATTGTTATTCTTTCGGTTCATGTCTGTCTCTGCCAGGCGCACCTCTCGGATTTTCTCTGCGCCATTCCAATTTGAGGAAGTGCCTCTCTCGGAAACACTGTGCCCTTCGCAGCTTCACCTCACCCCTCCCTGCTCTGTCCTCTGCAGCTGCACTTCGCCTCTCCATCAATAGGTCCGTGTTTAGTATTGTGCTCGCAAATAATTTGGCATCTGCATATCCTTGATGGAATGTTTGTTTATTTATTGTCCATTGTTTCTGTTTTTTGTGCTTCTGTTCCTTTTTAAGCCTCTGTTTGCCCTGCGGCCCCCACTGCAGTTGCCTCCCAGCCCCGCCCCATCTGTTGCTGCCCTGCCAACTCCACGGTCACTAGCCTTGTCTTTCCTCCTTAGCAGCAATCCCGCTAGGTATTTGTTCACTTACCCTCGTTGCACACTGCACCTTCATTGCGCCTCTTTTTTCTTTCTCTCACACCTTTTGCCTACCATTTGTCCAGGCCAATTGGTAGCCATAGGGGGGGTGGAGTCGTATCTCCATTTCTCCTGTCAGCTCCCTTACCCCCTCCATCTATCTGATTCTTCCAACACTTCCACTTTAAAATTCAGATTGTGATTATTCCGTGTTCACATGTTTTATTTTGTGTAGTTTTCAGTATCAAGACCGGTGGCTTGTACACCGATTTAATAACTGTATTTGATCTGTTTTAGCGAGACAAGAATAACTAGGAATGCACATGTATTTTTAAACATGCAAGTTGAGAGTCCTTGAGTTCACCGTGAATATTATTGTTATATTAGTATATCCTGTTTTCAAAGCATTACGTGTTGCTGAAGTCTCATCATCATTCGATGGCGATGAGACCCTGCTAGTTAGAATACCAGAAAAGAAATTAAATAAATAAATAATTAAAGTGGCGCAGTATCACAGTTAATATTACATTTACATTTACGTTCCCATAAGTAGCTAGACTCCCTGATTAGCTAAAGCACACAAAGACACCCCCTGCTCCATGTCATGACGGTAGGTTATAAATGCTTTGAAATACATTGTTACGTTTAACTGGAAACACAGGCCTACAATTCCTGTTAATAAAAATATTAGGAATTACAAAAATAGGCTCACGAGTGGAAGGAAGTACTTAAGAGGAGAACATTGGATCGGAGCCAAAGGGCTACCACTCGGTTTACGTTGTTGATGAGCACTGGGAAGGCTCACACACGTAATGATTGATAACTACCAGGAAAAACAGACATATAGATGCATTTACACTGCAAAATACTGTGATATGCATTAGCAGGCAACATGCAAGGTGTTGCACCCCACATGCAGCCGCAACACAAGGCAAGTAAGACCCAAATAATTTACTCCTACCTGCGTCCAATTCAACAGCCCAGTTGAGGCAGTGAAAAGTGCCACCTCTTCAGGCACGAGCAGGTAGCCCGAATACAAGAACAGATCCAGGAAGTACAGCTACAGAACACACACACTAGTTGGAGTTAGCTAGTAGAAAAGATTTTGAAATTGTGTCTCGTGGCAAATGAAGTTAGTGACATTGGACTAAGAGCAACATACATATCGGAGCAGATGGTAATTATTAGAGAGAAAAGAGGAGACAAGGAGACAAATTGATGGAATGGAATGTACACTAACTACACCCATTTTTTAATAAATGATAAAGTAAAAGAAGTTTATGAAAGAGATGTAAAGTCCCGAAATTCACATTTCAACAAATTCACCCTTAAAATAAATAAGATGCTTCCAGTGGCTAACAAGTGCGGGACTAATGGGGGGAGTAGAGAAGATGAAGATGAAGTGCCAAGAAACGGGAGAGCGGTACCATGAGAAAGGAGGGAGAGGTAGTGCACATTGGGGTCCACCTCTGAAACTGGACAAATTAGGAGAATAATTTCCAAGCACCAAATGAGACACCACTTGTACTTGTCTGATAGAAAAAAATTTGTGTCTCCCAGTGAATAGAAAAGACTGAAATTGCATTTCATCTATGGGAAGCCGAATGGTATGTTAACAGCCCTGTCCTTCTCAAAGAAAATGTACTGCTACCCAAAGAAGGTTAAAGGTCAGTTATTGCCTGGACATTTTACCTTTGATACAAATACCCAGATTAATTCAGCTATATACAACAATAATATGATTAATAATATAGGTCCAATACAATTATTATAGGCCTTTAGGAGAAAAGACTAGAATATACGGCGTTTACACAACGTGCATAACACACAGAGAACGAGCGAGAGCCTGTGTTTGACTTGATGGTCACAGGTTCATATGCTACTAGGTCTATTGAACATTTCATCCTTCTAAGGTGGATAGATGCGGGGTCTGATCAACCCTTCATCATTCTGAGGTGGATGAAATGAGTACCATTGAGTTGAAGGAACAATAAGGATCTGCTGTTTAGCGTCAAAATACCATTCTGCGTGAACGTGCGCTTTACATGTTATTTCCATGTTATTTTAAAATAAGATATATATATATTTTGCATATTACAATTAAAGACAACACATGTTTTTAGATATTAAGTGGTGCTGAACGGTTAAAGGATTTCTCTTGGGCTGCCGTTATATTAACGCTGGCCGCAGAGTCTGGGCGTTGAGCCAGGCAGGAAAAGAAACAGTGAATACGACTTCCTGAGTTAAGAAACAGAACAGGAAAGTTGAAAATGAATATATATATATTTTTGTACACAGTTGACAGAACACAAAGAGCTGTGTGACTGAATGAACAGCATTGTAAGGGAGAGAAAGATAGGTTTAGTGTATAATTTCCTTGTCCAGTAAAACAATTTATGTCAAGTGCGTTGAGAAATATTATTATTATTAAAAGAAATAGTTGTGTTAAAGAACGAATATGGGGAGAGACTGATTCTCTTCCCCCACAGTGGCAGACATGCCTATATTGAACTTGGGGTTAAGTTAGAAAAACAGGAACACGAGAACAAGAGAAGTAAACTGCCCAGGATCACGCAGTTTAGTAACTGGGTATGTGAATATATATATATGTCATGTGATCAAGGCCGCTTGTACGGTCGAAACGCGTGATGGCAGAAGACTGACACAAAATAAAATAATCTGCACTACTGGAGGTCTGCACTCGTTTTTGTTTCGCTGGTAGCAGATGCATTTCGAGCAACCGTGATATATATATGTATATATATACTTCGCTCCCCTAGGACACACTACTGCCCAGCGACATCTTTGCCTAGCATCAATTAAATGGGTTAGAGTGGTGATGAGGAAAAGTGATGGGTTCGGGCGCATTACCTTTTCTATGGAGAGAGTGAGACATCACTTATGCTGAGGGCAGATCAGCTCTGACAAGATAGGCCTTAGATTTTGGAAGTAATAGCACGGGGTGGACAAACAGGCGTGCTGTGAAAAATAAAAGAGTATAAGTAACACAATTGTTTTAATGATTGATACTCTGCCCAAAGGGGACAGCAGTAGCATTGTCCAGAATATGGTCCACCATCGAATTCCAGACACACATCTATCTAGATTGCCACCCTTCAACTTTTCCTCTATGAAATAAATTTGGATTCCTCGATATTTAAAAGTTTCCAGTACACATTGAACGGAGTTCCAGACATATTATGGATGGTGATCAGTATCAGGATTTATCACAATTGCCTTTGAGGCCAGGCATATCAAAAAATAATTCCGGCAATAACAAGATTAGTGGGGATAAGTGTGTTATTGAGTCACTAAGAATAGGCAAGGCATCATCTGTACCTTATCATGCATGATTTTAGCACACTAATTTCCCTAGTACTTAGTATGGGTGACAGCAGACACCTCTGTCTGGAGGTCCCACTGGGGCCCCTGAAAATATGTCCTCCAGTTGAATACACCCTACCAGGTACGAACACTGGCCATCCATAGTATATATAACAACTAGATCTAGAGCAATAAGAGGCCAGGAAGCCCTGTCCGTGTCAGTACCACAAAAGATAGGGCCACACCAATGTGTTGAACGTTTTTTATGGTGTTAAATTCAGAAGGTAATAAGTATAACTCCGGAGCATTTCCGCCAACTGGCTGGTCTATAGTGAAGTTGCACCGCCTGCACCTCTAGATTTCAATTAAGTAAAGCTGCTTGTTCAGCAGTGGTGGTCTATATTGGGTTAGACGTTCTGTAATGCATACTTCATTTGTGAGGGAGAAAACAAGTTGCCCTGTACAAATTCTGATAGGGAGTTGAGAATGATTTGTTTATATCCATCTGTGTGGTCACTAAATGGCCTTCTAGTGCCCGTATAGCACAGATAGGTCTACTTGTTGTCTCATATTAATTAATACAATGCCAAAAGATAGCTTGCTGTATCACCTTCATTATATTGGCACGTGATGTATGTGTGATACAGACACTGTAACTTTTATATCAAATCTTAAATCACTGGTGTTCTAAATTGTGACACTTAGAGGCCATCCTAACACAGGGGCACTATGAGTGTAGCTGTGTGCCAGGAGGGAAGGAATAAGTTGTGGGATATGTGCAGCTCTGTGCAGCACACAAAATATGAGACAACGACCAGAGATCCGTAGGAATAGATTACCACAGATAGCAGCCAAAACGACTTCCTCCACACACGCCCCAGTGCTAGGAAATGTGAGGAATAAATAAAAGTTCATATATAAAGTGTATTTCAATGTAGAAGGATAATATGATATTCAGCGCCAGGAACCACTGAGCAATGTGTGATGTTTGAGACAAAAACAATTTTTGCTTTTTGCTAATGTTTGTTATAATGGTGAGGGCCCAGCAGCTCTCCCGCACCAATGAGGTTTCAAAGAAATATTGCCAAAACAAGTTGTGCATTGACAAAGCCAAAAGGCTGACCAACAATTTCAGACCTACTGGCTTTACCAATGCTTGTTCATTTTTATGTTGCAAAGAAATGGTACCTACCTTATTCCAGTAGTTTAACGAGCATTCTGAGAGCAGTATCCATAGCCTCACATTGCTAAATATTGAAAAACGTGTGTACACATTTCTATACTCTAACCACTGTCAGTAGTGCAGTCTGAGCTTCACCCTAATAATAAAGCCTTTGCATTAATGAACAATAAACAATAAATAAAGACTATGCCTTTCCCTGAGCTGCAATTAACGCTTGCCGCGAGGCTCCGTCCTAAGGTTTTTTAAATATTGTGTTCTTTGTGTTTTCATTGCACCACCTCGTGTGGGTTTTATGGTGTGCTTTGACCTCTGCCTAGCACTCGCTCCTCGAACACTGCATTTCTCTACTTTGGATTTGTATCTGCTTGTTTAAAATTGTTTCTTAACTTGCTGAAGTACCTGCTCACCTGGGCTTTGCTTCCGCTGTCCCCGGTCCGTCACGGCTCTTGGTGCCGATTGTACGGAGGGACGCGGCTCCTCCCACTTTCAATTGGCCTCATTTCCGGCCAGGGGGTATTTCTAGCGGATGGGGGCTCGGCCGCGCAGCTGCAATTGACGCTTGCCGCGAGGCTCCGTCCTAAGGTTTTTTAAATATTGTGTTCTTTGTGTTTTCATTGCACCACCTCGTGTGGGTTTTATGGTGTGCTTTGACCTCTGCCTAGCACTCGCTCCTCGAACACTGCATTTCTCTACTTTGGATTTGTATCTGCTAGTTTAAAATTGTTTCTTAACTTGCTGAAGTACCTGCTCACCTGGGCTTTGCTTCCGCTGTCCCCGGTCCGCCACGGCTCTTGGTGCCGATTGTACGGAGGGACGCGGCTCCTCCCACTTTCAATTGGCCTAATTTCCGGCCAGGGGGTATTTGTAGCGGATGGGGGCTCGGCCGCGCAGCGGACGCGGCAGCGGACGCGCCGCTGGCGCGCCGAAGGCGCACCTAAGGCAAGCCCGTCTGCGCCCGTCCGCGCCAGGCCAACGCCAGCCGCCAGCCACTCTGCTAGTTTAGAGGGGAACCTCGTCTCTTACTCCCGCGATAACCTCCTGGCTATCAGATCTTCAATGAGCACGGTCTGCTCTCCCCTATCTAACATCCCTATGGGTCCTTTCTGTTGCAGGAATTGTGGCTATAACTCTGAAGTTACCCTGCGACCCCCTCCTAAAAGATCGCTGGCGTCAGGACAGAATATTAAAATGCTCAGTCTTAACTGCCGGTCATTGGTCAAACACTATTTAGATGTTTTCGACCTACTTCAAGATGAGCTTCCGGATGTCCTTTTCCTGACACAAACTTGGCTGTCAGCCGACACGTTGGTTGAACCGGGCCTGGCACTCCCCACAGGCTATAGCATTTGTACCCTCAATCGAGAATCAAGGGGGGGCGGGGTGGCAGTTGTTTGTAAATCACACTTTACCTGCACATTGGTTAAGGAGGATGTAGCGGGATGTGAGTGTGGCCGCTTTGGGATCTCTCTCAACTCTAACTTCACCTTGTCGGGACTAATAGTTTATCGCCCGCCGGGCCCTCCAAGGAGGGGAGGATTGCGCTGGCAGACCTAGTAGGCACTCTGGTCGTGAGGTATGCCAACTTTCTGGTCATTGGTGATTTAAACCTTCACCTTGACAACCCTCACGACTCTGAAGCGGTTAATCTCTCTACGGACCTAGAGGCCTGCCAGCTGCGTCAATTGGTCCATGGTCCCACTCACTCTGCGGGCCATTTACTGGACCCAGTTTTCTCTAACCTTCCAGGTCTCTCTGTCTTAACCCCCTCTCCATTGTGCTGGACGGATCATTACTTGATCTCTATGAAGCTTCCTGGGATGGTGTCAGCTCACCGGCCCCATCAGAGTTGCACTTTCCGCCGCCCCTGGCATAAATTAAACTTCAACCAGCTCTGCACCTCTCTTTCATCTAGTATGCCCTGCTGGCCAGACGAGCCTAACTTGGCCAGTGATGTCTTTACCGATTGGCTAAGGCTCCCGCTGGATGCTATGGTCCCGGCCAAATGGTCGAAGGGCCGTAGCACCAAGTCCAACCCCTGGTATAATGGCAACCTTTCCACCATGCGCAAAGCGTGTAAACGGTTGGAACGGGAATGGAGGCGAGACTTTGATATCACTCTAAAAGGCCATTATCAATCCGCCATAAAAAAATACCACAGAGCTGTTCAGAAAGCACGGGCTTCCTATTTTTTGGAGGAAATCAGAAATAGTCAGAACCCCAGCAAGAAGATCTTTTCCATCATCTCTAACCTAAAAAACGCTGGGGCACCAAAGGCACCCACAGTCAAGTCGAACGAGTACTGTGTTGACCTAGCCACCTTCTTTATGAACAAGGTGGAAAACATCTATAAAACCTTCCCTTTGACGGTTTTGGGTAGTGAGTCCGAGGGCCCATCTCCCTCTACCCAAACATTAGCCACCTTTCCTCCCATTACTGAAGAAGCACTTACTACACTCTGCGGGAAGGTTAACTGTGGTTCCCCGACTGACCCTATGAAGCCGGAACATCTGAGGAGGCTACTATCTGTTCTACTCACACCACTGGGCCAGATCATTAACCTGTCTCTGGCCAGGGCCATTGTCCCCAGGGCATGGAAGCAGGCCGTTGTCCTGCCTCTTCTAAAGAAGCCTACGTTAGACCCGACTAAACTGGAGAACTTCCGCCCTATCTCCTTGTTGCCGTGGATCTCTAAAATCACCGAAGCGCATGTCAATTCTATTCTGTCTAACTACTTGGAGGAAAATCACATCTTGGATTCCTCCCAGTGTGGCTTCCGTCGCGGCCTTAGTACAGAATCAGCCCTCCTAGCTGTATCTGAACATCTGAGAGCAGCTTTGGATGAGGGACGGACCTCGGCACTGATCCTATTGGATCTGAGTGCCGCTTTTGATATGGTCTCGCATCAGATCCTGATTCAAAGACTGAAGGAGGCCGGCATTACGGGCGCTGCCCTGACCTGGCTTACTTCTTTTCTCTCAGACAGGTCTTTCCAAGTCTCGGCTCCCCCTTTTTCATCTAGGGTGTATTCCATCAATCAGGGGGTCCCACAGGGCTCTGCGCTAAGCCCGACACTTTTAACTTATATGTCCAGCCGCTGGCTAATCTAGCCAAAAGGAGAGGGCTGACGATTGTGTCATATGCAGATGACACTCAACTTGTAGTCGCCCTCTCCAATGACTGTCAAAATGATGCGGCCAAGTTTCAGAGTGGTTTGGCGGATGTAGCAGAGTGGTTGACTGCCAATTGCCTACAGCTCAACGCCAGCAAGACTGAGGTCCTGCTGGTCGGGAAGGATCATGAGCTGTGGAGCGAGCACTGGTGGCCCTCCTCCCTGGGACCTCCCCCATTCCAAAAAAGGTGGTGAAAAATATGGGTGTATGGGTTGACTCGGCGCTGAGCTTCCAAGCTCAAACCAAGAAGGTGGCGGCGACATGTCTTGGCATTCTGCGTAGTCTTAGACCCATGTTGGGTTTCTTTGACCCCTCCATTCGGCAGACTATTGTGCAAGCATCTGTCCTATCTAGACTGGACTATGCCAGCGTGCTCTATCTTGGGGTCAATAAGACCGAGATCTCAAGACTTCAGAGGGTCCAGAATGTCGCCGCCAGAACTCTCCTTGCCATGCCCAGCCGCTGTCCCACCTCTAGCACCATTCGACGGCTACATTGGCTGCCAATGGAGAGGCGGCTGGTGTTCAAATCTCTCTGCTTTGCTTTTAAGATCTTGAAATCTTCCACCTCTGGTATGATATCCGGCCTGCTCTCGATCTACACTCCCTCGCGTCATTTGCGCTCTACTGGCAAACATTTTGTTTCTATACCACGGGTTAAGAGGGCCCGTGCTGGTGGTCGCTCGTTCCGCGTTCTGGCTGCCAAGCTCTGGAACAATCTTCCATCTCACATCCGGAGTATGGACAACTACTTATCCTTTCGCAAAGCGCTAAAGACCCATCTGTTCCCTCATTAGGTTTCCCCCCTCTTTTGTCTTATTTGTCTTTCCTGGCCCTTCCTATCTCCTCTTGGGTTGGGATACTCGCAGTTTGAGCCTCTCTTTTGCTATAGCGCCGGGACGCCCCGTAGCTGGGGCAGCTGTGCGCTCTACAAGTTATCTTAACATAACATAACATAACATAATGTGGTATGTAGACTGGCAGCCAAAGGGTTTGTGCTGTAGGGGGTTGGGCCTACTTGTCCCAAGGACAAAATACGCATGAAAACTTGTTGCCCTTGACCTCAAACAACATGTCCTGGGCGTGGGGCTATAGGGATTCCACATCCCTGGGCACAGTTTGACAACTATGAGTGTTTTGATTCCTAAAGGTGTTACTGTGACAGAGATTTTCATCTGTGTTTGCTGTTGGGACAAGCTATAGTACAATGTTTTAAGTCTTCTTTTGCTTCTGGAGATAATGAATTTCTTTTTAAGGTCTTGTACAGGGATTGCAATATAATTTTTAGGTTCTTTCCTTCATTTGGAGTCCCTTCCTTACCTCAACTGGCCAACAAATGCAGCGTGCACCATTAATAGCTCACCTATTGCAAAGACATGTTGCTACCAAAGTTTCAATTGTAGAATGTGCTGCACACACCTCCTCCAAGGACTATGTATCAATTGGTAAATAATTTATTGATGCAGATGTACAAAAAGGAATAGCATTAACTGGTTGTGAGTACACAATGGTTCAGATTGCTTCTACTACACAGGTGATCATGATATAAAGATAAAGGATGAAGATATGTACTATGACCCTAAGTATATTATTGAAAGGGTTGGGTGGAAGAAAAGGCAGAAGGGAACAGGGGAGGATGTATGCAAAAAGAAAAGGAATACGGATAGGCCCAAATGGACAAATATGTTTACCAACGATAATGCTTGGTCCCATGGCCCGTCTTTTCATGGTTCATCACTTGTAGGACGTGATGGGAAGATCAGACTGTTTTCCTAATGCTGTATTTCCACTGCCCCAGGCCACTTCATTTCCCCACATTAAATGGACTTCATCAGCTTCCCCCCTACTCAAACTACAAGTACGTGTTGGTTATTGTGTGCGTGATCAGCAAATGGACTGAGGCATGCCAATCCAAGAACAGCAATACACAAACTATTGCCAAATGCCTCCTGAAAGAGTTCATACCGCGCTTTAAAGTACCTATGCTTTTGGGTTCTGACAATGGACCGGCGTTCATCTCACATGTGATTGAGGGGTTGTGCAAGGGGCAAGGAGCCACACAGAAAATACATGTGTTCCACGGAAACTACCAGGTGGGAATGGTATCCCAAGCTCATCCTGAAGGGTTGCACGTGCTAAAGAAAAAGGAAGAGTGTGTAAGCGGACACCAACGATACATCAACTAAAGACGTCTGGAAAAATAAATGCCCCAACCCCTCAGTCTACAAGTTGTGACAACGAGGCTTCTTTACCTTCTTTACCTTCTTCATCACTTTGTTTTCTTCATATTGAATGTGCCTAAGTAATAGAAGTGCTAGTAACCTCTCAAATTACTTGAAGACAGGCACCAACGGTTACTTTTTCTGTTTGCAGGTATCATCTCTGAGGGTCTACCTTATTCCTCAGCAGACTTTTTGAAAAGAGTAAAAGTACAGCAGAAGATAAGACATTCTTCCAACTAGTCACACTAGCCACACGTACCAACGATTGGAACAATGCCTCAAGACTTGCTCAAGACTTTCAGAACAATTAGAGAAAATGATCATGGGTGCTGCTAGCAGCATTGACCACCATTGCTGCCATTATAATGACTACGCTCCTTAAAGTGTGTTGTGATCACAGTATTATACCTGAGATACTGCTTAAATGACACAGAGATATTGTACCAAAGTGAAGAAATAGCCATTGATAAAGAAGGGACAGGGGGACAGTTGACAGGGCAGGATGTTACACACGGGCCTACAGACACAGAAAACAGCATGTGTTACAATGTCATACCTGTCTCCAAATACGTGGGCTGTGTCCTAATGTACAATATGCTCTTCAGTCAGCACACCATGTCCGCAGTTGCACCTCCCGAGAATAGCAGAATTAGCAAAGGAGAGCAAGGATAGAACAGGGAATGTGAATAACTTAGCACTTATAGAAGTTGTAGAAGTGACAACAATGGGACTACACTAAGTGCAAGAATTTTGTTCAAGAAATTGAACAAGAGGAGGGAGATGAAGCAGGGTCCCGTTTTACCATATAAAAATCCCCATGCAGAATCCTGCTCTGCTCAGGCAGCATGAAACTCACATATAGGCCCCACCAGTCAGAACTTAAGAAGTGTGTTAACTTGACCATTTTATCTCAAACATTTAGTAGGTCCCATAACAGTTCCCACCTCTTTAGATACATACACACATAGGCCCAAGCTCATTACCCCTTTTGTCATTTTCAATAAATAAAATCTACCAGGCCCCATTGATCTTAGAAAACTTATTTCTGTCATGTACAGCAGTGCGAGGCAGCCCGGCCAACCACGGAAATTTTCCACAGCTGCAAGAATAGCTCAGATAACACGTAGGCAAGGTTCGGCTGGTACATCTTGGTCTTTCACAAGCAATGTTTGCAATATTTTTAGTTAAGTAACTTTCCAAGCTTGCTCAAGCGACACCAACCGACGGCTGTCTGGCTGCCTGGCATAGAAATAATGTAAGAAATATTAATTTCCGAGCATCGCACGTTAAAAGTTATCTTTTTTTTAGGTATTTACGGTCAAGAGCACTGACCACCTGCAAAAAGCCCCTGTTTTACCATGATACCAGTTCTCTGTTCTCTCAAAACTTTCCGAAGTTACAGTAAGCGTGCGGTCAAGGCCCACGTCAAGAACCCACGTCAGACGTGGGTAGGAGTTCTGCATTTAGCCATATAAAAGGTCTACACCTAGGCCAACGCCCGAACTCCTCCTATAGTGCTCAGCACTTGAGTTCCCGATCGACCGATCTATCTAGGGCCTAGAAGCCTATTCTGAGGTGGTAATGCTCTTCTTTGATTACCAGCCTTTTGGCTTTGTCAGCCCCTCTAATTTAGCTCATCCACACCCAAGTCATTGCATTTATCCTAGCTTAAATTGTGTCCTCTTGGATGGCCTCTTGCTCTGCCCATTCGTGACTTAAAATATGATCTATATGATTGTTGATTCTTTTATTTTCATCCTTCTCATGTGTTCATGAGAAACATCCGACGATGAACAGTTCCTTGTTTTATTGAATTGCTTAATAAAGTGCTACTGTATTTCACACTGTTGTTCCTTTTTTCTCAGAGAACGAGCAGAGCGCAGGTCTTGCTCTCGTGAGCTGGTAAGCCATGTGTGACCACTGCAGTGTCTCTCCATTTACCCTCGAACAAGTGCGCCAGCGCAGGGAGAGAGCTGAAGAGCACCACATCTTAACCGCTTCTCCGCGGCGGCAATTCCCGCGGTGCGGCGGTTCAGCGGAGTGGGCGGGCCGCGTCGGCCAACGGACGCGCGCAGCACTACGGAGGTAGTGCTCACGACGGCCGTTGACCGACAGAAGCATGGAAGGGGTTAATAGATATGGCGCTCTTCAGCTCTCTCCCGTTCACTCAACGCAGTGCAGCAACTTTCCATACTGCCCTGCATGGCGTGAACTTTTAATAAATATGCCCAGTAGTTTTTTTCAACTATTAGCATGTATAACTCTGGACACATGAAGCATTTCACTAGGTTCAATTAAGTCTTCCTTATTGAACTCATGCACAAAGGAAGTAAGCAAAAATAAATGTTTCCATATAAGAAAAAATAAGGAAGTGTGAAAAATGAAATTGGCCAAAAAATTATGATTGTTGATACAGGAAGCCTGCATTCACACCGAGGAATCAATAAGTAGAGCAGGCTTATAGCATATCATAATTCATCACAACAGTCCATAGAATTAAGCCATGCAGCTAACAATCAATGCGGGCTCGAACAGATTAATGTTTGTGGCAACACAGTGAAATTAGAACACTTCACGGCGAAAAATTGGGAAGGTTATTAATTGGAGCGAATGGCAACTAAATAATTTCCATAATAATAAAAAAGCATCGGTCGCATTTGTATTCATTTCTTAACAGTCATCACATTTAGGTCTATACATTTCTAATCATAACTTCCCTGCCTTCCCACTGCAAATGGATGATTCATGTCCTCAAAGGTATCTCTAACATAGGCCCCAGGGACTGCACACAACATGGAAATAGATGGCCTAATGGATTTCTTCAGACGTCGCTGCTGACTCTTTTAGGCTGCAGCGAGCAAGAAATTTTGCATGACAAGAATTCTAAGACATTTTTAGCCCTATCTCATGGGGATAGGGCAAGAACTCCACGAATTGAGGACAAATCGAACTTTTGTAGGTTTACAATAGATGAGGAACGTAATGTACTGTTACATCTGTAACTGGGATCGAAATTAATAAGAAATACTTTAAACACTTCGCAGTGACTTTAAAGCTTTTCCCTTGCTAGAATTTCTATTCTTTTATTCTCATCAAATTTTGATAATTCGGCCTAACTAAATGAATAGTTAACTTTTTTTCTTCGATTATACTTTTGCACAAGTGAACTAATATTTGACACCAAAGAAAAGCCATTAAAATCCATGCAATGCAGCACAACATGACAGGATAGCTTCCAAAAACTACTTTGGTTCCTTGCGTTTAGAGGGGCAGGCCAGCAATGTCTAGCATGAGACTTGTACAAGGTATTCAGTGGCAGATTTATGACGACTGGCGCATCCCTGCAAATCAGCAGGGATGTGCCAGGTAAAATGCGTCACGCAAGTTTACCCTTGCGCCACCACAGATGCGCCGCATTTACAATGCAGCGCATCGTGACGCAGGGATAAACAGATGCGTGACGCATCTCCTGTCAGAAGGGTGGTGCATTGCTGGAGTTGCGTCGCAAGTGTGACGCAACTCCAGTAATGCTCGTGACCTGCCCATACATGACGTGGTGCGTCAAGCCTTACGCCTGCTTCAAGCAGGCGCAAGGTTTTGACGCAGCGGCGTCGGAAAAGTGACTGAGTGGAATCTTGTAGATTTCACTCAGGCACATTTCTGGGAGCAGATTTATGATGACTGGCGCATCCCTGCAAATCAGCAGGGATGCGCCAGGTAAAATGCGTCACGCAAGTTTACCCTTCCGCCACCACAGATGCGCCGCATTTACAATGCAGCGCATCGTGACGCAAGGATAAACAGATGCGTGACGCATCTCCTGTCGGAAGGGTGGCGCATTGCTGGGGTCGTGTCGCAAGCGCGACGCAACTCCAGTAATGCTCGTGGCCTGCCCATACATGACGTGGTGCGTCACGCCTTACGCCTGCTTCAAGCAGGCGCAAGGTTTTGACGCAGCGGCGTCGGAAAAGTGACTGAGTGGAATCTTGTAGATTTCACTCAGGCACATTTCCGAGGCTTTACTGCGCCGGAACGCCCCCCCTGCGCCGGAACGCCCACATGAAACCTGACGCAGGTTTCATGTGGCGCAGGGCTTTACAACGTGACACATCTCCCTAGATGCGTCACGTTGTAAATAGGGCGCAACGTGGCGCATGGTTTACGCCGCCTCTGCGTTACAGAAGTGACGCAACGGCAGCGCAAAAGTGGCACAAGGGGCTCGTAAATCTGCCCCCCGAGGCTTTACTGCGCCGGAACGCCCACATGAAACCTGATGCAGGTTTCATGTGGCGCAGGGCTTTACAACGTGACGCATCTCCCTAGATGCGTCACGTTGTAAATAGGGCGCAATGTGGAGCATGGTTTACGCCGCCGCTGCGTCACAGAAGTGACGCAACGGCGGCGCAAAAGTGGCGCAAGGGGCTCGTAAATCTGCCCCCCTGTTTCCAGGACACATTTAAACCACGTAAACTATGGAATTGTACAGAAAATACACATTACGTGTAAGAATACTATGAAATCTTCTTCTTGCCACTTGTTTGTGCTTGGTTTAATTCGGTAGCCGTATGCAAAGCCAAATCGCACTAGATCAAGTCAACTTTCTGCTCTAAAAACTTTAACACCAGAAAACTTGAACACCAGCAAAGAAAAAACTTAGCAACAGAAAATTGGTCAAAGTTCCAGGTGGCGTAACTTTGCATCAAGAAACTCGCCTTTGTGAAACGAAAGCGTCCACGTAAAAGAATAGAACATCTGGGCCTGAACTTGCACGACAATATTCCAAAGTGCTTTCCTCAAAGCTGTTGCAGACCAACTTAGCTAATGATATTTCATGGCAAGTCGGTATAGACAACATAGTTTGGGGATATGCTCGCTCTGTAATTGTCTGGTGTACTTTTGATGTGCAAGTGTGACGTCATTTACTGCTCTTCACTTCTCTTCCTTTTCGCAAATCCCTGTGTCATTGTATTAATCACGGCAATCGTCACTCTTTCAGAACTGCAGTTCACAGACGCCACGCTTTACTTGCTTGTTATAATTGACTTGTGTCTTCCCTGCTGCTCAGCTAGTATGAGTGTTAGAGTGCCTGATGACCTCATGGAATGTTTGATGTGCCTGGCTGGTGTGTGGAGTGTCAGTTGGTGGCAGGCAGGCTGAGCGGCAGGGAGGCTGCTCCTGGTGGGGCTAGTTTCCATCTACTTATCTTCTTCTTATGAACTTAACTTGGAACTAAGCTTAAATAAATCTACCTTCTTTCATACACCTCGGCTAATGGACTTTTCATATACAACATTTTTGGCGACGATTTTAAAGAACCTATGCGTGGAGGAAGGAAGGCTGTGCTGTCTACTCTGGAACTAAGGAACCTACTAAATATACTAAAGAGATTGGATTTACTGAAACCTTAAGGAAAAGGAAACGTTATGGAAACGCCCTGCTCAGCCCCACCAGTGTCCCTCATCAACAGGACAGCCTGCAGCCTAGGGCGTTTGACCTTTTACTACTGTGGAGTCTGCTGGCATTATACTGCCTTGGAAGAGTTGCTTCTGTCCTGCAGCGTGGGCGTTTGACAGTCCACTTCTGAGGAGCCTGTTGTCATCCTGCTGTCTTGGAAAATTTGTGCTTTTGGACAGCCTCTGAAGACACGAGAGTTCCTCAGTGGCGCAACAAGTTTGGCACATCCTGCTAAGTGATGTGTTTAATCTAGGCACTTAGCTTGTGTTGGGACTCTCAGAGTGTGATTTCTACGGTGTGGACAGCTTGGCGTTGACCGAAGCTAATCAATTGGATGTGGAGGAAAACGGATTACTTGGCAAGACTGACTTGTGCGGGCAATTTTCAGGTCGTGTGGAAAGCGGCACCGCACCGCTGGTGAGCCGTTACACTCAAATAAAGATGCAGTGGCTGGTGATGTCTCTGTAATTGCCATCTTATCCTCAAGAGCTATCAGTGAAAGACTTTTGGGTGAGCTGTTTTTGTTTTACTAGTTTTAATCCTGCACCGTAACGTTGGGAAGTTCAACTGCTGAACTACATTTCAAATATACCCAACGCGTGCGACCTTACCGTTCCTGCAATAACTTCTTCATACCTTCTGTGACGTTGTCGACCCTACGCTTCTCAGGGCTGTTTTGGGACGCTCTGCAGCTTGGACGCGCTGGCAGCCATCCGACGCGGCGTCACCCTGCGTGCCGCCATCTTGTGACTGGCATTGTAAACTGGATTTTCTTGCACTCTCCAACCTTCTACACGTTTAGCCAAGCGCGTTGCTCACTCTTTGTTCTGTTCAAGTTCAACCAGATCGACTGAGAACTTTGCGGTCTTCTTTCTGCCTGCAATTCGTATCGTTGTGCAGAGTGCGCCAGAGTTATGCGATGTCACCAAAGGAGAAGAAGACACGCGGAACACCCTGCAAGCTGTAGAAGGGAGAAGCAGACGGAGGAGTCGTGCCGAGAGGGAACGCGTGAGTGACCAAGGGCATGGAGTGCACTGCATCGTGAACAGAGGAAAACTGCAGCGGTAAGGAGAGTACGGCGGGGCAGCAAGCAGTGCAGAGAGGAGGCGTAAGTGACAGCGCAGAGTGAGTAGCGCAGTGAAGAGAGCGCTGCGGGCGTGGAAGAGACGCCGTGACAGTCTAGGGCAACTGGATTATGTGTCTTCCGGAAGGACACAGTACATCGTGGTTTACTTTTCAAGCTGTGTGGGACGCTAGCCATTGGGAAGTCTCTGCACTATAGCGCATGATGCGTTCAGATATTTGGAGTGTTGGTGAGGACCTCGGGTGAGAGATCGCTCACCAGAGTAAAAGACTTTCTTTTTGTTCTTCTTCAATTGCTACAATACTGTTTTGTGGGGAGGTTGTAGTGTGGTCAGTTTTGTTTTTGGGCAGGCGTGTACCCTTTTATGTTGACCTGGAGGGGTAATAAGTGAGATTGTGGGGTGGCACCAAGTTCATGTTCATTGGTATGTGCTTTCCCTATTGTGTTGGGTTGTGGGGCCGCGTGCCCCAGTTCAGAATCATAGGGAGGTGTGTCCCTTATTACCGTGAGGTTGTGGGGTGGTGAGTACCCAATTCAGTTTCATAGGGATGTGAGTACCCTATTATGTGAGGTTGTGGGGTGGTGAGTACCCCAGTTCTGTTTCATAGGGATGTGTGTACACTATTACGTTGAGGTTGTGGGGTGGTGAGTACCCCAGTCCTACCTCATAGGGATGTGTGTTCACTGTTGCGTGGAGGTTGTGGGGCGGTGAAGTTGAGTGGTGGTTAGTACCCTATTACGTTGAGGTTGTGGGGTGGTGACTGCCCCAGTTCTGGTTTTCAAGGGTGGCGAGTGCCCTGTTGTGTTGAGGTTTTGGGGGTGAGTGCCCCAGTTCTATGGTCAAGGGTGGTGAGTACCCTGTTGTGTTGAGGTTGTGGGGTGGTGAGTACCCCAGTTCCGTTACATAGGGATGTGTGTACCCTATTACGTTGAGGTTGTGGGGTGGTGAGTACCCCAGTCCTACTTCATAGGGATGTGTGTTCACGGTTGCGTGGAGGTTGTGGGGCGGTGAAGTTGAGTGCCCCAGTTTGGTTTTGGGGTAGTGTGTGAAGTTGTGGGAGCCAGGTGCCCCAGTCCAGTTTCTTGGGGCGGATAGTGCCCCAGTTATGTTCTACAGGGTGGTGTGTGCCCTGTTAGGGGTAGGTTGTGGGGTGGCGAGTGCCACAGTTCTATTGTCTAGGGTGGTTAGTACCCTATTACGTTGAGGTTGTGGGGTGGTGAGTGCCCCAGTTCTGGTTTTCAAGGGTGGTGAGTGCCCTGTTGTGTTGAGGTTTTGGGGTGGTGAGTGCCCCAGTTCTATGGTCAAGGGTGGTGAGGACCCTGTTGTGTTGAGGTTGTGGGGTGGTGAGTGCCCCAGTTCTATTGTTTGCCATTTTCTAGGGTGGTCAGTACTCTATCACGGCATTTTGTTGGGTGGTTAGTGCCCAATACACTTAGTTTTAAGCCTTGCCCTTGCAATGCTCGTTTTTCTTTATTTTCCCCAAGGGAGGGGGATGGGGTTAATCTCTATGTCTTTATTTGGGGTTAATATCTATGTCTTTGAAATGCAATGTAAAATTAAAGGAGTCAAGGATAAAGAACCTACAGAGTTGAGGAAAGAGACTGTGTTTAAAGGAGTCAAGGATCTACTGGAACTAAGGAATATACTAAACTGATTGAAAAAAGAAAAGGAAACGTAACGGAAACACCCTGGTCAGCCCCACCAGTGTCCCTGATCATCTGGACAGCCTGCAGCCCAGGGTGTTTGACATTCTACTGCTGGTTTTAGTGCAGCTACATTCTACTGCTGGTTTTAGTGCAGCTACTGTGTGATTGCTGCAAACCATGGAGGAGTTGCTCTTGCACAGCTGTCCTTTCAACAGTCGAGGGAGAAGCTGCTAATTTGCTTTGGCAGTAGAAACTGGTACTTAGGGAATTGGCACCAGCGACGTGTGTTGGGAAAACCGGCACCCCTGTGAGGCGTCACACTTTAAAGGATAATAGTCAGGCTGGTTGAGTTTTCAAGAGGTGCAACGAATTTAACGTTTCCGCACATCCTGCTGTGTTTTCTGTTATGAGAGTCAACTTATTGGATGCCGTGGATTCAAAATTGTTGACAATTCGGCACCCAGAGGAATTTTAGGGGCTTGTTGTGGGAGTATCAGCAACACGTGAGCCTGTACACTTCAATAAGGGGCAGAGTCTGCTGGTGGCATTGTTCAGTAACTGTGAGTACTTTGTTTACGCTGATTTTAATGAGGTTACGACTTCTCAATGACAGTTGAACTGCTGCTACACATTCAAAAGGGCACGAGCTATCCACACTACGCATTCGCTGAGCGCGCTGTCTTACCTGCTTCCTGCTGTTCTGCCATTCCTCTGTGGGACCATTAGTGACGTGTGGCTCATGGCTGTTGTGGACGTTTTGAGCACGGTGTTGCCGGGAGCCATCCGGCGCGGCGTCACCGGTGTGTGCCGCCATTTTGGGATTGGAGTTTTGGATCTTATGGGTTTAATGCTGGTTCAAGTACACGTTTGCCAACCACGTTCTTACACTCTTTGCAAACTGCATTTTTTTTTGGGGTTGTCATTTTCAATAAAGCTATTGGAAACATCGTCTTAACGGAGCAACAACTGGGATCGTCCTACATCCAAAGAGCCCTGGCATTGGGTGTGTGGTTATTTCATTAGAGCCATTGTGGATTTGGTTCCCTTTCTACTTAACTGTATGTACTGTTTTTGGGCGAACATTCTGTCTCCACGTGCAGAGGTCTAATAACTGCATTCCTGAAGACTTCTGTGCAAAAGCTGGATATGATGCTGAGTGATGCATTTTGGATGAGGACCTCGGGTGAGATATCGCTCACCGGTGTTTAATGACTTTCTCTATTGTTTGTTATGTTTTACATGTCATGTATTGCTGTGTGTGCTTGTGGACATGTATTTGTTTTCCTGGTGTAATGCTGTTCTATTTCCAATGGGTGGTGAGTGGAATGTTATTTTGAGGTTGTGTGGTGGTGTGTGACTCAGTTCTGCTTTAAGGGTGTTGTGTACAATTTTACGGTGAGGTTGTGGGGCGGGTAGTGCTCCAAATCAGTTTTCATGGGTGGTGGTAACCCATTACTTTGGTATGGTTGTGGGAGCTTTGTGCCCCAGTTCTGTTTCCAAGGGTGGTTAGTACCCTATTGAGTTGAGGTTGTGAGGCGGTTAGTGCCCCTGTTCTGTCTCACAGGGTGGTGTGGACCCTGTTACGTGTAGGTTGTTGGGCGGTGAGTGCCCCAGTTCTGTTCCACAGGGTGGTGTGTACCCTGTTACGTGTAGGTTGTGGGGCGATAAGTGCCTCAGTTCTTGTGTCTAGGGTGGTCAGTACCCTATTACGTTGAGGTTGTGGGGGTGGTGAGTGCCCCAGTTCTGGTTTTCAAGGGTGGTGAGTACCCTGTTGAGTTGAGGCTGTGGGGTGGTCAGTGCCCCAGTTCTGGTCTTCAAGGGTGGTGTGTACCCTGTTACGTGTTAGTTGTGGTGCGGCTTGTGCCCCAGTTCTGTTCCACCGCCCTGGGTGGTAGTGTGTGTTGTGGGTTTTTTTCCCCAAGGGAGGGGGATGGGGTTCATATCAATGGCTTTATTTTTGTGACTGCAATGTATACGATTTCTTTTGCAATGTAAATGCTTTTCTTTTAGTATGCATTGTATATATTGTTGTTTGTGTTTGCTTCCTTCACTTCTGCATTTTGTTTCCCTAAGGAAGGGGTATATGTTATAATTGACTTGTGTCTTCCCTGCTGCTCAGCTAGTATGAGTGTTAGAGTGCCTGATGACCTCATGGAATGTTTGATGTGCCTGGCTGGTGTGTGGAGTGTCAGTTGGTGGCAGGCAGGCTGAGCGGCAGGGAGGCTGCTCCTGGTGGGGCTAGTTTCCATCTACTTATCTTCTTCTTATGAACTTAACTTGGAACTAAGCTTAAATAAATCTACCTTCTTTCATACACCTCGGCTAATGGACTTTTCATATACAACATTCTGAAGCAGACGAAAGGTCGGATTTCATCAAGAACACAGATGGGCAATATCGAATATTCCACTGCACGTTTATGACGACGGCAGTTTTCTACATACTGAAGACTCCACTCACACTGCTCTATATAAGACGGAGTATAGAAAGCAAGGCTGCACCATGGACAAAAAACTACATGGGAGCCTTACACAGTAGCAGTTAAAGTCCTTTCCAGTCCACGTCTTGAGGAGAACCCCAGAACAAGTCAGTGTTCGAATTGTGTTGGCATTGGGGCCGAGGCGAAGTAGTGTTGGGGTGCATATGGGAATTAGTGCAAAGGAATTTTCTCCCATTGGTCATACTACCCCATTTACAATTGTGTTGCTTTGGTCCATCATTCAGGCAGGATCTCTTGAATGGTAATCGGTCTGCCTGGTTCATATGTGTTACACAAGGACTGGTGTCGCCTAAACAATAGGAGGACAATGACAATTGGATTGGTGTCTTTGTTTCTTTTTATATGTTTGTTATATATGTATGTAAAAAGTGGTTGATTTTTGATTCTCTGCATGTCACAGTGATATTTATGTAGTTTGTTTTCACAAGTCCACTATGCCAAAAATGTCGGTGTGTTTCTTTCTATGACATGATGAAATGTTTTGAATAATGTGAAGAACGTGTCTAACTAATGTGAAATAAATCACGCGTACTTAGAATTGATTGTCTAAGTGCAGACTAATGATTGTATAACAACCGATCTGGTCACGTGTTTGTTACAGATTGTATTAATCACGTCAGTCGTTGATCAGGATGCTTGCATGATGCAGTGACGTGGAATAGATAACGCACTGTCTGTGCATATATTCTATAAGTCATTTAAACGTTATGAGCAAACCGCTATGTCTAACTGTCCATGATTTTATCTGAGTTATAGGAGGGGAAGTCTCGGACAATGCAGGACTGATACTGCCAGTAGCTAACGCCAGATGAGGGCATTCCATGCAGAACGTGATGAGGTGCTCCTGAGATTCAGTAACTCACAGACATGCACAGGCTTTAACTTGAATTGTGGAGCCCCTTGAAGAATGGGGGCCCTAAAGTGCCTGTAGGGGCTGATGTTAGGCCCCTGGCTTCTGCAATTTATGTGGTTGAGCAGCAGATACTCCAACACTTGGATTATTTGGCCTATTGTAGGCCTCACTACATTCTCTGCACCAGTGGACCTAAATAGTTTGCAAGGACTGCTGCCAGACTTGTATTTAATGCAGAGTTCTTGTTGGACTGGAAGACAACAGTAGCTGTTCCATGCTCAAGTCTATCTGTACCCACCCCCTCTCACGCCATGTTTCCATGGTCCCACAGAGACACTTTTCTTTTACAATATGCGGGCCCTCGAGGTAGGATTAATACAATGGATGATTACAGAGAAAATATCGTGGGATCCTATGTAGCCTGATGAGAGACCTCTTCTCCTGCCTGGCCAACCACGCACCGCTGTAGGGACAAATGTGGGGGCTGATTTACAAGCCCCTTGCGCCACTTTTGCGTCACTTTTCCCATGTTAAAAGTGACGCAAAAGTGGCGCAAGGGGCTTGTAAATAAGCCCCCCCCCGATCTATAGGATATTGCTGTATAGCAGATTACAGGCAGGATTTCTGTAATCTGGGACCTACATATGCATGCATATGATCATTTGTGAATGTTTGGCACCAACCCAGCTCCAGTTGCTGCTCTAAATAGCATGGATAAATATGTTCCTGGTTAGAATCAAAGGGGCAGATTTACAAGCCCCTTGCGCCACTTTTGCGTCACTTTTTCCATGTTAAAAGTGACGCAAAAGTGGCACAAGGGGCTTGTAAATCTGCCCCCAACTGTTTTGTAGGTAAAGGCGGACATTTCTGAAAAAAAATGGCTGACAAATGGGAGCAGGCTTGGATGTCAACAGCATCAAGGCAGGAAAAGGCTGAGGCCAGTTAGACGTTTGTGGCACATTCCCCTCTCGGTGGGTTGCCCTGAACGCCACTGTGACCATATTATTTTGAGTATTTTCTAAACGCCCTTTTGACTTTAGACACCTTTGACGGTTTATTGATATAACTAAAGATCTATTTAACATAGCTGTTCAACCTGCTCCCTTTGCGTGTTTGGGAAGCGGTGTGAGGACAACGGTTTGGGTTTTTTGTCGTGTCCCCATGTCATCTCTTCCTGATATTACGGTGTCCAACCTCACCCCCGTTTCGTAGAGATTCGCTTGGAATAGGCGTGAGTTATCAAACCTGTTAAATTCCGATCAGTGTGGTATCGGATTTTAACGTGTCATAATTTTGGTATCTAGCGCGAGGACACCCATAATTTGGGCCATATTGGGGGGATGACAGCGCTGACAAACCCCAGATTCAGAGGGAACACGATGAAGTTTTTCAAATTTAATTAACAGCAAAGAATTTAAATAACATTATGAACTCAATACCAAACTTTTCTAAAGAGACGCTGAAAGCTGTAGAAGTTTAAGAAGAATTACCTATGATATATCACAATGGAACGAAAAAGCATGGTCAATTAAATGTCGTTTTATTGCTCTGATTTTTGTATGTACTTAAGTGTTCTAATTAAAGGAAGGATATTCATGCTTGTGAAAGATATAATACAGAAATAGATTAGCTGGACGACTACACAGCAAATAGCTGGCAATAGTAGCAATACCTGGAATATCATGTGAATTTTTTGAGTTTAAAATTTCCATAAATCAAAAAAGATATTTCTTCCATACACTCATCCTCCCACTCAAAATCACCTATTCACTAATTTACTCATTCTCAGTTCTGTTACTTTTACATCCTTTGAGCCCCATACGCATTAATAATCTACTCACTCAACACAACACTCACTCCATCACCACACTAATGCATACACTCAGCAAGTCCCACCACCCAGTTCATTCAATCACATATCCGTCCACCACCAAACATGAATTTGCTTGTTTAGCAGTAACCATGCATTTAGCTATCGAGCTCTGCACGCACCTATCCAGCTATAAATTCACACTGCTTCCTTCATCCACTCACCCTTTAACTTACTCGTTCACCCACTCTATGCAGTCTTCAGTCCAGTCTCCCATCCGCAAGCATAAATCAATTCATCCTCTGGATTCTAATTACTTAATTATTCATCCACACAACCCATTTTTTTATCCATTATTCTACATCCATGATTTCATGAATCCGCACACATGGGCATTTATCCATACACACACACCCATCCATCTACTGTCCAGTGATTGTATCATCATATACATGCACAGACACACACAAACGTATACACCCACCCATCTATTAATGCATGCACACAAACACCCCATGCACCCATCAATAAATCACCTCATGCATACATGTATGCATTTGTGTCTATCTTTGTGCTATCTGCGTGTGCATGATTTCTCTGTGTGAGCTCTGATTGTTTGCATGTGATGTCGACTTATGTGCATGTGTGCCTGTAAGGATGTGGTCAGTGTGTATGGAACATCTAAACCTGTTTAGTCAGTGTGCAAGGGTGTTTGTTTCCTTAGAGGCCCAAAAGTGTGCTGATGCCTAATAATTTCTGTTGCTTTGTGTCCACATCTTTTGATTCATGTGTATGATTTTATGCCTTTTCCCTGTTCTCATGCACTTTAAAAAGGGGGACCTTGTGGCTGTTTAAGTGCTTTTAGACATGGCATAAAACAGAGTGATTCCGTTTCAAGAAGTTTATAGACATCCGCTATTGAACTAAGGTCAGATAGGGTGTGAGGAGAGCAGATTTATCTAAGCTCCTCTCAAACTTCCCTCCTTGAACAGGTCAAGCATCAGCTGGGTGTCATCTGTTTATCTGCAGAAATGTTCTCCCGCTACGAGGAGAAGTGTTGCCCAAGCACCAAGGCTGCAAATAGATATTGAAAAGCAGAAATGAGAAAATGAAGTCCTGTGTTTCAGAGCAGAAGAGGTGATGCGAGGAAGGGACACCATTTGAGACTTGTTGGTTAAGAAACATTTAATCCAGTTAAGAAGTTTTTCTTCCAAAAGCTCAAAGACTCTCCAACAGGTGGTAATGTTTGATGGTGTGGAAGACAACGGGCAGGTTCAAGAGAATCAGCACGTGACAATCCATGTCCCATCGCAAGCTCCATGCAACAACTTAGTCTAAAAGAGGCCTTAGTGGCTTTTAGAAGATGATTCTCTGCCCCGTGTATAACCACTGATATTCTAGTGGTAAATCGCCTCACTGAAAAACCTCTAGAAGACTTCACCCCCCCAAAGTCTTGGAATTGACCGATGACTTCTGGATTCAATCAACAGAAGATCATGTTGCACTGCCACCCCTCCTCCCCCCCCAGCAGTCAAGCATCCCCCGCGTCCTCTGCCCTCCCGACGTTCAGTTCTCCCCATCAATTATGGACACCAATATACTTGTGGTCTCAGAACGGCCACAGTTTACTCAGATGTTAAGCTTGTACATAAATCATCACGATTGCCTCGGTCATTAATACATTTCAGCTCTGTACAGCATACATTTTGCAACTGAACCACAGTATACATGTATCTTTTATTGCATTTAAAAACATACCCCGCATGATCCTTACTGCTTTAACCTGCGAAGCAAACCTTTGGATTGATTATCGTAAATCACTGCTTGTCAGCTGCTGTGACAGCTCACCTCTGTGGATTCTCTTTTTGGCACAGCGGGCTGTGGCTCCGAGGCTTCCTTTGCTACAGAATTTCTGGCGTTCATGGCCCCTGTGGCCATTCCTGGGCTGCAAGTGCCGTGTCCACCCTGCACTGTCCATTTCTTACCCCTTTCTTGTGCCCTCAAGTGTTCCTGATGTGAGGCATCCCAAGGACCTTGTATGGGCAATTGTCCTTTATCTCCCTTTTCCCTGGCCTCCACTGTCCCTGCCTTGAGGCATCCCAAGGAACTCTTTCGTGCAATTGCCCTTTCTGTTGTCGTGTGAATATATGTTTATTGTTGAACCTTGTAGCTACCCCCCTTGACTCCTTTTCGGCTGTGATGCCCACATAACTGGTGTGATTGGGTGGGATTCAGCTGTTACCTAGCCAACAACTCAGCGGGAATGCAGACCACTTCCTGTGGTCAGCCCCCTTTTTCCACCTCCATGGCCACACACCCCTTCTGTGATTTTGGGGGCTTCCACTACAGATGCCTGGGCTACCTCATCCCCTTTTGTTGGCTCTCCCTTTTTGCGCCAACTACTGCTGGGCCCTTCAGGAGCCACCCATGGGAGGGGTTAGTCGCCATCCCTCTAGGGTTAATAGGCCACGTTACAACGCATGCGATACATCGCATACCATTACAATGCAAGTCGTTACAACGACTTGCTGTAGGGGGCGCTGGATGTTGGAATAGTATAATTTACTATTCCAACTCCAGTCTGTGCAACATTAGGGAAGGTGTTGAATTTTAAATCCTACACATTCTGCCCCCTACAGCAAGTCGTTGTAACAACTTGCGTTGTAATGGTTTGCGATGTAACAACACGGTCATTGTAACGACCGCGTTGTAATGGCATGCGATGTATCGCATGCGATGTAAACGATGTTTCCCTTCTAGGGTCAGCTGTGCCTCCCGGTCTGGTGTAACAAACCCCTCAGCTGTGGGAGCATCTTTCGGGCCCCCCTGCCATTCAACTCTCCCTTCAATTATGGACACCAATCCCCTGTGGTGCTAGAACGACCACAGTTTATTCACATCTTAAGCTTGTACATAAATCCTCACCATTGCCTCAGTCATTAATAATGCTCAGCCCTGTACAGCATACATTTCACACCTGAACCACAGTATAAACATATCTTTTTTTGCATTTAAAAACATACCCCGTATGATCCTTACTGCATTATCCTGCAAAGCAAACACTTTGACTGATTGTCGTAAATCACTGCTTGTCAGCTGCTGTGACAGCTCATCTCCGTGGATTCTCTTTTTGGCACAGCGGGCTGTTGCTCTGAGTCTTCCCCTGCTACAGAGTTTCTGGCGTTCATGGCCCCCTTGGCCATGCCTGGGCTGCAAGTGCTGTGTCCACCTGCGCTGTCCATTTCTTACCACTTTTGTGTGGGCCTCAAGCGTCCCTGCCGTCAGGCATCCCAAGGACCTTGTCCGTGCAATTGTCCTTTATCTCCCTTTTCCCTGCCCTCTAGTGTCCCTGCTGTGAGGCATCCCAAGGACCTCCTTAGGGCAATTGTGCTTTTTTTCGTCGTGTGAATATATGTTTATTGTTGAACCTTGTAGCTACCCGCCATGATGGAGGTGATTTTTCCGAACTCCAACAGATCCCCCTAAAGGCTAAGAGAAATCCAACAGCTCTAACGCCCCCATGATGTTCAGCAGGAACATATCTAACCCCATGCTAGAGAGGTGGATTTAATCATCCGCTAAATAGCCTGGCATTTTCAGGTTAATGAGGTCATTTTGAACATACTCCCAACCCATGCCCTTGCAGAACTTGCTCTTCGCTATGTTCTGCTTCCTCCTGGATCTTTCCACTGCTCCCTGGCACACCACATACCGCCACTCATATTGTGCAACAATCGCTGGTATGTCAAACGGGTGCACCAACCTAGACAGGGTTGTCAGGACAGCTCCGATGGTCTCCAGTAGGGCCCTCCGCCCCATTGCCCTGAGATCGTCTCCTTCTAAGTGGACCACCACCACAGTGGGAGTCCCATGAACCCTTCTGGGTTTCTTTAAAGTAGGGAGGAGTTGACTACAATTCATGCCTCGTTTCCCCAGCCATATAACAGTGGTGTTGTGTAAACATAGGCCGTCATTACAGCTTCCTGGAGCTTTTCCATTGCTGTGCCCTTGTGATGTACAAATGTCCCACTATCCAGACCGTCTTTCTGCCTGTGCCTGCAGGAGAAATTAGCTCCGCCTAAGTACGATGTTGGGTGAATGTATGTTTAAAAGCTGAGGATTTCCACCTCCCTATGCGCCTAATCTCTTAGGCCACCAGGCCATGTACTGCCGCCGTGGTGGCTGCCCTGATGCGGAAGGAATGTGACCCAAAGCACTCTGGCTTTAGTTTCGCCTGTGCCAGCATTGGCGCATTACCGCCATGAGTTGCAACCTGTACACTAACAACACCACAATTGCCAGTACTGATGTCTACTATATTAATTATTTTGACCAATCACACGTGACACTCATAGTGACTGAAGAAAAACACATTTTTTATTTTTGTTTTGTAAAAAATTCAATTTCATCAAAACTTTATCAGTTCAATTTGTGATTCAATTTTTGTAATTGAATTTCAAATTGAACTGTAGACATCAGTACTGGCAATTGTGATGTTGTTAGAGTATTTCAAGATTGGCCTAGCCTTGCTGATTAGGGCCATAACCCTCTATTGTTCATAATGAGTTGCAACCTGATCATGGAGCTGTCATCCTCATGTATGAACAAAGGCAGGCCAGACAGGGCAGTGCTTGCTAGATGAAAGGCACTCCAGCCGCATGTGCTTCCCCTTTCCTACCTGGTCAGTTTTTGATTTGCTCAGGTACATCACCAAATGAGCGTCGCCTAGGTGCAGGTCATCCACCCTGATGCAAGTAGAACCGGGATTGGCTCGTTCTGGCGCCACCAGCTCACTCACCTTAAATGCCCCAAAGAACACCAGGGAAATAACTGCCTTGAACAAGCATATCTCCCCCGCTGATTTACATATGCCCAAGAGGGTATGTATGATCTGCTGCAGCCTCCCAAAGTCGATTGGTAGTCTGGCGTCAGGGTTCCTTGGTTGCATTCGTCCCAAACCCTTCATTGCAGCATGGCAGTAAAATGTTTTTGCCGGGCCAACAACCCTGTACAGTTTACAGTAGTATGCTATGGCACTCAAATGCGCATGCGCCCATGCCCTGGACTTGCCCTGCCTAAAGGCCCATTGTATAAAGTTCTTGACACAGTTGCTAGTGCAGGTTTGTACGACCCTCCCATCACCATCCTAAAACATTCTACACACTTACTGTAAGTGCTTGTTGTCTTCGGGGCTAATGCTTGG
This sequence comes from Calotriton arnoldi, assembly GCA_963921515.1. NCBI lineage: Eukaryota > Metazoa > Chordata > Amphibia > Caudata > Salamandridae > Calotriton > Calotriton arnoldi. The sequence goes on along the minus strand of CAWUFW010004311.1, from coordinate 435,899 downwards.
TCCTTGAGCAAAGCTAGGTCTCTTTCACTGCATCCCATATGTCTCCCAGCAGATCCATCATTTGCTCGTCAGCCAGTGGCACCAGTTGGCAGATCTTCTGCCACTGAAAGGGAGAGAGAGGGTCAGCAAGCAGGTTTTCACATCCTGACACATACCTAGCCTTTACTGCTATGTTGTTTTGCAACTGGCAGTCCACCAGCCGTTGGAGAAGCACTAGAACTCTTGGGCAGTGTGCCACACCTAGGTTTACTGCCTGGACTACCGCATGGTTGTCAGACCACAACATCACCTGCCTGTTTGCCAGCCGCTCTCGCCACAGCGTAAATACCACCACTATTGAAAAAAGCTCTAGCAGCATCACATTTTTTGTCAACCCTCTCTCGTGCCAGCCCTTGGGCCACCTGGCGGTGCACCAGGCGGTGCCTAGTATGATGCCAAAACCCTCACTCCCTGCCGCGTCTGTGTACAGGTTCAGTTGCTCTGCCGTCACCCAGAGCAAATGCCTTAGCAGGGTACCATTGAATTGTCCCAGGAACTCCTGCCCTGCTGCAATCCATCCTGACCCCTTTAGATAACCACACTCTGTGATGCTTCCGGGAGATGTCTTTTGTGACCATGCCAGCCGCCTTGTAAATGTGCGGCACACCAGGATCACCCTAGATGCAAAGTTGAGCTTGCTCAGCAGTTGCTGCAGTTCCCTGAACGTTGCCTTCTTCCTGTCCATTAGCCCCTCGATCTCTTTCTTTAGGTCTGGCACTTTGCTCTCTGGGGGGCTGCTGACCCCTTCTGTCAAGCCGAGTTCAATTCCCAGAAATGCGAGCTGCATTTGGGCCCCTTCGACTTATTGTGTGCTAGCCTAACTCCAAGGTGGTCCACCAGTCCCTGAAATTGTTCAACTATCATTGTGCACTGATCAGGGGCACCCACAAAGAGAAAGTCGCCCAAGTAATGGAGCATGAGCATCACCCCCTGCGGGCATCTGTTGCCCAGTGCCCATTCCAAGAATGTGCTAAATGCTTCGAAGTAAGCGCCAGAGATTGAACATCTCATGGGTAGACACTTGTCATAGTAAAAATCTCTGTCCAGTTGGAAACCCAGGAGATGGTAACTGTTGGGATGCATCGGGAGGAGGCGGAAGGTGGACTCAATATCAGCCTTTGACATCAGGGCCTCCTTGCCAGCTGTCCATAACATGTCAATTTCTTCATCCAGCTTGGCATAAGATGTGAGCACTGTCCCTGATCCAACCCATCATTAACTGACCCACACTCTGGGTAAGATAGATGGTGGATAAGTCGAAACTGGCCTGGCTCCTTCTTTGGCACTTCCTCAAGTGAAGATACTGTGAAGTTGTCTAGTGTGGGCTCAATAAATGGGCCAGCCGCGCGGCCCAGGTCACGCTCCTTGGCCACCTTCCCTATAGCCAACCCTGGGTTGTCTGGAACAGATTTTAAGTTGTTGCAGAGCCTCCCAGCTACTGATCCCACATAGGGAATGCTAAACCCATTCATAAAACTGTCTGCCAGCAAGAGTGCATCGTCTATCTTAGGGTAAGGGTCGAGTAACTGGTTCAGATATTGGCATTTTATGGAGGTAGGCACCAATGCCCCCAATCCAGCGTTACCGTTTGTGTGCTCCCCATTATTTTTTGAAAGGTTACTTCTTGTCGCTGCTCCCTTTCCCTTTTTTGCATTCACTTCTCCAGTGATTTCCTCTGCAACTACCATGAGCATTCCTGAATTTGCATGCCGCCCTCCATTTGCATTTGCCCGTGTCAAACTTCCAACATGCCGCAGGCTGCTACTTCGCAGGCTTGCTACTTGCATACATCTTCGTCTTGTTGCCCTGGTTGTAACAATCCAACCTCATTCTACTCCTGTAGTGACAAAAGGAGTGCTCAGGATCTTCTACCCCCTCCTGGGCCACGACCATGTGCTCCGTAAACCTGCCACGTCCGCGTGGTCCCACTCTACGATGTGCCAAGCCTGCATCTTTGTTCTAAATCCCTCATCATTAAGCCATGCGATACCTTGGTAATTCCGCTGTGCTGCTTGTACCTTTTGTTCATACAACAACAATGCTGCTGCAGCATGCATGAATTTTTCAACAAATACACACGCCGGTGTGCAAAATGCATGCAACCAATTCTCAATGGACCACTCCAGCCTGGGTTTGCACCTTTCCCGCTTGTTCTCATCTTTTTGGTCTATCCGCACCACGTCCAGCCTGCCTGCCTCTTTATGTCATATAAGCTCCTTCACTGCCAAAGGAACCAGAGTTGCCAGCCCTGTCTCATGTGCCAGCATCGGCGGGTCCCCCGGGGAAGGCCTTATGTAGTGGCTGGCCGGCTTTCCTTGTAGGTCGCCTATCATGGTGTTCCCCCCATGTCACTGTTGGATCAGCCACCTGTGCAGTCAGTGACCCTGGGACCTGATAATCCTACCCTTTTATCCCTTGCCCCTGCTAATCTGAGCAGCTTGCATGCTGCACTTGCCCCAGTGTGCTAGCCCCACTACCCATCTCCGTGTCTGTGTGTGCTACACTGCCTTGACCCATGACCAGGGGCAACCTGGGATAGTAATAATGCCCTGACCAAGCACCCGGTTGCGGGAGAGTTGACCTCAAGCCCCCCGCACCATGCCAAGGCCACCGCGCAGGGGGTATCAATGGAAGCTGTGGGTACCTCAGCTGCCCTGCCCCCCTTATCTGCATCCCCTGCTTGCTCAGTGCTAGCCACGTGCATCTCACCCTGAACTGCAGGGGTCTACCCTGAGGCGCTCATCCATTCGCATCAGGCACCGCCGTGGAGGCTGCATGTGCCCGCTGGTTGCCCCCTGTAACTCTTCTATCTTTCTTGGGCCCGCCATGGAGGCTGCATGTGCCCGCTGGTTGTCCCCCACAACTCTGTCCTTCTCGGGCACTGCAGTGTAAGCTGCATGTGCCCTCACATTAGCCCTGCACCCTGGTGCAGGGACCCTATCACTGCTGGTCCACTCCTAGCTGTGTGACTGCCACTGAGTGCGTCTCCGCCAGCAAGGGGCCACCGAGCTGGCTGCATGCCCCCATGCCGTTCTCCTGGAGTCGGTGCTGCTGCTGTTGCGCTGGGGTGTCCTCTCCTACAGTCTACATGCCGCGGCTTCTCTCCATGTCCCCTACTCCTCGATCTGCTGCTGACGCTGGCCTCCCTCTTGTAGTTCTCTGCCGTCGGTGCCTTTTTGTGGCCTCTTGGGAGCCTCCCCCCTGGGCTGCTGCTGATGCTTCTTCCGTGTCTACTGCCCCTTGCAGGACGCTCCTTCCTCTCAGGCAGCATGCCCTTCGGGCCCAATACTTGCTCAATCAGCCACTGGCATCCATGCCGCTCTGCCACCTCTCTCATCCGCTGCAGTAGTGGCCCCACTCCAGCGTCGCTCTTGCTCCCCGGGAGTTCCGGTGCCCTTGTAGCCTTCCCTTCTGCTTGGGGGGGGTGGATGTCCTTGTGGGACCTTGTCTCTGGTAATTACCCCGGTTGGGGATCAATGGCCCCTGTCTTCTCCTTTTTTCAGTGCGTAGCTTGCTTAATGTTTCCTGCCCTGAGATTCTTGCTGGTTTTGGTAATTCTGGGGGGAGCCTGTGAGCGCTGCAGTCTCCCTTATAGGACCTCCGACATGCCTGCTCCCTACTATGAAGCCACTGGAGGTGCCAAAGCCAGTTTGCTTCCCTGGGTAACTCCCTATTAAAATCCTTCTTTATAACGCCACAGTTTTTGTTTCCTCTTTTCCAGTCCTGAAACAGCTAGCTTCCTTCGGGGAAACTGCCCCTTTAATTAGAAACCTTCACTCCCTTGTTCCGGTACTTCCCCTTTCAGGGTCCTTCTCAGCCGTGCTGCCCCTTTAAGGCTGGCCAACACCCTCGGTGCCACTCCTGCACCCGAGAGCTCCCGGCGAACAGCCAGCAGCCACTGTCTGTGGGTGGGGACTGCCTGCTCTCTCACTCACCAGCAGTGCCCGGGTGCTTTCTGAATGACTGGTGCTCCCTGCTCCTACCCGTAAGCATCCCAGGATGCCAGAGCCCATCTCCGTAGCTTTACTTCACGGGGGATATGGGATGGGTTCTCACCCTTTGCCCCAATAAAACTTGCTGCAGGAGCGGGGTTTTGTCTCCCACAACGACCACCAGCCCAACAAGCCAGCTTGCTGGTCCACCCTACAGCGCTTCGACTCTGAGCCGCCTCCTGTGGATGCCGTCCCCCAGGCCCGGCTACTTACTCTGAACTGACATACCGTTAGGCGGCATTCACCATACCTGCGACCATACAGCTGCAGCTGTTACTTGGCCAACAACTCCACTGGAATGCAGACCACTTCCTGTGGTCAGCCCCCTTTGTCCACCTCCGGGATTGGGGGGGCTTCCACTGCAGATGCCTGGCTACCTCAGCCCCTTTTGTTGGCGTGCTCTTTTTGCTCCAACTACTCCCAGACCCTTTGGGAGCCGCCCATGGGGGGTTAACTGCCATCCCTCTAGGGTCGGCTGTACCTCCCAGTCTGGCGTAACATAGTGGGCTTGGTTTTTAAACAGTTGAAGGAACTTAAAAAGGCTGACTGGATGAGCAGGACACAAGTGGCATCATGATATGCTGTTATGTTATAGAGATTTAAACTGAGCCCAGTGATGTCACTGACCATGTCATGAGTGATGTAATATGTGACGTCATCAGCAGTGCATTGCGGGGCGCGAGTTATAGTTAGCTGAACTAACTATAACGGGGGAATTTCACGGGTTCTGTACGAGTGCAATGTCCAACTAACTATAACTGTCCCTAAAACCTATGGTTTTTTCAGTGAATATATATATGTTTATATATATGTATTTGTTATATGAATTTTAGCAGTTAATATTATTAAGGTAAATCTTTATTTTTTAAGTATAGTTTGTAATTTCTAATGTGCAGCTACTTCCAGAAGTGTCTCAGTGCTGAAGATTGCAAAACTCAAACAGGCCCTGCCACATCAGAAAGAAGAAAATAACCAAGTCTTCAGTTTCTTGCGAAATAAAGATTCCGAGCCATGGCTCTAAAGTTCTAGAGGGAGTTGATTCCAGGTCTTGGCTGCTAAAATGGAAAAAGAGTGACCCCCTTTCTCACCCCCCTGCCCATTGGCACTGCCGCAAAGGCCTTGGCAGACTGAAGAGCTCTTGACTGGTGATAGACCTAAAATCTTTCTGAGATATGCCTTGGACCCAAAGATAAGATGGGCAGATGGACCAGGGCCAAAGACTTGAAGAGGATTCTTTTCTTAATTAGCAACCAAAGGAGCGATCTGAGGTGTGTATATAAAGATGTGTGCCAAGGAAGTTTCAGAATTAAGCGAACCGCAGCATTCTAGTCCACTTGCAACCGTTTGATAAGGCCTTCAGGGAGCGCAACATAGACGGCATTAGCCTGATTCAGAATAGGGTGGGAAGTTATTTAAACTATATATTTTTTACAAGTGAATTTTTGATTTTAATTAAATATTTAATTGGTAACTAATTATGTTCATGTTTATTATTGATAATTTGCTACGTAAATGATTTGTTATATTTTTATTAATTGTTAATTCATTAGAAAGTATATTTAATAATAAAATTGGTAAATATATTTTATATTTATTATTGGCTTTACTTTTACTTGTTTCATTTAATGAATATTTCAATGTTATTGTAATTTTATTTATAATTTATTATAATTTATTTGAGGGTGTGTATTTTTAGTGCAGTAGGCAAGGAAGTGCATTTTTAAATGTATTTTTTATTTGTAAATTAGTAAAATTATTTTTTACATTCAATTTCATTTTTTCTCTAGTATATATTTTTTGTTTTGGATATGTTTTATTAATTTTATGTTAGGTATTTGAATGTTTTTTTTTTAATGGTTAGGATTTGGAATGGTTTAAGTAACTCATCCTAGGTCCAACATGTTCCATGTTTTCTCTTTCATTGGAGTGGTAACTGTAAAACCCCCAAAGTCTAACACTTTCCCTACTGTTGAATGAATATAGGGATTTGTAGAGCGCACTACTACTAGAGTTTCTCGGCACTAGGCCTACAGCAGAAGGGAGGAACTATCTTAGGGGCCCATTACGATGGCGGGCGGAAGCACTACCGCCGTGCTGGCGGATGCAAAAACCACCAGTTACCGCCCGCATGCCGCAGCCCACACGCCCGCCAAATTACGATGCGAAAAGCAGGCCAAACACCGCCGGCAAGCCAGCAACACCGTCCGCCATCAAAGTGCGCCCGCACACGTAGCGGCGCAGCACAACTGACACACACCGTCCGACGAAACACGTCCCGCCCGGCGCATAAATTACGATGCCGCAAACAAACGGCTCCCACGGCAAAGAGACACCGCACGTGAAAGAGAGGCGGAAACACGGACGCAGAGCACGGACAACGAAGAAGCGGCACCCGGGCATGAATCCAGCACTGCAGGCCCTTCCCATGCTTCTGCTGATGCACCACCAAGGACGCAACGTACCGCGGAGACGCAGGTAGGCACACACACAACAAGTGCACGCAAACAGCGCACACAGTGCAAGGGCGGATAAAGCGGACAACCCCCACCAGCACGTGCACACTACACATCCACCATTGCATCCACATATGACACACAGGCCAAATCCTAACATCGCAGAACACATGTGTACACACCACCTGGGACTAGGAACCAACCACCCCGTCACGGCCCCAAAGCGCCGATGACGCCGCCACACATGCGCACAACGCAGAGGCCAACCGCAGCGCCATGCATGCGTCGCACACAGACACAGGGACACAACCAAGCAGCACACACACCAGCCCCACCCCGAACGCACATGACACGTGACAGGCCGGCCACAGACATGTCCCCAACGCCCAATTCACGGACAACACCCAACGCCACACAACCGACGCACACATGTCAGTGAAGACACGCAACTGCAGGACACACCCCAGTGTAACAAACATGGCGAAGCACACAGCGGCGGCAACACCAACTAGGAGAAGCAGGGCCCCTTCGGGAAGAGGAACGCCAGTACCACACTGAAAAACCCATACCACCCTGCACATATGAACAAGACACATGAAACGGAACACCAAAGAGCCCGGTGACCGACAACAGGTGGCCCAAGAATTACATCCACACACAAGGCCAAACGCAGAGCGGAAAGGCAGGCTGCCGCCCACACAAGGGAGAGCAGACAGCACTGAATGACCTTCCATTCCAACACCGAAACCACAGCCCTACGACAGAAGCCGGTGAATACAGCCATTGTCCAAGAATAGACCAACACAGGCTTGCCGAGGAGACCGACCACAGGGCAGATAGCGCATATCACAGAAGCACACAACGGACGGGGAAGAAAGAAGAAAACACTCCCCCATGTCGGCCACATGCAAGTTAATTGGAAGGAGTCACACAGCACTGACCTTGAACTGTCTGAGAAGCATGTGGGAAGAGGGCCCGTGTCCTCCAAACAAGCCAACAGAACACAAGTCCTGTCTCCCCACGACTACACAGAGCTCACAGCAACCCCGGAGTGTGCACATTGCAGACTGCACACACAGCCGGAGCACGCCACCACAACGCACCGCTGCGAAATGGCAACCGCAACACACCTACCCAACTACGCCGAACAGCTCAAGCTGTACCAAACCAGCACGATACATACATTGGGATGCGATCTCCTGTCCCTGCTGAACGTAAGTTACCGACTGACTTACCGCATCACATTGTTCAGCTGCGTCATGCCCGTCTTCTACTGTCGGAGGTGTCCCTACCAGCATCCCGTCGAGATATGCCTCTCCAACCCGGCATGTCTGAAGGCGGACCTGCTACCACTACTCCTCCCTCTGGACGCACACGACAGGGCCTGCTCTGCCTATGGGGGCATGGCGTATGTGGCCAACATCGCACGCGCACTGAAATGGAACCACTGTGCCTCCACACGACGGATCATCGAGAACAGCTACATCGAATGTCACCCAGCATGCCCCATCATGGTCCTCCAAGGGACAACCTACGAACAACACCTTGACAGCCACCATCCGCTTCATTGGCTGGCAAACATGTACACCACCAATGACATGGAAGCCCTGCTGGACGGCATCGCATACCTGACAACCTGTAAATACGTCGGACCACAACGCAGGTTCCCCGAGTGACCTATGAAGTCCAACCCCGCACCCATGCTCAGCTTCCGCACGGACTGGCCAGTCACCACCACAACAGCCATACCAAACGACCGGCAACTGTAACCACACCATCAACGACATCGCCATGACATCGGATATGACCGGGACATGCACACTGTTCCCCATCACATCCAGGAACACCGCATGCATCGTGGGAGGCAGTGGCATGGGCTCTGTGCATCGCACCCACATGGACGGAACTGCACGAACAACCAGGACACAACATGGATCCAGCGCACATGGACACACACACCGCTCAGTGGACATGAATAGGTCGCCTGGAGTCTGTGGGTGCTGCACCCCTCCCACCCCCGCCCCGGGAATCCCATACCAGGACCTTTGCATGGACGACAAGTGCATACAACAACAACACGACCCCAGTGACTGTGACATGTCCAGTAACCACCACAGTGCAACAACAAGTGGCACGCCGCTGCATGCACGCAAGCACATGCCCTGATGTCATCTCACATGCACGCGTGCATGAGGAACAACCGCAGCAAACCTGTCACATGGAACTGAGATGGACTGTGCCCATGATGCCGAGCAGTCTGGTAGGCTACATGTATACCGTCTGTGTCAAAGTCCGCAGCTCCGCAGCTATACGTAAATGTACATTAGCACAGCCTTGGCCAAGCAGATGTAACCCCACACCCTATCCCATTTGTAATCATGCTCAGTATATCCTCAATATGTATTCCGCTGCCAGTAGTGTCCACTATACTGCATCACAGAGGACAGAAGACTCAATATAATGTTTGAAACCAGAACTGTCTCCGCTGACTCATTTCACAAGTACGAATGAGAGAGGATGAGAGTATGTGAAGTACACGGCAGTCGTGACATGACCATGTAGTCCACTGGTATTGGATGTCAACGCAAATGAGTAGCACTACTGTGGAAGACACACATGTGTCGTGTGAAGTCGTATGGACGCAGTGCTCAGGTGGGTGGGTGCGACGGGTAGATGCGCACATGCCAAGTTGGAGCACGCCGTGTTGGGAGGGCTCATGAACAGTACACCACCGCTTCCCTGGGCATTGTGAGAGGACACCTGTCGGGGGAGTGAACACGTGTGTGCACAGCAGCCGGGCACACGTACAAAGCGGTACCAGGCGCACCTCAGCCCACCCTCTGTGGACGAGCTGGATCCTGTTGTGCGCCCGCCATGCCCCTTGACAAGGCACACACAGCCCCAGTCGACCAGGTGTAACCCCAACATAGTCAATCCGCACAGGCGATACAGGGCACGGGATGGCAGTGGAGCATGGTGTGTGAGAGGTCTCCTCGCGCTCCTCCTGCTCATATCACGCAGGCAATAGAACCTCAACGTCCAGCATGGCAAAAAGTCAAATGGAAGTGTAGGGGGACGCACCACAGCACGAGCAGCACTGACGTCACGGGAGGTGGCTCGCACCATCCCATCCATTGCCCATCATACCAACCACGACACATGCCATTGCGACTAAGTGCAAGCGCGTGCGCCACCACCCCTGAGCCCTCCCCAGAGAGGCCAAAGAGTGAATGTGTGGGCCATCAGCCACAGACGGACGCGGCATGGCCGCAAGGGCAGCCACAGCCACTGGGTGTCGCAGGTGGCGGATCCGGAAGGCGAAGACTGTGATGCATAGTCCATGCAGGCCGGGTCTCCATTTGGGGCACCACGCAGGTGGACGGCGTCCCGCCACACATCATACCCTGAGACAGCCCACTCGTGCAACTGGACCCACACATACACTCCTTGCCCTCTCTGGTGCAAGCTTGGGGCTGCCTGTGCAAGCGCTAGCCTCGCAGGTGAGCATGCATATTGGGGGGCGAGGGGAGGACATGAGGGCTGGGGCGAAGATGACTGTATCACTGTCAGTTAGTACAAGGGATGACCCAGATGTGGAAAGGAAGAGACGTGTCCCGTGTGTACTGCAACTAGTCGCCAATCCAACTACCCCCCATGTCCGGAATGTAAGCCCGCACCTAGGCCCGCCCATCCGCCACATCGAACATACCACCAGCACGACAACCTTCCCATTCGAAACACTGACTGGGGGTGGCGACCAGTGAACAATCATGTGTAGCCTACCCACGCGTACATGTGGGCCCTCCATGATCCATGTCACCTGCGGCAAAGACATGACATGCGCAATGAGGGAAGTGAGGAGAGCTGTCCGCCCCACGCGCAGAAGGTGCATCAGCTCCACAGACCCAGCAGCGAGTCCAGCAGGGGTCACATGTGCAGGGGCAGCTGTGCCTGGTGTGAAGGCACATGCATATAGACAGCACATCGACCAATGTGTAGTCTGCCCACATCCACAGTCCATCATCATGCGGACATAGGAATTGAACACAGGGCAACACATCTTAGCTGGTGCACCCACCGTGACCAACAATGCGCAATCATCGACGTACCCGCCCTGTGCATGGCCCCCCCAACGGAGGCACATCCAGTGCCACCATCCCACACACACAAGCCTTCCACGGAACATGCTGTGTCCAATGGTCAGTACAGAGTCAGCGCCCATCTGGTGGATCCTGAACAGGAGACACATGCACACACATGCCAGCTCCCACTATGTACGACTGCCACCTGGCACGTGCAATGTAACCTCTCACCTGTGACGTGTGACTGCAAGCACACAGCCGTCTTGGCATGGGGCTGTCAATGTGGACACCAGTCAATGTTTCGGGAGCTGTGATCCGTACAGTGCTGTACATAGGGTGCAGTGCTGACACCTACTACTGTCTCATATCCCCTCGTGCCACAGGTCCCACTTGTATTGGCCGCTCAGCCCGTGCCCACATCGTCGTCGTCGTGTGCCATACTCATCCAGCCTCGGAAGCAGTACCATGCTCAGCAGACACTCATGTTGCCGTGGCGTTGCCGCTTGACGAATATGCAGTCAGTCCCCATCAGCACGCCCCGCAAGTCATTGGGGCCTAGATCCCCATGTGCATGCACATGGCAGTGGTATGTCTCACTTGCCATTGCCATTGTTGGGAGACCTGTGTAAGTGTATTGTGGCCGTGCCGTCCCAGCTTGACAGCTGGGCTGTGGCTCATGTGCTTGCTCAGTCATGTCAGTGATGTGTATGCGAAATTGCTATGTGCCGTGTTGCTTTGACATGTGTCCTCTGCCATTTAACCCAGGCGGAGACCGAACATTGACCGCCCATACCAATTGCTGGCGGACATGGACGATACAGAGGTAATCAGGAAGTTTCGGCTGGACAGGCCAACTCTGCATCGACTGTGTGCCATGTTAGAGCCCCATCTCCGTCCCCGCAGGGTGTATCCGACTGCTGTCACCCCCACGGCTAAGGTGATGGCCGCCATGCATTTCTTCGCCACTGGGTCATTCCAGCACACAGTGGGCAGTGGAGGAGGGATGTCCCAGCCCATGTTCAGCAAGGTGCTGAGGGATGTACTGGCAGCCATGATGCTGTACCGGAACAGGTACATCAGATTCCCCAGGGCTCGTGAATTGGCGGCAGTGAAGGGTGCATTCTATGCCCTTGGCAGAATCCCACACGTCGTGGGAGCCATTGACTGCACTCATGTTGGCCTTGTTCCACCACAGGCCACTGAGCACCTGTACCGCAACAGGAAGCACACGCACTCCCTGAATGTGCAAGTGGTGTGCCTTGCGGACATGGTGATCACCCACGTGTGTGCAAAGTTTCCAGGCTCGGCCCATGACGCACACATAATGCGCAACAGCATCTTGCCACGACTGATGGCCAATCTGCAACAGGATCGTGGCTGTATTGTCGGTGAGTATGTGGAGTGGTGTAGCGTGCTGGTTGTGCGATGCTGTCCCCTGTCCAGTTGGAATAGCAACGGTTCTCTGTGTCCCTCACACCCAGGTGACTCTGCGTATCCGAATGGGGCATGGCTGCTCAGTCCATTGAGGAATCCTCGCACCCCAGCAGACGATCGATACAATGAGGCACATGGGAGGACCAGACGTGTGGTCGAGCGTACCTTTGGCCTCCTCAAGTCCAGGTTCAGGTGCCTGGACCGCACCGAGGGTGCACTGGCGTACTCCCCACAGAAGGTGTGCCAGATAGTGGTGGCGTGCTGCATGCTGCACAATCTGGCCATTCGGAAGCAGATCCCCCTCATTGTGGATGACGGAGATCAACCAGGGCCCCAGCCCGCAGACCAGGACAGCTCGAGTGAGGTGGACAGCGGAGAGGAGGAAGCTGGGAATGTGCGCCAGCAGCTCATCGCCCGCTACTTCACTTGACGGTGAGTGTCCATGTACGACGGATGATGTGTCTGTATCTATGCAGGTGTGTGTGTGCTGTGTCAGGGTGGCCGTATGTTCACTGCGTGCAGTGTGTCAACGCTCCATGGCCAGGGTAGTATGCCACTGTTGGTGGCTGTGGCATTGTGCCCTATTGCTCTGTGCGATGTGTGTACATTGCTTGTAGTTGTTGACATGTACTGTGTGATGGGTGTGTGACACACTCATTGAATGTGCTCCTGTTCTGTCTCCCACCCCTAGGTCCCTACAGGCCCTCCGGATTCCATTTCCATGCCACGCATCAGGTGCCTTTCCGCCCAAGGTGGCCGTTGTATTCCGTACAATAAAGACACAGGGCACAAACAGCAGTTAGTGAAAAAGGTGCATTTATTACAAACTGTGACATGTGATTGTGTGTAAGGTGATGACAAAAGTGGTGCGTGCAGTGACAATGAGCTGTCGGTCATGGCTGCGTGATGATCAGGGTGTACCCACTGTTTCTATGTCCATAGTCCAACACACACATGCCATCCAGCTGGCTGTGTGGAGTGGGATCGTAGAGCAAGTCAATGCAGTGGCTGGTCAAGGAAGGCTGGCTGGCTGCCTCACTTGCGACTGGAGCGTGCGAAGTCCTCCCGGGAGATCTGTTTCCTCTTCGGACGGCCCCTTCCACGTTTGGGAGGGGGGTGTGTGGTGGCGACCTGCTGGTGGTGGGTGAGGTGTGCTCACTGGCTGTGGACGCAGGGGAAGTGGACACTGCTGCCCGACCCTGCGCCCTAGCAGGTGGTGGCGGAGGTGGTGTTGCTGGCCTTGCCTGTGACCCCACCGCCACCACCAGCTGGCCCATGAGGTCCACGAGTTGGTCCATACGGGACACGAATTGGCCCATATGGGCGTCCATGGACCTCAGCACCCCCAGCACCTCCCGCGTGTCAGTAGCAGACCTGGCCCATTGTCCTTGGGCCTCTTCATAGGCCCCAAGGACTCTGTCCATTTGAGGCAGGGCATGGCTCCCAGGGGAGGCTGGCGTTTCCCTGATCCTGCTCCTCCTACCAGTCCTGCTGCCACCGGCCTGCCCACTAGCCACATTGCTCACCACGGTCCTCGCTGTGGCTCCCAGGGTGGATCCAGTCGGCCGGGCCACCACCTGCGCTGGGGCTGGTGCCAGCGAAGACGTGGTGGTGGTGGAGGCGGTGGTGGTCGGTGCGGCGATGGTGGCGGTTGCGGCAGTGGTAGTGGCCGCAATGACCGTGGGTGTGGCCGCAACGACAGTGGCAGCAGGGGACTGGGACTGTTCAGCATCCCTGGATGATGGGTTGGTGGGTAGGAGGGGTCCTGGGGAGCGGCTGGGCCCTGCCACGCCAGATGGGCCAGCTTGGTGGTCCGTGTCCGAAGAGGTGGACAGATCCTCCAGATCCGTGTGTCCTCGTTGGGGGCTTGTAGGCTGGCTGTGCTGGCTGCTGTCTCCATCCCCAGCGTCCAGCAGTTCGTCACCTGTGGAGAGAATGAGATTTGTTATTGTGTTGCACCTGGCGAAGTATGTATTAGTCGTCTGACATTGGCAGTTCGTGCAATCTCGTACATGGGTTTCCCGGAGGCGAGTGTGTGGCTGTGGCATCTGTAGGTGTGTGTGCTAGGCAATGGGACTGTGTGCTGTGCACATGTGGCATGGGACGGATTGGCCATGCCGATGGGTGTGTTGCTTTGCCCCTACTCATTGTGACTCTGGTGTATGCGGGCTCCTGGCCCATCCTGGGTCTGGTTTGTACTTTGCTTTTGGAGTTCAAATGGAACGCTTAGGAACGCATATGGCAACATGGGGGCCATGCCCCAGATTCGCATTTGGGATGGAATATGCTTTTGGGGTTCAAATGGAATGCTTAGGAACGCATATGGCAACATGGGGGCCATGCCCCAGATTCGCATTTGGGATGGAATATGCTTTTGGGGTTCAAATGGAACGCTTAGGAACGCATATGGCAACATGGGGGCCATGCCCCAGATTCGCATTTGGGATGGAATATGCTTTTGGGGTTCAAATGGAACGCTTAGGAACGCATATGGCAACATGGGGGCCATGCCCCAGATTCGCATTTGGGATGGAATATGCTTTTGGGGTTCAAATGGAACGCTTAGGAACGCATATGGCAACATGGGGGCCATGCCCCAGATTCGCATTTGGGAGGGTATATGCTTTTGGGGTACATGCTGTGAGCCATGGGTGCCGAACGTGACATGTGTTGTGGCAGCATGACAGTGCATGGTCTGAGGTGTGTGCATGCCTGACATGCCCTGCATATTTGCTGTCTGTTGTGGTTACTGGACATGGCATTGGGCGCATCGTTATGAGTGAGTGATAGTTGTGTGCCAGCCAACGTATTGCAGTTGTCCCATCTCCTTGGTGTGCGTGCTGCCCTGTGCCATGTGCATCACTGCAGTGCTCGGGGGTGTGGCCCATGTTGTGTGTTGTTGCTCACAGTGTGTCGTGCGCTTAATTGACTTCTGGCACATGGTTGGTCATGGGCATGTGTCTTAGCGTGACTGCTGTATGTGTGGCAGCTGTGCGGATGACATGCCTTTCATGAGACTGGGGCTGACGGATGGGATGGATGGTATGTTGTATGTGCATGGTGTGTCTGTGTGTTTGATGGGTTCAGTGGTGTTCGTGTGCATTTCTGTTGTTCCGCTCTGTTGCGTCTAGTGTTGTTTGTCTTACATAGGCGTAGTTGTGGGGTGTGTGGTTGACAGGCAGTAGGGGCTACATGGACAGGACTTCAATGGTGTTTCGGTTGTGTGTGATGAGTTGCACAGTGGCTGCCGTGTGGGACTATATTCTGTGTGGCTTGTGCATGCAGACGTGGCTCCTTGGGTGTTGCTATGTCTGTGATGGGTCATGTGGGGTGTGAGTCTGCTGTTCATGTCCGTGTGCACATTGTTCACTTGTTCGTGACGGTGGGCGGTGCTGCGTGTCCGTGTGCTACGTGACATGTCCCATGTGTTGGTGGTGTTATGGTCCTCATGCCTCCAGTAATCCAGCCCTGTCCAGTTTCCCACCTGCAAGTTGTTCGTGCGTGCACTGTACTGGATGCCACATGGCTCTTAGCGGGGGTGCTCCATGTTGCAGGTCTGTGGGGGTGGGGGCCTGGTGGGTGTTGTACTTCAGCTGTCCACCGTCCCACCCACTGCACTTTGTGTTCCTGCCACTTACCTGTTACTTGTCGGTTGGTGCAGCTGTGCCTGACACATGGGTGTGGGGAGTGCTCCACCTTGCTGGTCTGTGGGAGTGGGGGCCTGGTGGGTGTTGTACTTCAGCTGTCCACCGTCCCACCCACTGCACTTTGTGTTCCTGCCACTTACCTGTTACTTGTCGGTTAGTGCAGCTGTGGCGGACACATGGGTGTGGTGGGTGCTCGTTGTGGCGCTTCTGGCATATTTGTGGACCTGTTGGTGGTTACGTGGCTGGCTTAGTGTACACATGTCCCCACGCATCTTACAGTTGTTCGGTTTGGCCTGTGTGTGGTAGTGTCTGTTGCATGTGCGTGTGATGTGTTGTGTATTGTGTGCTGGACATGGGGGTGTTTGTCCCTGGGAGCTGTGGCATGGTGGTTGCGCATGTGTGTACATAGCGGTGTGCTGGTATACATTAGTTTGTACTTACCAGCCTCCACTCCCCCTGCTAATCCGGCGAGGATCTCCGGATGTATTACGACTCGCACCTTCTCCTCCCACGCTTTGAAGGTCTTAAAGAGCGCGGGATTCCCTCCGCCAGTGACGGCAGCCAGCTCTCTGTTTTTGCCCTCCTTCTTCTTGACCAGGCTCTTTACGTCATTCCAACGTTTGTTTATCTCGGTTCTGTTCCTGGGCAGGGTCCCGACTGCATTGACCTGGTCTACGATCCGGGTCCACATTCTGTTTCTGGTGGCTAGTGGTGTGTGCTGGACCATGTTCCCATAGATTTGTGGGTACACCTTGATGATCTCGTCGACCATGACCGTCAGCTCCATGGGCGTGAACTTGGGCATCCTTTGTGGTGCCATGGTGTTTGTGGTGCTGGTGCGGTGTGTGTTGTGTAATGTGCAGGGGGTTTGTGGTGCCGGTGTTTGGTGGTGGTGGTGGTGGTTGTGATGTGTGCGTTTCTGTGGTGTGCTGCTGTCCTTGCTGTGTCACTGTGTCCTCTCCTCTCCTCTCTGGTTTGCAATGTAGCAAGGGGTTGTGGTCTGTGGGAGTGCTGCTTTTGTACTCACCTATGTGGGTGTGTCCTCATGGTCTGTTGTTTTCAGGTGTGTTGTGTCTGGGGTTCTGGCCTTTGTATTTTTTGTTTGTCCGGGGGGTGTTTTCGGGATGTGTACTGTGCTTGTGTATTTGTGCGTGCCTTGCTGTGTGGACTTGTTGGCCATGTTGTGTGCTATTGGTTTTGTATGCGGATGGTTTCTGTGCAGGTACGTGGGCGCCATGGCTTCTGCCGTGTCGATTCTCATCGGCGTTGTTTGCGCTGGCGGGCGGTATTTTTGTTGTTTTTCCGCGCTCATGGCGGTGCGATCGTAATTTCACGTGCGGTGTGTCGGCCGTGAGGGCGGGCGGTTTTGTGTTGTCGTGCGTGTTTCCGTCCGTGGCGGGCGGTTTGACTCCGACTCGGACGATGGCGGGCGGTATTTTGTATGATTTTTCCGCCGATGGCGGTTTTCAGTTTGTGTACTCATAATGGCGTGGTCGGTGTTCAGGCGGTGTGTGCGGGCGGATTTTTGCCGCTTCCATGCCTGGCGGATTTTTTTACGCCGGGTATCGTAATGGGCCCCTTAGTCTTTGAATAGGTGACTTTTCAGTTGTTTACACAAGGTCTTAGTGTCAGAGATGCACAACTAAGAGCAACGGGGAGTTAATTCCAATATTTGGCTGCTAATACTGAGCAGGCCGAACTGCCCCATTTCTTTCATCTGGTAAAAGGAATACTTAGCAGATGGGCTGCTTGGGACCTCAAAGACCTTTTAAGACAGTAAGGGGTCAGTCTGTCCTGTAAGTATTTGGAGCCAGTCTAGTAGAATGCTGCATGTGCCACAGTCAGTCCTTTTAAACTGACTCTCTTCTTCACTGGGAGTCATTGTACCGGATTGAAAAAAGTGTAGGAGATTGTTGCTGTCCAGGAATTGTGATAGTTGAATTTAGCAGGAGGATCACACTTGCTGTTTTCCATGCTAAGGGTGCTATCCCTGATTGTAGGGAGGAAGTGAAGAGTCCATTGAATGTAGGTCCTAGTCAATCTCCTAGGAGGCTCATGATCTGAGTGGGAAAGGGGTCCGCGGGTGAACCGTATTGGCTTTTAGTGATCAGGCTTTCTACCTCATCAACTGATGGGGAAAAACTGGTGGAGTTTAACCTGAGCCTGTGGCATTGGGTAGCAAACATTATAAACTGGATTGCTGATTTGTGTTTCCATAAATTTGTCTTGAATTTTCTGAATTGTAACTTCTAAAAAGGCACTTAATTGGAAGCATAGAGAGGAAGTGAGTTCAATATAGTGTGTGTTACAATTGGAATCTGTGAAGTCACTTACGATTAAAAAAAATTCCTTAGGATTGTTATTAGATTTGTTAATTTTGTTAGTGTTGAATGTGCGGCGTGCCAGTTTTTGGTTTATATGGTATGTACTAAGGTCCTTTTTGTACTGACTTTTCCTGGAAACTTTATATTCATTACGGCATGCATGCTCTAGTGATTTACAAAGTTTCCTCTCATCCATTAGTTCCCTGGTGAACCATGGGGCTGAAGGGTTGGCTCTAGGCATCCTACTGGAGGTTATAAGGGCAGCTATGGAGGCTGCCCCTAAAACCTAGCAGTTGGCCTTGTTTTCGTCAGACACAGCATCACCTGTTAATGTTGGTCTAGGGCCTACAAGAGTCTCTTTCAAGAGGGAATGTTCACTTTGTTCCAAGCGCGGTTACTGGTCGTAAGTCCTATTCTTTCTGAGTGTTTGAGGGGGAATCAGGAAAAAGGTAAGACAAAGTGGTCAGACCTCGTAACTTCTTTTGGTCTATCTAGGTCTAAAGAAGTGTTAGTGATGATGGTATCAGTGCTATGGCCTGCATTATGCATAGGTCCAGTTAGATTAATGAAGAGATTGGCATTCGCCAGTGCTTCGGTCGGTTTTAGTGCTATGGTGCCCATGGGGTTATCTAGATGAATATTAAAATCATCCAGAATGGTAAAATTAGCATAGTGAGTAATTTTATGGCCCAGGACTTGGGTGATCATGTTGATAAAATCTCCAGCATAACCCAGACAGCGGTATAGTAGGACCTGTAAAAAAGCATTGAACGGAAGGCGAAATGATGAAGCCTAAAGCTTCTGCACCGACAAGGTCCTCCACCTGGAAAGTAGTGCATTTGAGTGATTTTCTAAAAGCAATAGCTACTCCACCACCTCTATTGCCAGCTCGGTCTAAGTGTATACAGGAGTAATTAGGGGGCAGAGCTAATTGTAGGTCAGGGTATTAGTCTTCATTTAAGCAGGCTTTTGTTATGAGGAGGACGTCTAATTGATCCTCCTCAATTAGATTGTACGTATCAGATTCAAAACAGTAGTTTTTAAAAACAGTTCACAGATTCACAATGCAATTTTAAAGTTCACCGATTCACGCTCCAATTTTAAAAATAATTCTACATTAAAAGATCGAGCCAGTGATTGAAGTATTCAATTCCCCCTTTACCTAGTCAGAGATACATTATCTGCTGGCAGGGTGCCTAGTGTGTCCGCATTGAGGCCATCCTTAAATCGTGAGTCTTCTTGGGCGCTGCCGTCTAAGATGATGCCTCTCTGTGCACAGTGCCCTGCCTCTAATTCCGACCTCACCTCTCCACGCCGCAGAGTGTATGTTTCAGTGTTGATTGGGTGTATGAAAGGCTTGCAATGAGATGAGATTCACACAAGGTGAGAGAATGGTATTAGGTATCAAAATTGGTGTAGAGGCGCTTTAGTGTTTGGTATGCAAACACTTTGGAATTACTATAGTAAAGTAAAAAGACACGCGACACAGTGAGTTCATGTCAGATTCAAAACAGTATTTTTTAAAGCAGTTCGCAGATTTACAATACAATTTTAAAGTTCACAGATTCACGCTCCAATTTTAAAAACAATTCTACATTAAAAGATCGAGCCAGTGATTGAAGTATTCAATTCCCCCTTTACCTAGTTAGAGATAATCTACCTGCAGGAAGAGTGTCTAGTGCATCAGAGCTGTGGCCATCCTTAAATAGTGAGTCTTTTTGGGTGCCTGCACCACTGGAGCGCTGCTGTCTGAGATGGCACCTCTCTCTGCACAGTGCCCCGTCTCTAACTCCGGCCTCACCTCTCTGCGCCGCAAAACATGTGTTTCAATGCAGGTCAGGTGTATGAAGGGCTTCTATAGTGAATTAAAAAGCAACGCAACACAGTGAGTTCCTATCAGATTCAAAACAGTATTTTTTAAAACAGTTCACAGATTCACAATACAATTTTAAAGTCTACAGATACACACTCCAATTTTAAAAACTGTTCTACAGAAAATGATCGAGCCAGTGATTGAAGTATTTAATTGCTCTTTTACCTAGTCAGAGATAATCTACCTCCTGGCAGAGTGCCTCACATTGGAAAAGGATTAATAAATGTAGCCCGTCCAGTGACAAACACTTTCTGTACTTTTGCTTAGATTGGAGTGGAAATCATATATCTAACCCCTTCAACGTCCAACACTTACCCAACTTGTTTCGTTTGGAATGGGAATAGTAAATCTAACCGCCCCAAAGTCCAACACTTTCCATACTGTTACCCAAATTGGAGTGGGAATAGTAAATTTAACACCTCCAAAGTCCAACACTTTTCCTATTGTTGCTTACATTGGAGTGGGAATAGTAAATGTAACTCCACCAAAGTCCAACACTTTTCTTACTATTGTTTCGATTGGAGCAGGCAGAATAAATCTAAACCATCCAGAGTCCAACATTCTCCCTGCTCTTGCTTACGTTGGAGTGGAAATAGTAAATCAAGCCCTTCCAAAGTCCAAAACTTTCCCTCTTTTAGCTTATGTTGGATTGTGAATAGTAAATGTGACCACTCAAAAGTACAACACTTTCTCTCACTTTGATTATATTGGAGTGGGAATAGTAAATGTAACCCTACCAAAGTCCGACTATTTCCCTGATTTTGTTCACATTGGAGTTTGGATAGTAAATCTATTCCCTACAAAGTCCAACAGTTTCCTACATTTGCTTAAATTGGATTTAAATTATTTAAATGCACTCTTTTGAGTATTGTTGTTTATTTTTCATTGTTGTTTTTTAATATATTATTTATTCAAAAAATATGTACTTTTTAAAATATTAAATTTATGTTTTCTTTTATTTTGATGTATGTTATTGTAATACATGCCAATTTTAATGTTCAGGTTATTGGTGATATTAACAATACACTTTTAAAATGTGTTAACATTTTTTAATTTTTAAGTGTTAAATATATAAACATTTTAATATTATATTTTTTGTTCTTTAAATATGTTTTTAGGTCACGGTAATAATTAGATCAATTTTTTACGTTAATTGTAACATTTAAATTAGGTTATATAGATGTTTTGTTATGTATTTTAGTTAATGTTTACTTTTAAGTTAGTGTTATTATATTTAATCTTATTTAAAAAACGTTTAATTATTGTTTTTATAGTTCTTTGCCCCAACTGCTGAGTCATCACAGTCATAAAAATACTATTTATTTGCAGTAGCAGTAGTAGTAAAAATACTTTATTGCATTAATCATTTGATTACAATGACAATACAAGCATTTAAAAGAAGAAATAATTTCAGTAATTAAGACTTACTATAAAGGTCTGTACACACTTCATTATACAAAGATTCTGTAAGTTCACACAATGGTTTCTATTCACTGTATCACTGTATTCTTTATTTCAGGTTATTTTATTTACCAAGTTAAAGTGCTAATGTGTTAATTTGATAAAATATATGCATCTGATTTATCATGAAGGATTCTATACATACATTTCCCTGATATAAATGTGATTTGTAATCCTTTTCCTACAATTGTTACATATGATATTTAATCATTTACCAATATTATAAACGTTTTCGGCTCAATCTATGATTTCAAGATATAATGAAGTGCTAATATGCCTAATGTGCAAATTCATTCACCCTTATGTCTATAGATTTTGAACTTTTTTTATCTCACTTTATTACTTTCACCAATATATTAAGGTGCTAAAGTCCAGGGAATATACAATACAAATTTTTCTCGAGATTATACAATTTTTAATTTTCAGTTCACTAACGTTAAAATCTGTATTATTTCCCACGATAAAAGCCATCTAAGCTAATAATGCTTTATAGGCATGATCTAAAAACGTTATCATCCTTGTTATTGCTCTGTCCTCTTTGAGCCTGAAACAGTATCCAATGGCCTCTGCAGTTGTTCTTAATTTAGCATTTTTAAACAAGGAGCGTAAGTATGTCCTCCGTATGGTCAACAGCTTAGGGCAGATACATATTAAGGGGCCGATTCCGATTCGGGTCGGTAATTTCTCCGACCGAGCCGGCCTCGGAGAGATTTCTGACCGAATCGGACCCGTGCAGTCCGACCGAACGAGTCCGATGCATTCGTATGCCACCGGACACGAGTCGGTCGGACTCCCATTGAACTCAATGGGAGCCGGTCGTACAACGCGTACGCGGGCTCCCATTGCCACAATGGGTGCGAGGCGGACAAGGGCGCCCCCTACAGCGTGTACGCGGCAAAGCGATTCGCGCCGTACACGCACAGGTAGGGGGGACCCATGGGTCCCCCCTGTGTGCGACTCGCGCGGCTACGCGTACAGGGGGGTCCGACACGGACCCCCAAAGTACGGCTCCGACAGCTCTTTCGAGCCGGAGTGCGCGGCTCGGTCGGACTGCTCGCGGCGCGCATCGTACTTACCCGGCCGGGGAACGTCTCCATTGCGCGGTGGGAATCGGGTCCGAGCGAGTCGGTCGGAGCGGTACGATCCGGGAACGAGTCGGTCGGAGCGGTCGGATCGCCCGGACGAGTCGGTCGGCGAATACGCATCGTACTCGCTCGCCCGGACGCGCGTACGACTCGGTCGGAAAATAGGGCTCCGGATCGGATCCGGTGAAACCGAATCCGATTCGGTGCACTACCTGCCGAGATCGGAATCGGCCCCTAAGTGTTCAAGTGATTCATCAGAAGTTCCACAGAGCCGACATGTTGGTCTACCTTTAAGTGACTGGTTCCATTTCCCTTCGAGCTCCCAAATCGGTATATAAAATTGTCTAAATCTTAAAATTTTCCTTTTTGTATAACCAGGTAGGTTCCATCCTAAATATTCTTGACTCTGTTCGGTATTTGTGTTGATTACTAAATCCATATGATTGTGTTTTCCAGCATGTAGAAGGTCTAAATTTCACTGCTTACTAGTTAGCGTATTGCGTATTAGATTTTTTCGCACAGATCCGGTCATTCGCCCCATCTCCTGTATGTCAGGCAGATCATAAGATACTATTTCCATCAATATACTAACCAGTTCTAAGTCTCTGAATTTGCCTCTCCCTAACTCTGCAAATATTAGATGTTTCAATGTAGATGGATCAGCCTTGGCACAATCAATAATGTAGTTCACACAGCTTCTATTGTGCAATAGTACCAAGGATTTTAGGCCAAGTTCCAATCTCATGATACGGTGTGGGGTTGCCTGTCATAGATGTAATAAGGTGCGTATAGATTTCATAAAACATTTCTCAAATTCAAGAATGACCTTCTTACTCATTACAGGAGATGCATATAATAAGTACAGAATCAATTTAATTTATAATGCTTTAAGTGATGGGCTAATTGCTTTACCTGCAAACATTTTCATAAATCTCAAAATCAATTTAGTAATGACAATTGATTTTGAATTTTTACTGGCCGAATGACTTCACCAGTATAACGTATTATCAAAAATTACTCCAAGTTAATCGTATTGCTCCACTCCCTCGATTGATGTTACTCCTAGCTACTACCCTTTAGGTTTTAAAGACTGTCCAAAGGTCACAATTTTCATCTTGGACATATTAGCTATCAATCCATTTGCTGGATTGTAGGACTATAATTGTTTCAGTTTATGCTAGAGTCCTTTTGGGGTTAGAGATAGGATCACTAGGTCGTCAGCATATGCTAGGTATGGTATTTTTATACCTCCTAATTTTGGTGCAATACCCATATCAGAACTTAGTGCCATATCTATGTCAGCAATGTAGAGAAAGAATAACAATAGTGCAAGAACACAACCTTGCCTAAGGCCATTTACAGTATCAATTTTTGGTGATAGTGTATTGTCGTGTGCTAATTTTATCTGTAGCCATGTTTCCGAATGCAGGCCGATAATAAAATTCTGAAGATTCGAATCAGTTTCCCATGTTGTAAGTTTACTCCATAGCCTTTGTCGGTTTCCCCTATCAAACGCTGTGGAATAATCCACAAAACAGGCATATATTGTTGTTTTCTGCAAACATGCTTTTTTTTTCCTAACAGAGCCAGTGAAATTATGTTATCAATTGTTAAACACCCTGAACGAAATTCGGTTTGTGTTATTGGTATTAATGATTTTTCTTCTGCCCACAGCCTTAATTTGTTTTGCAAACAATTTCCCTTCGAAGTCCAATAACGCTATTCATCTATAGCTGGACGGATCAGCTTTTGGACCTTGTTTGTATATTGGATGGGCAATCGCTCCTTTCCAGGAAGATGGTATCCTTCCAATCTTGATTACCTGCAAAAACAGCTGTTTTAGCAGCATACTCCAATAGGTTATGTTTAACTTCACCAGATCTATATGGATACCATTTGGTCCTGCTGCCTTAGATGAGCGCGGCTTTATTAGTTCTACTATTTCCTCTGGTGCAGGGATTCTCCACAAATACAGAACTATGTGCAGGAATAGGGGACCTTGGAGTATAGGGACTGAGTCTTCCTACCACCTTAGTACCCACGAGCCCAGGACCGACTAGCTATAGTGTCTCCTAAATTTTGTTTATTTTGTTTGGATAAAGCATTGAGAATAATTTTACCTGGACTAAAAAATAAAAAAGATGTATTATATAACGCAGTCATGCCAGAATATGTTGTAATCACAGTTTCACATTTGTCACCTAATCACTCGAGCGCACCGCCATGCCAACTAAAGCTACAGCACTTATAACAACTTTAATCAAAGAGTAGCCTAGTTCAGGGGTTACCCTCCCTACCTACCTATTACACTTTATTAATGTCAGGTTTGAAATTCCAAACTCTAATGCCCTCAGGGTCCTAATAACACCACGCTAAGATGGCGGCCATTTAGTAATGGGATCTGGCTCAGTCCGGTTTCTATCACCCGTATTATTAAGCAATGCCGGGGAAGCCCTTCTCAGAGCAGAACGGACGCAAGCGGCGTACACACCGGAGCTGGGAAATCTAACCCTTCAACAATCTTGCCGGTAATAAGGGACGCCGAACGTTATCGTAAAGGCTACAGTCATGGCTTATTAGAAAGAATGTATAGAGATGGTAATTCTACCTATACGAAGGAATTGGGCTATTGGCCACTAGTGATTGTAATTTTACCTAACTGAAAGGATCGGGCAGCAGGTTGTTATTCTGCAACCTTACGCGCCATACTAAGAAATAAAGATAAAAGAAAAAGAAAAAGATAAACCACAGGAGACGACATCTCCAGGATTAGTACTCCACTTACAGAAACCCTTTTCGGGTTGGAAGTATCACCGAAAATCAGGTAGGGGACCATACAATGGCCTACTGATACTAACAAATTTATAATGAACGAGCTTTCAAGTATTTGCTGACATGCCCTTACTATGTCTTTTTTGATACATAGAGATCTCAGGACACTGACAATAGGTATCGTATTCTAGATTAATACATGGTATTTCCACCATGTGTACACACATTACAGTCGGCAAGCGCACATGTAACTCTTTTAATATGAGGATGCACTGCTTATAAAGCATTTAAAATATAAATGAGATGGCTGCATGTAAACTAGTGCACCACGCCCACTGAGGAGGATTCCTAATGAAGGAGTCGATAATATCAAAATGTGCTCATGGACATAACGATGGAAAATATTAGCAGCTGGGGATTCTTTCCGTTCTTTCTAGTCCCACACATATGGTGTTGCACTAATGAATAGTGCACTAATGATTATTGCACTACCTGCATGTACGACAACAGTCACCGCATGGATTTCCACGCAGTATTCGCTTCAAACCAGAAATTCACATATGTCACCACAGTCACTCTGACAACATTTTAAAAACATCTGTATAAACTATCAATGTACGCACAAACAAGCACTTGTTTATGTATTCCCTTAGCCCTGAAGAAGTCGCGGGGTAATCCCATGTAACAGCGACGAAACACGTGTTGGCTAAGAAACGAACCGAGCGATGTACAGAACTGACTTCGCTTACAGATGAACCTGAATAAATGACCGCGATAAATACAAGACATGCCGTATTGTGATACATAGATGCTATTTCATGCTTATAATTTTAAAACGTGTGCAGAGGATTTGTTTCTTTATAGCTATAGGGCCTGATTCACAGAACTAACTTACGTCAAAAACGTAAACGTAAACGTAAAGTTAGTACTTTTTAGGTATTCACAGAATACACTTACTCATTTTGGTATTCACAGAATGAACTTACTCATTTCGGTATTCACAGAAGTTAGTAGTCCTAACTTTAGGACTACTAACTTCTGTGAATACCGAAATGAGTAAGTTCATTCTGTGAATACCAAAATGAGTAAGTGTATTCTGTGAATACCTAAAAAGTACTAACTTTGCGTTTACGTTTAAGTTTTTGACGTAAGTTAGTTCTGTGAATCAGGCCCATAGTGTCTCACTTGCTCTCCTACTCACAGAGAAACAAATGATTAGACACCCCAGAACACAACACTCCCAGATCTCTCAGGAATCGCGGTATGAAGACACACCCTTTCGCTCGCACTCTGGTACTTGTCCACAAAAAGATCTGACAGAGACACGAAACAGTTTAAAATATTTATTTTAACTAACGTGCCCTAACATGCAGTATATGTGCCACAACAAGCAGGCAAATGCATAGTACAAATACAGTCAGCGTAGCAGCTAGTCCATATAGCGTGAAGGGAGATGTCATCATAAAAAGACAATGAAGAAGAGACTATAGTGCCTAACCTCCCTCCCCTTGCTAAGAAGAAGTATGATTATATAATAGAAGAACTCTGGGCTTTGTCAGCCGACCCCATACCTTAGCCTGTAGATGGTAGATCTACATCATAGCTGCTGCCTCGCTCTTCTCCCCTGAAAGGTTCCTCTCCAATTGTGTGTTACCTATTCGTGTATCCCACTAAAAACCCAAGTACGTTGTCCAAACAATAGCTGCATCGGTATGTTTTGTCTAAGGGCTAAGGCCTGGCCAGAACAAAATAACAAGTGGCATTGTTGTTCGACCTTGCACATAATGTTCAGTCAAAATCCCAGGAACATGCAGAGAGTGAACACAGCGATGAATTCTCATGTGAAAGCAGCCATAGAAAATATTGCAAAAATAAAGACGTGTAGTAACGTGCGCAAAGCAGCAGGCAAGCTGCAACGTGCTTATGCTAACTTAGTGAAAACGACAATGTCCCTATGGGCCATGTGACACTTCCTCTGTGGTAGCTGGAAACGTTCAATCAACTTTTGGCGATGTGTAATCACAGGTAATAGTTGACTTATACATAACTTTAATGTGAGTTTCCCACTTATTACTCAGGATAAACAGATCGTCTGGCTGCCTACATGAAATTATACCATGTCCCACCAAAGACCAGTATGCTCTTTCATTCCTGGTTAATATAGCATGATATAATTTTGCGTAGGCATTAATCACACTATCCTGCTTTATTTGTAAATTTCTGTTCTTGAATTCTCTCTTTAAGTCTTGTAGTCTCAGATTGCGCTTGTTGATTCCTGAGTCTTGTGTGCAATCATAATGTTTGTTCGGGATTCCTGTAATTGCGCCTCAAGAGTTGATAATATATTTTTTAGTATAGATTGCCAAGCGTCTAACAAGCTGTCCCCAGTTTTTAGTAGCACAATATCCTTTTCAGAACTAGATGTCATGATTCCTTCTAGATTGGATGCCTTCTCTTTTAGCATAATATTCCAAATAAGCTTTTTCCCATTCACAGCGGTCAATCTGCCACTGTTGACCGTTGCATGGGTCTCCCAGTGATCATACTTAATGTTGATGACTAGCCTTTGAGGATCATCCTCACTCTCGAGCCTTGGTATGATAGCGTACTTTTTGCACAGATGGAAATAGGAATAATGCATAAATGTAAAGTCTATGGTGGAAGAAACTATCGGCCCGGGGTAGGTAGATGAGGCTGGTTGATCTTCTGCTAGCCTTCCATTTAGAGTTTTGTATCCTGAGTCTGTCATTAAATCATACACTTAGTTAAGGTACTGATCTTTTTAGGCTTATTCTGTGAAGAAATTATAGCTTGTGGGATAGTATAGCTCTTATCTGGTTCTTCACTACTTGTAGTTTTTCTCGCCGGAGGCAGTAAAGTTTGGTTAAAATCTCCAGTTATAATGACCAACAATTGTTCGTATGCTACCATTATTTGCTCCAGTTTGTCTAATGTTGCCCGATATCTGCACTTATTTTTCACCAAATGGGGAGGGAAATATATATTGATGATCAAGAACTTTGTAGAATTTTGATTTGTTAAAAGAACTGGTAATATATATTCCGAAGATGTTTTTATTTTTTTTGCTTGTCATGCATAGTTTGGTACTTATTGAGACCTCCACTTGGCCTTTCTAAGGCATTCTTTTTGCTTTGATTTCATGTGTTGTATAATTTTGAATGGTTAAATTTGCTGTTTGCCAGGTTTCCTGTAAACATATTACACATATTTTAGTTTTCGATCAAAGCCTGCTATATTCCACGATAGAATGGAGAACTCACTATGTCGAACTTCCCCTACATTAAATTCATTAGGAATACTTCTTGGCCAAGTATGAGAGTTCTGCAACGTTGGTCAGTGGAGTCCATGGTGCCTGAAGACGGAGAATGGAGAACTAAGTAGTCTGCGTACTCACTCGCTCCAGGCGCAGATCACAGGGGCGCCGATGGTGCCTTTGAAGGCAGGTGACCCGTGCCAGAGAAAGCGCCCAAACCGAGGGGCAGTGGCCACGAGGCCGGGCCAAACACCAGAGTCCCAAACCCCCGTGACCTGTTGCAGTCTGCTGCCTCCCCTTGGGGGTGCCCGGCAGTAACGTCCGTGATGTGGTGTGCCCGGGGCGTCTGAAGAGGCAGGCCGGCACTGGTGCGGGAACCCAAACCGAGGGGACCGGGCCTGACCAATCGATCACCATCAGCCAAACGGACCAAAGCTGAGGGCCACTGCGGAAAGCCACTACGGGCAGCACTATTGGTAGCAAGGCAGCATCAGAACTGCAGGGCCTGCAGAGCTGGCAAAAGCATTGCCTCCCAAAACTCAGGAACACAGCGTGTGGTGTCAGCAGTTGGGTTCTGGCAGAGGCAGAGGTGACCTCTGGAGTTGCACTAGATCGATGGTTGAGCAGCTTCTCACCTTGCTCTCCTTTTTGTTTTTCTTTTTTAATTACTGGAGTACTTTCTGGCTCCCCTTACTCCCACTGGATGAACAGGCTGACAAGTGTGGACTACGCGACGAGCCCGCAGTCCACACCTGAACCTAGTCGGGCCGCCTCTGCGGACCGCCTGTGTCTGACACTCAGTGGCCGCCAGCTGGCAGCGGCCGAACTTGTCTTCACCCTTGCTCAGAATCACCAGTCCTGCGACCTACTGGAATTGAAGAAATCACTGGCAGCGGTCGCAGTTCCCAGGTCTCCAGTTGCGGGTGGGGGGCACAACCGGCTCACTCGCTCCTCCACACTAACTCCGCCCCTCACGTTGCATTGCAGTATTGTGAATACCAAAAAAGTACACTTACATATGTGGCAGTTTACCTTTGTGAACCAGGCCCACAGTAAGTGGTTGTTTTCCACTTTTATTAATGAGATAATACAAAGTACGGATGCCTAATCATTGTGCCTGTCTGCCATACAGAGCGTGAGAAGCATACATATGCTTTTAACGCCAAGATTACACATAGTCCTTGGGCATGTGTGCACCACCTTTATCTTAGACTGAGAAAGGTCAGGAGTCTGCTATTGCAAATGCCTCTTCTTCACTCTTGGCTTCAGCAGAAATAGTAGGCAGGTGACAGCAAAGGGAAGAAAATTGGCTAATTTTGTACAATTTCTAGTTTTCTCTATCTTTTAGAAGATAAAGGAATTCTTTCCTTAAAACTCTAGAGCCACTTTAACTTTTATAGTGTGTTTGCTGTATTGTTGTATCTTCCTTTCCAATCCTTTTTTATGTAAAAAGAAAAGTTATTTACAATGGAAACAGAGATGGAGTGGGGTGATGCAGGGGGTTGCAATATCGCAAAAAGGTATGTAGGAAATCAAAGATTGAGGGGAGAGACAAACAGCAATATTTGGAAGCAGAATTGACAGCAATCCCAGCAAAAGGCATTTTGGAGATAGACACGGAAGCAACAAATAATTATTTTTCATTTTGGACATGGACTTGGAAGCAACAACATGAAAGGGATAAACAACTTGTTCCTAGTAACTCCACTTGAATTCCCACATAAACTTCTACATACTGAAAGCAGGCAGAGTTTATGTGTGAAAATTACACAGAATTTCGGAATAGCATATAGGAAAGAACCTGGTAATTCCAGGTCTGCATGTAGTTCATCATTCTGTAACTGAAACCTGTTATTATTTACATAGTAAAGGGATAAAAGTGCAGGCCAAAAAAGGTCTGTTCGTATCCACATTTCCTGTAACGCCCTGTATCAAGCACCTCTTAATCGGGCACTACAAAGGGAAGGAGAAGAGGGCAGAAACGTGGAAGCAGTAAAAACTATTTTGAACAGTAGTGAAGGGTGATCCAGCGCAACACTTAATCAGGGATCAATACTTACAATATTACATACAATGGCCCATACACATTCACCCAAATCCCTGATGCGCTGGGGGTCAAGTTTTAAAGACGTGGACATCGTTTCCTTCACAAATTCATGTTCAATTATTCTAAATACTTAACTAGATCAATATATCAACTCTCTTTCCTGTCGGTCGATGGACCAATTAGTTGAGAAGTTGATGGTAATAGTAGAACTAACTGACTATCTAACCAGCTAAATAATCACAGACTCTCGGTAAGTTTTAAAAGGTTTATCTCAAATAAATGGTTAAATGCTCATCGTATACAGGTCGTAATGCAAACAATGAATCTCACAAAAGGGAGAGAAAATCAATCAGCAATGCAAACAGTATCAAACTCATCAACAATTAGCAATATGCATATGAGGGAGTGGATAGATGAAGAGACATAAGTTTCAGCAAAAATAATGCGAAACAATATACTTGTGACAGAGTGGATAGATGAAGAGACATGAGTTTCAGAGACAAAATTACATTTGCAAATGATTATGCAAATTTCAAGTCGGAAGATAATACAAACCCAAAGATCAATGAAATACCACCTCCCTGGCCAAGGGAGTAGTGGGGGTCTCCTGAGGTAAACAAAGATTTCAGGAACAGGACAGGGCAGGGACCGGAACAGCTAGGCCTCTCTGACCGACGAACAACGACGCATCTCCCCTCTCAATCTCCTACCGCTGCCGCAACCACCTAACCACGCCCCCAAAGGCACTCCAGTTATACCCTAAAACCTACATGTCCAACCCTCATTAATTGAAACATTGCACAGAATTCGACTACTCATTGGATGCTCTGGGAGGTGGTACATCACACCATCATGAGTTCATTCAAAATTGTTCATATTCATTGTTCTACTTCCTTTCCCATCGCGTAATGACTGACTAGTCCATCACTAAGTTCTCAGCCACGTCTGCGAAAGAAGTCGTGGGTCCCACGGCCATTCTCATCTTTTGGCAGGCAATCAATGTTCTCTGTGCTGCATTAGCCTTGAACTAGTGTTCATCATCCGCAGCGCTCAGCACTTCTGTCGGCTTGTCATTTTATTCATTCTTCAGCCCCTCATCTATCTGGACAACTTAAGAGATTTCAGGCCCATTTGACTCACTATGGCAAATAGAACATAAACATTTTTTAATTACATAGTAAAGCATTTTTCACTGTGTACCACCCACTTTTGCACTATTCCCTGTTAATATTCTTCCTAGCATAAGCTTCATGCAAAGCGGCATTATTTATTATCGTTTTTAAAGCAAAAATGCAAAAGGCAAATGCGAGATGCGGCCTAAACGTGCATAATTTCGTTTCTTTTGAAGCGCAATGTACAATGCGGCCTAGTTCTTTCATGCATTAGTTCACATTAGTGCACGCATGCGCAAAGCGGTTTCCCACATGTTCATGTGATTTGCTTATTAATTTTACACCACACACTGCTAGTAAGTATTACGGGGGTGTTAATCCGAGCAGGTTTCTTTTAGCGAAATCCTGCTCCATCAAGGGTGTAAAGAAGTATCCCATGTACTATAAGGAATAAATTACTCTGATTGTATATTGAAACACCACGGAATTCATCTCTGGGTTCCATCACAGTAAAAAGGCATTCAGCTTGTAGCCTCGTTCCTTTAAATTACTACAGAACTTCTCTGAGAGTTGAGATATTCTTATTGCACAGCATTGTGATTATTCCCCTATCTTTCACCCAAGCACATGAAAAAAATTCGAAATCCAAATTAGTCTGCTACTAGGAGAAAAAAACACAAAAAAACTTTTTCCATAAAGTGAACAACGTCTCCGTAAGGCATACGCAGCATTTGTTTGGATAATGTAACATACATTTGTCACTGATTTCATGCTTCATGTGGACGTCTAACTCGAGAATACACAGGAGACTGGTTTTAAATTGTGAATTGAATGCAATGAAAATGTAACAAAATATTAACTTGATTATATATTTTTGATGCAGTATAGGAAAAGCATCTACAATGTACTGTAAGCATGTGATTCTAAGAAAGACAGTAATAGCATTGCCAACATTATTTTACTCGTCAAATGTACCCAGAGCACATAGAAGTCAGGGTTATACAAAACAGAGTGCCGGAGAAACACATTCAGGCAGCATGCTTCATTGTCATCATCATAACCTGTCAGGTCACTTTATATCATTTTAAACGCCAGTTCTCTAGGTCGAAGAGAAACGGATGCAATGGGTTGTCAAACTGCATTGACTGCATTTGTCTTTTCTGCTTTCTTTGCTTGCCCTCTAATCGCAGGAGATGGTTTAGAGTACTTAACCTTTTTGCAGCTTATCTATTTTAGTTTTTATTTGGCTGCAGGCTTGTGTCTCGCAAGCCTTACAAAATACAAAGGGGTAGATTTACGTTCCCTGGCGCATCCCTGCAAATCAGCAGGGATGCGCCAGGGAAGATGCGTGACGCAAGTTTACCCTTGCGCCACCACAGATGTGCCGCATTTACAAAGCGGCGCATCATGGCGCAAGGATAAACAGATGCGTGACGCATCTGTCGGCGGAAGGGTGGCGCAGTACTGGAGTCGTGTCGCAAGTGCGACGTAACTCCAGTACTGCTCAGGGGTGCCCTATACCTAACATGCTGCGTCACTCCTTACGCCTGCTTGAAGCAGGCGTAAGGATTTGACGCAGCAGGGACGTAAAAGTGACTCCGTGAAATCTTGTAGATTTCACTGCGTCACTTTACGGGGCTTCCTTGCGCAGGAACGCCCCCTGCGCCGGCACGCCCACAAGAAACCTGACGCAGGTTTCATGTGGCACAGGGCTTACAACGTGACGCATCTCCCTAGATGCGTCACGTTGTAAATCCCCCGCAGCATGGCGCATGATTTGCGCCGCCGCTGCGTCACAAAAGTGACGCAACGGCGGCGCAAAAGTGGCGTAAGGGGCTTGTAAATCTGCCCCAAAGTGCTGGCAGAAAGAGAAGAAAAATATTCAGCGATTATAAAAAAAAAAAAACAACAGAAACGTAAGAGCAAGCTGATTTCCTCAAGTTTTACAACATATTTAATTTCCAGAAGCTGTGCTGTACTCCGGACATTTGTATATCAGTGTCAGGTATAACAGTGCGTTCGCTGAGTGGAATAACTGGGCACTGATTTCCCTCGTGCCTGTAAATAAGAAACATTGTTAGCAAAATGAAAGATGGAGGTCAATGGGCCATAGCGTCATTTGCAGTTTTAATGATGTGTCACGGGTTAGGGAGAGAAGCAGGCTAAAGCCAATCTTTGCATCCCCTGCAGAAATTAACATTTTAAAATTCGATAGTGGTGTTGATGCATTACACCAGCAGGAGTGCACGTCTTGCAATGCCCTGCTATTCATTTAAATGAGAAGTTAATTCAGGGAAGGGTGGTAACCTATACTGCTCAGAAAAGTAGCACTAATATAATTTCTTCAATAATATCAAATTTTCACAAAAAGATTCAATTCCGGATGCAATACCGCTGCTGTGCTGCAGCATGACGATGGTAATGGTAATTCCTCTGGTTTCAGTTTGTGCATGTGTGATAGTTTTATTATGTGTTTGCCCTGCACAGGCAAGCAATGGTTATTGACCCTTTCTTAACTTGCTCTTAATTCTAGAAAACAACAATTAACACTGAAACAGCATTCTCAGCAAGGTTGTATTGAAAGCACACAAGATAAAAATATTGAGGGGCACATGAATGAAGTATATGCTGCAGGACGCCCCTGCCACACGAAGGTGGGAAAGTCACTCCATATTACTTTGAATAAAAAGGAAATTGGCACACTGTCCTTTTACAAATGAACAGGAGGTTCTAGTGTCCAGTTGTGGCTAGCAAGCTTATGAATTGGCCCTTATAAAATGGATGCGGTATGTCTTCTCATTCCATGTGGTGGTTTGGTGACTGGTGATCTTTTCACACTGATAATAGGGGTCCAGATTGTTCATGGCTCTATTTGTCGTTAGAGTTGTCCTATTGATATTAATTAAAATGTTCTAGCTAGGGCAGCTGAGACCATGATCTTTCTTTAGAAATATGAGAGATGAACCCGTTTTAGTGCTCTGAAATTATAGACGCAGGCAATGGAGTCCAAATGACTTCATCACTTTGGTGAGGAGTTTGTGATATGCACGGTGTTAATCTTTATAATGTCTGTTGAATTAAAATAATCTGTAATTTAAATGTAATAACTAAAGTTAGGCCTGGCATCTTTGGCATGGTTTTTTCTAACTTTTTGCGTTCGGACCTGCTGTTTTTACTGACTTGGTTTTTGCTGCAAAAAAAGGGGTCTGCCCTAATCCCCCTAGAAAGCATCTGGGCCGAAATAATGTACAAAGAACAAAAGGGGATGTCCAGGGATAAATATACACATACAACTATTGCAAAGAGACAAACCAATTGGTCTCATGCATGGAATCCAAGTCTCCACCATAACAATTGTCAACTACTAGAACAACTCATGAGGACGTCCTCAATTCTTTTAACAAATCCATTCTTTTATTTTAGATATGGTTATCTGCATAATTATCAATCTTACACAAAGCAACAGACAATATGTACATCAACACAAAATCAGGACCATACTTTGTTAAGACTTAAATATGAAGAGGAGGAATCTATCAAAATGAACTTTGATTTTTGAATAATTTTGTTACACGCTATATAAGCGATCGAATAGAGAGGGTATATCTCTCTGTCTAGGTAGTGTGTAAAAAGGATTACCTCCCCCTGGATTGTTGTGATATTTGCATCTGTATGCAACCAGGTTAAAACGGATGGGTATTACAAAAAAGTCTTAACAAAGTATGGTCCTGATTTTGTGTTGATGTATATATTGTCTGTTGCTTTGTGTAAGATTGATAATTATGCAGATAACCATATCTAAAATAAAAGAATGGAAATGTAAAAGAATTGAGGACGTCCTCGTGAGTTGTTCTAGTAGTTGACAATTGTTATGGTGGAGACTTGGATTCCATACATGAGACCAATTGGTTTGTCTCTTTGCAATAGTTGTCTGTGTATATTTATCCCTGGATATCCCCTTTTGTTCTTTGTACATGACTTGGTTTTGCTGGCCTTACCCTTAAGGTAAGCCCTGGACAGCCCCAATGGCAGGGTGCTGTGTATTTAAAAGGTTGGACATGTACTTTTAAGGTCTAAATGTCCTGGTAGTGAAAAACTCTTTCATTCATTTTTCACTACAGCAAGGCCTATCTTTCTCATAGGAGAACATTGGAGTTGCCTTAATACATTTTATAAGTGTAATTTCCAAATGGGAAGAGATTACTTGTTCATGTTTGGTGTCTCTGAAATCCTAATTTAAAAGCCTAACTTATGGTGAAGTTGGATTTTAAAATACAATTCTGAAAAAGCCACTTTTGGAAAGGTGGCATTTTCTTCCCTTAGCCATTTGGTGCCGGCAGCCAGTCCCTGGGTCACATGACTGGGTGTATTCCTTTTAGACAGCAATACTCAATGGGATCTTAGGTGTGAATGGATGGGTGATCACTGACAGGATGGGAGGGAGGAGTTGAGCCCAGTCTCATTCACACCTGATTACACTGTGTCCTGTCTCCACAGGAAGCTCTGCATACCCCCTGTAGTTAGTCTCAAGCCAGGGCAGGGAAGGCAGGGCATCTGTGTACTTCAAAGGCATGCCTCTAGAAGCTTCTCCCCACTTCAAAGGCACAACTTTGTATAAATGAAGGACCTCAGACACCACCACTTCAGTACACTTCTGGACCTGTGGATACTCTGCCAGGAAGAAGGACTGATGTGCTGCTACAAGGACTGCCACTGTGCTGGATTGCTACACTGAAAGAATTGCTGCCCTACCATGCTGACCTGCTGCCTGCTGTCCCCTTGCCTGGGTGAGAAGGACTGGACCTGCATCACTTGAACTCAGAACCCAGAGTGACTCCAATGGCTAGTTGGCTGGCCTCCTGATGTGAAGCCTCAGTTACATAACAGGCTTCCAACAGCCTTGCATCTACACCTGGACTCTGCCATCTGTGAGTCCTCCCTGCCAGGTGGTGCGACCCCAGTCCTGGACCCTTGGAAGTGGTCCTAAGGTGCTCTGCCAGCCTCAGTGGATCCAGCGAAACCAACACATCTCCTCTACTGCGCAGTACAAACCTGAGCAGAACCGACGCATCACCTTGCTCAATTGATGGAAACCTCCACAGAAGATCTGCATCACATCACAGCCTGAAGCTGCATTGAAACCTCTGCCGCGCGACACATCCCTGGCACAGGCTCTTTCATCTCTCATTGATGGCAGCCTCGGCGAAGAGACGTGATTCTGCATCGCAGCCTAGCCCCTCTTCTGAACTGACGCTTTCCCATGACTTCGCGACGCATCCCAATACCAGACTTTGCATTGCGAGCCCGTCTACGGGATCCTCTATGCCTACGCAACAGGACCTCACACTGCAGCCTCGTTGTGTTTCAGTACTGATGCATCGCCTTGGCTGTGCAATGCATCATTGGCAGGGAATATATGCAATGTTCTGCAACCCAGGATTTAAGGTACTCCGCTCAGCAGGCCTAACTGGGTCCCTGTAGCCAGCCTGCACTCCATCGCAGTTGGCCTGAAATGTTGACTTTGTCCCGGTCCGGCACTACCAGAAATCCAGTTGGTGCTTTACGCCTTTTGGCACTATTTTCTTGAATAACATTAAAATTCAATATCTCCGGTTTTACGAATTGAAGTTTTGTCATTATGGTCTTGTTTTATTAAGCTTGATTTCTCTAACCTGAGAATCTTTTTTGTGGTGTTTTCACTGTTTCAGTCTTTGAAGTGTTAAGCAAATACTTTACACATTGCCTCTCAATTATGTCTGGCTGCTTTGTGCCAAGCTACCAGGGGATTGAACACAGGTTACTTGGGCGTTTGCTTGTGCCTTACCCTGACTAGGATTGTGGCTGCAGCTTGACCAGGGCTCACACCCCAATCAACCAGTAACCCGATTTTTTACATTGGTGATCAGCAGTGAGGATAGGACTTGTGTTTGTGTAGTGCCTTACAGTGATTTGGTGTGCACTACCATCCCATATCTTAATTTCAAGTTTTAAATTCTCCCTAATTGCCCATTTTTCTTTTTCTAAGTACATTCTTATTCTACCTGTCTGATTGTGTCTCCAGCCTCACCTGCAATGATGGAGTTTGACCTTGCCAACGTGGAGGGCTACACTTTGGCTAAGCTCAATGAATTTTGCCAGGAGAGGGGTTGCCCACCAAGAGGGGTATCAAGAAGGTGCAGTGTTAAAAGGCCCTGAGGGCATAGGCAGAGGCCCACCAGGTGCCATTCACAACAGATGACCAAGAGAAAGAGGAGGATGAGGAAAGATCAGAGCAGGACCTACAGGAGGGTCTTGAAATGCAAACTGTCGCGGAGGGGGGGGTAACCTACTCCCAAGATTGGAAATCCCCTCCTGTGCACGGAGCAGTGTGTCCTCTTGCAACATGTCCCCAAAAGAGCTGGAAGAAAGGAAGATGGAGAGGGAGTATAGCCTGGAGATGAACAATCTTAAGATGGATGAAAATAGACCAGCCATGAAAGCAGAGCAACAGAAACTGTCCGTAGAGGAGAAGAAATTGATGTTGGCTCATGAACTGAGTCTTAAGGAGCTGGACCTCAAGGCCAGGCAGGCTGAGTCAAACAGTGATGGTGGTAGCAGTTCTACAGTGCTCTCTGGAGGCAAGAGGAGAGGGTACATATTCCTAAAGGTCTGGTGTCTGGCTTTTTTGTCGGAGAGTATATTGACAAGTGGTTTGAGGCCTATGAGGTTGCCTTATAGATGCACAAGATTTCTGAGGAGGAGTGGGGTGCTAGTCTTAGAAGATATATCCCTAGTGAGGGGAGGGACACTTTAATGGCACTAGAAAAAAGAGACAAGTTGAGCTATCCCCCATGAAGGAGGCCCTCATCCGGAAGTATGCTCTCATCCCAGAGAAATACAGACGGATGTTTAGGGACAGTCATAACTGGCCCAACACACCTGGGTGGAGTGTGTGGATTAGTTTTGCAAGGAACAGGATGGTTGGGTGAAGGGCAGTGAAGTAAAGGATTATCAGGGTCCTTACAATTTGATTGCAAAGGAGCATGTGTGTTGGCTTTGTTTTGCATATCTGCACCAACACCTGATTGACAGCAAGCTATTGGACCTCAGGGAGCTTGCTAGGGAGGCAGACCGCAGGGTATATAATCAGGGTCCATAAGAAGGTATCTGGGGGGATCACCACAAGGGTGGCCAGGGTCCCCATCAGAAGAAGGAGGGGGGACAAACATAAAAACAAGGAGTTCTCTAAAGGACCCCAAAATAGTTCCACAGGTCAGGACTCCCATCCCCCAATTGAGAAAAATGAAGAGATGGTTTCCTGACAGTAAGTCTTCAGAGAAGGCACTCCCCTAGTGCTATTCAAGGGGGATGATAAGTGTCCCCATCCCCCCCCCCACTGGAGGGTAGTCACTGGGGATAGCTAGTGTAGTGCTTGAGGAGGAGTTGGTTCCAGTTACTGGGGGACAGAGTAGAGGTTACGCTAGTGTCCCTGGGTGACCGAGAGATTGTTCAGTGAACTCAGATGACTAGTAATACTAGGAAATACAGGCAGCGGGTCACCGTCAATAGGCAGAGGATGGAGGCTCTGAGAGACACTGGAACCAGCATGACAACCATCACATCAGGGGTGGGCGGAACTTGCAGCATATGACTCAGCGGAATTCTGCGGAATTACATAAAAACTCAACGAGATTCCACAAAGCTTCGCCAACGAGAGGAAATAGGCACGTTGCGCTACACGTGCCATGATTTAGTACTGGAAGCATGTTTCACATTGAAAAATAAGCACGAACAACACCGTGCAGTGCACCAGAGGGTGCAGCTACTTGAGTTGCTGCTCGAGTAGATTTTCTACTCGAGCAGCAGCCTTCAGACAGCAAACAGTTGCGACTGTCCGCACTAGAAAAGTCTTGCCGGATGCACTCCTAGGAACCGTAAATCATGCTAAGGGACACCAAATCTTCTTGCGCTAGCCAACTTACTGTTCTGGAGCTGTGCATGAGAAAAAATTCCACCATGCAGTGATTGGCAGAAATTTGGGTAGAACCCTGTGTTACAGGAGTAACATGGTGTCGCCAAAATTCCACCAATTTTGCCGGAAGAATGGAGTATTTTGCTCACCCCCTATGTGAGATGTCATCTGGTGACCTCAGAGCAGGTGGTCCCTAATGCATTCTACCAAGTTGTTGCAGCTGACAACCTTGAGAGTCACTATCCAGTGGCTCTGGTTCCCTTTGAGTTGGGGGCATAGCTGTGAGTCTGTCCATGCCTGTGGATTGTCTGCTTGGCAGTGACCTGGAGCATACCACCTGGAAGGTGGTGGAGCTCAGGTCTCACTGGGAGATGTTAGGGTTGCCTGAGCGGGTGTGCCTGACCACACGGTCCATGGCATGCCCGAGAGAGTAATCAGATGGGCCTTA
The DNA here is from genome assembly GCA_963921515.1 of Calotriton arnoldi. NCBI lineage: Eukaryota > Metazoa > Chordata > Amphibia > Caudata > Salamandridae > Calotriton > Calotriton arnoldi. The sequence continues at coordinate 395,905 of CAWUFW010004311.1, read as the reverse complement.
AGCCCGGAAGAATGGCCTAGGTACCTGCCAAAAAGAAGAAGGGCAAGGGGTGCAGGAAACTGCTCCTGAAACTCTCATGGTCTGGGAGGAGCCTGAACCTGAGGGGGACACCACAGACCCTGCAGGGGAGGATGTTGCTGCCCTGGGAGGCCTGCCTGAGCTGGCCAACTGGCAGAAGGAAGGAGGTCCCACCAAGGAGGAGTTCTGCAAGGTGCAGAGGGAATGCCCTACTCTTTTAGGCCTGAGGCAGCAGGCCAAGGCCCAGGCAGCTAACGACACCTCTGGTGATCACCTGATTTACTGGGAGAATGGACTCCTGTATAGTGAGCTTAAGGTTCCTGAGCCTAGTGCAACCCGTGTCTTGGTTGTCCGCCAATCCTACAGGGCCTTCCTACTGAAGCTGGCTCTTGATGTACCCTTGGCAGGTCATTTGGGGGCAGTACAAGACCTTTGACAGGCTTGTCATCCACTTTTACTGACCTCAAATGAGTAGGTCCTGGTATTGCCCTACACTCGCAAACATGGTGTCAGGTACTAATGGGGGAACTCAGGGCCTATCTTCAGTAATCTCTACGGAAAATGGCTTGAAGCAAGGTTGCCTATTAGCACCTCTACTGTTCTCTCTATATGTAAGAGATCTACCGGATTGTTTTCCTTAACGGAAGGGGACGCGCCAAAGATAGGTGGCCGCTCCTTTCCTTGCCTTATGTACGCAGACGACATTGTAATTATGGACCTGACCCCTATTGGTTTAAACAAAAAATTGTCACAACTACAGAACTATACGTCTGCACAATTTCTGAAGATAAATGTTTCTAAAAGTAAGGTTTTGGTTATGAAACGAGGAAAAAATAGAAAAGTTTGTAATTTTAATTGGAGAATTGGTCCCGAAAAATTGGAGATTGTAGATTCTTGCCTTTATCTGGGGAAAGTTATTTCAAGTAGTACAAGGATTAGTCCCCATATTGAACATAGCTCTTGTAAAGCGACATCGCATGCAAATGGCCTACGCCTATTTTATAGTGCTATGGGTCGAAGACATTTCTCACATCTGCTTTTAGTTTTTAAAGCTAAAATTCCTCCCATCTTGTTATACGCAATTGAATCCATACCAGTAAGTGAATGGTGCTTCTTGGATAAGATCGAAGGCCAAATCTTCCGTAAATTATGTAATTTTAATACTCTTGTCCCAATAGCCGCCATTAGGCTAGAATTTGGCTTGGTAAGTTCTTTTTTACAAGGTTTAGCTAGGGTAATACGTTGGGGCTACCAGCTAAAGAACAGTGAACCTTTTTCACTGAGGAGTTTTATGCGACAGGAAATTTTTTCAGGACAAATGTATAAATACTCTTTTTCTAGCGATTTCTTCTTGGCACTGCAATATTTTAATGTGCAAGAGGATTTCATGCTCTCCTTCTCTCTCACAGAATTTAAATCTTTTTTAAAGATTTCAAGTGGCGTAATTAGTTATCAGAGAGATGTCATTATATGTAGAGCAAGGGCCAGACTGGAAACAATAATCAAGGATTCTTCCCCAAGAGTTCCTCAGAAGTACCTCTCCTGGAATTTAAGCCACGGTATTCGCCGGTGGCTCACCCTCTGTCGTATGAACCTTTTACCACTAAACGACTTAACGGTAAATTGGTCACTTAATAGGAAAGGTGGAAAAAACTGCAACTTTTGTAATCAGGGTATTCAGAACCTTGATCATATTTTGTTTGTATGTCCGGCTTTGACTTCATCGCGATTCAGGTGGCTCCGACCAATGTTTATCCAGAATGGTATTAAAAATGTTTCGGCTGCTCGAGAATTTTTGTTTTGTCCAAAAAATGAAATAGTATGCATAAAACTTTTTAACTTTTTTAGGGAATTTATGAATATATTTTACATTTTCTTAATTAGTCTCTGAGTATGGTTGGCTATGCATTTAATTAGTTTTCTTATTATATTGCCTTCAAAATTCCAAGCTCTTATGTCTCCTCGACCTTTTGTATTTATTTCTCACCTGTGGAAAATATATACTTATGATTGTTGTTAACTTATCGCTGTTTGCACTAAATTAGGTTGTATCTATCTTAAATAAGTCCTAAGGGAAATGATTTTGCTGCTTTATGATGCACTTTATATAAAATATATGGTGCTGCTATGGTATGATAATTTTATCCAAATTGTACTTATACTTAACAGGTTTTGATCCTTTCCCGTCTCAGTATAGGATGTAACTTTACGATTGCTGCTATGTTGTTTCTGCTATATGATGCACTTTATTTAATAATTTGCCATTGTTGCTGCTATATGATGCACTTTATTTAATAATTTTCCGTTAGATGAAATTGCTTCTTTATGTTATTCTATCAAATTGCACACGTTTTAGAATGTTATACTGTGTCATTCTCCATTTTCCTCTACTGGACGGCCCCACTGCTGCCTAAAGAAGCCCCCAGAGTCGATTTCGTAAATCTTTGATGTCTTTTGATGATCTAAATCTGTACAAATTGATGTAGCGATATAGATATAATGGTTTTAATGAAGTGTATTCTATAATTATTGTTGTTTTTTTAATATGACTGTCTATGTACGTCTTAAGTGGACCTCATTAGAGATCCAAATTCTTAATAAACATATTGAATTGAGTAGGTCCTCAGATGCGTTCTGCAGGTCCAGTACTACCTGCCAGGCCAGTGCTAAGTCAGGATGGAAGTGCAAGGCCCCCCTGTAACCTTTTCCTGTCATTGGCATGCCCTTTAAAAGGATGGGTATCGATATTATTGGGCTTCTGGACCCCAAGACAGCCATAGGCAACAGGGTCATCCGGGTCTTGGTGGAGCATGCCACCCGGTACTCAAAGGCTATCCCTCTGAGAACCGTGACCGTGCCTGCAGTACCCAGGGCACTGAATGGGATCTTTACATGAATATGGTTCCCCAAGGAGGTGGTGTCAGACCGGGGTACCAACTTCATGTCAGGGTACATGAAGGTCATGTAGAAAGAGTGTGGAGTAACCTAAAGGTTCTCCACTCTTTACCACTCTCAAACCAATGAGCTGTTGAAAGGTTCACCAGGAACCGAAAAGGCATGATACTGGGCCTGTCAGATCCTGTGAGGTGGAAGTGGGACGTCCTCCTGCCATGCATTTTATTTGCCTAGAGGGAGTAACTGCAGAAGGGGGTTGGCATCAGCCCCTTTAAACTTCTGTACGGGCACCCTGTGAGAGGAACTCTCAGTCTGGTCAAGGAGAGCTGGAAGTAAACTCCCAGGAAGGCCCCCAGGATGTGGCCAGCTACATGAAGCGCTTCTGGAAACAAGTACAAGATAATTTAGAAGCCAGCCAGGAGGACATAAAATAGCAGTAAGACCAGAATGCTACTCTGGTCGAGTTTCAGTCTGCCCAAAAAGTGTGGGTTATGGAGCCTGTAGAGCCCTGGTCCCTACAAGACCAATGGTCTTGGCCTTATGAGGTGAATGAGTGATGTCACCTACCTGGTGGACCTCAAGACTCCCAGGAAGTTTTTAAGGGTGCTGTATGTCAATCGCCTCAATATGCGCTTTGAGAGGTCTGAGGTAACCATGCTCTTAATCACAGATGATGGGGTGAAAGAGGAAAATGAACCTCTCCCCAACTTTCTTTCCTCCAAGGAGCGGGATGTAACAGTGGATGGTGTCAGCCTCTCCCCTTCACTGACCCTAAAACAACAGGATGAGGTCTCTAAGATGCTGGAGTTAGGGATTATTTAGCCCTCAAACATCCCTTGGTCCAGCCCACTGGTGGTGGTCCACAAGGCTACCCCACCAGGTGTCACGCCAGAACTCTGGTTTTGAGTGAACTACAATGGGCTCAATGCGGTCACCAAGACTGGCGCACACCCCATTCCCAGTGCTGATGAGCTCATAGATCGGCTAGGAGCTGCCAAGTTCTTCAGCACATTTGATTTAACATCTGCATACTGGCAGATTGCCTTGACCGAGGGGGCCAAAGAGAGGTCTGCATTCTCTACCCCTGAAAGGTACTTCCAGTTCTGGGTAATGTCCTTCAGGTTGAAGAACACCGCAGACACCTTCCACAGATTGGTCATCCAGGTCCTGGCTGGGTTGGAGAACTTTAGTGCCTTCTATATGGATTACATTGCGGGATTCAGTTCTACCTGGGAGGACCATCTGTGCCACCTCAGAGAAGTGCGTTACACTTTGTAGAGGGCAGGCCTGAGTATCAAGGTAAATAAGTGCCAGATAGGGCAGGGGTCAGTGGCCTACTTGGGTCTCCAAGTGGGAGGATGCAAGGTGCAGCCCCTGCGAGCCAAGATTGAAAACATTCTGGCTGAGGAGCCCTCCAAGACTCAGACAGAGGTGAGGCTTTTTTAGGCCTTACCGGCTTCTGCAGGAGATTTTTCAAAGGGTAGGGCACCATTGTTGCGCCCTTGATAGAGCTGACTTCCAAGAAGCAGCCATGTCAGGTGATCTGGACAGAGGTATGAAGGAGGCCATATGAACAGCACTGGTGCTCAAGGCCCCTGACTTCTCCAAAGAATTCATTGTGCAGACAGACACATCAGAGCATGGCATAGGGTCTGTGCTTTCACAGCTGAACAAAGAGGACCTGGATCATCGGTAGGAGGTTACTTACTCTAGAACAGAAGTGGAATGCAATAGAGAAGGAAGCCTTTGCTGTGGTCTGGGCACTAGAAAAGCTGAGACCATACCTGTTTGGTGCTCACCTCTGGGTTCAGACAGACCATAGACCCCTCAGATGGTTAATGCAGATGAGGGGTGAGACTCCCAAACTGTTGAGGTGGTCCATCTCCCTACAGGGAATGGACTCTATGGTGGAACAACATCCTTGAGCAGACCACACCAATGCTGATGGTCTCTCCAGGTTCTTCTGCCTTAGTGAAGAGAACTCCCAAGGGGTTGGGTAGTTCTCCCCACTTTCAGATGGCGGGGAGGTGTTAGAGCTGGCATCCTTGCCATGGTTTCCCCCTAACTTTTTGCCTTCAGATCTCCTGTTCTTGCTGCCCTTGTTCTTGCCGGCCTTAGGACTCTCCACACTTTACCAATGCTAAACAATGCTAAAGTGCTTGTTCTCTCTGCTCAAAACATGGTAACATTGGCTTATACACATTTGACATATTTAAGTTACTTATAAGTATAAGTGCACTACATGTGCCCAGGGTCTGTAAATTAAATACTACTAATGGACGTGCAGCACTGACTGTGCCACCGGCTTAAGTAGCCCTTTTAAACATGTCTCAGGCCTGCCATTGCAGAACCTGTGTGTGCAGTTTTAAACTGCCATTTCGACCTGGAAAAATGCAACTATTGTCAGGCCCAAACCTTCCTTTTTAATTCATATGTCACCCCTAAGGTATGCCCTGGTCAGCTCCAAGGGCAGGGTGCAGTGTATTTAAAAAGGTGGACACGTGCTTTTACATTCTACATGTCCTGGTAGTGAAAAACCCTTCAATTGTAAGGCCTATGTCTCGCGTAGGATAACATTGGAGTTGCCTTATAACATTTTATAAGTGTAATTTCCAAATGGGAAGAGATAACTGGTTAATGTTTGGTGTCTCTAAAATCCTAATTTAAAATCCTAACTTATGGTGAATTCAGATTTTAAATTGCAATTCTAAAAATGCAATTTTTTGCAAGTTGACATTTTCTTCCCATAGCCATTTGGGGCCTGATTCACAGAACTAACTTACGTCAAAAACGTAAAGTTAGTACTTTTTGGTATTCACAGAATACACTTACTCATTTTGGTATTCACAGAATGAATTTACTCATTTTGGTATTCACAGAATGAAGTTACTCATTTTGGTATTCACTGAATGAACTTACTCATTTTGGTATTCACAGAATGAACTTACTCATCCTAACTTTATGTCCGCACTCGGGCCGGACATTCCGGGCCGGAGGCGGAGATTCCGGGCCGGAGGCGGAATCTCCGCCTCCGGACCGGAATCTCTGCTTTCGGCCCGGAAACTCCGATTCCGGGCCGGAAAAACAGCATTTTGGCCATCTGAGTATTTCAAGTGCCTACCATCCCCCACCATGCTCCAGCTGTAGTCAATTAAGACTAACTGCAAAACCAGCACCACATAAAAGCAGCACACATTCAAAGACCAGGTTTGGCCACAGAGAGTTCCTGTTTGCTTTGCTGTTCATCGCTACTGCAAAATGTACACACTGAGGAGGAAGAAGAACTTCACAACTGAGGAGACCACCATGATTGTGGAGTTCATTGTGAGGCACCACAAACGCCTACATGGTCTCCCACCTTACTGCACCAGTGGCAGACAGAAGGCAGCTGTCTGGCAGCAGTTAGCCACTGCTGTCACAGCATTGGGGGAGGATGTGCGCACAGCCCGTGAAATAAAGAGGAAGTGGCAGGATGAAAAGAAGAGTGCGAAGGAGAAGTACTCCAGGATCGAGTTAAACAGAGTTCTCCCTGCCTCACAATCTGGACCCCGCCTACGTCTCACACCACTAGAGGAGGATATCATCAATACAATCCACCCCCACATGCTCCATGGGCTGCCTGTGAGTGTTGTCCGCAATGTGGCACTAGGTAAATGGGATGACAAGAACAAGTATACAAAATGTATGTCTGTGTCGCACTGCCATTGTGAGTAAGGAAGTTGTCCAAAGTTCATATACAAATATAGTCAGTCAGAGGCTCATGTGTTTCTCTCTGTATGTTGCACCACAAGTCCCAGAATCCTTTGTATGTGAAATGGAAAATCCCTTTCACACTATTAAATACAAAGGCCCAGAGGCCCAGTACTGATGCCGTATGTATATATCTAACACCATTAAGTAGCAATTGTCAAAGCGCCCCTTCCACTTATCCAGATGCGGCTGGGTCAGTCAAGAACGTAAGGGGGTGGGGGTGCGGTGCAGAGGCAAATCAACAGACAACAGAATAGAGAAAATAACTATAAAATATCCTACAAAAAACTCACCTTGGGCCTACCAAAATCACATAACTGAAGGTGAGAGAATCCTCATTTCAAAATATTTCATTGCCATATCCCATCGTTACATTTCCACCCTGCCACGCCATCACATCACCAACCCACCACTGCTCCTACCTGCACCGGCTGTGGCAGTACTTCACAATACTGTTAGCATGCAGAAGAGATGAGGAAATGTCTGACAAGTTCCACATGTACATTGTCCATGTGTTGATTTTTCTCTCTTCTCACCCATTGACACATTCAGCCAGAGTACAGACAACCACAGTAGCAGAGGTCCCTGCATCTTCTGGGAGTAAACATCATCCAGAGCAACGTAGAGCACACTCACCAACTGGTAAGTCAAACTTGTCAGGAGATGGTCAAAATGCGCACATAGGCAGCAGACAACAGAGGGAGATACATAGTGTCTGCATCTCAAAGCAACTGGAGAGGAAAAACTAGCCTTACAACTATTCGAATTCTCAAAGGACATTTACCTTTACCAAACTATATCTGTGAATAGCAAAAGACAAAACATAACATATCTAGGCTCATCATATCATTGTGTTTATAGAACATTACATGTAGTCCACCAACAGTTCCAGGCCTGGGAACTCGATCGTGGAATTGAGTGCCAGTGCAAGTCTAAATGTATCCACCTCTAGATTGCAATTATTTTTGTAGCCTAAATCAAAAAACCTATGAGAACAAATATGACAATGATGAACAAGAAGTGAGATTCAAATATCAGGATTGAGAATGCGTCCACTGTCCAACTTAGAATGTTTCTTTTCCATACATGAATTTGTCAAGTCCAACCAGCTGGTCATAGATGTCATAATTGTATGGTATGTCTATTGGTCCATTCACATGATAGTGGACCTTACTTCAGGAAGAGTTGTTGTGTCAATTTCATAGACGTTGTTACTAGGCAGTGGGGCCATAATAAGTTGGATGTGGGATCTCTCATGATAATTTGTGGTAGATACTGCTGCAACGGTAGGGCCCACACTCCTTGTGCTCATCCTTCCTGCCCCATATTGAGTGCATCACATGTGGCAGCCGAAATGTAAAGTTGCAAACACACTTATCATTGTAGGTCCAATGATGTCCTCCCAGAGTCCAAGACACACATTGACTTCTGCTACAAGGTTGGCTGTGACATCTGGTCGGGGACCACACACTGGGCCGGTGCAGGGCCATGGTAAGTAAACCCAGGAACAATGAACCTGAATGCTCATGCTCATGAAATGTGCCTTTAATCTCCGCTGTATGTTGTATGTGTTTCACATAACTGTTGTCCTGCATCACAATATGCCTACATATGGCATTGAACCATATACCAGATCACACCATGGTGGCTAGTAAAAGGATGTCACAAAACATATGACAAGTGAGTATAGAATGGACATAAAAATAGTATAAAGTGTCACATGAAGTGTGCTAGACACAACTGGATCATAATTCAATGATATGAAAACTCCCTAGCAGAATTCCAAGGGACAAAACAATTTGAAATTGGTGTGGATGATGCTAGCACTGATGCCAGTTCTTTACGTTTGTGATGGATGTATGGGCTGCCAAGGTGAATCTTCAGGAAGTCACATTTCAAAATCCCTTGGCTGAAAGACCCAAACAAAATCCAGTGTAGGCGTCAACCATTGAAGATTCACAACTTACCCACAATGTGGTATCCTAGTCAAATGTTGCACTCTGCTTGCCTCCTCTTCTACTGTATCCACCTATATAAGTGAGTGTATGATATCTGAGGGAAGGATGTCTGCTGTACAAGACCTCATCCGTTGTCAGCTTAGTTCTACCATGATGTAGGAAATGGATAATGGGAACAGAGGACACTCCAAGGATGAACATAACAAATGTGTGATCTCTCAATCCAAAATGAGCTTTGTGACTCCATTGTTAGGGAAGCACAAATGACACACAAAAGGTACCTGACTATTGCACATCTCATATATGAACTCTGCAATGCAATGTTTGAACTGATGTGCAAATGTGAAACTGGTCAACAGACAACATCATACTCATGAGACATATTAGTCTTAACGGTGAAGGTGTAAGCAATGTAATGCGGTGGCGTCCTGATCATTTCTCCCCTTCCTTCCTATATCAGTAACCTTCTCATATATGTTTGTCTGTTAATGTGCCATCTCATTGATGTCAGTGCTGAGTGGAGGTACAGCTGCCAATTGCTGCATGTGAGCAGGGGCCCACATGTAAAGTCCATGAGGTAAACATGCTGCACATTGTCCAGGAATATCCTATCAATGGTCATTGAGAATGACATGTACATGTTAGCTCATAGCTACCATCTGGTGTACTGAAATATGGATATGTATGTCTCATCACAGCTGCTGACAGGATGAGACCAGTGCAGCGTGGAATGCAAGACATCCTGGCTGCAGCAGTGAAACCCTCTCGCACATGTACATCAGGTAAATGTGGTGTGAAGTGTTTCCCTATCAAAACCATGACAAACATCAAAATCCCCTTCTACATAGAACCTGCAGTTGTTGTTGACAAAGTTTTATCCATATCATAAGTGTCACATGTGCCTGTTTGTAAATTTGTAATGCAGATGATTGACATTTGTGTCACTTCCCTCTACAGCTGCTGGATTGGGGAACGCTTCGTCAACAGTACCTATGAGGAGCATGGTTCAGCAGTTGACATCAGGGAGGATTGCAGAAGGACACAAAGCTGTGGATGGAGTTGGTAAGTTTGCTTTATCAGTGTACATCTCTGTTTCACCCCTCAGTGCTATTGTGTGAGCTGTCACCTGTAGGGGTACCCAAACCAGGTCACATGTGTGTCATCTGTTGATGCAAAGTACAGTAGAACCAACCCTTGTGTTGCACCACATCTCATACTAGGTCAATTACTTATCCTGTTGCAACCTCTGTGTTCCAGGTAATGATGACGATGAGGAGGATGGACCTTCCACCAGTTTTAGGCGGCGGGCAATCAGAGGTGAAAATCCACTGCTCCTACAGGCAGTGATGTCAGCTGCAAGTACTGTGCAAGAGGAGGAGGAGGAGGAAGTACCTGGGGAGGATGAAGTATCGGACGATAGTGACTGTCTGTTCATCCCCTCAGAGGATGAAGAATCTGATGCCATGGACAGTAATTTTCCCACATCGCCGACATTTAGCAAGGCCTCACACCCTCCGCCCAGCAAAGTGTGTCAGCCTCCTCCAATGAAAAAGATTGCCTGTCCACAGCATAGAGATAACCAGCCACAGCTCACCCACATACCAACACAGACCTCACTACCTCACAGCCCTCATATCCGGGACAGGCATGGTGGTTCCCCTACACACTCCTCCCCGTACAGTGTATCCCAGGCATCACCTTCACCATCTGAGGGAAGTACCAACCCTGTTGTGGTGCAGGTCTCCCCTGGGCACCATTCTCCTGTCCACAGGCTTCCACATGCTAACACCCCCCCTGCTGTTGGACCTGGCGCTCTCATCCATGGCCGACCCCTGCAGAGAGGGCCTGCACATGGCTGTGGTGGCCAGTGGGAGCAGGACTTCTTCAAATAGCAGACAGATGTGAGGCAGGACATTCGTGCCATAGGGGCCACCCTGTCAGACATGTCTGAGGCCCTGCGTCAATTCCCTCAGGTGGTGGACAGACAGACCCATGTTTTGGATAGGTTGGATAGAACTTGGCAAGACATGTCCAAGAATATCAGAGACATGATATCTTTCCAAAGGGAAGAGAGTTTAAGACACCATGCCTTGGCCATGAAGATGATGGACGGCATGATGAAAGTGATCCAAAGTCTCCCTTCACGGTCAACGCTGGGAGGGAAGCTATCACATCTGCCTACAGCACATCACACCCACACACCTGGACCACAAACTGCACAGGACCACAGCAAGGATACACACCCACCACCGCCCCATCCAGGCACTCCCACCACCTGCACATCCACCCCCACCCCCTGAACAGGCACTAACACCACCTGCACAACATCCCCCTGTCCATGCACATACACCAAGTGTACAGACACAATCTGCCCCTGCACATGAACTTCACCCTGTACAGGCACATGCACAAGACTAACCTGCACCTCGCCATCAACCCAGACTTAATCCCTCACAGCGGTCATAACCCCCGAAATTGCGAAGTCACAAGCACGATCCCCAGTGATCACACCCCAGGAACTGTTTTGACCAGTGTGAATATGTGTCACTAAAAAATAAATCTGTTCCCAAGTAAAAACTCTGTGGCGTATCATGTCCTGATAGGCTAATGTTCACCAAGTTAGTTGGCGTAGAGATGAGAGGATGTATGTGTGTGTGTGACACATGTACAAGTGTAAACCCATCATTGCAGCAAGCCGTCATGTGCTGGAGCAGATGACTACCAAAATACATGGGTATATTTTGTAAAAGACATTCACAAGGAAGCCAAACAAGATAGGGAAAGTATGAATTAAAATAAGTTTTTATGTAAAAAATATGTGGGGTTAGAAAAACAACAACAGTCCGTCTGGAAGGGAGAATGGAAAACAAATGATGTCCTTACTGCAGAAGGAGAAGGGAACTTGGATTGGGGTGGGGCAACATAACTATAACACGTCAGGGAGCGTCAGGGAAACCAGTCTATTTACAAGGGGAAAAGTAAATCATTGTCCACAAAGAAAAATCTGTCCAACTGTTCAAGTGTCCTTCGGGTCATCCTGTAGGACCACAATGTCCAGATCCTCTGGGTCCCATGCATGCTCCTGGCTGGCCGGTGCATGGACAGGCACCACACGGGGTCGGGACACACGAAGAGTAGGGGGGAAAGAGTGTGGGGCAACGGACAGGGGGAGACATTGACGGTGGTGTGGGAGGGAAGCTGGGACACAACAGATGACATGGCTGCACTCAGGGAATTGAAACTGGCAGTGAGGGTGGCCAGAGCTCTTAACATTTCCTCTCGCATCATGGGCACTTCTAGACACAATTGCAGCAAGATGCAAGAGGACATGTCTGGCTGACCCTCACATGCCCACATCAAGTCATCTGGTACAGCCACAGATGGAACAACACAGGGAGGGTTTTGGGACACACGTGGGGGGTGTGGTGCCTCAGGTTCGGAGCCAATGTCGGAGTCGACCTGGCAGCTACGATGAGGGGGACAGATTGCAGGGGTTGCAGCTGGAGGCCCTGATGGAATGGGGGCCTCTGGAGTTAGGGAGGGGCTGAAGGCAGGCCCAGGTTGATTAGTGGCCTGCCCCGGGGACACCTCTGCAATACTCCTAGGTGAATGGTCCATGGGAGAGTGGCTCTCCACCTCCCCCTGGCCAGAGGTGTCCAGTTCATCACCTCCCCTTCAATGTCCTCAGCCTCCACCCGGTCTGTAGCACCAGAGTTGTCATCCTGGTCAGTCCGGGTGAGCACAATCCCCATGCCTCCTGATGTTGAGGGTTCCGCCTCATCGTCCTCTTCCTCAGTACTGGAAAGAGGTCGTAGCCGCCGGCGCACCACAGATGTCCTGCTCCGAACCCGGTCCTCTTGGCCAGCGGAGTCCACTGAAATGTGAGACAAATCATTATGTAGTTGGTGTACACGTCAGGAAAAGACACATCTCAAGATGAGCCAAGGTCAGACTTTGTTCTCCTCTGATCACACTATAGAGTTGTCAGTGTTTATGAGCTTAAATTACGTGCATGTTCAATGTCATCTCCTGATTTGAGTCTGACATGGACATCTCACAAGTTTATTGTTGGTTTGCACGTCTGTACTGCCAACCCTCAGCTATGGCATTCTTGTGACCTGTGTGTCCTGTCACTGCTACATGGGCAGGTTCCACAACCCAGTCCACAAAAGGAGATCAGAGAGAGCCCAGATGAAATTGGAAAGGGCCTGTGATATGGAGTGTCTGCACTTTCACGTCTGGACAAATGTTATCTGCTGTGTAGCATTGGATGGGACAACACAAAGGCCGAATGGGGGTAACACATCCATACAGGGTCTGGCCAATTAGGTTTGCTAAGTTGTGAGTCTCAGCTTTTGATATCCTCTCACAAAAGCTGACAATCCAGTGCCACATATTGGCTTTGGAGGCTGAGCAGGTAGTGGTGTGCAAGGTGTACAGTAGTGGCTTGTTTTTACAGCTACCTGTACATGAAAAATGGCATACAAGCTACTGGGGGTAAGACGTGTGTCTGTGGACACACTTGGCAACATTTGAAACACTTATGAGTGTGGCAAGGGTCTCAAAGTCTGTCTTGACTCCATGGCACATGATGATCTGTCTCAATCAGAACCCAAACTCTCCGAAAGCAATGTAAGTCACAGCATCCAATTCCCATTGGCCTCACATACACACACTGGACAGTGTCTGTACCATTCCTCATCCAATGCACACATCAGTTATGATTCCCTTGGTTCACTGTGAGTGGGCTGGCAGTGCATATTTCATTAGTAATGCAATTGTGTGTCACAAATCCCCAGTTTTCATGATGACACTACGACTCCCAGAATGCACTCTGCCCTGTACAGATAATGTGCAAAAGTGAGCTTTTTGCTTCATGATGACTGCTGCATAGCCACAGAATAGGTGACTGGAGGCATGGGACACAGAATGGTACAGCTCTGTCTGCACTTGCATCATACTTCAAGACACATTTTGCCTATACTGCACTTACCAGGGCTCTGCTGCTCTTGCTCCTCCAGCTGAGCATGGAAGGTCGGAAGAGCTGCACGCAGGACCCTCCTGTACAGTGGCGAGAGGCGAGGATGATGCACATGGTGCTAGGAAGACTGGCCCAGTAGCTCTTCAGCCTTGATCCGGGCCCAGCGTTTCAGGTCCTCCCAGCGCTTGCGGCATGCCCTTGCGTTCCTGGTGTGAACGCCCACTGTTCTGCAGCGCTCACCAATTCTGGCCCATAATCTGGCACGCGCTGCATTGCTCAGCTGTTCCTCTGGCCCCCCATATAGCTGAGGATATTTCAGTATCACCCCCTCAGCTAGGATCTCTAATTCCCTTTCACTGAAAGGGGGTGCTTTCTCTTCATAACCCTCAGCCATTTTGGGGGAAATAAGGTTGATGAGAGCAGCAGGATGTCAGAGGATCTGATCTGTGAGAGAGGATGACTCAGAATGAACACAAAATGGCTGTGAACAACTTCCTGTGATGTATTTCCTGCTTCCCACTTCCTGTATGTCATTTCCTGTCCGAAATTATGGGTTCCGGTTACATTTCGGAGTTTACGGCCCGAAAACATACTTTCTGCATACGGAGAGTACTCTGCGCATGCGCGGAGTACGTTCCACATACGGAGAGTACTCTGCACATGCGCGGAATACGCTACGCATGCGGAACGTACTCCACGCATGCGGAGAGTACGCTACTGTGCCGGAATGTGCGAAATCGACCAGGAACCCATTTTTTCATACAAGAAGTGACAGACAGGTAGTGGGAGACAGGAAATTCATCACAGGAAGTAGTTGTCAGCCATTTTGTGTTCCTTCTGATTCATCCACAATCACAGAACAAATCCACTGCCATCCTGTTATTCTGTAGCAGAGAAACCTAAAATGACAGTGTAAAATAAATTCATAGACATGAAACAAAAGGGGGAACAGACCATGTTATGAGATTTGGGCTGAGACAAGGGGGGGGGGGCTGGCACAACATCACCCCCCAGTTTACTTTTCAACTGCATTGCATTGTGGTACATTTAGTCCATATTTAGTGATCAACACAAGAGTTGGCTGTTGTGTTACAGTGTATTAGGGGGTAGCAGTGCTGTGCATCCCAGACACATAGTGGCAGATTCAGCCACAACATCATCACTCATGTAGTGGGCCCGACATTATTGGTGTATGTAACTCATTTGGGGCCCAAATATCAAAAATGCTACAGTTATGCACTTGTTAGCCACAGACACCCATTGTCAAAAGGTACGGGAGGGTCTCTCAGAACATGTACATCTTATCCTCAAATTCAATAAAATCCTTGGGAAATCCACTACACTAATTGCTGACATTGGCACATGACCTGATGCACGGTCAATATTTTGACTCATGTCAACAGTTGTGGTTGACATACAGTTAGTGTGGTTTGCAAAGTAGTCTCAGGATGGAGTTTTTGGACAGAGTCGTAAATATCCATTTTTCATCATTGACAACAGACAGCAAACCACATTTTGTCCATGACCCAACAGGTTGCTCACGTGAAAAACGTGGCAACCAGCTGATCACGGACTTGCAAACCCTGACCTCGGTTATGTGCAATGGCCCGGTTGCCCGGATTCAGAGCTAGCCGAGGTTCAAGAGGTATGTGTAAGCCATGCGTTAAAGCGATATTGTGCAAGACACAACAGGCCATAATGATCTTGCACACAACTTCAGGGGAGTACGTCAGCACACCCCCTGTACGGCTGAGACATCTGTAACGCGACTTCAACAGGCCAAAAGTGCGCTCTATGATGGCTCGAGTCCGTATGTGTGCCCGATTGTACCTATGCTGAGGTACAGTGGTTGGATGTCTGTAAGGTGTAAGGAGTTGAGGGGAGAGTGCATACCCAGCATCGCCTGAGGAGGGAAGATAGGGCAATAGGTTACATTTCCATCTAAAATTTGAACAGAACATGATTTTTACTCAGTACATGCAGTGTCTGTTGTGACCGTGTATGTGTCTTGGGGTTTCTTATTGTAGTATGGTTGTTGATATAAGGTGGCATTCATTCATTACTGGGCTGCTTGACAGGCCCCTTGCGCCACCAGTGCGTCACTTTTCATATGTGAGAAAGTGACGTACCGGCAGCGCAAGGGGCATGTAAATTAGCCCTTTCATAAGCACACATCACTCTTATCAGTGCTTGGTACTTACCCAGTAACCACATGTTGCCAAATTCTCCCGCAGCCATACGCCGGGCAAGAGGTGACATGCGGAATACGAAGCTGTCATGGGTACTGCCTGGAAACGCTGCATGCACATCTATTAATCTCCCACTGGCATCACATTGATGGAATACCATCGGTGTCTGTTGCAGTATATGTGTGCAATGCGGCGGGGTGGCTGAAGGGCCACATGGGTACAGTCAATTGCACCCAGCACACGTGGGAAGCTGGAGATGGGAAAAAAGTCCCTAGCTGCCCTTTGTCTGCTGGCCAGTGTATGGGGCATTCCTATGTGAAGGTAGGCTCTAGAATTGATGCAGCTCAGTACCTGATGCAAGCACCGCGACTGGCTAGCCTGGGAGATGCCCACGACATCACTGGTGACCCTTTGAAATGACCCCGTCGCAAAAAAATGGAGAGCAGAAAGGACCTTCAGATAGGCTGGAATGGCATGGGAGCAGCAGGTAGCAGAGTCAAGTTCCTCCTCCCAGTCACATACCATCTCCAAGATGACTTCTGGAGGGAAGCGGTATCTGGCCCTTACATCCTGGGTGGACATCCCAAATATGTTGATCCTCTGTCTGAAGATCCTCTCTCTTCTCCTCCTCCTCCTCCTCAAGTCTTCTTGCCGCATGGCAAGGGGCAGAGCAACAAATACATTCAGCAACATGTTGAAAGTGTTTCTGTGTGTCTGCTCTGCTTTCATATGTGCTGCATGGCTGGGATTGGCTGCAGTGTGTCAGCTGATGCATCATGGGGGATAGTAGACACTTGGACAGGTGTTTAGCATTGAGGTAATGCTCAAACGGGAAGAATGCGGATATTCCGGCCCGGGAGCGGATATTCCGGCCCCATAGCGGAGATTCCGATCCGGAGGCGGAGATTCCGCCATTAGGCCGGAGTCTCCGCCTCCGGCCCGGAATCTCCGCCTCCGGCCCGGAATGTCCGGCCCGAGTGCGGTCATAAAGTTAGGATGAGTAAGTTCATTCTGTGAATACCAAAATGAGTAAGTTCATTCTGTGAATACCAAAATGAGTAACTTCATTCTGTGAATACCAAAATGAGTAAGTTCATTCTGTGAATACCAAAATGAGTAAGTGTATTCTGTGAATACCAAAAAGTACTAACTTTACGTTTTTGACATAAGTTAGTTCTGTGAATCAGGCCCTCGGTGCCTGTAGCCTGTCTCTGGTCACAGGACTGGGAGTAGTTGGCGGTTGGGCTTTGTGCATTCCTCCTAGACAGCCACACACAATGTGAGCTTAAGTGTGACTGGATGAGCCATCACTGGAACGATGTAAGGGAGGAACTGGGCCCACCTTCACGTACACCTGAATAGGCTGTGTCTTGTCTCAACACAAAGGTCTGCATACCACCTATAGTTATTCTGTATTCTGGAGCCAGTGCAGGGAAGGAAGGGCATCTGTGCACTTAAAAGGCATGCATCAAGAAGCTTCTCCCCACTTCAAATGCACAACTGTGTATAAAAGAAGGACCTCAGACACTACCACTTCAGTACACTTCTGGACCTGTGGATACTGTGCCAGGAAGAAGAACTGCTGTGTTGCTAAAAAGATAGCCACTCTGCTAGACTGCTGCTCTGAAGAAACATCTGTCCTGCTGTGCTGACCTGCTGCCTGCTGCCATCTAGCCTGGGTGAACAGGACTGGACCTGCATCACTTGAACCCAGAACCCAGAGTGACTTCAAGGGCTAGTTGGCTGGCCACCTGATCTGAAGCCTCAGGGACATAACAGGCTTCCAACAACCTTGCATCTGCACCTGGCCTTCGCCATCTGTGAGTCCTCCCTGCCAGGAGGTACCACCCCAGTCCTGGACCCTTGGGAGTGATTCTAAGGTGCTCAGCCAGCCTCTGTGGAACCAGCGGAAACAACCCATCTCCTCTGCTGTGCGCTGCAAACCCTAGCAGAACCGGTGTATCACTGCACTGTGTGGATCAGAACTGCTGCAGAAGACCCACATCACACCACAGCCTGACACCAGACTGGAACTGCCACTGTGTGACTCTCCCAAGTGCAGGCCTCTGCATCTCTTGTCGATGGCATCAACAACGATATATGCCAAACTCCGCATAGCAGCCTAGCAACCCTTCGAAACCAATACATCTCCTGACTGTGCACCGCATCCCCGACACCATACTTTGCATTGTGAGCCTCTGATCGGGATCCTCAATGTCGACGCAACTGGCCTCGCATCGCAGCCTCGCTGCATCTCGGAACCAACACATCACCTTAGCTGCGTGACACATCTTTGTCACAGAGTCATGCAACTCTCCACACTCCAGGACTTAAGGTACACTGTTTAGGTGGCCCGACTGAGACCCTGTAGCTGGCCTACACTCCATTGTGGTCAGCTAGAACTTTGTCCCGGTCCGGCATGACCAGATATCCGCAATTGATGTTTTACCCCTTTCTGCGCTATTTTCTCTAAAATCTTTAAAATTCAATATCTCCTGTTCTACAAATTGGATTTTGTTGTTTTGGTCTTATTATATTTATTAAATTAAGTTCTATTTTTCTAACCTGGTGTGGGAATATTTTTGGGTGATGTTGTCAGTGTTTAACTGTTTGAACTTTACACATTGCCTGACTGCTGTGAGCCACACTTCCAGTGCTTTGAACACAGGTTAATTTGGGGTTTGCTTGTGCCTTACCCTGACTAGGATTGTGGTTCCTGCTTGACCAGGGCTCACTCCCAATCAACCAGTAACCAAGTTTATAACAGCTACTAATTTATGTTTGGGTGACTTAGGAAGGCTAAATATTTATTTTCCAACATAATACGGGAAAGTAACCAATATTGTCTGCACTATGAGCCTTGCCTTATTCATCTTGAGGCTACATGGTCATCACAAGTAATTTTGTTAGCACTGAAGCTGGGGTGGCAGTACGACCCCAGCTCCACTCTTGACCCGCAGTAGAAGTTGGGGCCGCCTGCACAATTCAAGTCGCAGCAGCGCTTAAAAGTACTTTTCAACTCCTGCAGCGCAGGCTGCTTTTTCAGACCTTGCTAAGTTCATGCTGGGGTGGATTACTTCCCCCAGCACCACACTTGGCCCACTGTTGGAGGTGGGGCTGCCTGCACAATTCACAACAGCAGCAGCGCTTAATAGTGCTTTTCAACTCCTGCAGCACGGGCTGCTTTTAAGGACCTTGCTAACTTTTTGCTGTGGTGGAAATACATCCTCCAGCATCACTCTTGGTCCACAGTTGGAGGTGGGGCTGCCCACATAATTCACACCACAGCAGTCCTTAAAAGCAATTTTAAACACCATAGGGCGGGCTGCTTGTCGGAAACTTGATAACTTCTTGCTAGGGTCGGACTATGGCCCCCAGAACCACTCTTGGCCCGCAGTTGAAGATGGGGCTGCCTGCACAATTCACACCACAGCAGCACTTAAAATCACTTTTCAGCTTCTGCAGCACGAGCCATCTGAGCCAGGAAGAGGTAGGGCAGGGCCGCCTCTCCAATGCCCAGCATCTGTTGAATGTATTCTTGGACATAGCCATTGGCGGACTCTGTGGGATCATCATTCTGGTAAGAGTTATCAACTCCGAAAAGGATACTTCTGATGTAACTGTTAATTCTGATCTCTGAAGGTTGACCATTGGATGGGCCTGATTAATTGATTGATGAATCAGGTTGATTGCGACTACTTATGACACTCCTTTAATTTGTGAAATTATGGGGAAGTTGAAAGCCCGGAGTAGCCTGCAGTACACAGCAAACAACAAAAGGGCTGCCCAACATGCTGGAGGGAAATGCACAATAGGTGAGATTGATAATCTCATTGAAGAAATAGAAGCAATACTTAATAAGGGGAAGAAGCCAGATTGTCCTTACACCAGGAAAAAAATAGCGGCATATTCAAAAAGGGGCATAAAGTTGCCAAGCCATCGACACAGATTTTTTCTAAAACCAAGACTAACTTAGAGGGGAGAGTCCTTGCTGACAAAAAATAAGTGCACTCAGTTTACCAGCACTGAGAACATTGAGAGGCAAACTCCGGCCAGTTTGGATGAATGTAATACTTTTAATACCACTTACATCCCCGAGGTGCATTATGAAAATCATTCAGCCCCCGTGCTGATGGAGGTATTACTGTCTTGCAGGACAGAGTGCCACACGTAGGTACAACACCTGGCATGATGAAGGAGGGTGATTCTATAAAAGACCTTAGAGATCTCATTGGGCAGAGGGAGAAATTTGTAATCTACAAGCCCAAGTTGTAGAACTAAGGTCCATGATCGAGAGGGCAGTTCTGGCCCACCCGACAGGGAATGGAAAAGCCTGTAAGGGGACTAGTCAGAAGGAAGATGTAAACAGACCAAAGATGGGAGAACTGGTGAGAGGATTGGGGACACAAGGAGACATAGCACATGAGAGGGAACATACTCCAACTAATGATGATGTGATACTTTGCAATGCTAATTGGGAGAGCACTAGAGGGAGCAGGGTATGTGTGTGCACTCCCAGCTTATTATGCAAATCTCCACATTTTGCTCCAGCGCATAGCTGGAATCAGGTAAAAGAACATAGAAGATTACCCCAATTTCCTCCCCCGCAGTCCCTGTATCAAGGACAAGATGATTGGTGGAAATTGGGATCTAGACCACCAAGATGGGGGGAGGTCTGCAGAATGAGATTAGCCGATATGGAAATACACCCAAACAATTATATATGGTTAATGTCCCAACACTACCCATGGGAGTCAAGGAGAATAGTGAGTCTCTCAAAAACAGAGTGATACACTGGGTAAGGAATCGTAGACATTGTTATTATCTGATAAGGTCGAGGTTACTAGAGGTGAAACGCTGCCCCTCACAGAATGCGCAGTTCAACTACATAGCCCTAGAGTTGATTAAGGAGGAGTATGCAACTGGACTAATTAACCTAGACCTGCGCACTTCTCCCCAAAGGGTTCACTAATTCAGTTTAAATATAACCTGCCCTCAATGGAATATCCTACCATAAATGCAAGTAAAATGCCCACATAACACAAATAAGGGAACCCACAAATACTACCATTGGTAGATGCAATAGTGATGGCCTTGGTAAGATCGACTGACTTAGGAAGGGTAATGTTGCATCATCTGGATGGAATTTGCCACCACTTTTATGCACACTTCCACCTCCAACCTGGGAACATGCAGTCAGAAAGCTAGACAGATATAAGGATATGGGTGGATGTTTAAAGCAGGGTGATCTGCATCTGACACAAAATCTACCTTAAGATAAGGATGGTAGATTGAAGATTACAATGATCTCATGGACTCTAGCAGGGATTAGATCTAAGGTATTTGACCCAGAATGGGGAAGCTTTATAGACAAATTCCACATTTGGCATTCCAAGAAACCTGGGCCTTACAACCCATATTCAGGGCAGGCTATACAAATTATAGCATGGAAGCCAGACTGTCAACCGCAGGTCGCCCAGCTAGAGGTTTAATAAAATCGATTAATGCTACCTTAGTCTGTAAGAAAAAAGGCTAAACTTTAATTCTGCTGATATCTTGGGCCTTGATATTATCTCTGTGAAAGGGAAATGTGCAATAGGATTGGTGACTATGTACAATCGTCCCACCAGTCCAAATCATGACTCAAAAATTCTGATAGCCCAGGTAAAATTTCTGGAGAATTCTAATACTGGGATCCATCTTATTATCTTATTCAAAGCGTCATCTGCACAAAATCAGCCCCATCAGTGTCACATTTGGGACAGCCAGAGGATCTTGCATCGTCTAGATGTGCCAGGGTGTAAGGTGTGACATAGGTTCTACGTAGGAATTGGTAATGGATGAGCTTGCGACGGTGGTTGGCTGAAATAAGGTGTGTTTGAGCACAGCAAGCTGACCAAATTTTGTCAGCTAAGGGGTGCCCTAACTCAGCCTCCCATGTATCCCTAAGTTTACCATCTTGTGGAGATAGGAGGGCAATACATGCATTGTACAGCTTGGAGACCAGACTACCCCCATCGCCGTCGGTCTCCACGAGTGTCAAGAGGGCAAATTCATCTAGGGCCAATGGATATGATGGTAGTAGGGCTCAGGGGGCCCTATGGAGGTGTCATAAAATGAAACTGTCCATATAGGTGGCATTGGCAAAAAGCCCATCATCAGCTTGGGAAAGAGCTTGACCATGTGGGAAGAGGTCACTAAAAATGTGTATTGCGTGCTGTGTCAATTTACGCTGGCCTAATTTCTCTTGTATTATGGGAAGCCAGTGATTATCAACCATAGGCAATGCCGGGGAGTAAAAGAGTTTGCCACCCAATAACCGGAGAAGCTTCCTTCAGGCCCGGCTGGTGGTGTCGAGTGTTTGCATATCCTTGGGATCCATAGGGAGCCCCGCAGGCAGTATTGAGCATAGGGGCACCGGTTCAGTGTGTTTTCTTTTGGGTTTGGAATAGGGGAGACGTGCATCTGGATGGTACCAGTCATGGGTTAATTGACAGTGTGTAGCTAGGTAATAAAAATGAAAATGTGCAACACCAAACCCACCCCACTCATACGGGAGGACGAGAGTGTCCCAGCCAATGCAGGGGCAGCGGCCCGCCCAAATTAATCTCAAGAGTGTACTCCATAGGGGAGCGAAAAATTAACTGGTGAGAGGAATGGGTATATTGAAAAAAAGGTTTAAAAACTAGGGGAGGACAACCATCTTTATGGTCAGGATTCTACCCGCCATTGAGAGGGGAAGACAGAGCCACCATTCTACCTGGGTGGTCAGTTTCTTTATGGGCGGGCCATAATTTAGTCAAATGACTTGCTCCTTGTTGCAATGCAGGTAAATGCCCAGATATTTAACCAGTCCATTGCACCAGCTCAGAGGGAATTCACATTGTGACGGTGAAAGGAGATGTGAGGGAGCCGTTGGCCCACATCCGTGCCACAGGTTGAGAATATAAAAGCATGATCAGTGAGATGAACCCACGCAGCATACCCAGGTTAAGTAGTGTTGCTTTCAAGAAGGGCCCTCCAGAGAATCAAAGGCCTTTTCTGCATCTAATAAGGCCACAGAGGATAGGACCTCCGGGGAGATTCTCCTAAGCACAGAGAACACTGTACGCAGGTTCAAGGATGTGGAGCGGTGTGTGACAAAACCCAAATAAATGGGTAAATAATCTTATCCAACAGAAGCATCAGGTGAATGTCAAGAACCTTTGACATTATTTTAATATCAAAATTGAGGAGCGACAATGGCAAATACGAACCACAGTGCCACGAGTCTTAGCCAGGTTTCAGGAGCTAAGCGATTACCGCTTCCTGCAACATCACGGGGAGTACCCCAACCTCAAGAGATTCCCCATACATGGTGAGTAAGTGGGGAGCCAAAAGGTGCTTAAAGTTTTTATAAAAGACCTCAGTAAGTCCATCGAGCCTTAGACCCGTCAAGAGAATCAATTGCTTTCACTAACTTCTCACTCGAAATCAGATCGCTAAGAAACTGTTGCTGGGCATTTGTAAGCCAAATCATAGCTCTCTAAGTGAGATATGGTGTTAGATTATCAGTGTCCTCAGCCAGAAGGTGTGTGTAATCGCTGAGCAATGTGGTTAGAACTCTGTAGTTGTTAGTCACCCATGTTCCATCTGCTAGTTGCATTTCTGGATTTAAGAGGTATCCTTAGGTGGATGAAGAAATCTAGCCAACATGTGGCCAGGTCGATCTTCCTCCCCATAGCGGTAAGCACTGGCGTACTTCCCCAAAAAATTTGCCTCACGACCAGTTAGATTGCGATATTCAGCTAACAGACTAGTTTGCCTAAGCAATTGTGACTTGTGTTGCTGCTGGGCATCAGCCTGGTCCAGTTCTACCAACTCAGTTTCGAAGCAAGCCAGGCTCCTACATATGTCTCAGAGCACCCCTAAGTGCTTAGAAATACAGATGCCATGCATATAGGACTTAAATGCCTCCCACAGAGTGGCCTGTTTAGTGACCAAACCAAAGTTAAGCTCAAAGTATTCTACAACTGCAGACCGAAGCTCAGAGCAGAACACTTTGTCGAGCAATGCCATGCTTTGGAAGTGCAACTTCTGCTCCAAGCACCCCGATAGGAATGTGTACGGTCATCTCCCACGACAATCGCAACCATATATGAACACTTTGACCCTCAAATTCCCCTAGCCATCCTCTAATGACTCCCCAACAACAACGACCACAACCTAACCACCATCACCACATGGGACCCACTCATGCTGCAGTCCACCGCCATCATCATGGGTTCCATACACTCAGGAGCCCCCAAAGATCCCTGACCCCACCACATGTTCAACAAGGGAATCAGCAAGGAACTCACAACCACCTCCATCAATGCCGCCAACTTCACAACCACCTGGAAGCACACAAAGGTCAATCTGTTCCTAAAATATCCCTCAATAAAGCCATCAGAACTCAAAAACAACCGGCAAACATCCCTACTCCTCTTCCCAGCCAGAGGCCTAAAAAAAGCAATAAACATCCAACTAACCAACCACCTGGAAACCAACAAACTCCTGGAACCCTCGCAGTCCGGCTTCTGTGCAAACACAGCACAGAGACATCCCTGATCGCTGTCATTGATGATATGAGAGCTCTCATGGACAGGGAGAAACCGCAGCCCTGATCCTGCTCGACCTATCTGCAGTTTTCAACACTGTTTCCCACTACTCCCTCCTACTAGGCCTCCACCAGAGGGTAATCCAAGGGAAAGCCCTCAAGTTGATCACTTCCTTCCTTACAGCAAGAACCCAAAGCATCCTGCTCCCCTCTTTTTCCTCAGGAACAAAAGACATCATCTGCAGAGTCCCCCAAGGATCATCTCTAAGCCCACTGCTCTTCAACACTTGCATGGCGCCTCTGGCCAACCTGTTTAAAGCGCATGCAATGGACATAATTTCCTATGCTGAAGACACACAGCTTATCCTGTCACTGTCCGCAGACCCCACCACCACCAAAGTGAACTTCCACAAATGTATGACCGACATCACCAATTGGATGGAGAACAAGTGCCTCAAATCAACACTGACAAAACAGAGGTCCTCATCTTTGGAAGTACCAACTCCCCCTGGAATGACACATGGTGACCATCCAAACTTAGCCCCCCCTCCCGCACCCACACAACATGCAAGAAACCTTGGCTTTACCCTCAACAGCATGCTCTTGATGAGAAAGCATGTAAACGACATGTCATCGGCATGCATTCGCATCCTCTGCATGCTGAAGACATTTTTCAAGTAGCTCCCCACCCACACAAGATGCACAGCCACCCAGGCACTCATCAACAGCTGCCTGGACTACAGCAACACCCTCTATGTAGGGATCACCACTCAACTTCTGAACAGACTCTAGATCTTACCGAACGCAGCTGCAAGACTCATCCTCGACCTCCCGATCAAAACCCACATGACCCCACCTCAAAGCACTACACTGGCTCCCTGTAAGCAATAGATGCCAGTTCAAACTACTCACCCATGCCTACAAAGCCCTCCACAGCTCGGGCCCTACCTACCTCAACCACAGGGTTAGTTTCCACCAACCCACCAGGCAACTACGCTCCGCATCTCTTTACCTGGCCCACATCCCCGCACCCAAAAAAACAGGAGTCGTGCACATGCCTTCTCCTACATGGGCACCAAACACTGGAATGGACTCCCTCTGCAACTCTGATCAACACCCACCCTCCAAGAGTTCAGAAAGAAACTTAACACCTGGCTGTTCAACAGATAGCCCACAGCAGCAGAACGCCTCCCCCAACTCCTGGATACCCTCAGGTGTGATAAGCAGCGCTTTACAAATCCTTATTCATTGATTGAAAAGAAGGCTATCTGTGTGCCATGGCAGGCCAGGTACTGCAGCACTTCAGTCAGTCCTAAAACTTTATTCGATTAAAGTAAATCACAAAAGCAACACGGATACATTTCAGACAGCCATTCAACAATTTAAAAAGCTAAACAAGGAGACATTGTTAATTATCCAAAAAAGTACAAGAACGCAGTGCAGTACAATTGCTTTATGGCAAAAACACACACTACCCACAACACTTCCTAATACCGATAGCCCCCCTAATAACATTTAAAACAGCTAGACAAATTTCATAAGTTCCCAATGAGTATATAATACTAAAACCATTCTTAAGAGAGCTAGGGCAATACAGTCTCCGAAGCGGAAGTAAAAATGTTCTCCTCACAGAGTGATAAAGGGGACACTTGTTTGCCCTTTTGGGGGTTCTTGAGGCCTCTAATATTCCTTGAGAGGAACAAGATATCCGCTATGGACTTCACAGTGTTACTCATCACCACCATGTGACTGTTCCCACAGCATGTATCAACAGTGTGGTTGCACAATGTCCTCTAAGACTGAATAATGCAGATTCACAAAAGCAACCAATCAACCAGTACCCCACACACACCAGGTAGAAACAAGCCTGGCAAATCCCAGTGGAAATACCTAAAAGAACATAACCCCACAAGGTTGCCAGAGTGGTGTACACCTCAAGGGGAAGCAACACTACTGCGGGCAGGGCCCGCTTGTAGGATGAGTTAGCGGGAGTGGAGAAAGGTCAATCATTGTCATCAGTAGAGTGCAATCCAGGGTGAAGCAGAGAAGACAGCTTCAGGACATCTTAAACCGCTGGTTCTTGAGGTTGATCTGAGGGGAACCTAAACCAGGAGTTGGTACCAGCTGGGTGCCTCAGTCCGAGGGGAACAGGTCAACGCTTGCTGCTGATTGAAGGTCAGGGGAGGAGCGCTCGGGCATGCCGTGCCTAGAGGGCAAATGTTCTTTGGTATATTGTTTACAGAAAGCAAGGGTGTCCGCCAGGTTATCAAAAAAGCATGGTTTATCATTAACATCTACATGCAAACGAGCCGGGTAGAGCATTCCAAGGTGCAGGCCCAGTTTCCGTATCATTGATTTAGTGTCATCAAATTTATGGCACTCCTCCTGCACCACCATTGTGATGTCGGGAAAAAGGGAGATTGCAGATCCCTAATACTTGAGTGGACCCTGTTTATGTGTAAGTCTCAGGGCAGTGTCGCAGTCCTGGAAGTTCAGAAGCCTGGCTAGTATTGGCCGCGGTGGTGAGCCAGGGGAAGGGCATTGGCCGATGGATCTGTGGGCTCTTTCCACGACAAAGGTGGATGTGAAAGATTAAAGACCAAAGAGTTTGGTGAGTAAGTGTTCCACAAACTGGTCTAAGTGGCCGGAGTCAGTGGGCTCTGCAGTACCAAGTATGCAGAGATTATTGGGGTGCCCATGGGCCTCAAGGTCTTCATTCTTGATGGCTACTATCTTATGGCAGAGAGCCAGTTTTTCTAGCCTCTTAGCTGTCATAAGGGCCCCATCCTCTAGGCAAGAAATGTGCTTTCCGCACCATCCAAGCAAGTTTTTTGTCTGTCCAAACATTCCCCCATGCGATCCAGATAGCTTGCGAGGGTGTCGAACCTGGCATCCATGGCATGGAATCCAGCCTGAAGCTCTGCCATAATAGGATTTGTGCCAGACAGTTATCCGGTGTTGGGTTTTGGGTCACTGCACACCATGTCTAAAGGGGCTTCCAGTGGGGCAGCTCCGTAGCCAGGCAGCCAGGCAAGGCAGATGAGAGGGGGCAATGGCAGCACCCAGGGAAACTCCACTTATTATTACAGGTGTGCTGCAGGTCTAAGATTAGCAAACAACCAGCAGGATAACGGTTGTAGGATGGAGGCACAGGAAAGCAAATCAGTGTCAGGAGGCTAGCTTAGGGTCAAATTAGCCCATCGGTTCTGTAATTCTAAGTGGTTGCCACTTGTCTGAGGAAAGCCAGGAGCAGTGAGGCCAGTGAGCCAGGTCGCAGAGGTGTGGTCAGATCGAGAATCCCCAGGAGCGGCTCAGGACAGCAATCGTGGGGGCAAGCAATGCCCAATGCACAGTGCCAGCTGCAGGAGGCAAAGCATAGTAGAGGTCATCCAGCTGGTGGTTCACAGGGGCCTGGAGAGTATAATAGGTCCTCAAGGGGGCCCGGGCCTTCCCATGGGCAGCCACTGCCCAGGAGACAACAGCAGCTGCGGTCGCAGCACCCTACCGGTATGGAGCAGGTGCAGCTCTCCACAGGCGGCTGGAGGTGCCAGGGGGGGTGCTTGCAAGTCTCAGCAGATGGCCCGTGCAGTTGTTATGGCTCCTCCTGGCCCAACAGGATGATCACACATCCACTGCATGGCCCCCAAGCCGGGACCAAAAGCCAGCCACAGGCCAGAGAGCATTTGCAGCAGCAGTAATGGTGGTAGCCTAGTGGTAGCGCTTTGCCATGGGACATTGTGCCCCTCGGATCGTTCTGTAGGGGGATGGAGGCTTAGATAGTACCCTAGGCCACAGAATGCTGCCCGGGCCTCAGCTTCAGTTCCATCAGGCCCAGACGTATGATTGAGCAGTAGCACAATGCAGCACCGGCACCACGGCAGGCAGCAGGAGGGTTGGCAACAATGTGCCATGCAGGAGAGCACGAGATTCCCTATCGACCTGGCAAGGCCTGACGGCCTCTTACCGCAGGCTCACCCGCGGCCCCTGTCGCCATGGAGCCACCGAAGTGGGCCAGGTCTCTGGGTGCTCAGAGTAGACGGGCGTCGCAGTGGCACTCAGCCACCCTCAAATCACCACTCATCCGGGCAGCAACTTCGGGGGATATGCCAGAGGCACTGATTGTTCAGGGGAGAGCAAAACAGTCCATCTCTGTGTGGTGCAGGGCTGAGTTCGCTGGAGCTTCAGCGCTTAGCGGTCATCTTGTTTGCTAGCATGGCCATGCCCCGTAATAAATGTATATTCTTTGTGACAAATTTGTACTATCTCGATGGACTCTTGCTGGATCGTGAATAGTAAAAAGGAGTAGATGAGTTCTGAATACACTCTATTGGTAGGAAAGTATATTGTGGCCTTGTTTTTAAAGTTTCACAATCTAGCAAGACGCTCATGTGAAGGAATAGGTGATGTTTGAATACACTCTGCTATGCACACTTGTTACTGTTTGAAGGAGTCTTACTGGAGATGGTGTTTATCAGACTGTACTATTTATGCTCATTGGTTTGAGAAGAGTTGTGAGTAGAGTAACGGCTCATCCAAACATCCTACTATGCACACCCATCATCTGAGATAGAGGTCTAAAAGGAGAGCCCAGTCCCTCCCCACAGTCTATTATGCACACCTATCTTTACAGAGAGATGTCTCAGCAAAGAGGTCTGTCCTGCCACACACCCTACTACTCACACCTATAAATACAGAGAGAGGGGGGGGGCGTGGCCAGCCAAGATGTCCATGTGGACATGATCCACGACGGCTCCGCTGCCGATCGTTAGCTAATAGAAGACAATACTGCAATTTCAACGCCAAAATTGTGGATTTGTACCTGGGGGTCTGCGGCAACGACGGCGGACTGCACTGTGGTGATCAAAAACGTCTGGGGATAACCGGACGGCAGCCGATTAGCGGAGGATTGGTGCGCGGCTGACCCAGCTGGAGACTCATCCGGGGACAGGAGCGGAAGAACCCGGGCCCGGGAGAGCTGGAATCCCGGCGCTCACCGCGAAGAGATTCAAGTTCAGAGCTCTCCTCTCCCGGTGGGATGCGAGACGCATGATGTGCCCAGTGGTCCGGTGAGTGGTAAATGCGCTGCCCGGGATGCGCAACAGCTGCCATTTCCCTATAGCGCTGCGCATCACGGGGATAGACGACTACCCCCCAAGAAATCCCTGAAGCAGCATCTCAGCGTCAGCACTGGTGCCACAGTGACCGGTCCTTAATGGGGGGACTCTTCAAAAGCGACCCGGCCTGGAAGTCAGTTGTGCCTAACTTCAAGATGGTGCCTGCTGGGGACAGGACACCTCGTGCTGCGACCGGGGATACTCGGATGGTTGGGCTCCAACATTAGAGGCAGTGCGAAAGGACGCACCATCACCAGGCGACCCTTCTGGGCATCTTGTCGCCCAGCGACCCGCTATATCTCCTGGTGCGCAATACATCACTCCTGCAGGAATACACCCCGGTTATGCGACTGATGTCATAGAAAGAGTCGCAGGGATACCCTCTTTGGGGGTTGAGGCCTCGGAGTGCTCATGGGCGATGACAGGCGAGCTACCTATCGAGTGCGGCGCTGAAGGTGAAATGTTACCCATATCGGGAGGAGGACTGGGAACAGGACACAGGCGACACCCTGGGGCTTGCTGGGAGACCACTGACCTGACACCTGAAGGGCATCAAAGGACCGGCGAGGGGGCCGTGGATCGTTCAGACAACATGCCTTCAGTAAGGCCTGGACCCATTACAACTCACACGGGCGCTATTGAGAACCTCTCTATGCCGCCCAAAAAACAACAACAGAGCAACAGGGTCTCTATCTACTTCATCCCTACCACCACTACAGAATCGCAGTCAACTACAGGGGAGGAGACCAACATGGCGCTATCTAAAGAGGACCTACTCGCCTCCCTGAGAGCATTTAAACAGGAATTACGGGAGGAACTAAAGGTGGACATGACCCAATCCCTAGAATCACTGAAGGCCGATCTCAGTAGCAGACTCGCTTCACTGCAATAGGACATCGACTCAGTGGGCACGAGGGTGATGGACACCAAGACCAAAACCACAGACCTCGAACAAAGAACGGAACAGATATCAGCGACTACGAGGGAACTTCAGACCCAACTCACAGCAATACAACTAAAAAACGAGGATTTGGAGAACCATTCACGATGGGAAAACATCAGAATCCGCAATCTGGAAGAAGGAGCAGAGGGCCCGGATCTCGAGGCTTTTATCACAGGACTTTTCACTGAAACCCTGGGGTGGAGAGAGTACATAGGGTGGGAAGACCCACTCCGGGTGAGAAAGGTCGACCAAGAGATATCCTAGCAAAGCTGCATTCCTTCAAAACCAAGGAAGCTATATTACAAGCCGCCTGGTAAGTGGACGTAGTGAAGTTTCAGGGATTCTCCTGCGAGCTGTACCAAGATATAACCCCAGTGACCCTTGCACGCCGCCAGCAACTCTGACCTGTTACAGACAAACTAAGGCAGGACAACATCAGGTATCGCTGGTCCTACACCTTCGGTCTCGGCTTCGAATACAAAAACAAAGCGCATCATATTACCGAG
Source organism: Calotriton arnoldi (assembly GCA_963921515.1). Taxonomy (NCBI): domain Eukaryota; kingdom Metazoa; phylum Chordata; class Amphibia; order Caudata; family Salamandridae; genus Calotriton; species Calotriton arnoldi. The sequence continues at coordinate 364,973 of CAWUFW010004311.1, read as the reverse complement.
GTCCAAGAGCCATTCCGTGTGCTGGGACTCCTGATACCAGATAACGACCTCGGGTTTAATACCCACAGTCACCAAGGCACCTCCATTACTGGTGCGGCAACAGCAAACACATTGCACACCGCCGGCCTCCCAGAATGAAGGAGACACAAGGAACTCCAGAGACAAAGTGAAAGACCATGCATGGCAGACCATATACGAGGAACGCCTTAACGGTTTTCAAACCATACGGAATAATGGCAATGGTGGGCAGCGGTCCACCAACACTGTGAAACTGAAATCAACAAACCAAGCACTATTCTTGGAGCTAGATATTACTGTCACCAACACAATTCGCTCCGACAACCGGTAACGCACCAGCGATACATGCGCTCAGGACTTGTCACAGAGGAACAGTGTTTGTCTTCTCAACGAGCTGCATCACAGGAACTTTGGCAGCAGACTTTGGTCCAATTCGCCTCACAGTGTCTGACAGACACCATGGAGGTATTCTGGACTGGGGACATCTAGTCCCAGTGTTGACTATGTTCAAGTTTGTTTTTTATCTTCTTCTCTTTTGTTCTTTTTTTTTTACCCTGGGTGACGGAGATGGCACGGAGGACTCTGAGTTGAGGTACAAGCACAGGATTAACATGGCTCCACGACCTGGAGGGGCAGGAGACAGGGAGCGGCCAGGGAGGAGGGAATGGGGGGACGGGTGTGGGGATAGACGCGATAACGAGATAACGACCCAATCACCACAACCACTATGGTGATTACCACACTGTCATGCAACGTCAGAGGTATGAATGCTCCCTCCAAGCGTCAGAAGATCTGGAAATACCTCACAGACCAACACTATGATATAGTGGCTCTCCAGGAGACCCACCTCAAAAGGTCAGAAGAATATAGGTTAAAGCATAAGACATACCCACTGATATACAAATCCTCCTCCTCCACAAAACATAACGGTGTGGCTCTCCTATTTCACTCCTCTCTCAAATTCCAACCGGAAGATTACAAAACTGACAGGGAGGGGAGGGTTTTACTGGTGAAGGGGCGCCTTCGGGGATGACAATCATACGCACCTAATACTAACCAGACAACGTTCCTTCACAACACTCTGTCTCTGTTGGGGGGCTTTGCTATGGGAGACATAATCCTCATGGGGACTTTAACCTCACCGGGCACACATAAATCTCATACAGGGAGCTTCCCAAAAACTCTGAAACAAGCTATTCAGGAAATGGGCCTCAAGGACGCTAGGAGGGAAGCACACCCAGACGTTACAGATTATACCTTCTTCTCCCATGTCCACCGAAGCTACTCGAGGCTTGACTATACTTTCATAAGCCAAACGCTAAATAACCAAGCCTGAGAGGCCATTATACACCCCATTATTATCTCTGACCACGCCCCAATATCAGTTTCTTTGGAGTGGTCCTGCCCCGAACCTAAATACAAAAGGTGGTACGTTCCCAATGCTTTATTCCGCGACAAAACACTAAGCGACTCATTACGTACTTCCATCAGGGAATTTTTCCAAATAAACGACCCCTAGGATACATCTCTGGCAAATAACTGGGACACGTTTAAAGCAGTGGTTAGAGGCCAATGCCTGAACCTCATGTCTGCTCTCAATAAAGAGAGGACGACAGAATGACTACTTCTGGAGGAAGAATTAAAAACTGCAGAACGCGCACACAAGGCCAACCCCACACTAACACTCCAAAGAAAAGTCACGGCCCTGAAAGGGAAACTGCAAGCAATTTACTCGAATAGGGAAGAACTGACATTACTTCGCCTTCAACAGACATCATATGCCCAGGGCAACAAAGTAGGTGCACATTTGGCGCGACAACTGCGAGTAAAAAGGGAACGGGATTATATTGAAAGCATAAAAGATCCTACAGGCACACAGATTCGGGAGGAGTCAGGGAAAGCCCGCATTTTTAGAGATTTTTACGGGGCACTATACGCACCCAGACAACCCAACCCCCAATCACAAGCAAGCTACCTTCGTACAGTGAAGCTCCCTCAGGTTACGGCTGCCCAGAACGAGCAGCTGGGAGAACCCATGACAGAGGAGGAGGTACAGAAGGCAATGAAGGGCCTGAAGCTGCACAAGGCCCCGGGTCCGTACGTTCTGACAGCGCAATTCTATAAAACTTTCAGTGTAGAACTCACTCCCCAACTGACCACTCTTTTCAACCACATGGCGCACTCCAAACAGGTGACACACACCATGCGCGAAGCACTGATCACCGTGATGCCCAAAGCTGGAAAGGACCCACAGCACTGTGGATCTTACCGCCCCATAGCGCTTCTTAACCTCGATGCCAAATTGTATTAAAAAATGTTGGCCTCTCGGCTAGACAACTTGATGCCAGAATTGATACATCCGGACCAATCTGGATTCATTAAGGGCAGACAAACCCACGATAATGTGCGCAGAGTGATTCACTTAATAGAAAAAAACACCAAAAAGTAGATTCCCGCAGTACTTCTTGGTCTAGACGCCGAGAAAGGGTTTGACCGGGTGGACTGGTCCTTTCTCTTCCAGGTTCTCCAAAGGTTCGGCTTCTGTGAGACATTTATCAACATGATACGGGCTAACTTCGCGGCCCCAAGTGCTAGAATTATGGTTAAAGGTATAACCTCTGACTCTTTCTTTCTGGGGAGGGAACGAGACAGGGCTGCCCACTATCCCTACTCCTCTTTGCGCTTAGCATTGAACCCTTAGCCGCAACTATTAGAGAGTACCCCGAGATTAGAGGGGTACCCTTCGGTTCCGACGAACATAAGATATCTCTGTTCGCTGATGATATCCTACTGACACTGGCGGACCCCCAGCGATCTTTGACATCACTACAAAGGGAGCTGGGCTGCTTTGAGCAGGTAGCAGGGCTCAGGATTAATCTTTCTTAATCCTTCCTTCTCAACCTAACACTACCGGACGCCGAAATGAGAAACATGGTGGCATCCAGTGGCGGCTCGCATAGGGCATGCTGTGGGGCGGTGGGGCGGGGGAAGGGGAGGGTGGGGGGGTAGTAAACTCAGACATACGACAGATCGGAGGAAAGTAATTATTACGTTACTCCGTTCCGGCGTATGTCTGAGTTTATTTCCCCCCCACCCTGCCCCTCCCCCGCCCCGCCCCACCGCCCCGCAGCACGCCCTATGCGAGCCACCACTGGTGGCATTCACCCCATTTCAGTGGGCTAAGACGGAACTGACCTACCTAAGGATTAAATTAACCCCCAAAATTTCAAGTCTGTTCGCTGCTAACTACCCCCCGCTCCTCTGTCAGCTCCAAGCTGACCTTAAGTGCTGGACGCCACTTTATCTATCTTGGATTGGCAGACTTCACGCCATTAAGATGGTGGTCCTGCCGAAATTCCTGCACTTATTTCAGAGTTTACCCATTGGCCTGGAGAAAGGCTTCTTACACAGAGCACCCATAATGCTTAAAAAATTCATTTGGCAAAATAAAAGGCAGAGGCTCCCATTTCATCTTTTACGAAAACCCTAAGACGAAGGAGGCCTAGCGATGCCTGATCTGACCCTTTATTATAAAGCAGCACAGCTCCGAGTCATAGTCGAATGGTCCCAACGCGAGTCAGACAAACACTGGCTACACATGGACCGAGCGATAGCGGGAAGGGTGATATGGGATCTCCTATGGAAGCCAAAAACAGACCGGCTGGCTAATACATATATAAGTACTCCCACTAGAATGACTCTTCAAACATGGGACGACGTACTGAGACAAACTGACTGGACAACGTTTATCTCACCATTCACTCCCATACACTACAATCCAGCCTTTCCACCCGCACTACAGCCAGGTCCCTTCGACGCATGGAGGGAAGGAGGCTGCCTCACTCTCGAGCATATATTCCATAACTGGGACATCTTAACATTCAAACATTGTCACAGAGACTTCAATCTGCCCAAGTCAGAATATTTTCACCATCTCCAACTACGCCACTGGGCCTTGCAAACCGAGATAGAGATAGAGCGCTATCTGAAGGGGGCTGGCACAATGAAAGGGGCTATCTCTTTCCTCTACTCCCTACTGCTCCACACCTTACCATCCCCACGCCCATGCTATCTCGAATTCTGGGAACGGACACTCGGTCATGATATCACTGATACCCAATGGAAAGCTTTATGGAGAGACATACGACGTCACAACCACTCATTGGCCCAATGTGAAGCCCACTACAAGGTACTCTATGACTGGTATCTATACCCCACTAAACTTAAAAAGATATTCCCTAACACAACAGACTTGCGCTGGAGAGGCTGCAGCCTTCTAGGCGACTTTCGCCACATATGGTAGGACTGCCAGACAATTCGCCCTTTTTGGAACGATATTCTACCTCAAATCAAAGAAATACTAGGGTACCCCATTCCAGACTCTCCCGACTTTGCACTTCTGGGTCTTCGAGACCCGGGTCTGAAGTACCAGACTACAGCAGACCAGGACATCATGTGGCTGTGTCTGGGTGTGGCCAAAACAGCACTGGCCGTCGCCTGGAAGAGGATGGACGCCCTGGCCATGACGCAATGGCAGGCTCGCCTATGGAGAGCACTAACCATGGAACGTATGAGCGACATCTATAGGGATGCATTAAAAAATTTCGGATACGCCTGGGGCCCCTTGGTTAGCTACTTATCAACCGGCCTTCCACTGACTACCTGCCCCGCGAGGGTTAGAGCATTACATTTGTTCCAATTCTAAATAGAGTAACATACCGAACCAGAGCATACCATAAGATTCGTTTCACACCCCCACGTCACCCAGGATCCCGGTTAGTCTCGGCTGATCGGGCCCAGTCTCGTTGTATTTTTCCCTTGTCTTCTTTTTTTTATTCTCTTCCTGGTTTACACATAGTTCGAGTTTTCTCTTACACTGCCCTGGTTGCTTCCCACAAGCGGCAATAGGATCATAGTGTTTCTTTAAGAGGAAGAGACTCTTGGGAGGGGAGGGTTTGTGGAGGACGGGAGGGTTTAGTTTAAAGACGAAGCTTTCGAATGCAATGTATAGGTAATACTTACATGGCTACCTGAAAAGGACACAACTCGGATCAACCGTATCACTCTGTACACGGAAATAGATTTCTGACAGCTGAATATGAGTAGAACGATTGACTGTATTACCATGTTCAATGATACTTGTCTTGCAAAATTCAATAAAAACAAGTTTGACAAAAAATACAGAGAGAGGTCTCAGAAGAGAGGTTTGTCCCTCCACACACCCTACTATGCCCACCCATCATCAGAAAGAGAGGTCTAAAAGGAGAGGGCAGTCTCTTCCTCATCCTGCTATGCACACCCACCATTACAGAGGGAGGTCTACACACCCTATTAAGCACACCATCATTGTGAGATTAATGACACCTCAAAAAAGATTGCTGGTGACATGTCTTGATATTACAGTTACAATAACTGAGCAAATATACAATGTCTACTGAATATGTATTTGTTTGATACTAACACACATTTTACAAAGATTTTGCAAGCTGAGAAGCATATCCTGTTTTGTTACGACAAAAGAATATTATTTTACTAAAATAATGTCATAACACAACGCAGATTATAAAGTCATTCTACCATACATATACTCACTAATTAATCAATTTGCTTAAAAAAACGACTAGAAATTCATTGAAAAAAACAAAGGTTAAAGTAACATTATAGTTTTGAAATTTCTCAATGACAATGTTAACATTTTGAACTGAAAAAAACATAAAAATTCAGCAGTTATAATTAGTTGCACTAACTATAACTTGTGACCTCACATATGACATCACTCATGACATGTTCAATGACATCATTTATGACATCACTGATGAATGCGCAAATGACATCATTGATGGCATTACTGATCACATCATCCAATCAGTGTGCTAGTTTGTTTTACAGTTTAGATAGCTTTGGGTAACTACCACAGCACTTCTATGTAATATTGTACAGCTTGAGTGCAGCTAATGGGAGTAAGTGTTTACAAAACATGGGTGATCCTAATGTACCTTGGCTGTGTCGAGGTATTGAACACGTTATAAATGTTTACATTCAAGAGTAGCTCTGTGTGCAAGTGACAGTTGACTTGTAATCATTATGCTCCACATAATATTTTAGTTCTATTTTTTTTTACTATGGAGCACAGATCATATACATTCCTACAGATACATACATCTATATGGTTGCCAGCAACAATTATAAACTACTATTATGAGCACATTATCATAATATAGTACATATTTACAATATTTAAGCAACTCCCATCCCACAAAATCAATTCATTTATAAACCTGCTCAATTCATACATTTCACTTCAATAGATCGATGACGTTATATGTATGCTACCGCCAATCTTTTGCATAACATTATTGTCTAACAGTAATATTCAAGCCAAACTAAAAAGTCCAGTCCCCAGTTTCAAATGTTTTCTTGCACACCTGCCATGCACAGTTTTCACATTAATAATTGTATTGCAAATGTTGCAGTGATATTATTAATGATGTCATAGAAGATGTTATGAATGATATAATAAGTAGGGTAATTAGCAGTGCATGCTAGGGTGTTTTTTTAGTTCTATTTCCTAACTATAACATCTCTGTAACCTTTGTTTTTTCAGTGAATTTCTAGGGATTTCTTTAAAGTAAAGTAATATTTAATCACCATACGTTAATCCAACCGGCACTGCGCACAGCCTTTGGCCATGGAGGGCTTTTGAAACTCGTTCAGAACCGGTTCTGAACGCGTTTCCGGAAGTGTTATGATCTCGTAGCGTACTCGCTTACGACTTTCACGGCTCATTTCGGCATTCTTCATAGAATTTAATGTCACTTCTGATGCATTAACTACAAGACTCACGACTAATTTTACTGGGATTTGGTTAGGACTCATTGGATGACTCATGACCAGCCGGGTCGGAATTATAACCGGCGATTAGGTTCAGAGCATAATTTTAAGCAACAGCTCTGAGGAAGTCGAGGGTTATTACCCCAACGACGAAACACGTGTTGGCTGGACCTTGTGCTGTTATCTTGAATAAAGACAAAGGGCACTCAACAAAAAGACATTACTTGCCTACTTCTATTCTTAAAGATATTTTGGCGAACTTTCGTATTACTGGAATGCATGTGCATAGGAATTGACATTATTCATTTCGGACCTTGTGGGTCCTAACTTTGAGGGTTTAGGGGTTTTTCCTTCACCTGTGGCATCGCAAGAATTTCCTTTTCACTTACATTACGCTATTCGACGAGCAGCATTTTCCTGTGTGAATTAACACCCCCATTTGTATAGTACTCTTGTTTGGTAGATAGTCCCATCTTTGTAGTCTCATCATCTTCTCTACACAAGGATTCATGTTATCACAGATTTCTGAAAGAAGACTCTCTAGGAATAATCACATTGACAAAATGAAATGCGCACAAGGTCGCTGGAGACATGTACTTGTGGTCCATTACGCAGCTGTAGCATAGAATATACACCAGACATTTACCCAACAAGGTACCACTAACTGATGAGCCATTAGAAAGTACTCAATTTGGGTAGACATTTTGTGCAAAACTGTTGACTCTTGTTGATAAACGGGCAGGTGAGGTTCTGTTCTGGCCCAGTCACTCACACAGCTGCTGATACACCCACACAGCCTCTGAAACACAAACTCACACAACCATACAGCTACTCTCACATCTACTCACAGATCCACCAGCTACTCACACACCCATTAACACACCCATACAGTCACTCACACACCCACTCACACACACAAAACCAGTCACAGACTACACAATCACTCACATACCCACTCACACACCCACATAACAACTCATACACCCACTCGCAGACCCACACAGCCACTTACACTCCCAATCACTTACCCACAAAACAACTCACACAGCCTCTCACTCACCCTCAAAAGTACTCACAAACCCACTCATACACCCATACAGCTACTCACACACCCAGTCACTGACCCATACTGCTACTCACACACCCACTCTTAGACCCATGCAGCCACTCACACACCCACTCAGATCAATACAGCCACTCACACACCCACTCACCAACCCATATAGCCACTCACACACCCACTCATGCACCCATACAGCCACTCACACATCCATTTACAGACCCATACAGTCACTCATACATCCACTCACTGACCTATACAGCCACTCACACACCCACTCTCAAAGGTTACAGGTTTCAGTTAGGAAATAAAATGTAAAAAATCTTAGAAATTCACTAAAGAAGAAAAGTTACAGGGATGTTATAGTTAGGAAATAACATTAAAAACCATAGAAATACACAGAAAAAATGAAAGGTTAAAGAGACGTTATAGTTAGGATCAGATCTTACACACACAAAACCATTGAAATTCAGCCAATTTCCACCCCAGAGAACCCATCCCCCGGGGCCCAGCTTTTGCTTTTTTAAAATATTTATAAAAAATAATAAGGGGGGGTGGGACATGTGGCCCCCTCATAGGCTGATTTCTGCCCCGGGGACCCCAACCCTCAGGGCTTGGCCTCTAGTGTGGGTGCCCTGGTCCCACCCAGGGCAAATTGGGGATCACAGAGGTAGCCTCAAGGCCCATACAGTCCCTGCCAGCTCCCGCCTCCTGCGGTTGAAGTGTTGGCAGCCAATTAAATGTAAGTAGGATCCACAAGTCCACTGCAAGGGCTCGCATCCCTAGATAGCTATATTTTTTCAACTTAAATATCTCTGAAACTACTGAACAGTTTACACCAATTCACAGACACACGCTTTCTGGACCAACAGATAGCTTTCTGCCAAATTTGGTGTAATTCTGTACAGCAGTTCGAGCTGTAGTCGTGTTCAAAAGATGAAAAATCCCCAAATGCATTTTGGGACCCCCACATTTTTCTCGGCCCATGCTTGACGGATCACCCAGAAACTTTCAACACAGCAGCTGAACCAAAAAGGGGAAGTTTTTGGTATATATATATATGTATATATATATATATATATATATATATATATATATATATATATATATATATATATATATATATATATATATATATATATATATATATTATCTACTGGCGGTCGCCAGTAGATAGTTATAGTTAAAACCTATTATCCATAGGAAATCCGCGACATTCTATTTGAAATAACGTTGGCGCCGGTTGACGAATCTTCGCAAAAGTTTCCAACTTGTTGGGGCGCTCCGGTCCGCTCCTATCCTGAAAGTCTCGGGGTGATACATCAAGCGGGGGCCGAGAAAAAGGGGGTCCCAAAACGCGTTTTCCCCATTCATTTTTCCATAGGAACCTTTAGTCGCAGCTACAGCCCGAACTGCTGAACGGAATTACACCAAATTTGGCAAAGAGGTAGCCCTTGGTTCAGTGTCGTGCCTTTTGCTTAAATGGTGTAAATCCGTTCAGTAGTTCCTGAGAAAATCAAAAGTAAAGTCACATATATATCTGGGCAGAGCCTAACCACACATGTCATCGTGAGATCTGATTGGCTGTCAGCACTTCATCCTGGAATTGCTGGCAGCCATCTTGGGACCAATATAAATGATAGTACCTCATTGAAATGCATTGTAGTGAATAGAAGATTTCGAGGGTCACCAAAAGGAGAACTATAAAGGGTGATAACAGGCTTTAGTTACATTAGAATTTATTTGTTGATGGTACCATACTAATTTTAGGAATTGTGGTGTATTCTAAGGTGATTTTACCATGTGAAAAACCTTCTGCTGGGATATCATGAATCATGTTTGAGAGAACACTATTTTCTCATGCTTGTCCCATGGAGGTTTGGAAGGTGCTCCAGAAGTTAAAATGAGCGCATATTTTCTGTAAATTCACATTATCTTTCTCACTCATGTGAGAATGAAGTCTGACATTCTCAGTAAAACATGTACATCCAACAAGGGCAGAGACTGTCAGTTGATTCCTTTGTGTTCTACTGCAGCTTCCCAGAGTGTTCTAAAGAACAACTAGAGTGCTAACAGCCTTCCTTATGACAAAAGTATGGCACACCTGAAGCCATCTTGATTGGAATAAACTGGTAACACTTAAACAATTTAATTTAAAAAGGAACAAAATGATGGGGTTCATTTTGTCATAGAAATTATGGTTAGTGCTGTAGAAAGAAAAATTAGGACATGTTTCAAGTGTGATCTCAAATATCTTCCTGTTATATTTCAACAGGAGCAGCCTGCCAGTTGATGCCTTTGTGTTCTACTGCAGCTTCCCAGAGTGTTCTAAAGAACAACTAGAGTGCTAACAGCCTTACTTATGACAAAAGTATGGCACACCTGAAGCCATCTTGATTGGAATAAACTGGTAACACTTAAAACATTTAATTTAAAAAGGAACAAAATGATGGGGTTCATTTTGTCATAGAAATTATGGTTAGTGCTGTAGAAAGAAAAATTAGGACATATTTCAAGTGTGATCTCAAATATCTTCCTGTTATATTTCAACAGGAGCAGCCTGCCAGTTGATGCCTTTGTGTTCGACTGCAGCTTCCCAGAGTGTTCTAAAGAACAACTAGAGCCCTAACAGCCTTACTTATGACAAAAGTATGGCACACCTCAAGCCATCTTGATTGGAATAAACCGGTAACACTTAAAACATTTAATTTAAAAAGGAACAAAATGAGGGGTTCTTTTTGAAATAGAAATTATGGTTAGTGCTGCAGAAAGAAAAATTAGGGCATATTTTAAGTGAGATCTCAAATCCTCTTCTATTTCATTAGAAAATTCTGACATGCAGACTGAAACAATCACTTTCAATACCAGCAGCAGACTACCAGTTAACTCCCTGGTGAGCAGTAGCTTTACTCCAGTGATCTAATGAGCAACTAGAGTGCTAACATTCTGAATTTATGGCAGATGTGAGACACATCTGAATGCCTTCTTGATGGAATCAAAGTAAAAAACTGAAAGCATTTTCTACTGAGGAGACTGCAGTAAATGAAGAAATTAGGAAACTTCATTACAAAGAAGTCTTCCAAGATGGCCACCAGTGAAAAAAGAGCCCAAATGTAGCACAAATATTACCCAGATGTAGCCCACATATAGCCCAATGACAAAAGTGTGCAAAACACTTTTTATTTTTAGTTTTTTTGCAGTTTTATGTAGTGCAGACTGGTCAGGTATTGGAGCATTGCATCTTAAAACATGACCCCCTACACTACAAAAACACCACTGCACTACCTTAAACCCTAAAACACTACCCCCAGCACGACCCCCTACACTACACAAGCACCACTGCACTATCCTAAACCCTAAAACACTACCCCCAGCACGACCCCCTACACTACCCAAACACCACTGCACTATCCTAAACCCTAAAACACAACCCCCAGCACGACCCCCTACACTACCCAAACACCACTGCACTAACCTAAATCCTAAAACACTACCACCAGCACGACCCCCTACACTACCCAAACACCACTGCACTACCCTAAAACATGACCCCCTACACTACACAAACACCACTGCACTACCCTAAACCCTAAAACACTACCCCCAGCACGACCCCCTACACTACACAAACACCACTGCACTACCCTAAACCCTAAAACACTACCCCCAGCACGACCCCCTACATTACCCAAACACCACTGCACTAACCTAAATCCTAAAACACTACCCCCAGCACGACCCCCTACACTACCCAATCACCACTGCACTACCCTAAAACATGACCCCCTACACTACACAAACACCACTGCACTACCCTAAACCCTAAAACACTACCCCCAGCACGACCCCCTACACTACACAAGCACCACTGCATTACCCTAAACCCTAAAACACTATCCCCAGCACGACCCCCTACACTGCCCAAACACCACTGCACTGCCCTAAACCCTGAAACACCAGCCCCTGCATGACCCCCTACACTGCCCGAACACCACTGCACTGCCCTAAACCCTGAAACACCACCCCTAGCACATCCCCCTACACTGCCCGAACACCACTGCACTGCCCTAAACCCTGAAACACCACCCCCTTCACAACCCCCTACACTGCCCGAACACCACTGCACTGCCCTAAACCCTGAAACACCACCCCTTCATGACCCCCTACACTGCCCGAACACCACTGCACTGCCCTAAACCCTGAAACACCACCCCCAGCATGACCCCCTACACTGCCCGAACACCACTGCACTGCCCTAAACCCTGAAACACTACCCCCAGCAAGACCCCCTACACTGCCCGAACATCACTGCACTGCCCTAAACCCTGAAACATCACCCCCAGCAAGACCCCCTACACTGCCCGAACACCACTGCACTGCCCTAAACCCTGAAACACTACCCCCAGCATGACCCCCTACACTGCCCGAACACCACTGCTCTGCCCAAAACCCTGAAACACCAGCCCCAGCACGACCTCCTACACTGCCCGAACACCACTGCACTGCCCTAAACCTTGAAACACCAGCCCCTGCACGACCCCCTACACTGCCCGAACACCACTGCACTACCCTAAACCCTGAAACATCACCCCGAGCACGACCCCCTACACTGCCCGAGCACCACTGCACTGCCCTAAACCCTGAAACACCAGCCCCAGCACGACCCCCTACACTGCCCGAACACCACTGCACTGCCCTAAACCCTGAAACACCAGCCCCAGCATGACCGCCTACACTGCCCGAACACCACTGCACTGCCTAAACCCTGAAACACCAGCCCCAGCACAACCCCCTACACTGCCCGAACACCACTGCACTGCCCTAAACCGTGAAACACCAGCCTCAGCACGACCCCCTACACTGCCTGAACACCACTGCACTGCCCTGAACCCTGAAACACCAGCCCCAGCACAACACCCTACACTGCCCGAACACCACTGCACTGCCCTAAACCCTGAAACACCACCCCGTGCATGACCCCCTACACTGCCCGAACACCACTGCACTGCCCTAAACCCTGAAACACCACCCCCAGCGTGACACCTACACTGCCCGAACACCACTGCACTGCCCTAAACCCTGAAACACCACCCCCTGCACAACCCCCTACACTGCTTGAACACTACTGCACTGCCCTAAACCCAGAAACACCATCCCCAGCACGACCCCCTATACTGCACGAACACCACTGCACTGCCCCAAACCCTGAAACACTACCCCCAGCAAGACCCCCTACACTGCCCGAACACCACTGCACTGCCCTAAACCCTGAAACAGCACCCCCAGCAAGACCCCCTACACTGCCCGAACACCACTGCCCTCAACCCTGAAACACCACCCCCAGCAAGACCCCCTACACTGCCCGAACACCACTGCACTGCCCTAAACCCTGAAACACCAGCCCCAGCACGACCCCCTACACTGCCCGAACACCACTGCACTGCCCTAAACCCTGAAACACCACCCACTGCACGACCCCCTACACTGCCCGAACACCACTGTACTGCCCTAAACCCTGAAACCCCACCCCCAGCATGACCCCCTACACTGCCAGAATACCACTGCACTGCCCTAAACCCTGAAACACCACCCCCTGCACGACCCCCTACACTGCCCGAACACTACTGCACTGCCCTAAACCCTGAAACACCACCCCCAGCACGACCCCCTACACTGCACAAACACCACTGCACCGCCCTAAACCCTGAAACACTACCCCCAGCAAGACCCCCTACACTGCCCGAACACCACTGCACCGCCCTAAACCCTGAAACATCACCCCCAGCACGACCCCCTACACTGCCCGAACACCACTGCACTGCCCTAAACCCTGAAACACCAGCCCCAGCACGACCCCCTACACTGCCCGAACACCACTGCACTGCCCTAAACCCTGAAACACCAGCCCCAGCACAACCCCGTACACTGCCCGCACACCACTGCACTGCCCCAAACCCTGAAACACCATCCCCAGCACAACCCCGTACACTGCCCGAACACCACTGCACTGCCCTAAACCCTGAAACACCAGCCCCAGCACGACCGCCTACACTGCCCGAAAACTACTGCACTGCCCTAAACCCTGAAACACCACCCCCAGCAAGACTACCTACACTGGCCGAACACCACTGCACTGCCCTAAACCCTGAAACACCACCCCCTGCACGACCCCCTATACTGCCCAAACACTACTGCACTGCCCTAAACCCTGAAACACCACCCCTCAGCACGACACCCTACACTGCCCGAGCACCATTGCTCTGCCCTAAACCCTGAAACACTAGCCCCAGCACGACCCCCTACACTGCCCGAACACCACTGCACTGCCCTAAACCCTGAAACACCACCCCCAGCACGACCCCCTACACTGCCCGAACACGACTGCACTGCCCTAAACCCTGAAACACCAGCCCCAGCAAGACCCCCTACACTGCCCGAACACCACTGCATTGCCCTAAACCCTGAAACACCAGCCCCAGCAGGACCCCTACACTGCCCAAACACCACTGCACTGCCCTAAACCCTGAAACACCAGCCCCAGCACGACCCCCTACACTGCCCGAACACCACTGCACTACCCTAAACCCTGAAACACCAGCCCCAGCACGACCCCCTACACTGCCCGAACACCACTGCACTGCCCTAAACCCTGAAACACCAGCCACAGCACCACCCCCTACAATGCCCGAACACCACTGTACTGCCCTAAACCCTGAAACACCACCCCCTGCACCGCCCCCTACACTGCCCGAACACCACTGCACTGCCCTAAACCCTGAAACACCACCCCCTGCACGACCCCCTACACTGCCCGAACACCACTGCACTGCCCTAAACCCTGAAACACCACCCCCTGCACCACCCCCTACACTGCCCAAACACAACTGCACTGCCCTAAACCCTGAAACACCACCCCCAGCATGACCCCCTTTACTGCTCGAACACCACTGCACTGCCCCAAACCCTGAAACACCACCCCCAGCATGACCCCCTACACTGCCCGAACACCACTGCCCTAAACCCTGAAACACCACCCCTGCACGACCCCCTACACTGCCCGAACACCACTGCACTGCCCTAAACCCTGAAACACCACCCCCTGCACGACCCCCTACACTGCCCGAACACCACTGCACTGCCCTAAACCCTGAAACACCACCCCCAGCACGACCCCCTACACTGCCCAAACACCACTGCACTGCCCTAAACCCTAAAACACCACCCACAGCACGACCCCTACACTGCCCGAACACCACTGCACTGCCCTAAACCCTAGAACACTACCCCCAGCATGACCCCCTACACTACCCGAACACCACTGCACTATCCTAAACCCTAAAATACTCCCCCAGCACGACCCCCTACACTACCCGAACACGACTGCACTGCCCTAAACCCTAAAACACTCCCCCAGCACAACCCCCTACACTACCCAAACACCACTGCACTGCCCTAAACCCTAAAACACTCCTCCCAGCACGACCCCCTACACTACCTAAACACCACTGCACTGCCCTAAACCCTAAAACACTACCCCCGCATGACCCCCTACACTACACAAATACCAATGCACTACCCTAATCCCTAAAACACTACCCCCGCACAACCCCCTACACTACCCAAAGACCACTGCACTACCCTAAACTCTAAAACAATACCCCCGCATGACTCCCTACACTACCCAAAGACCACTGCACTACCCTAAACCCTAAAACACGACCTCCTACACTACACAAACACCACTGCACTCCCCTAAACCCTAAAAAACTACCCCCAGCACGAACCCCTACACTACCCAAACACCACTGCACTACCCTAAACCATAAAACACTACCCCCAGCAGTACCCCCTACGCTACCCAAACACCACTGCACTACCCTAAACCCTAAAACACTACCCCAAGCAGTACCCCCTACACTACCCAAACACCATTGCACTAGCCTAAACCCTAAAACACTACCCCCAGCAGTATCCCCTACACTACCCAAACACCACTGCACTACCCTAAACCCTAAAACCCTAAAACACTAACCCCAGCACGACCCCCTACACTACCCAAACACCACTGTACTACCCTAAACCCTAAAACACTCCCCCCAGCACGGCTCCCTTCACTACCCAAACACCACTGCACTACCCTAAACCCTAAAACACTACCCCCAGCACGACCCTCTTCACTACCTAAACACAACTGCACAATTTGTTACAGGCGTTGCAACGCAGGCCTGTGGTGCTTACTGGAAGTACCTGGTGGGCTAGTTGGGCCCCAGGGACTCTCAGGATTCAAGGTGACCTAATCCCCCAACTTAAAACGCGCCACGGGGCTCGTTTGCACAGTGGTGAAGGGAGGGGCGGGGCCTCAGGTGACATGTGCGCAAACACGCCCTGTGGTGCATTTTAAGTTGGGGAGTTAATTCCCTTTGAATCCTGGGGGCCAACTAGCCCACCAGGTACCTTCAGTAAGCACAACAGAGTTGCGTTGCAGAGAGGTGAAAAAAGGTGCATGGCCTCGGAACGCCTCTCTGCAACTCAGCTCTGTGGTCCTAACTGTAGGTACCTGGGGGGCTAGTTGGGCCCCAGGGACCCTCAGGATTCAAGGGGACTTAATCCCGTAACTTAAAACGCGCCACGGGGCGCGTTTGCACACATGTCACCTCAGGCCCCCCCTCCCTTCACCATTGTGCAAACGCGCACTGGCTCTGGTTAGTCAGAGTCAGTTACCACCAGTACCCGTCTGAAAAAGTTGTGGGCACAGGATGATTTTGCAACAAGGCCTCTTTCTGCTCCTCTGTTGGTTCTTTCTGCACATCTTTTGCTTCTTTCTGTGCGTTTTTTCTTCTTTCTTCACATGTCCTACCTCTGTTGGCATAGTTAGAAACTAGCATTTAAAAAACCTTGAAATTCACTTAAAAAATCATAGGTTTCAGGCACGTTCTAGTTAGAAATTAGCATTTAAAAAACCTTTGAAATTCACTGAAAAAACCATAGGTTTCAGGCACGTTATAGTTAGAAATTAGCATTTAAAAAACCTTTGAAATTCACTGAAAATACCATAGGTTTCAGGCACGTTATAGTTAGAAATTAGCATTTAAAAAACCTTTGAAATTCACTGAAAAAACCATAGGTTTCAGACACGTTATAGTTAGAAATTAGCATTTAAAAAACCTTTGAAATTCACTGAAAAAACCATAGGTTTTAGGGACAGTTATAGTTAGTTGGACATTGCACTCGTACAAAACCCGTGAAATTCCCCTGTTATAGTTAGTTCAGCTAACTATAACTCGCGCCCCGCAATGCACTGCTGATGACGTCACATATTACATCACTCATGACATGGTCAGTGACATCACTGATGACATCACTGATGACACCTCAAATGACATCACTGATGACATCATCCATGTGATAATTTCATGCATCTTCTCACACCCTAATATAACTTTTGATACACCCACTCTAAATTACAGACTGCCATTCTCAAAACCATAGACACTCCAACACCAAAAACTACATACCCACTCACTGACTCTTAGGTCTACACACACATCCACTCACTCACCCGTACAGTCACTCATACTTACAGTCACTCAGTACAGGACTATCATATGCACTCATACACCTATATAAATACTCACACACCGCCACTCATCCATAGAGGTACTCACACACCTAGTCAGTCATGCAAAAAATTAATCACACACCCATTTACTCACCTATACAGTTATACACACACCAGCTCACTTACTCATACAAATACTAGCACATTCTTACGCTCTTATACAATAACCAATACAAGCACACACGCATCCATACAGCCACTCTCACAATAACACACTCTCACTTATAGCCATTTAAATACTCTAACACACATATATACTGCCTTTTACATATGTAGTTACTCGCACATGTACAACTGAGATATACATTCACTCACTAACACACCCATACACACACACTCACCCACCCAAGCAGTCCATCACAGATGCACTCTTGAAATCATGCACCCAGTGAATCACCCACTCACACATCTATGTATAGAGTCACACACACCCCACCCACACAAACACTCAGGCAGCCATACAGATACTCAGAGAACCAATCAATAACCCATATAGACACTCATGTAGCTATTCGCAAATCCATGCATCCACTTACACACCAACAAACAGACTGATACAGACATTCACACAGTTTAGTCACTAACCCATGCATTCAGTAAGATACGTTTAATCACTCACTTGTAGAGTCAGTCACTCACGTACTAAATCATCCATTCAGACACTTATACACCCACTCATTCTTCAATACGCCTTTCCCTATATATATTAAACATATTTAAACTTTACAGAAACACACAGTCACTGGATGATGTCATCAGTGATGTCATTTGAGATGTCATCAGTGATGTCATCAGTGATGTCACTGAGCATGTCATGAGTGATGTAATATGTGACGTCATCAGCAGTGCATTGCGGGCGCGAGTTATAGTTAGCTGAACTAACTATAACAGGGGAATTTCACGGGTTTTGTACGAGTGCAATGTCCAACTAACTATAACTGTCCCTAAAACCTATGGTTTTTTCAGTGAATATATATATATATATATATATATATATATATATATATATATATATATATATATATATATATATATATATATATATAAATGAGCTTGCAAATCCTGAGCCAAGTTCCTTTTCCTTACGGACGGAAAATCAGGTACAGACCACTAACAGCTTTCAGTGGAATAAGTGCTTTATTGAACAAAGGATCTCCACTGCATGACGCGTTTCGACCGGGTTACCCCGGTCTTGATCACATGACGAGCAAAGGTATTAGTGTCTCTTAAATAGTAACGTGCTATACAATTGGCCACTCCTCCTATGGTGACGGACATAGAAAGCATACTATATGGCGCCAAAAATGGGCATTAAAACAAGTACATATTAATACAAAGAAATGCCTAATATAGTGGCCACATGTAAATAGTAAATGCAATTCAATTCCTTAACGTAAAGCCTAGTGACCGAAAATTGTTAGGATACTAAGCAGTAACAGTACAATTCAGATTCATGACATCTCTGTTAATGCAAAATACCAATAAAAATTGCAAAGCCTGCCATAAGGAGGTGGGGTGCTAAAATGAAAGTGCAAGTGCAGTATAAAGTGCTGTGCATGACACATAAAAAATTGTAGCTATTCGAACATTATAGCTTCAAAGGTACAGGATTGGGGCAGCCGGTGATTTCTCAAAATGTGAATATATAGGCTACAATATATTTATAGATACATATATTATCTACTGGCGGTCGCCAGTAGATAGTTATAGTTAGGACCTATTTTCCATAAGAAATCCGCAACATTCTATTTGAAATAACGTTGGCGCCGGTTGACGAATCTTCGCGAAATGTTCCAACTTGTTGGGGCGCTCCGGTCCGCTCCTATCTTGAAAGTCTCGGGGTGCTTCGTCAAGCGGGAGCCGAGAAAAAAGGGGGGTCCCAAAACGTGTTTTCCCCATTCATTTTTCCATATTAACCTTTAGTCGCAGCTACAGCCCGAACTGCTGAACGGAATTACACCAAATTTGGCAAAAAGGTAGCCCTTGGTTCAGAGTCGTGCCTTTTGTTAAATGGTGTAAATCCGTTCAGTAGTTCCTGAGAAAATCAAAAATAAAATCACATATATATATCTATGGCCGCGTAGGGTTCGCGTACCCTCCCGATCACGAGCTGTATGGTAATTGGCTGTCAACACTCCAAACCAGGAAGTGTTGGCAGCCATCTTGTTCCTCGGTAGAACCGAGGCACAAGAAAAGACAAAAACAAGGGCGCAACACGCAAAAAGGGGGCAGGGTAGAAACACCCTGACCCCCTAGGCCTGCTCAGGGGGCCTCCAAGGATCCCCAGGGCCCCCCATTTTTTTTTTTTTTTTAAATCGGCAAAAAACGCGCTGGGTGCGCGGATCCTGCCGATAAAAAAAAAAAACGAAGCGCGGACTCCCGCGCTTCGTAGTTAATTGGCCCCCGGGTGGGCCAAGTCCCGGGGGCATGCAGGGTTTATCGAATAATAACATGGGGGGCCTCTAAGGCCCCACCAAGCCCCGGGGACCGCCACCCCGCGGGGCTTCTTTTTTTTTAAATAAATGACCTGTTTGGGGGGGCTCGAGCCCCCCCAAATGCCCCGGGGACCGCCACCTCCCCGGGGCACTAAATAATAAAATGTGGGGGTCCGTTTCGGACCCCCGAGCCCCGGGGACCACCACCTCCACGGGGCTGTGCAAAGGTTGGGAGGGGGGCCGCGCTGCCCCCCTCCTGGAGCCCTCCATGGCCCTGGGGACCACCACCCCCCAGGGCCGGCTCCTGCAGTGTCCCGGGGTGTCTACCCCCGGGACACTGTAGTTTGCTATGGCAGGACGGGAGCCTCGCGGCTCCCGTCCTGTCATAGCAAACTGCTTGGATATTAGAGCGAGAGCAGGAAACCTGCTCTCGCTTCCAATATCCAAAGCACATTGCTTTCCACATGGGGAGCTGCATGTTAGCAGCTCCCCATGTGGAAAGCAATGCCGGCTCCCGCAGGACGCGGGGAGCCGGCATGGTCCGTGGGGGAGTTGGGGTCCCCCCACGGACCCCAAAGGATAGGGCCAGCCCCGGGGGATGGGGTCCCCGGGGCAAGTAGTGGCCCGGGAGGGGGGCCACGCGGCCCCCCTCCCCCAAATTATTTAATAAAAACAAAAGGCCGGCCTCGGGGGATGGGGTCCCCGGGGCCTAAGGAGGCCTGAGGAGGGGGGCAATGCAGCCCCCCTCCATAAAAATAATTTTTAAAAAAGGTGGCAATGACCCGGGGGATGGGGTCCCCGGGCCGAAGTTGGCCACGGGAGGGGGCCCACGCGGTCCCCTTCCCGTTCCCATTTAAAAAAGAAAAAAGAAAAAAGGGGGTCAGGCCCTGGGGGATGGGGTCCCCAGGGCCCAAAATAATTAAAAAGAAGGGGGGCCACACAGCCCCCTCCTTGTCAGCACTCTGCAAACGCGCCCCCTGGTGCGTTTGCAGAGGGGGAACGAATTCCCCTTGAATACTGGGGGTCCCTGGGGGCCAACTAGCCCACCAGGAACCTCCAGTATGCGCCAGGGGGCTGCGTTGCAGAGAGGTGTTCTGAGGCCATGCCCCTTTTTACACCTCTCTGCAACGCAGCTCTGTGGAGCTTAATGGAGATAGCTGGTGGGCTAGTTGCACCCCAGGGACCCTCAGGATTCAAGGGGAGTTAATCCCCCGACTTAAAACGCGCCACAGGGCGCATTTGCACAGTGGTGAAGGGAGGGGGCGGGGCCTGAGGTGACATGTGTGCAAACAGGCCCCGTGGCGCATTTTAAGATAGGGAATTAAATCCCCTTCAATCCTGAGGGTCCCTGGGGGCCAACTAGCCCACCAGGTACCTCCAGTAAGCGCCACGGAGCTGTGTTGCAGAGTGTTGTAAAAGGGGCGTGGCCTCTGAACACCTCTCTGCAACGCAGCTCTCTGGCGCATACTGGAGGTATCTGGTGGGCTAGTTGGCCCCTAGGGACCCTCGGGATTGAGGAGGAATTAATTCTCCAACTTAAAACGCGCCACAGGGCGTGTTTGCAGACATGTCACCTCAGGCCCCACCCCTTCCTTCACCATTGTGCAAATATTCCTCTAAAATCAGCCGAAATACGAATTCCGATTTACTCACCTGTTATCAGGAGAGACCACAGTGCTGCATCTTTGAGCCCAGTACTGATCCTGAAAAGTAATTTTAACCGTACTTACCAGTAACTTGAATTTCCTTCCATAGGATATCATTGCCTGCTTTTTGCTGAAAAAGTTTCTAAGTGTCGATTTTTGAAACTTACAAATATTCCTCTAAAATCAGCAGAACTACGAATTCCGATTTACTCACCTGTTATCAGGAGAGACCTCAGTGCTGCATCTTTGAGCTCAGTACTGATCCTGAAAGGTAATTCTAACCGTACTTAACAGTAACTTGAATTTCCTTCCATAGGCTAACATTGACTGGTTTCACTTGAAAATTCTTCTAGGTGTGGAGTTTTGGAACTTTATAATATTCCTCTAAAATCAGCTGAACTACGAATTCCAATTTACTCACCTGTTATCAGGAGAGACCTCAGTGCTGCATCTTTTAGCCCAGTACTGATCCTGAAAAGTAATTTTAACCGTACTTACCAGTAACTTGAATTTCCTTCCTTAGGCTAACATTGACTGGTTTCACTTGAAAATTCTTCTAAGTGTGGAGTTTTGGAACTTTATAATATTCCTCTAAAATCAACTGAACTACGAATTCCGATTTACTCACCTGTTATCAGGAGAGAACCCAGTGCTGCATCTTTTAGCCCAGTACTAATCCTGAAAAGAAATTTTAACCGTACTTACCAGTAACTTGTATTTCCTTCCATAGGAATCCATTGTCTGGTTTTCAGCAGAAAAGTTTCAAAGTGTCGATTTTCACAAACTACAAATATTCCTTAAAAATCGCCTGTATGACTTAAACGCATTCTTTCAACTGTTTACAGGAGATGCACCAGTGCTGGATCCAGGATCCACCACTGAGTAAGAAAAAGTAACGATAACACTACTTACCTGCTAAGTGAATTTCCTCCCATAGGATAACATTGGTGATTCTATGTGAAAAAGTTTCTAAGTATCAACTTTTAAAATACAATAATATTCCTTAAAAATCACTACTGTAACCAAAACGCTTTTACTCAACTGTTTACAGGAGATGTCCCAGGACTGAATCTAGGATCCAGTCCTGTGGTTAGAAAAGTAATCCATAAAGTAACTAATTGCATTTAACTAGAAATTCACATTGAGCTCAATGTTGCATTGTGTTTGAAATTGTGTTGCCCATTGCAACAACTGTAACTACTGTACTTAAAAGTCTATTGCCTATTTGCAAAGTATTTAAACTAAAGTAAATCATTCTGAGAAAGTATATTTTGTAATGTAATGTATAATGTAATTGCAATGTAATTTGAAAAATAAAATATCTAAAAATAAATAGTTTCAAAAAATGTAGTAAATCAGTATCAAAAAAATAAATATAACAATTAATACATTTAAAAATTGTCATTTACAAAACCTTTGAAATTCACTGAAAAAAACCATAGGTTTCAGACATGTTATAGTAAGGAATTAGCATTTAAAAAACCTTTGAAATTCACTGAAAAAACCATAGGTTTCAGGCACGTTATAGTTAGAAATTAGCATTTAAAAAACCTTACAAATTCACTGAAAAAACCATAGGTTTTAGGGACAGTTATAGTTAGTTGGACATTTCACTCGTACAAAACCCGTGAAATTCCCCCGTTATAGTTAGTTCAGCTAACTATAACTCGCGCCCCACAATGCACTGCTGATGACGTCACATATTACATCACTCATGACGTGGTCAGTGACATCACTGATGACATCACTGATGACATCATCCACGTGATAATCTGATGCACCTCCTCACACCCTAATATAACCTTTGATACACCCACTCTAAATTACAGACTGCCATTCGCAAAACCATAGACACTCCAACACCAATAACTACATACCCACTCACTGATTCTTAGGTCTACACACACATCCACTCACTCACCCGTACAGTCACTCATACTTACGGTCACTCAGTACAGGACTATCATATGCACTCATACACCTATATAGACACTCAAACACCGCCACTCATCCATAGAGGTACTCACACACCTAGTCAGTCATGCAAATAATTAAACACACTGCCATTTACTCACCTATACAGTTATACACACACCAGCTCACTTACTCATACAAATACTAGCACATTCTTACGCTCTTATACAATCACTGATACAAGCACACACTCATCCATACAGTCACTAACACAATCACACACTCTCAGCTTATAGCCATTTATATACTCCAACACACATATATACTGCCTTTCACATATGTAGTTACTCACACTTGTACCACTGAGATATACATTCACTCACTAACACACCCATACACACACTCACCCACCCATTCAGTCCATCACAGATGCACTCTTGAAACCATCCACCCAGTGAATCACCCACTCACACATCTATGCACAGAGTCGCACACACCCCACCCACACAAACACTCAGGCACCCATACAGATACTCAGACAACCAATCAATAACTCATATAGACACTCATGTAGCTATTCACAAACCCATGCAGCCACTTACACAGCAACATACAGACGGATACAGACATTCACCCAGTTTAGTCACTAACCCATGCATTCAGTAAGATACGTTTAATCACTCACTTATAGAGTTAGTCACGCACCTACTAAATCATCCATACAGACACTTATACACCCACTCATTCTTCAATACGCCTTTCCCTATATATATTAAAAATATTTAAACTTTACAGAAACACACAGTCACTGGATGATGTCATCAGTGATGTCATTTGAGATGTCATCAGTGATGTCATCAGTGATGTCACTGACCATGTCATGAGTGATGTAATATGTGACGTCATCAGCAGTGCATTGCAGGGGCGC
The DNA here is from genome assembly GCA_963921515.1 of Calotriton arnoldi. Lineage (NCBI taxonomy): Eukaryota > Metazoa > Chordata > Amphibia > Caudata > Salamandridae > Calotriton > Calotriton arnoldi. Next base: position 340,522 of record CAWUFW010004311.1, on the reverse strand, counting down.
GAGTTATAGTTAGCTGAACTAACTATAACGGGGGAATTTCACGGGTTTTGTACGAGTGAAATGTCCAACTAACTATAACTGTCCCTAAAACCTATGGTTTTTTCAGTGAATATATATATATATATATATATATATATATATATATATATATATATATATATATATTTATAGATATATATATATATATTCACTGAAAAACTAAAGGTTTTACAGGGGTGTTATAGTTAGGAGATATAATTGTTTTAAAAACGTAGACATTCACTGAAAAAAACAAAGGTTACAGGCTCAGATTTCACTCATACAAAACCAGTGAAATTCAGCAGTTATAGTTACCTGAGCTAACTATAACTTACACCCCCACAACACACTGCTTATGACCTCAAGTATTACATCACTCATGACATATGGCACCTAGCAAATTAGTTTGCATCACTGATGAAATCACTGATGACATCTCACAAATTACATCACTCATGACTTATGACACCTAGCAAATTAGTTTCCATCACTGATGACATCACTGATGACATCTCAACTAACATCACTGATGACATCATCCAGTGATTCTGAGTGTTTTCTAAAGGCTTTTGTGTGTTAAACGTCTATTCTGAGGTACCAGAAAAGTTAAATTATTATACTTCGTGTAGACCAATGAGTGATTCCTTTTTTAACATAGTTTATGTGAATCACTGTGGCTGTGTGTATCCGTGTGTGAGGGGGTGTCTGAGTGACTGTACATGTGTTTAAGTGGGTATGTGAGTAGCTGTATGGGTGCCTTAGTGGCTGTATGAGTGGCTGTATTGGTGAGTCAGTGGGTGTGTCAATGGCTGTAAGGGTAGGTAAATGAGTGGCTGTGTGAGTAGCCGTATGGTGAGTGAGTGGGTGTCAGTGACTGTACGGGTGAGTGAGTGGGTGTCTGAATGGCTGTATGAGTGAGTGACTGGGTATGTAGGTGTCTGCATGGGTAAGTGAATGATTGTTTGAGTGAGTGTTTGGTTAAGTGAGTTGGTGTGTTTGTGGCTGTATGGAATAGTGAGTTTTTGTGGGATTGCCTGTATGGGTGATTGAGTGGCTGGGTGAGTGGTTATATGGATGTGTGAATGGTCATGTAAGTGGTTGCGTGAGTGTGTGAGTAAGTGTGTGAGTGGTTGTATGGGTGAGTGAGAGGCTCTGTTGATGGGCTGTTTGCGTGAGTAAGTGGGTGTGTGAGTGGCTGTATAGTTGAATAACTGGGTGTGCCAGTAGCTCTATGTGTGAGTGTGTGGCTGTGTGAGTGGCTCTATGGATAAGTGAGTGGTTGTGTAAGTACTTGTATGGGTCTGTGAATGGGTATGTGAGTGGTTGTGTGGGTGTGTGAGTGGGCGTATGAAAGGTTGTATGGGGTGGTAGTGGCTGTGTGAGTAGTTCTACGGATGATGTCTTCACTAATATCATTTGAGATGTCATCTGTGATGTCATGAGTGATGTCACTGACCATGTCATGAGTGATGTAATATGTGAGATCATAAGCAGTGTATTGCGGGGGCATAAGTTGTAATTAGCTCAGGTAACTATAACTGCTTACGTTTACTGGTTTTGTATGAGAGAAATCTGAGCTTAACTATAGCGTCACTGCAACCCTTGCTTTTCTCAGTTTTATTGTATTCCCTAACTATACAGTCCCTGTAACTTTTGTTTTTTTCAGTGAATTTCTATGTTTTACACGTAACCTCTAAGGTAAGCCTAACTGCTCTGTGCCAAGCTACCACAAGGTTGAGCACAGGTTAATTTAGGGTTGGCTTGTGCCTCACTCTGATAAGGATTGTGGTTGCTGCTTGACCAGGGTTCAATCCCCAGTCAACTAACCGTCAAATTTCTCACAATGTGTGTGTCAGGAATTTAAAAAGAGCTCTAGATGGGGAGTCAGTGAAGGTGTTTGAGGTGCAGGGTATGCGTTGGAATGTTGAGGGAGGAAGCAGCCTGCTGCTTTCTGTTGATTTTGAGTCATCTGCTTAGTTGAGTGAAAGATTAATTCAGTATTAGGGTGAGCACGACGCCAATGGATTTGAGTCTATAGGTTAAGATGAAGTGATGGCATTTACATCTATACTATCTTGACTACCTGTCTTCTACCTATGCAATATCCCTGTGAAAGCACACCTAGTCCAAGGTTTTCCTACCCGTTCATGTCTCTGTCCTCATCAAAATCCTGACTAATCTCCTATACTTGCCAAGTGAACCTATAGTAATGCCTTCCGTTGGTAGCTACATGAAGCTAAAGAAAACGCGTCTTTCATGCGTCTTCAGCACACTTACTGTGCTAAATCCAACTCCTCCTAGTTTGTGGATGCAAGTTGGGGGTATCTGAGAATGCCTTCCGAAGCCTACATTCCTCGAACTGAGTGAGCATATCTACCTTTGAAACTAAGGTAAGCCTACTAGGGAATACTGCCTAAGTTCCCTAAAGTAATAAGCCAAACAAATGGCCCTTTGGACTCATTCACCAATAGTTCTACTTTTGCTTTAGACGTGTGAAAACTCAACTAGTAACTTGTATCATACTCAATGTTATTAAAAAAGGGTAGAGGACACAATCTGTTGTATGATGATGATTTTCACATTTTTAGTATGAGGACAATATACATTTCATTCTGTGTCAAAATTAATGCAAATGACTCAGTGCTCAGACAGTGAGCAAACATACATACAGCCGCATAGAATAAAACACTGAACAGATCCCAAGGTTGCATTGGATTTTATATCAAACAAACATAAGTAGGAATCCTATATGTTTATATATGGTATCTCCTAGTGGATCATAACATGTTTTGAAAGAAACTTAGGGAGGGGATGTCAATGTATTGACCCGTAGTTACTTTTTCGGATTTCATCAGGACAAACGTCACATGACTAAAGCTCCCTAAAAAACATGGAATCTAGGGACCCTCATCCTCTAAGCAATACATGCAAGAATACCTCAAAACAGAGTCTACAATGTATACTGGACCACTGGGTTAGTCGGTAGTTCCGATGTGGTAAACAAATTATCTGGGAGAAGTACACCTTTAAATTGTGTGGACAAAGTGGTCACACATACACATAAAAGAGTATTTTTAGACAAAGCCAACAATGGAGTATGGGCCACTTGGTTCCTTAGATGGTCCCATAGAGGAAAAGTTATTTACTCAGGAAAAGCACACCTTTACACTGTGTCATTCCATAGCCATGATCTGCAATCATGTTGGTGGTATGACACTATGCAAAGTTGTGCTCTTCCCTACTTCTGTGGGGATCCCAGCCACCTACTCTGATCAGTAGCAGCTGACTTTAGGGCAGTATAGTGGCGCAGGGTGGGAGCAGGTGTAGGGACAGAGGGAGGGGCCAAGAAAGAAAGATGAAAAAAAAGAACTTACCTGCAGCCCGCCGCATTGCCATCTACTGCTCCTCTCTGGCTCCCCTGCAGGCAGAAGCTCTCGACCTCCCCTGCACCCAATCCTGAAGCTGCTCTCATGCATGAGAGCAGCTTTGGGATTGGCCTGAGCGCCGATGATTTGCACTCCCATGGAGACTGGGAGCCTCTGCCCGCTATCCCCAACCTGGCAATGCAGCTGGGTTGGAGACAGGTTAGTGCGCATGTGGGTTTGGCCAGCCTGAGATGGCCAGCCAAATCCACAAGCGCACTGATAGCAGTGCTGCCCACCACTCCCTCTCCTGACTGCCCCCGCGGTGGCCCTGCCCCCAGGACGCAGCACTTAGAAGTTGAAAAATAAAACGATAATACATTGTTTTATTATTGTTTTATTTTTCAACTTTTGAAGCTGCTGGCAGGGGGCGATGGTCCTCCCCATAGCAGAGGAGCTGCCTCTGACCATTATTTGCTGATCTCCACAGACAGGGGCTCAAATGCAAGGAGCAGGAAGAGATGGCAACCCTCACAGGTGCTGCAGCCAATCTGGATTGGCTGGAAAGGAACACACCATAAGACACCTCAGGTGAGCGGGAATCGTACAGTAGGTGAACTTTCCCAATGAAGTAATTCTAAAGCCCATGCGGGACATGACCTGAAAAAATACAGCCACTTGACTCAGTCAAAAGCCTTTTCAGCATCCAGGGATAGTACCAGCATCTTTGACTGGTCATCACTTGTCTGCCACAAGAGGTGAGCTAGTGTTTGGAGGTGATTTCTGGAGCTGCGTCTCGGTACGAAGCCTACCTGGGAATTGTGGATAATTTGCGGAAGCACCTTCCCCAGCCGGGTCACAAGGATTTTGACACTCCATCTGAAGTTGACATTAATGATTGAGATCATGTAATAGCTAGCACTGTCAGGGGTCTTTATTGTCCTTGTGGAGAAGGGAGATTATTGCTCTGTTGTATATGTCACCTAGCAAATTAGTTTCCATTACCTTATTGAAGGCCCTTGTGAGATGGAGCATGAGAAGATCCCTCCCACTTTTGTAGAACTCACCCAGGAACCTGTCCTTCCCGGGGATTGGACTCGATGCACCAGCTGAAATTCAAGCACCTCCAAAAAGTGGGGGAGTAGGAGGTCAAGGATCATGGTCGTCAAGTAAGCAATCATGTCAAATTGTTCCGCACCCTCCCGGGACCCATAAATCCAGGAATTGTCTCTCCATGCTCTGTCCTCCAAATCCATGACTTTCCAGTGCAAAAACTCAATGTGATGCTCCCAGTCTGGTAGACATCCATATTGGGGCTCGACATTGTCCAGCCAATGGTCCACTTTATCCAGTTTCGTGTGAGTGGCGGGCATGTCCTTCCGGATGGATTTTACCTCCGACATTAGATCAGCCATTTTGGTGTACATTGCCAAGTGGGTGGCCCAATGGATATGATGACCTTGAAGAGGGCCTCCATATCTGTCTTGGATGGTGCCGGTGATGCCTCGGGGGGTATCTTCAGGTTGGGAGCATCACAGAGCCTTCGAAAGAGCAGATGGCGGGCCACTTGCAGGCGGGAAGACATGCAGAAGCAAACAGATGTGGATAGAGCAAGAGGATCACTGTTCTCAGGTACCTATTGCTGTACTCGGGCCAATGGGGAACCACAAGGAGGGAGCAAGTCCTGTGATTGGGGTACTGACAGATCCAGGGTGTAACGTTTCTGACCAAAAGAAATGCGTGTGGAGTGCTCCCTCGTCAGAGGCCGCTCCTCACACTTGAGGACAGGTTTGTACAAACTAGGCTAGTTCTAACTATGATCCAGAATTCCTCTGAAGTAGCTGCAGACCAAAACCTGGGTCGCAGGTGTTCCCCTGATGCTCAGGCATGAAAGATGAGCTGAAGCCAGTCTATGTCCAGGAGCCACCTCTACCCAGAGAGGGGTGGTGTTTGCTGGTGAGGCACTAAATCCAAGGGAGGGACAGGGTGAGCTCCCTCTGAGGAGCATCCAATGACAGGTGTGGGGCAGGGGTAGCCCAAGCCTGTGATCCAGGTGGAAGTAGAGGCAGGCAAGGGCCACCCCAGAAGGTGATCCACTGAAGAACTCCTCACTTCAGTACAAGGCCAGGGGGGTAGAGCAAGGGATAGTAGAGCAGTGATGGGGTACTCACCTTAGTTCAATGCCAGGCCATATACTGGGCCCAGCTCACCCACCGTGCCCCTTGAGGCTTTTGGTCTCTGGCTGCATGGCTGCCGACAGCATAGAGATGTCGCCCCAGGTGGCATCTCTGCAAAGTTGTGGTCTGGCAGGTGGGTGGGCAGTCCTACAGCAAATTTCTCTGCTGCCCCCTCTGAACACCCCATGGGCCATATCATGTCTGACATGTGTCCAGGAGCCGCACCCAGGAGGAGGGCTGGCCAGGGCCTGAGGAGAGACTGGGATGGCCATGCCCCATATAGGCTACAGTCAGGCAGTGGGTCAGGTATGACCTCCAGCGGCATTGGAGCAGGACTGGCGGGACTGCGCTGGAGTCCCAACCCTCTGCCCCTGCTGTATGTTGAGCAGTGAAGCCCTGTTGCTGGCTGGATAGGTGGATGGGGTAGGATGGCTGGCAAAATGTGGAGCCAAATCAGGGAGTGGCCACCTTGGTCATGGTACATTAAGTGCCATGAAGATCCATCTGGGGGACCCAATTAAAAGGGGAGCAGTAAAAAGAGAGCCTGCTAGCCTGGTGCACATGGCTCGCTTTTAGGAAAAGAAGAAGCAAGGACAAAGCGACAGTTGACTGATGCACCTAGAACCCTGTCTTTACATGGGAGTAAATAGTATAGGGCATTTATAATCACTCACTAGTCTTTGGCAGTAGGCATTAATTTAAAGGGTGGAGACAGGGATATCTGTTCCCTTCAAGCATGGAGAAAATGTCCCCTCTGAAGCTATAAATTGTGGGAGATATTGTAATCTAATCCTTAGCAGAACATCTGAGTCAGCATTTGACTTTCATCTTGTCACTGAGCTATATGCGAAGCCATTTGATATTGGACAGTCCCAGTAGCCACTCATGGAGCGGAGATTTGGGGCACCACAAACAGCTCCTGCATTCAGCGGGAAGAAAATAGATTTTGCAGGAAACTGTTGGGCACCCCAATCTCGACATCGCATTATATTTGTCATAAAGAATTAAATTTAAATTATGTCACTGATTTTATACGTGCTCGTCCGGCTCTCTTCTGGTTGTCTGTTTGAAGGAATGAGGAAGCTATTCTGACTAGAGATATTATCATGAACTGTTTGAAGTGTGAGAAAGGGATGGATATCCCTTGGCTATCCGGAGTTTACCAGAGCTTATGCAGTATTAATCAGGGTTGCATTTTTAGAAACCCCAAGAAAGCTGAAACGCTACGGAAAAAAGATCTTAGAAATGCACTCTACTTATCCTACAGTACCGAGCGTATAGCTCAGGAATCACAGAAAACCCTTGTCTCTAGTTACATGTCACTAGTCCGATATTGTTATCCCCTACCAAACTACCTCACCCTACCTATGAGTCATTGGGAAAGAAGCCTGTTAATCCGTCTCAGAGCAGGGACAGTCAAGTTTGCATTATGTTTTCCCCTCGGTCACCATCCCAAAATTGATTTGGTACCCTGCCCATGTGACGGAATTAGCGGACAGACAACTCTGCATTTTTTATTCTTTTGTAAATATTATATGAAATATAGCAAGGGGATACTTTATCCCTATTTTAAAAAAAGAAAACCTGTTAGCTTGGATCTGGCTTATACAAGTATACTTGCTTTGATTGATGAGGAGCTTGTCTTTCGCTTAAGTACTTTTCTGAGAGTTGCTATTCGGGCACGTAAGTCCATGCTAGACCCTTGAATTCTTAACTGTGATTGGTCACGCTGTAAATAATGCTTTTTATTCATTATATTCTAACATGTGACACGGTGTCTTATAATTGCTATTCGGGCACGTAAGTCCATGCTAGACCCTTGAATTCTTAACTGTGATTGGTCACGCTGTAAATAATGCTTTTTATTCATTATATTCTAACATGTGACACAGTGTCTTATAATTGCTATTCGGGCACGTATCGTCCATGCAAGACCCTTGAATTCTTAACTGTGATTGGTTACGCTGTAAATAATGTTTTTTATTCATTATATTCTAACATGTGACACTGTGTCTTATAATCTCAACAGTCTTTGTATGGTTGTACTTTTATGGATATACTGTTTATCCGAATAAAGATCATGAATTGAATTGAATTGATATTGGACAACATATTTTATTGATCTAAGATTAAGACACCCATTACTTTAAATGCTTAATCCAGGGAGTTAATTGTGCAAATGCAAATATCCTTCAGAGTTTTGGGTCTCAGAAGAGAAGATAAAGCACAAACCCAAAAATGGCTCAGTTTGCCTGCACAATTTGCACCAGGGGGCATATCATGATCCCCTTTTCTCTGCTGTGGCTGTGCAGAAGGGATCTGGGCATTTCTTTTTGCTGCATTGGGCATATGCATTAATTTTAAATATCTCTGAGTTAGTGCATGTTTTAATGATAGCAGAGCTCACAAACACAAGGCGGCAGTGACTGCCCTGTGTTTCTGAGCTTTGTTGTCAGTAAAACATTCATTACATTTGAGATATTTCCTGGGAAATGTATTACATTTTAAGGGAACACAGCGAAGCAACCAAAGTTGATGTGCTGCATTGCACCAAAGGACAAGAGAAACATTTGGCATATCTACTAAGTTATGGTGCTGTTTTTCTTTCCCCCTCTGCTGATGCACTTTTGGCTGCCTTGTACCAACACCTACACACTTGCACCATAGTGCAAGGGTGGGTGCTAGATGTCAAGCATAGGTTTGTACTGGAAGGGTACATTTCCAGTACACAAACTTTGCTTTGACATAGTTTAATACATTTCCCACTTTTGTTATGTGTGCTGTAGAGTGCAGCACGCATACAAAGTTTGACATTTGTTTAGAAAATAAATATTTTTTCAAACCTTACCCCTGGTTTGAGGAGGTGCACATTTTTGTGCTCAAAGTCCTGTCTACCTTCTTCAGTAGATAGGGCTTTATGTCAAAACCCATGAGTGATTGCATGGTAATGCTGATGTTTCACCCATTGAACGCCCAACACAAAGTAGTGTATTTTTCTACGATGTGCTACTTTTGCCAATTTATCAACCCAAATCAGGATTTGCGTTGGAAAGTAAATCCCAACACAACATTTATCTCTAAATTTGCATCACTTTGTGATGCACACTCGGCATAAAGGGCTTGTAAATTTCCCCCTTGAGTTAAAGTAGTCACTAAAAATACCCAAAAGAAGTCAATTGCACCCTTCTGCTATAACAGGACCCAATGGGCTGTTCACGATGGTTTGAGGCACTGATTTTTTGCTTTTGAATTCTCCAAAGTTCAAACACTTAACTGGTAATTTCTTCAAACTAATGCATGAACTTTAGACAGAAAAAGTCAGTAACAGTTTGACTTGTTCTTTTTAGAGTCCACGCATTAACTCGGAAAAATTCCAAATTAAAAAACAGGAGCACTGCCCATCAAGATATGGCCCCATGTTTTACCTAAGGAAATCATTTGAGCAAACTTACTCGGTTAGGTCAATAGTCATAATCCCATTTCATGCACAACAAAGACTAAAGGCCGCATCCGGATTTCCACGATCTCTTGTTTGTGGGTCTTAGTCTGTGCGCTGGAAATAGTTTGCAATAATGTACTATAAAATTGAAACTCTCTTCCACTTTTACCTGGTCTGTTCCCTGCTTGCCTGGTTTCATCATTTCACTTGCTTTCCCTCACACGAGGCGAGCCTTGATGTGAATTTTGCAAGAGTTAAGCCGCAGGCAGGGCAAAGCTGAATTTACAAAGAGACGCTTCAATTGATTACATGCCTGGCGAGAGCTGAAGCCTGACTTTATTAACACTGCACTGAGTGAAGAAAGGATTCGGTGTGCATCATCAGATTCTGATGAACTGATGTATGGTACATACTCTTGTTTTTTTTATACTGCTTCACAATTAGGGTACATGTTTTACGCATCAGCCGGAGTCGGCCTAACATAATTTAGAAATAAATGGGCGCTTTATGTTTTTTTAATTCACAGAGTTCATTGACCTGTGTTTAACGTTATTGTCATGTCTCTGTAACAGCAGAAACAACATTTCAGAGACGACAATAGCATACGTGTTTAAATACACAAATACAAGTAGTGCCTGCTGTTCAACCACACTTGCAATATATTCTTTATACGAATAATGGAGCTGCGACGCATTGTTTTTTTTCTTTCCTAGCAAGTTTGAACTGCTAAGGCAGGTAGAAGACATTTGCCAACGGCAAGCCCTAGGAAGGGTGCGGGATTTCCACCTGCCTATCCGCAAAGCCTGGCTGGGTCAGACTGGGACAGAAGACAGGCCCGGACATCAGAGTAAAAGTAGGCCTCATTGGCGAACCAGATAGCCAAAAAAGTGGCCCACGTTTGCAAATCAGGCCAGTTTTGAACTTTTATGGACACACTGTATGGGTATTTTGCAAGGTATGGGAGACTGTATGCATTTGTGTTTGCTGCAGGCCATTTATGCGGTAATATCATGTAACTCAAAAGTAAAAAACTGCCCATCTGTCCCTAAAACAGGTCTACAGACCTCCAAAAAACTGGCCCACATGCTGATCTATTAGACCAGCCCATCGGTTACAGCCTGATTGCCGTATAGGCCAGTCCGACCCTGGAGCCTGGACATTCATGTTTGAATTGTACCACATATTACCATTGACGGATACGTGAATAAATAATGACTCGGACGCTGTTTTCACCTGTCTCTGGGGGCATCTAACTGCAGGCAACAACACCCTGGTGGGATTTCAATCCCAGGGTACACCACCAGCTTTCCTCTCTCCCCCGTTGGGCTGCTACTTACCCTGGTGGGACTGCAAGTCCCAGGGAGCCTTGCGTGACACAGGTGTGGAGGAGGCGCTTTCACCGCGCTCAAAAGCGCTGCCACTCTTCCTGCGGCGCGGGACGCGCACGGGCAAAGCCCGTGCCAAGGGCGGGCCCGTCCTTGCCCGTCATTGCCAGGAAGAGGCAGGGCAGGGCCATCCCCCTTGGCTTTGATTCTCTAACATTCCCACGCTGGTAAGACCTTCTCTGGACCATCAAACTGCCCTTTCAACATCCTGTATCTTCCTACTGTACTGTTTAGCTGTTAATAATCCTCCCATACTTACCAGCAGAAGCTGGTGGTGGAACCAGGAAACTGTATCCCAGTGACTCGTTTGAATAATTGTACAAGCTACCTATGTATCGTAATAGCCTGGGCAGTACCTGAGACATTTTCACTGGGACCACTGACTCCTCAACTCCCTCTTTTTAATTATATATTTGTGTTCTTCCTAATCGACCAAATTGATTGTATCCTGCTCCCCAGTTGCAATTATAGTCTATTGCCTACGTTCACCTCAGCCCTACTTGATTTACTTTAGGGGCGAGGTGGTTTCTTAACCTTGTCTGATCTGAAAATGGGTAAGCGCGCTTGTGTAGCAAAACATCTCCAAGTGCCTATTCCTTCTCCTAAGCCCCCAACTTCAATTGACAGGATGCTCCAGAGGGCTATAGGGGTGGTAACAACCGAAATAGAGTTGACTGAGAGTCACCTGTCTTTAACTCCAGATATTTTCTGTCAGGTGCCCGAGCCATCTACCTCCCAAGCCGTAACCCCTGGATCTGCATCTAGGATAGCAGAGACCATACCCAGGCCAATAGAGTCCCTTCCACCTTCACCACAAGAACTACCAGTGAAGCCAGCAACTCGTAAAGGTGGAACTACCACTAGTCTATCTAAGAACGGGAAGCGTAAGTCTGGAAAAGGGGCAGGTGCCAAGAGAAAGAAAAACATCGAGTTAACACCTAGTGGAGATGAAAAAGCTAGCACGGGGGGAGCGGTAAACAACTCTACTAACCCTCGGCCAGACTCTGACTGTCCATTTTGGGTGAGGAACCTGATAGCGGATCTAGAGATCCAGCTGAGAGTTATTGTAAAGGAAGAGCTTGCTCATCTATTCAACCATATAGGCACAGGACATTTAATGGGGCACAATAGGCACACTAACATTCCTGATAGTATTACCCAAGTCCTAGGTAAGAGGAAAGATTGTAGTTCCCAGACAGATAGCATAGGTTAAACCTCCCCAGGCAATCATGGTCCTCCGAGGGCAGTTCTTCCCCAAAGTGCCAATGGGTGTCAGAGGGGCAGAGGATTATAGTACGGAGACAGCTGGAACTACTCCTTCCTACTCGGAAAGGTTAGGCACCCAGCAGGCCCAAGACCCGAGGACTGCTACTGGCCCTAGGAGCCTTATTAATGCGAAAGGGAGCTATAACCCTGTTTTTCATAAGGAGGATCCAAGCATAAGTAGGTCTACCCGAATAGAGCCCAGGGTAGCTAGGGAAGGGGTGGACCCTGTAGAGGTTGTTGAGAGAAGTTATGGAGTAGCGACTCTCCCGACCATAAATCTACCCCCAGCCTCACTTCCTTATGTTATCATACTGACAGGAGTACCCGAGATTAAAGATGGTCAGAAGGAAACGCAGTTGGACCTAAGGAACAAATGCCTTTTTTGGCTGGCAAGGCACAGGCAGTTTTCCTATGAAAGGGCAGGAGAGATTTTAATGGTTCGCAGAGTTGGCTGGGTGGGCAAGAGACCAAAGTCAATGCAAGGGGACTGTATAGTTATTAATTTCAGTAATCCCCTGACTGTTCACACGCTAGCAGGCAAGACTTTCTATCCCCATGCACCATATACAGGGGTTGGGGCTCACACACTGGACTATTTTTACTCTCGTAGCCGTAGTGAAACCAGGTCCCCTAACACTAGAGCCCCAGCTAATTGGTCTCTAGAGCAACCAACGGTGGGCCCACCCACCAGACCTTTCTTATTTAACATCCTAGTAGTGAACAGGTTTGGGGCCTTAGAGGAGGTGGACTGACTTGCGTTGAAAGGTGCCCTTGTTCCTAGTTATGGGTCCCGGGGATTTGGTAGGGACCTAGGGGAAACCAACAGTGGCCAGCTGAGTCAGAACACTCCCTGTGGCAAAGGGGATGAATCAGAGGTTCGACAGATTGAAATTCAAAGCGGAGCCTTTGATCCTTACGGGACCTGTGTAGACTCGTTTAGCAACCCAGTTCTCACATCTCCCGATCTCCCAACCTTTAGTCCATTCAGGACTGGCCCCCCTTGGAAGCGGCAGAAGTAGCCCCCATGGCCCAGCAGGAGGACACCCTAAGTCCCAACTTTAACAGCTATAATGCCCCAGGTGATAACTCTAACCCTGACCATAAGCTGAGGGTCCTATCCTGGAACATTGCTGGAATAAAAAGCAAATTGAAATGCCCAGACTGGGGACCATTTGTAGACAAATATGATGTGTGTATGTTTCAGGAAACTTGGCTAGGGATGACATCGTGAGGATGGGATATGCAACTTTCAATGTGTTGGCCATGTGGGGGGGGGGAGAGGTAGACCCTCAGGGGGCTTATGTACTTGGGTTGCCACGCACCTGAATTGTACAGTGGAGCAGCTGAACACCCTGTCCAACGATATTCAGTGTACTGTACTTACCTTCTCATCTACTCTTAAAATTGCCTTTATTAACATTTATTCCCGCCCTGTAAGCATTTGCCATGAATCACCGACCATTGACCAACTGAACACGTTTATCAATATTGTCCCCCCGAACATAAGGCTGGTTGTAGGGGGAGATTTTAATTGTCAATTTGAGCCCCTTGCCGCCCCTACTGATGCTTTTCTTAGTGACGAGGATCAACATTGGCGGATCCCTGACCCCCAAATCCAACCGATAAAGGCCTGGACCCCATTGGCACTCCAGATCATTGCAGCAACACTATCCCATTCCTTGAGAGCGTGCAATGGCCGTACCAAGTCAGATAGACCAGGGAAGCTAACTTTTAATAGAACTGGACAAGCGTCCCTGCTGGATTATATTTTAGTGGAAACAAGACTATGGCAGTGGGTCGTTGATTTCGCTGTCCTGCCGAGACAGGACAGCGACCACAACGCCCTGTCCATGGAATTGGAGCTCCCTGATCTTTACAATCCCACGGCCAGTGGTACCCCTGTAGATAGCAACCTAATACTCGCCAATAATAGAAGGAGAATTAGATGGGATACAGTTAAGCAGTCACCAGACAAGGTCGCCGCATTATTTTCTCTAACTATTTCGCCACTAATGGAATTGGAGGAAGCTGTCATGGTACTGGATTCTCCCCAAACCATTGTTAGAATAGCGGCACTGCACCTAGAACTGACAACTAGCATGACTAATATATTCAACCCTTTGACACACTCTAAGCTGAAAAAGGGTGTAAAACAAACCTGGTTCAATGATACCTGCCGTAAGGCCAAGAGTGCCCTCATAGATGCCATTAAAAGTAAGGATAGACTTTTAACTAAAGAAACAAGGGCCCTCTATCGAGACAGTATCAAGCAAGCAAAGAAGAACTGGGAGTCAGACAGATGAGATGCCATTAGAACTACTCTATCTAATAGGGAAATGAAGGCGTTCTGGTCACTAGTGTGCACAGACAATAGTGAAGGGTAGCCAGCCCTAGAGCCCAACATTGCTGCAGCCGCATGGAAGTCTCACTTCTAAGCTCTATATTCCACTGAGGAAGCAACAGACTTAAGAGTTGAAATATCCCTAACAATTCCTGGGATTGCCTTTGAAGAGGTCCAAGGATTCACTTTATCAGAAGTCTTAAACGCAATTAGGAAGCTTCCCCTTGGTAAAGCCCCAAGATTAGATAAGATTCCTGGGGACTTATTTCGGGCAGAACCAAAATTATGGGGACCCTACCTTTGGGCAATTTTTAATGCTATACTGAGAGGTATGGCAATCCCGGACACCTGGCTAGGGGCTGAAATCTTCCCAGTCTTCAAAAAGGGCTCACCTCTCCTGCCAACCAACTATAGGCCGATCAGCCTGATCGATGTCACCCAGAAATTGTTTGCAAGGATCCTCCTTGATCGCCTTCAAGTGTGGATGGAGGAGTGTGAAATTCTGAGTGCCTTTCAAGCCGGTTTTAGAATAAATATCTCTACCATCGATCAAATTTTTAGGCTCCAATTAATATATTGGAAGACGGTGTCAATAGAGGGTGGCAGCCTCTAGTTGATATTCGTTGATCTGAAATTGGCCTTTGTCAAGGTCCCCAGAGACAAACTATGGGAGGTCCTCAAGCAACTGGGAATCCCCCCCTACCTTCTGACATTGATAATGAGACTACACTTTGGCAACTTTGCCCAAGTAAGGTACGGGAAATTTGGGGAATTAACCCCTCGCTTCCCAGTTAACAGAGGAGTTAGGCAGGGGTGTGTGCTTGCCCCTACCTGTTTTGTCTTTTCATCAATACTCTGGTTGCCCAATTAAATGAAATAGAGGACAACAATGCGCCAAAGTTTATGCATAGTAAGGTACCAGCAATGATGTTTGCGGACGACACCTTGATGCTATCCAAGTCCCCCATGGGCATACAGAGGATTCTTGACAGCATTGCAACATTCTGCAAAAACAGGGGGCTGGAGATCAACACACTAAAGACCAAATTTATGGTCTTTAACCCAGCCAAAACATCCAGCCCAAACCCCTCTTTAAATGGCACCTTGCTAGAGAGGGTGACTGTTTTTGACTATCTTGGTGTCACGTTGCCCGAAACATTTGAGTGGGGCCCGCACCTAGCCAAAGCAAGCCTCAAGCTAGCCCAGACAGTTGGGGGAATCACAAAAATATACAGGAATTCCTCCCATAAACCGGCTGGCCCGGTGGCTGAGATATATAAAGTGCAAGCTAGGAGTGCAGCAATATATGGGGCCGAACTATAGTGCCATTGTCCCTCTGGGGGACTGACTAAAACAGAGAACAATTTTATGAGACAGTTGTTGGGCCTTCCGCCAAGTAACCCCCTCATCCCCCTACGCCTGGACCTAGGAATTAGACCCATTGCAGAGGAGACTGGACTTAGACCGCTAACCTTTTGGCGCAGACTGTGGGTGATCCCGGAATTAGCGGTCTACCAGTCAGAATTAAAGGAGATTTTGGGTCTTCCGGGTGTGGGTAAACTACCATGGTTTTTATATATAAGGGATGTATGCTATAGGATAGGTATTCCAATATTATGGAGCAACCCTGCGGCAGTGTGCCCGACAATCTCACGCTTAGAGCTAGTTAGAGCCTGCAGATCCCTCAAATTAGCTGATATCCAGAGGAACACTAAACTTGGGCATCTAACAGCTGACTTTTTAAATATCAAAGCTGAGTATCTCATTGAGCCCTTTCTGGATGATATTCAACCTACTATGGCAAGGAAGTTATACATCCAGTTTAGAATAGGGACCTTGCCGCTTCGTGCCTTTACCAACAAATGGTCAAAAGCCTCCCCCCTTGAGTGCCCCGCCTGTAATTGTGTAGATGAGTCTGATATTCATGTCTTTTTCTTTTGTCCCGGATATAAAATAGCCAGACGGCGATGGCTTGTCCCACTTTGCAGAAATTTGGGGTGTAGGCAGTGTATGGAGGCATATAGAATTTTAAGAACTGATACTCACCCACCTATTGTTTTTGCTGTGTCACGATTTTTGAACTCCATGTGGCATAGTCGTAGGGTGCTGCAAAATTTACCACTGCAAGTATAAAACTCCCACAGTGTATATTTTGTTACATCTTATCCATTTTTAACCTTTTACTCATTCTTAGCTTATTTTTAATCCTTCTACATTCCAAAAACTAAAAGTATTGATGAAATTAAATTGGATTGTACCAAAATGATACATGGCTATCCTTTTTATGATGATTGTGGCCTTGCTTAGGTCATTTGCTGTGGTAGTTGCTGGATGTTGAGAAGAAGCGTTGTATTCTTCGAACCTCCTACCCTGTGATGCATTTTAATGCTATTAACAACCAGGTTTTGTTGTTTTTTTATTCTTAAGTATTGGTCATGTTATGTGTTTTATTGTTATTGTTTGTATTATCCACTTTTTATGGTCTACACTGACCGAAAGAATGTTTATTGGAATGGAATGGAATAATGCAAAAGCCAACAAAGTGGTCCTAAATTGAATCACTTATTCAAACTAATTAGTCCGGGCCTCATTACGAATGACCCATGAAATTCATATATGCCACTTCCTCTGGTTTGCCGCACATATTAAAATTATGATTTAAGGGGATTTTGAACCTTATTTACAGCAGCACGGTTAATTGTGGTATGTGCGCTAACTCCAGTTTCCAAACATTGCAATTAAGATTTTTGCAATTAAAGAGTTTAATGATAAATATTGAATAGTTAAACCTGCTTATATGTATTGGGGGAAATTGCACAGCATATATTGGAACATTACTGTACATATCGAAATATAAGCTGTGAGGATTTTGGCCAGTAATGTAGGCAGTGTGTCATGGGCCCTAGTGGAAGGATAGAAATGAGCCGCCTGGGTGCTGTTTGAATTAGAGCAATAATCAGGATTCACTGGGCCCCTATGGACTCGTGGCCCTGGTGCACTGTACGTGCTGCATCAATGGAAGCTACATTCCTGATTTTGGCTTTCATTTCAAACGCCCAATTAATTGAGATATATACAGTAACCAAACATTTCACTCTTAAGAGTTTCATGATAAATTTCAACTTGTCAAACCTGTATCAATAGCCAAGCACTGCTACTGCAGTGCTGATATGCCCCGCAACTGCACACTGTACATCCTCTGGCCAAGCGTGGCCAGAGGCTATATAATAAATGGGCGAACCGCATGTGGTCTTTAGCTTACACCATGATACTTTGTGCATGGGTCTCATTGCTGCTGCAGCGCGACAAGGCCAGACTTAGGGCCTAGGGTGAGCCTCCATTACACTGGCCATGACAGTGGGCCCCAGACCCCAGCTGCTATAGAGGGCCACACTGCCTTTACAATGGCGACTCATCAGGCACAGTGACGCCGGGTCCTGCCAGTGGCTGTCCAACAACTCGCCTGTGCAGTTACCTCGACCCTGCTTTGATCCACCTGTTTCCAGTTCTGAGCAGCACAGGTCTTGTGAAAGTGACGTTACCCAGCACATGCCGAAGCAGACCGCCGATTGCCCACTTGACTGGCTGTGGAGGTGAGAGTCACCCCAGAGCCGGCATCGCTGCTCAGTGCTGCTTTGCTCCTGCCGTGGGCTGTGTAGGCCCCTACACATGCTACCTCCTCAATGCTCCACCCACATCATGTGGCACTCATTGGAGCTGCATTCCCCTGCTGCTTGCCTCATCATCACCCGGCCCAGTGCACACAGTAATGAGCGCTCAGCAGCCCTCCCTTCACCGCGCCTCCGCGCGACCAGGACGATCTGCCCAGAGGGCCTGCTGTC
This sequence comes from Calotriton arnoldi, assembly GCA_963921515.1. Lineage (NCBI taxonomy): Eukaryota > Metazoa > Chordata > Amphibia > Caudata > Salamandridae > Calotriton > Calotriton arnoldi. The sequence goes on along the minus strand of CAWUFW010004311.1, from coordinate 322,692 downwards.
TCTGCACATGGCCGCCATTGCTGCACGACTGCAAAGTATCACACAAACACAATACAGTGAAATGCTTGCACTTACTTAAATGAACTATAAAAAAAGATAACTGACAATAGCGAAAAAAATAAAGAGAAAAGAAAGAGATAAGAAAAAAAAAGAGAACAAAAGATGATAGGGAGTGGAATTGAAGCTGAAAACTCTTAAAATAAAACCAGAAAATACTGCACCGGTTCCGCTCACCAGCTTACGCTCACAGGCAGCAGATTCCAGACGACGACACGATGTTGTCACTAATGCAGGACCACCACCACTGGCGTCTCAAGACCTGCCTGCCCCGCAATACACGGTAGTCGGCACACTGCCACCCTTCAGCGAACTAGTTGATTCAGCCATGACATCCCCAAGCTGGAGAACGTGGATAGGGAGGCTAGAAAACTACTTCATAGCGTCCAGTGAGTTTGATGGAGCCATAAAAAGATCCATCCTACTCCATTATGCTGGAGAAGAGATCTATAGAATGTTTGAACACCTCCATAATACAGGAGCTGCAACCAACTATGACGCTGCAGTCAAGGCACTCAATGCGAATCTCAACCCACAGCTGAACCCCAATTTTGAACGCTTTAAGCTCTGCCAGGCCCGCCAAAGAGATGGCGAGTCAATAGACACTTTCTACGCACGACTGCATGAACTAGTCAGTACATGCAAAGCTGATGATCAGCCCAAGGAAGTAAGCGCTCAGCTCATCCAGGGAACAAGACATTAAGGGGACTTATCCTAAGACAACCCAATATCAGCCTAAATGACATCCTGTTCCTAGACAGGTCTCACGATCTGTCTGCAGCAAGAGCTGCTGAAATGGACATTGCGATCACACAACAACCAGAGTGCACCCCCACTTTAAAGGTAGAACAAGCCAACGCTGTGCACACTGATGGCAAGCCAAGGAAGGACAAGACGTCTATGCCCCCTCTATCAGGGCCAGAGTTCGGATACTGTGGATGTGATGCACACCTCCTGGATGAATGCCCGGCCATGTATGTTCCAAATGCAGCAAGTTGCACCACTTTGCCACTGTCTGCAGAGGGAGCTCTAAAGGAAGAGGTACACGGGGAAGAAAAACCCAAGCCAGGTCTATCAGACAACTATCCATGGATGACCCTTAATCCTGGAGTACCACCAAGCTTCCACCACGCCATCGATACTGGCTGGAGGACTACTCGCCAGATGATAAAGAGGACGTATTCCTCATCTCGTTCACGAATTACCTTAAGTGACACAGGCAGCCTCAACCCACCTGCATTGTTGACATTGCAGGACCCAGCGTCTAGGCCCTCATCGACACTGGTGCATCAGTGAATGTAATGGGTATCCAGCAGTATCAGCGCCTTCTACCAAGACCACCACTGGCATCAACAAATAGCAGAATATTCACGTCCGGAAGCCAATCCATGCTCCCGTTAAAAGGAAACCTGATGGTACAGATAAAATCTGAAGATTGCGAAGTCAGGGCAACTGTCCATGTCACCGACAAAGAAGCTGATACACTCATTGGCAGCCACACAGCAGAAGACCTAGGTCTAGTGTCTTTTGTGATAAATGTGAAAGCATTCCAGATGGATGAACTTATAAACCAGTTTCCAAACTTATTCCAATGGCTTGGGTGCCGGAAGGCCCCACCGATTAAGCTACACATCAACAAATCTGTAAAACTGGTGGCTCTCCACCACGGGCTCATGCTTTTCCACCTGAAGCCTCTTGTAGAACAGGAACAAACTCAAAAGCCTAGGATTGATCAAAAAAAGTGTCCGGCCCAACACCATGGGTGTCCCCGAAAGTTATCGCTGAGAAGCCAAAGCAGACCAGCAAGATACGACTCTGCATTGACATGAGACTTCCTTACCAAGCGATCAAATGGGCATGGCACAGTATGCCAAAGATAGACAACATCATTGCTGACTTGAGCGGGTCGAGGTGGTTTATTAATCTGGACCTTTACGCAGGATAACACCAGTTACTTCTTGCCAAAGAAAGCCGCAACATCACATCATTTTCAATGCGTCTAGGATTGCGCAGATATAAGCAATTGAACTTTGGGATAGCCTCGTAGGCGGAAGTCTTCCAGAATGCCATCAGGGAGACACTATTAGGCCTACAAGGAGTCATGAATGTGAGTGATGATATGCTAATCTACTCTGCAACCGCTGAAGAGCACCATAGACACCTACGAGCGGCGCTAAAGAGACTATCAGAACACAGCATTACCCTCCACAGAGAAAAGTGTTCTTTCTTTCATAACTCCATCGAGTTTTTCGGATGCATCTTCAACCAACAGAAAGTACAGATTGACCCCTGCAAGTCACACGCCATCACACAAGCCCCAGCACCAACGACAGTCTCCGAGGTACAAAGCTTCATGGGCATGGCCACCTACTGTGGCTGGTTCATCCAGAACCTTGTGAACATCGCTGAGCCCCTATATGCCCTGACGAAAGCAGACACCCCCTGGCAATGGGGCCAGAAAGAGGAAGAAGCATTCCAAAAAGTAAAATATGCCTTACTCAGCAAAACAACAGTGGCCTACTTCAACCCTAAGAGACAGACTGAACTCCTGGTTGATGCCAGTCCGGTAGGCCTGGGAGCCGTACTCACCCAAGAGGTGGAACTGGGTCAGTGGGCACCGCTACCTTTTGCAAGCAAAGCTCTCATGCCTACGGAGACCCGATACTCCCAGATTGAGAGAGAAGCATTAGCTATCAAGTGAGCGTGTGGCCATTTTCACTGATACCGCAGCGGCAGGTCATTCCGTGTGGTCACAAATCATCAGCCACTTGTCCCCCTACACCGCGGCACAGCACCACACCCCCACCATGGATCAAACACTGGGCCATCCAGCTGCAACTCTACCACATGGATGTAATCTACCGACCTGGGGCTATGAACCCAGCTGATTTTCTCTCCCATCATCCACCCGCTCCTGCCGATGACAATAACGGCAGCTCGGATGCCACAAAAGAATACATCAGCATGGTGATGCAAGGTGCGTGCCCTCAGGCTCAGCCTAGTAAAAGTTATGACAGCTCTCTAACGAGGCTCATGGCAGACATCCTGAGAGATGCCATAGGCTGGCATGGCCCGAGAAGGTGCACCTGATAAAATTGCGGAGAGTGCATGACCAACTGAGCGCCACACCTGAAGGTCTCATGCTACGAGGGGCACACATCATCATCCCCGAAAATCAGAAAGAAAAGGTAACGGCTCTGGCTCATGGAGGCCACCATGGCACCATTCGAATGAAGTCCCGGATGAGGGAAAAGGTGTGGTTTCCTGGGCTGGTAGCTGTCATGGATGAGCTCGTGAGACACTGTCCCTCATGTCAAATCACAAGTCTCCAAGAACTGCTGGCACCCATCATCACAGAGGAACCGATCACTACCCCGTGGTCTCAAGTGAGCCTAGACCTTGGAAGCTTCCCAGAGAGACGTATTACAGAAGTAATGGTCAACAGATACTCTAAGTAGTTCATCATCAAAGTGATAGACTCAATGGCTTTTCCCAAAATAGCCTGTGTGCTGGAAAGGGCTTTTGCGCTGTTTGGCTTACCGTAAGAAATAAAGGCAGACAACGGCCAGCTGTTCCATAGGTCAAAGTTCAAAGAGCTACTCAACAACTAGTGGATCAGACACCGCCAGATTACCCCTCAGTGGCCGTGAGCCAATGGCTAAGTTGAGCACTTCATGCACACCTTGAATAAAATATAGAGAATCACTATTGCAGAAGGTGACAATCCAGAGCTGACCATGCACAAGTTCCTAAGGGAATACCGAGGGAAGCACTGTAACACATAACGGTCACCGTTATGTGTTACAGTGCTTCAAAGGACACATGCGTGACACCATTCCAGTCTCCCCAGGATGGATGTCGCCTCCATATGGCTGGACTGAAACCCAAACCAGGCTCACGCAAACCAATGTGCGTGCAAGCAAGAAGCGCCGTGCAAGAGTTCGGATGCTGTCACCCAGGGACCAGGTCCTAATAAGAGACAGGAGACCCAAATAGATGTTTTAAACACCATTCAAACCAGCTGTGTGGACAATCATCCACTCAGATGGTACCATGAGCACCCCCCAAAAGGGCCAAAAGACAGTCACCCAGAAACGTGTCATGGTTCCAAAGAGAGGATTTTCCAGCCCAGCCAACTCCAGAAATCGAGGAGCAAGAGAATGATTGGGATGGTTTGTACCAGCAGGCGGGCCCGAAGAGCCACCTGCCAACATCCCTGCCAACAATGTTGTCAACACCTCCCAGGGCAGCCAGGAGCCTGAAAACTGCAGCAACCACTCCCATCATAAACAATACAACTTCAGGCCTAATCCACCCAAGTCAAAGACTTAGAGACTGTGCATGCCAAGTACGACAGCAAAGTCCAATGCCAAGTTGAAGAGGGATATAACAATCACCAAGCACCGCCCGCAGTGCTGATATGCCCCGGAACTGCACCCTGTACTTCTTCTGGACAGGCGTGGCCAGAAGCTATATAATAAATGGGTCTTTAGCTCACAATATGATACTGTGCGTGTTTCTCATTGCTGCTGCAGCGCAAAATTGCCAGGCTTAGGGCCTAGGGTGAGGCCCAGTACAAAAACTACTTATATTAATCGGTGTAAAAGCATCTTGGGGCAGATTTACAAGCAACTGACGCATCTGCATAGATGCGTCAGTTTCCTTGCGTCAGCTCCGAATGTCCTTGCGCCACTATGGATGCGCTGTATTTACAATACAGTGCTCCATGGCGCAAGGATTAACAGATGCGTCAGAAATTCTGACGCATCTGTTGAGCGCAAAAGTGACGCATTGCTGGAGTTGCTCATGAAAGTGACGCAACTCCAGCAATGCGCCACAATAGATGGGTGAGTCCCATTCAAAAAGCCCTGCGTCATTCCTTACGCCTGGTCTGAGCAGCGTAGGGATTTTGACCCAGTGAAGGTGTAGAGTGACGCAGTGAAATCTTGTAGATTTCACTGCGTCAGTTCTACATGGCTTTTTGCGTGGGAACGCCCACCCTGCATACATTATACCTGAAGCAGATATAATGTGACGCAGGGCTTTACAACGTGACGCATCTCCCTAGATGCGTCACGCTGTAAATGGGCCGCAACATTTATGCCACAGCTGCATCACAAAAGTGATGCAACGGTGGCGCAATAGTCACGCAAGGGGCTTGTAAATCTGCCCCCCTTGTATTTACTTGAACATGAGGTGTTTGGTTTGTCGTTCCCCAAAAACTAGTAACACGGGTGCCATTTATCGCACCAGTTAAATTCTGACTCAGTTGAGTTGAATTTTGTCACGTGCAATAAATATCACGTAAATTACCGGCTGCTCCTATTGAGAGCTGTTTTCTCACCAAGATAAATACTGAGGGGGATATTTTCAAGAACGCGTGTTAACTATCGCCAAAATCGCTTAACGCAACTTCTCACATCGCAGTCCATCGCGGGAAAATAACACCGTGTTAACGCAGCATTCACAACCCGGTGGCACCATGCGATAGCCTCACGATAACGCGACAAATGCCCGCGTTAAAATCAACGCGACGCCAAAAAAATGCGAAACCCCAACGGAAAAAAAGTAGCGATGACCCCAATGGCGATACAAAAATCAGCGAAAACCAGCGACAGGCCGGCGATTCCCACGCGCCATGCGTGAGAATGCACCATAAAAGCAGAGGGAAAAAAAGACAAATAAATGCAACTGCGTAGCACCATGGATGCACCCAGTGCAGAGGACAACGCGAACCCCACAAGCCACACAGACGACCAGCCAGGAACTCCGGGGCCGGAAAAGGGCAAAGAGAAGAGGAAGACAGGGTTCACTCCGCAGGAAAACCGGATCATCGTCACGGAGGTGACCGAACACTACCAACAACTGTACGTCACCTCCACTGTGTCATCGGCAACACAAACGGAAATATGGCAGTCCATCGTGAACAACGTGAATGCAGTCGGAGTGTCGAGGAGGTCAATGGAGGAGGTCAAGAGGTGCTGGCATGACGTCAAAAGCCAAATCAAGCAGAAACTCGCTGCCAACCTGAAGGCAGCAACGGCCACTGGAGGTGGGAGTCCTGCGCCACAGGAGGAGCTGGATGAGCTGGAGGAAATGGTGGCCACAGTCATCAGTGCGGAGACGGTGCAAGGAGTTGGGGGTCCGGACACTGCCCGAAATGACCTGACCCAACAGCAACAGGGTGAGTAACCACCAGGGACTGGTGGGACGGGGGAGACGGGCACAATGGCACACATGCACAATCAAGAATAGCACACTGCACACCCACAATGACTGTGGAACCTGTCCCTGATGGCCTTGGCACACTGCAGCACACACAGAAACACCAAGTAGGCCCCCGTCCACCATGTGCACAAATTGCCCCCCTCACCAATCCCACAACCAACCCATGCACATGTGCTGAACCCAGCAAAGCAGCGGCTCTGTGAGCCACACTGACAATGCAAGTGACACTGCATGACCACTAGCATGGCTGCAGTCAAAATACATGACATGGAGCACGCCACGACACTGAGGTGGCCCAGTGTGGATAACATCCCCAAAGGAGCAGGTCACACTCTGACACATCCACGTGCACATACAACTCCTGACGTCAACAACACATCTGCAGACAAACAATGCACAAGAGTACAAAATCTGTACAGGAGCACAAATTACCCAAGTCGCCAACATCTCAGCACCGTAAAAGCACACAAGTCAAAGGCACACCGCCTCAAAGGGATAAGGGGCCACTAAATCAGAGCTGCAGGGGCGACTCTCCCACAATGCAGCACACACACATAGCAATCACAGCACATCAACATTGACCACAATGTGGTACAAAGTGCCACACGTACACCACAGAACAGAGGACACAACTGTTGCCGCACGTGCGTAGAAAATGGCCAATCACATCAGGCATAGCAGGAAACTGTCAGATGATAATGTACGAGTACAACCTCACATCTGTCATGTAGTCGGAATGTCCACTGTCCCCCATCAAATACCCAGCTCCTCCAAAACAGTCACAATGTACATTGTCATGCAGTCAGTATGTAAACATGTACAATGCGTGCACATACATGGAACACACTGTTAACCTGCATCTCCCCTTCACATTGCAGAGGGACAATCAACACCTCCTGCAGAGCAGACCAGACATCTCTTCAGTGATGAGGAGGAGGAACCCCTGGCCATCTGCTCCGACACCCTCCAACGGCTCGTGGACAGCCTCCGCACCCCACCTCCAGGAGCAGGGCAGCCCAGCTGCATCAAGGTGATACCACCCCTTGCACAGACCACACAGCAGGAAGCACCCACCACCACGGCTGGCTCCCAGCACCTCACCGAAGAACACATGGCATGCCAACGCCGTGTGTCAGATTGCCAGTGGGGGCTGGCTGAACAGGTGAAGGTGGGTTTCGACCTCATGGCAGCCAAACTAGATGCCATACGTGGGTGTCTCAGTCCCATCAGGGACCACTTACAGTCCCTAACGGATACCCACAGTCCGCTCCATGCCCTACAACAATCCTTGGCTGGCCTCGCTGGATCCATTACTCGGATACAAGAACTGTCTAGGCAGAGAGGCTCCAGCGACGACAGCACAGAGTTGGCACAGATGCGGAGGACAATGGAGAACATGGAGCGGATGCAGGCAGGAAGGATGGCTGCCACGGCTGAACACCAGCGAGATGTAGCTGGGATCTACCATGCCCTGCAGATCCTCATCTTGCCATTGCTGCCACAGAGCCTGTCCCAGATGACTGCTGCAGGAACTTTGACACACACATCTCCTCACCCTGATGTGTCAGTGGCACACAGTGATGCAGCCATACCACCTCCGCCCCCTGATGAGTCAGTGGCACACAGTGATGCAGCCATACCACCTCCGCCCCCTGATGAGTCCATGGCACACAGTGATGCAGCCATAACACCACCGCACACACCTGGCACACCTGACACAGAAGACGTATCAGAGGACGAAGATGTGGACGGTAATGACTCTGTGCCAAAAAGGAGGTTGTAGCATCCATCCCCCACCATATGGCCTGTTCCTGCTTGGTACAGCCCTCTGCATCATGCCCTGGTACTAAACCTTCCACTGTCACCCGAAACACTCTGCGACATCCACCTGGACCCCGAGATGGACTGCCATATCTGCTCTGGTTACCAATGACATAGCAAACAGGCTGCGGACTCAACTCTTCCTCTACCAAATAACTTGTCATCCCCTAAAGGACTCTGTTTGGCCCTCCACTGGGCAACCATGTAATGTGGGGTGTGCATGGCCATGTACTGCTCCAGCTCCGACACTCCACAGGATGTGAATAAAACATTCCTAATCACACAGATGTGTCATGTCTATGTCCAATCAAGTATGACAGTATGGATGACTGTAGGGAAATTGATTGCACAAAAAGGTACACCCTGGGAAATGACATCAATGCGCATGTTTGACCGTGACACACATGGCCAATTACATGACTGTGGAGGTGTGAACTAGCTGTGGCCTCGTTGATCATGAACAACAATTTCGCAACCCCCCAACGTAGCCCCACGTCCATGTATTGAATAGGGCTGTGTGTAAATATGTCAGAGTCGGTAGGAGGCCTAAAGTAGTGTCCCACATCACATGTGACAACAGAACATCTCTTCGCATACCTACACACACTCAACTGTGTGGACACAGCCTGGTTTGATGGAACACATTGGTCCACATGGCAAGAAGTTGGACACCATACTCACATTGCTGAAGACACGTAAGCGCACAGGTCGATCACCAACTCTCCCAAACACAATGTCTGGCTCACAGAGGTGGAGCTGGCAATAGGGACTCACCCCTAAGTGAAATCCATCAGTCAGTCCCTACCTGTGTACGTACAATGCTCATTGGGGCACACGATTTGGCATGCAAATCAACACTCATCACAGTTAAACACTAGTGAAGCTGTGTAGACTTTATTAGCATGTGCGTGTCAATACGGGCAACACAAGGGCCACAACATGCAGACCAATGCATCATACACTAATTGGCAGCCAAGGAACATGTAGAGGTGCAAGACATGGGGAGGCACAAATGAACACCAACCATGACGGATGCCGACGGTCTCAGCCCACCTTGCCTTGCTGGACGAGTCATGTGGTGTTTGGCGAATGCTCATTGCACCGTGTCAGGGGACACCACTCACAGCCCATGGGATCTACATAGTCCTGTACCACCGGACAGCGCTGACTGCCTGCTCTGCTGACAGTGAGCAGGTGAAGGAGTCCAACAAGGTCACATGTAGTACTACATTGCCATATGTGTACTCTCCCTCCAGCGGTGTCTCAGGTTGAGGAACGTTGCCAGGCGCCGCTGTCCACTCACCTTGCACAGGTGTGTGTCAACCCGCAGTCCTGCACGCACATGCATTCTGAGTCCAGGCGAATGCAGACATGTCCACTGTCATGGTGGGATATGTGTCCATTTCCCCAAGATGCAAAAGGGTGTTGGGACCTGTGCCATGGGTTACAATCTTTTGTGGCTGCAGGAACGTAGTTACTCGTCCATGAAAGCGAGCGCAGCTTCATGGGCAATCAGTTCCAAGAGTACGTCGTTGTCGACTTCAACGAACACGGGGGCGAGCCAATCCATTAGCTGGTCTGAACAGATGTGCTCCGTCCACGCCGTTTCACCAATCCGCAACACAGCCCAATAGGGGATCGCTTCGATGTGGTCACTGCACACGAGGAATTGTGCGATCTCACATGCCCAACTGCCAGCACATATGCCCAATTCCAAGGCATCCCATGAACGGGTATCACGGTTACACTCCTGGTCGTGGTCCAACAGGGCGCACACACATGTCATAATCCAGTTCAGCTACCATTGTGTTGGATAGGCAGACATCCATGGGCCACTCGAATATGCATGATCGGCAGTGGAACCAGGGCTGGACGCAGGTGACGTACGCAAGACGGAAGCTCAGACGGTAACTGATGCGCAACACTGCCAGTGGCAGTGCCCCCAACAAATGCAGCATTCGGTCACGGTACAGTTCCACGTGGCAGGGGTTGTGCATGTGCCCGGGATGTTCTGACATTGCGTTGTTCGCACTCGTAGAACCGGCACTCTTCTGACCTGCGGCTGTTATGTGGATGATATGCCACAGCTTGGAGCAATGAGTCATGTGAGCGTGCAAAGTTTGTATGTATGGGTTTTCCTGTACATAAGTGTCAAGGCCGTTCCATGCAGGAGTACCTCGGGCAAGGACTTCTGTGTGTGGGGTGTGGATACGTTGATCTTTCATTGGCGCCGTGTGTAGTCGCCTTTGTCTGCCATGGTATCTCTCTTAGGGGGTGCCTGCCGCATGTGTTTCCAAGGTCGGGGTGCAGATGTCCTTCTGTATTGAGACAAGGGGGCTTTCATCCCTTTTGTTAGTCAGACCACTGTGTGGTGTTCTGGAATGTGGTGAGGGTTGCCGAGCACTGCTTGAACTTAGAAGGCAGTTACTCCTGACTAGCTGCTGGATGGGGTCTCACAGTCTGTACCTACATCAATAAAATACTCTCTCTTCAACTATAACGGTTTGGATCTTCATTTACGAGAGACTAACTTCAACATTTTGGCGACGATCTACTCACGCAAAGAAAAGAGACCCCAACAGCATACTTTTTCAAAAAAGAACAGCTACATGAGTCTTACAGCGTCCAAGTCTCCTACCGCCTGATGATCTACGTTTTCTTCTTCTTCAGCTGAAGAGGGGTTGGTTCGAGTGGTTTTCAGGAGATTTTCCGGCATCCTGCTGCAGCAAAATCCTAAGGGTTTGGAGTTCCACGATCATCCCAAGTTTGCTGAAGTCTTGAAGCGCCTTGTAGCATGAGCGGACTCTGGAGGGAGATTTCGCTGACTGTGTAAGGTGCCCCATAAGGTATGTGCGTGGTGCTCCGTTTTCAAAAGAAACGCTCATTCGCACTTCGTGTTGCCTGACGTGCAGAGCGGCCTTCTCTTGACTTGCCTGGTCCTCGCGTCATCACGTGAACGTGTGGCTGCCATTTTAAGCATCAGCACATTTGCCTGATTTTCACTGATGTCATCACGTTGTGATGCAGCGGCCATCTTGAGTGTCCTACACTTACAGTATTATGTATCTCTAGTTGCCTGACTTGCTGTGACGTCGTCACGCTGAGACGTGGCAGCCATCTTATGTGTTCCACATTCCCAGTACTGCGCAATTCTAGTTGCCTGGCACAATATCCTGTTGACTTACGCAGAGCGTAATTTCCAAAGACTCCAACTCCAATAATGACACGGTGGTACGTTGTAATCCAAGTAGGTTTATCCAGGTATGCAGACAGGTCATCATTAACAAGTATATAAGTCCTGTAAGGCAGCCTGTAAGCTCATTTCAACAGCCCCACCAGGAGCAGCCTGCTAGCTGCTCAGCTCCTCTCACCAACTGTCATCACTCATCCAGTCACACAGGAATTCCACTCATAGCCCACACACCAACATTCCACTCAGAACACTCACACAGGCTGAGCAGCTAGGAACAGGATAACATAGGAGAGAAACCATAACATCAGAATACTACATTACCTCTTCCCTTTTGAACAGAAGAAAGAACGAAACTAATGCATTAAACTATAAACATAAAAGTACAGCAATAATAAATAGTCCACAGGGAAACGCCACCCACATCATATGAACTATTACAATAAGAGTCAAAAGCCCAGACCCAGGGATAACGGGAGCACCGCATCATGAGAGGGTAAGAAACTGAAGACAAGAAGGAAAGATGGATACAGAATACCCATCCCCCTCCTCTAATAATGAAAAATAAACGTAAAAATGTAAGTTCTCCATGAAGGAGACTAGTCATGTGGACCAAAGGGACTAAAACCCAATGTCCCGCCCCCAACTAAACAAGGGACAACAATGCTAAGTACGTGCTCTCCATGTAGAGACAAGTCATGTGGACTAAAAGGACTAAAACCCAATGCCCTGCCCCCACCATTGACAAGGGACAACCTTTGAGAAACGTAAAGCTCTCCGTGTGAGGAGGCACACAAGGACTAAACCCTGCACAAAAAAAAACGTGCAGCACAAGGTGTCTTACGCACACAGGGGACACACCCCTGCAACAAACAAAATTGATTGTGCGGCACAAGATGTCTTACGCACGCAAGGAAAATGTCTCCTTGCAACAAATGTAGAGGAAAAAAACCCATACAAACCAACCCTGCGTAAGGGTTAAACGTAAAGTACATGTGGAAAAACCCAAAATCATACCCCATGTAAAACACTGCAAAAATCTGTAAAACAAGTTTAAACATGTCAAAGTCAATTACACAAACCCCCAATGTAAGGCTTGAAACAACACTCCCACCTTGTGACATCTAGGGTAGGGAACACATTACTGTCATTTACCAAACGAAGTGTTGTACAGTGTCCACAAGTTGCTTCTCTTCAGGAACAAATGTTCAAACAAAGTTTTATTAGACAAGCTCCTCAAGTTCCTTTTCATAGCAGGTTTACCAATGAATGAATGGTCAAATAATGTAAAGTACCTGCATGATACTTGCTTCCAGGAAAAGACTGCAGGCAAAACAAACAAAAAACGTGTAACCAAACCTTTCAACTCAGCAACTAGTGATGCTTCAACGTTCTGGCAGAAAGAACACTGTCCGCCTGTAGGTCCAATAACTTGCATTCTCGAGTGAGACAACGTCGTGTAGAACATCCTCCCACGACTGTACACCGTTTTCAGTCATTGACCGCCAAAATGATGTAGAAGAGAAAGAACCTGTAACATCAAAATGCAGACAAAACCATCTGCAGCCGATCTTCGCAATGCAACGTCCTGACTGAAATTCAACTTTGAATAAACTTTATTGACCAAAAACGTGGTTGGCAGAAAGCAATCCAAATGCTAGATGACACAACAAGACTCAGATGCATGAAGGGTGCCGCCAAACCCAAGATGAAAGCACGCTGTATCATGCCGCGCCGGGTGGCTCCAGGCACGTAGCTGCACCTAAACGTCGTGTAAGCCAGAAGCCTCAACGAAATTCACTCGTCACAATAGATCCAAAGAGGCATCGCTGGACAGCCGAAGAGCAGGACAGGTAGGACTGCACGCGCTGCGAGACGCGCTCAGGGTGCGCGCGCTAGGCACAGCTCGTGCCTCGTTTGAAGAGAAAAGCGGCCGTTTAACTGCCGTCATTGTGAACAAGTCTCAAAAAATATTGAATCCATAATGGACCAAGACTGTCTCACCATTTTTTGACCCCACACGCAGCCAAAACTAACTCCTTCTGCAGCAATAACTCCACACGATGCCAATACAAACTGCTTCTTAAAATGGCACCGGTGCTCCTCCTCAGACTCCGCTGTGCCAAAAGCCAAATAGACTAAAGTACAAAGTCAACAAGCAGGCATCGCATCTCCTTTCTCTTTTTAACGTAACGCTGAGACTGCACTGATCACACCAGCTGCTGGCACACCCTCTTGATCGCTCCAGAAGCATGCTTGTCAGCTGGTATGCAGGAACATCCTCTGTAAAACTGTGTAGAGCCACACCGTTCCAATATAGTCCACAGTATGCACCCACATTAGTTCAGCTTTCAACACGATGGTGCAGCAAAACACTCCAATCAGATATCCTTGCACAAAGCGCAATCCATGTTTATATGTGCCAGATAAACAAAGTACAGCACGCTTTTGTTTGCGCAGCATAACACACCAAACAAATGTCATTGCGCAACGTTCATTTGAGCCAAGTGAGCACATTCTGTCCATATGTCCCAGGTGAACACAACACAGCATGTTTGGACTGGGCTGTCCGATGTAAATGGACACTGGTGGGGCTGCTTGGCGTGCTGTTCGTGTTCCCTTTGTGGCTCCTTAAGTTTCTGTGATGGTTCTTGTGGCTCATGCTTGCGTCTTGTTCTTGTTGTCTGCGCCTTACGTCTTCTCCCTGTTGTAGCTTCTTTCCAACATGTTGTAGAAGGCATCTTTAAGTTTCTTCAGGCTACTTGTACCACTTGTAGTGCGTGGGGAGGTCTCCAAAGAGGATTTGGCTGTTGTAGATGGTGTACTTATGCGTGGGAGTAAGCTAATTCCACCACTTGCCTTAAGGGAGAAATTGGTTGGGAGTGCCCATGCCTCACTCATGGGGATAGCCAAGACCAAGGAGAGAATCAGGGAAGTGTACTGGTGGCCCACCATGGATGTTTTTGTAGAGACTGGTGCGGGAATGTGCAGAGTGTGCTAATTGTGACAAGTACATCAAATGTAGAACGCAACCAATGGTGGTTAGAGAACTGGCTGCTGCTCCTTGGTCAGATATTTCCTTGGACATTTTGGGTCCGGTGAAGTTGAGATCGCAAGATCGCTATGTCATCGTATGCATTGATTTGTTTTCGCGGTGGCCGGAAATCAAGATTGTGAACTCAGTTGAGTCTACTGTTGTGGTAGAGTTCTTAGATGAGCTTTTTGAGCGAGAAGGCTTCCCACAAACTATTTTGTCTGACAATGGTGTTCAATTCACCTCTCGCTTAGTGGAGGATTTTCTGTCCTCTAGAGGTATCAAACACAAGACGTCGGCTCTTTATCACCCACAAAGTAATGGTGTGGTTGAGAGGTTTATCAAGGTGCTTAAAGAAGCAATGCAACAAGCAAGATCTTGTGGTGGTTGCTGGGAGGCTGCTGTTAAAAAAAAGTGAGAGAATATCGCTTCACTCCCCATTCCTCTACAGGTGTGGCTCCCTTTCGACTCTTTAAAGGTAGAGTGGCGAATGTGAAGTGGCTCCCTCTTGGGTTTCTGCAAAGAGAGTGTTGATTGATGAGAATGTAGGTTACCCAGATGGTTGGAAGGAAAGGGAGCAAGGTAGAATGGTTGAAAGGAAAATTAATTATGATTTAAGAAAAGCTGTGAAGAGTACGATTGTTGAAGTTGGTGACTGGGTCAAGATCAGGTTACCTAGGAAAACTTCTGGAGTGTCGAAATACAGTCAGCCAAATCAGGTCATCAAAGTGTTTAATAATGCCATTAAAACGAGTGATCACAGGATTTGGAATTTGGACAGAGTAGCAAAGTGCCGCTCAACTCCTGTGTGTCCTACCACAAGTTCCTCTTCACGGTTGGATGGACAAGAATCTGTGGTTCCTGAGAGATGTTTAAGACCGCTGTGTTTGAAGCGGGTTCCTCTTCGTTTTCAAGATTAAGCTTGATAATGCATTAATGTTCTTTACAACTTGTTCTTTCTGTGACATTCATTTTGTTCTTAGTTTATTCATTTTTATTGTTCTGCTGTTTGTTTATGAAGGGGGAGGTGATGTGGTGTTCTGCATCTTCTTTGTGAGCCACAGATTCCAGAACCTGGAATGTGGTGAGGGTTGCTGAGCACTGCTTGAACTTAGAAGGCAGTTACTCCTGACTAGCTGCTGGATGGGGTCTCACAGTCTGTACCTACATCAATAAAATACTCTCTCTTCAACTATAATGGTTTGGATCTTCATTTACGCGAGAGACTAACTTCAACACACTGCTTGTATCCTGGGTATGTGATGTGGCTAACGCGCTGCAATGTAGGCTAGGCCTTGGGCTTATGGTGCACCACAAGCGATGAACACACACACCAGTTGCCACGTATGAGCCAAGACCCAGAGCGGCCTTGCGCTCCATGTATAGTCCCTTTGTGCGTGTACGCCCTCCGGCTGAATGCAGCATTGCAACATTGTCGATTGCGGGCCGTGTGGCACAGACACTGCAACAGAGACACACGCATCAGTTGGTTTCCTGTGCAGCCCAGATATGAACCACGCCCAGAGGCCAGGGATATTTGTTCACACGTGTTAGACCTGGCATCCTTGGCGTGGGTCTCCCTTCCATTTTTTCGTAATGCCTCCACTGTTGCCGATATGTTTTTGCTGGACTAGATGCTCATGGGCACTTTGCCGCTGCTAATCAGTGCCAAAGTGCAAGTGCTCCCTATCGTGAATTGATGTATGTATTAGTGACTCCATGATTGGATGATTGGTTTACTTGTCAGTCCCTAGTACCGTGCACTGAGTGTGCCCAGTGCTTGTAAATCCAATGCTGCTGGTGGGCTTGCAGCACGGGTTGTGCCACCCACAGAAGCAGCTTGTAAAGTGTGTCTCAGGCCTGCCAATGCAGAGCCTGTGTGCAGCCTAGGGCTGCCATGTCGACTTGGTGAGTACACCCACTTACCAGTCCCTAAACCTTCCCTTTACTGCATGTTGGTCACCCCTAAAGTAGGCCCTTGGGCAGGGTGCATTGTAAGTATAAGGTAGGACATGCCCTGGTGTGTGTGGCATGTCCTAATAGTGAATTACAGCCATTTTCGTTTTTCACTATTGCAAGGCTACCTGCTCCCCATAGGCCAGAATGGGCGGAGTGACTATTACACCTTATAGTCAGAACTGACCCAGGGAACATGGTAGAAAAACGAATTTAGTATGCCTGAACTCAGGATGATAAAATACATCTTTTAGTGAAGTTGGTTTTAACATTCTGTGTTTGAAAATACCACTTTTAGAAAGTGGGTATTTTCTTGCCTAACTATCCAAGCCTGCCTCTGCTAGGTTGTGTATTCCTTGTCTGGAGATTGAGTGACAGGGGCTGGGGTGGCTACAGGAGACAGGGTGAGTCAGCACAGGGCTGAATAGAAAGATCTGCATCCAGAGTGGAGGGAGGAGCTGCACCTGGGTCTGAATAGGGCTGTGCCTGCCTTCCACAATGCTGGCTCCACCTCCTGCCGGGCGGCTGAGCACTCTGCCCCACATTCTGAAAGGAAAGAAGGAGTCAGAAAAACAAAGTGCTCCAGGACTGACCAGAACTGGTTTTGGGCTAGGCAGAGGCCTCTCTGCCTTCAGAGAACAAAGAGAAACTGGGTATAAAAAGGGGACCCAGACCCCTAGGAAATTAGATCACTTTTGGGAACAAGAAGAAACCTTTGCTGAGGAGCGGAACCAAGAAGAAACTGAGGAGAGACTATCCCTAAGCCTGAAGTGCTGCTTGGGGGATTGGCCTGCAGTGGTTTGCCTGACTGCCAAAGAAAGGAGAAAGGAACTTTTGCTTTGCTGTTACTTTCATCAACTTGTGAAGGATCTCCAAGGGCTTGGAAGAGAGCTTGCCCCCTGACCGAAGTCCCAGGACCATTGGACTTCACCCCTTTGTGAATTGCTGCTGGAAACTCTGTTTCAGTGGCTACAGAGGTAGGGAGCTGTGACCGACTCTCACGACCGACTCGGTGTCCTGTAAGCACCGCATCGAAGCACCGTCTCGCCCTGCAACGCACGGCCCTGGTCTCACCGACTCCGTCAACGAGCCGCTGCCTGCACCGCATCGAGGGACAACGCGTCCTGCAACGCTTCGCTACGCCGAATCGAACTGATCCGACCGACACGGTCACTGCTGCTGAGTTCGAGTCCTGTGACCGCACCGGAGTTGGGCACCGCTCGCACGCTTTGCGACGCACCGCCCGACTCGCACCACTGTCCGGACTGATCGACGCCAGCTCCTGAATCCGGCTCCGTCGCCGCACCGCAACCTGCCAGCACCGCATCGAAGCACCGTCTCGCCCTGCAACGCACGGCCCTGGTCTCACTGACTCCGTCTCGACGACGTCAACGAGCCGCTGCCTGCACCGCATCGAGGGACAACGCGTCCTGCAACGCTTCCATTTTTGCATCGCGACCGCGACGAACAGCCATCCGGCTCGCACGCCCGTGCCTGCCGCTTCAAGTAAAGGTACTGTGACCGAGTCTGCCTACGCTGTGTTGGCCCGTCTCGACGCGGTCAGCTGGATTTGTTAGACTCTGTTTGTTCTCGACATCGCCGTAGCCGGGGAGGCTACCGACTCGCACAGAACCTTGAATTAAGCCTTTTTGATCAGAACTAAGCACTCTTGACAGTATTGTGGATTATTTTTGTCGTTTATGGTCTTGTGATAAATCTATATAAAGTATACCTATTTTTATAAATATACAACCTGTGTGGTGTCCATTTGTAGTGTTATCACTTGATTACTGTATGTGTTCACAAATGCTTTACACACTGCCTCTGAACTAAGCCTGTCTGCTCGTGCCAAGCTACCAAGAGGGTGAGCAGGGGTTATTTCGGGAGTGTACCTACTTTCCCTGACTAGACTCAAGGGTCCCTATTTGGACAAAGGTACCTACCTCTGGCAACTAGAGACCCCCAAATCTAACAACACCCCTACGCTGGCCTGGCTTATGCTGACCCAGCCCACTCAGTGTACGTATAAAGGGGGGGACGACGACGCTACGTGTCCCAGTTCTTCCCCACTGCCTGAGGTGACATGGCTGCGTAAGCCTGGCCTACGACGAGGCTCAATCATATAGGGTCCATGACTTGCGTTGCACAGAGTCGGTGGCACCAGTTGCACTGCGGCCGGCATGGGCCTACCGCCACGGGACGGTGGCTTACTGTGCACTGAGGTAGGGGCACCTAAAGTGCTGAGCGGGTGTGCAGCCTGCGATGATGACGTGTGCACTGATATGGTCTCTGCCATTGCTATATCAAGACCCAGAGTCAAGTGTGCGCCTGGTGGACCGCAATGTAGGCCTGAGCCAGCGAGCAGCGCGGGTCTACCACCACGTGGCGTTGCCTCGCGATTCACAGAGTTAGTGGCACCTAGAGAGCTGAGCGGGTGTGCAGCCTGCGATGATGACGTGTGCACTGATATGATCTCTGCCATTGCAAAATCAAGACCCAGAGTCAAGTTTGCGCCTGGTGGCCCGCGCTGCGGGGATGCGTGATGTGGAGGCTGCTAAGGTCGCGGGCCCCGGTCTCGGAGCTTGCACCGGGACGTGGTGTGCCCTCTTGGAGACACGCCAGTGGCAGAAGGTGAGCAGTGAGGCCTGGGTGCGCAGGGGCGGGCAATCCGCGCTGGGTGGCGGGAAGGGGCTGGGGTGCAGCGGCCTGGGTGCGCAGGGGCGGCCATGCGATGTTGCTGTGTGCAATGATATGTACTCTGCCATCATTAGCTGTGGACTCTGTTTCAGATGAGGGACCTGGTGGCCTGCAGTGTGACCCGGCACGTGGTTGGAGACACACCGGTGGCAGCAGGTGAGCAGTGAGGCCTGGGTGCGCAGGGGCGGGCAATGCGCGCTGGGCGGCGGGAGGGGCTGGGGTGCAGCTGCCTGGGTGTGCAGTGTCGGCACTGTCTCTCTCTCCCTCTCATTCTCTATCTTTCTCTCTCTTTCTCTCTCTCTCTCCCTCTCTTTCTCTCTCTTTCTCTCTCTCCCTCTCTTTCACTATCTCTCTCCCTTTCTTTCACTCTCTCTTTTCTCTCTCTCTCTGTCCTTTGTTGTGCGCATGACACACCTTCTTATCTTCAATTTTGTCTTGCAGGCTGTGACTTACGGTTTGTCCGGAGGAGACCCACCATGACTCTTCCAATTATTGATGTTGATTGGAATTTGAATAAATTGATTATTTTTGGAATTCTGCGATGTATGTGTGTTTTTCCTTTTTCAAACCACACATGGATGTTGGTTGGTGTACTTGTGCGACATCAGGCGAATTGTTGTGTTCATGAATTTGTGAGGTAGATGTGAGATATCTTTGTCCGGGGGGGTGCTGGGGGTAGGGCCACGGGGGGGGTCCTGGGGGGGTGGTGGTGGGTGTTGTGGCCCTCTTGGGGCTCCAAGCTGCATGGTCAGTAGCTCCATGGCATCTGTTGTTCTTCTGGTGTGGCTGTGGGCTGGGCTCCCTTTTGTGGTGCACGTTGTCTTCAGGTAGGAGCAGGTGTTAAATCCCTGCTGCTAACGCGCCTTATCGCATGTTTTGTGGTCTCATCGCCAATCTGGCTGGTCGTTGTGAATGTTGCGAAGTGGTGTTTCCGCGGGTTTTTGCACGGGAACGCCTACTCTGCATCACATTAGCGTTTGTTGTCGGTGTCATCCGTGGTGATGTTTTTTGCTGCTGCTATCGCAGGAATACTGGTGATGTCGGCTGTTAGCACCAGCTTGTGAATGGTGCGATGTATTTATCACCACTTTGGCTGCGATAAAGTGCCGCTAACTCAGCGATAAGTCCTTGAGAATATGCCCCTGAGTGGGATAGCATCCGGATCCTCGAATACATTTTGGTGGATCAAACCTGCAAAACCTTGGGTGTGAAATACATAGACATGCAGACTTTGGTGCAGTAATGGTCAAAATCTGCATGTTTAGCCTCACTTTGCTGTCAAAACTTGTAACAGGTGATAATTATCACACAGAATAAAATCCAAAACTGTTGGCTTTTAAGGTGTGCAATAAGTAATTGGAGGTGACCAGGAAACATATAATAAGGCCCGTAGAAAAAACAGGCATATAAATAGTATTCATTTATTTCCCTACACTACTATACCTGACCCTGATACTGAATGTCAAGGCTGATATCACAAGATAACATCAGTTTCCAGTGTCTCATTCTCTGTGACCCGGTGTGACATACCATGTCGGTTGTTTTAAACATGTATAAATACTGAAGAATTCCATCAATTGGCTGAGAAAAGTGAGAAAAATAGGGAGAAGGTAATATTGTGTCCTTAACCATATTATACATCTATATACCCATTACTCTCATGTTAATTTCTAGATATCTTTTAATTGCTGGGTTGCATACATGAATCAGTATCTTTTCGTATACTGCACACATTGTTTTTGCATTATATGTTTATTATGTGCTTGTGTTCTCTGTAAACCTCTAACTTATTTTCAATTTATTCAAGTCAACCATTATTACTCCTTCACCGGTCCTCCTTATCTCAGTCCTAGCAAGACGAGGTGCCCCACCCCTTGAGTCAGCATATTTCTCAGTTTCTTCGCTTTCTAAAAGGAAAATTATTTCATGCATACACATATGCTCCTTCCCACTTTCTGTTTTTGCATGTCTCAGAGAAGGCATTGGAAGTGTCAAGTAAGTCTCTTACCTTGTTTGTAATTCATGTAGCAAGTGCCGTCTCAGTGCAGAGCTTGCTCTGGTGGCCTCCCCGTCCCCGGAGCAGAAGACTAAAGGCACAGCACCAAGGTGATTTCTTGGCACAAGATGAGATCTCAATGCTGTAGAAACCCTCTTCAAACAGGAAATGTTGAAGCAAGATGAGGAAATTATTTCCTTAACTCGGTCTGACCTGCAAGCTATTGTGAGAAATTGGGTCATTGGTTGACTGGGGTGTGAGCCCTGGGTTAGGCAGCAGCTAAAATTCCTGACAGGGTGAACCCCAAAAAGTCACTAAATTAGCTTATCCTTAACCCTGGGTCGCTCGGCACAAAAAGTAATCAGGCTTAGCTTAGAAGCAATATGTAAAGCATTTATGCAGTACACAAATAGTAATAAAGTAAAACCACAACACAAGAAAATTCCCACACCAACTTAGAAACATAGAGTACATTCTAATAAATAATTTGACACCAAAACAACAAATATCCAATCAGTAGAAGCAGAGTTATGAATTTTTAAAGTTTTTCGTAAGAGGTAGAGCCTAAAAGAGCAAAGTGCCAACCGGGACATCTAGTTGCACAAAACATGGTCAAAGCTGAAAAATATGGCTGACTGAGATGGATCGCGTGTAGGATACAAGAAGTGGATTGGGCCCGGTTAACACATGCATTTGGACTTAGTAAAATTCTCAAGAAAAATGTTCTGAGAAGGTAAAGTTTAGTGGGGCAAGACTGCTGGCACCCAGCGTACCCTGTGTGCGTGTGTCCAAGGAGAGAGCTTCATCATCATGGAACCGCTGTCGAAGTTGTGGTGAAGACTCTATATTCAGAATTAATCACTTTTTTTATGGAAGTCAGAAATCTCCAGTGAGTTGAGGCAGTAGGCTGTAGCCGAAGATAGTTCCAGTGGCTCTGATACCCCTTTGGCGAAGAACAGCTGAACAGGATTTGTTGCTGCAGAGAAGAACGTAGCGGGAGCCATTAAGTTAGGCCCACTGTTCATGCACCTTGGGCTGATCGACGAGCAGGTTGGTCCCTGTCTTACCTCAGGTTTCTGAAGGTTTTTTAGCCAACAATTCTTTAAGTCCCAAGTTTTGTATTTTGGCTATCTGAGCAACTTAAGCACCACTACCAAGGGTCCAGGGCTGGATGGATACCACTTGGGGGTTCAGGTCTCACACAGGCTGGGTCCAAAGGTGGGTTCAAGAGGTGGGAGCCTTTAATGTCCCTGTGGCTCTGAGCAGGCACCCAGCAAACTAGTCCTTGGAATCACTCTTGGAGTCCTGAGTTCAGGTGAAGATGATGTGCTCAAATAGCAGTGCTAGCCTCTGAGGGTTCAAAGCAGACTCTGTGCAGCAAAGCAGTCTTGAGGAGTATACATCAGGCCACAGCAGCAGGCAGTCCTCTGAGAGTCCTCCTGCAGGTCCAGAAGGTCAACTGAAGAGTGGGTCAGAGGGCCCTCTTTTTATACCTGGTGCATTCTTTGAAGCTAGGAGAAGTTTTTAGTGGTTTTTCTTTGAAGCACTTGGAATTGCCTGACTCCCCTGCCCTGGCTCTAAGCTGGCTTCAGAGACAATGTGCAGGTGGCAAGCCCTGTTTGTGAAGGCAAAGCACAGCCTAGTCAGTTGCAAGTGGGACTGATCCCAGCTCCGCCCCCCCCCATCCTGGCAGCAAGTGGCCCATTCAGGCACACCTAATCCTTCTATTGTGTGACTGTCGGGGAGGAATTCACAAAGTCTAACTGTCAGTTACACCCAGTCATGTGATCCAAGGCAGGCTGCAGCCATCAAATGACTAAGGGCAGAAAAATGCAAACTTTCTAAAAGTGGCATTTTCAAAATTGTAATTTAAAATCTGACTTAACCATTAAAGAAGATTTTTAATTACAATTTCATAATTACCAAACATGAAATGTGTATCTGTCCTTAATCAAAATTTAGCACATAATTAATGTAATAAGCAAACCCTATCCTATAGGAGAGATGGGCCTCGCAGTAGTGAGAAACACATTTTCAAACTAAAAGCATATGTCCATCCTTTTTAATTACAATGCACCCTGGGCTACCTAGGACATTCCTTAGGAGTGACCTATATGCAATAAAAAGGGAGTTTAAGACTTGGCAAGGGGTTTATGTTTCCAAGTCAAATTGACAGTTTAAAACTGCATTCAGGCTGCAATGGCAGGCCTGGGACATGTTTTAAGGGGCTAATTAAGTTTTGGCATAATATGTGCTGCAGGCCCACAAGTGGCATTTAATTTACAGGCCCTGGGTATATGGTATACCACTCTACAAGGGACATATTTCAGTAAATTAAATATGCACATCAAGTTTAAACAAATGTTACCATGTTTAGGGTAGTGAGCACAAGCATTTTAGTGCTAGTTAGCAGTGGTAAAGTGCACAGAGTCCTAACACCAACAACAACTAATTCAGTAGAAATTAGAGGGTAAATGCAAAAAGATTTGGGGTGACCCTGCAGAGAGATCCAGGTCCAGCAGATATGACTTCATTAAAGGAACCTTTGGAAACAAGCCAGGTAATATGGATTGTAGAGGAGTAGGTGGACGTTATGCCAAAAGGGAAATATGTGCAGGGAGTGCAATTTTAAGACATGCTTGTGCACATTAGAGATGTTGGGGTTCAATTCTGCCCCTTACCAATCTGAGGTGTACTTCACTCCCAGTATAGACTTCAGAAGGATAAACTTCCTTTTTGTGATATTTTAAATGGTATTTTAGCAAACAAATGAGAATATTGATAAATGATCTTTCCCTCATTTTTTTAATTAAAAGATATTTCTTACAGGATTTTGAAGAGGGTTTTCCCAAAGTCCTGCTATCAGGCCCTATTGATAAGAAGTTAGAAAGTCCTCTGAAGCAGGCATATACAGCAGGGAACTTTGCTATCATAAAAAAGTGCTTGTACTGCTTATGCTGATGCTGCAGACTCTTTTAAATGATTTTCAAGCCCTTCAGCTATTTAAAGCCATATGGAACTCCTAGCAAAATTCTTGCCTAATACTACCTTCGACTCCATGTGGTCATGAGCAACTTCAGTAGGGACAGTCACAGCAGGAAGATGCCATTTTTGGCTTAAGCCTTGAAAGGTTGATGCAGGGCAAAAGACTTAAATTAATTGCCTTCCTTTTTCTAAACAAAAATTATTCAGTCCTGAACAAAATAATCTAGTTCAAAAGACATCAGAGGAAATGAAACTGATCTAGACTTTCAAAACTCCTTTTTAATAAGAAGAAATTTCTTCAGAAAAAGTTAAAGCAAATGGTTCAAGCTATGAAAAATCCTTCTGCCGCTGGGTCTGTTGCCAGATGGCTGCATTCTGCAATAAATCCTTGTCCCAGCAATCTCAGCAGCTATCCCTGAAAGCCTAATATTTGGTGTGAATGGTTAGGGGAAAAAAAGCGAAATTCAGCAAAATCCTAATAAAAGATCCTTGGGTCCTCTTTGTTGTGCTATGGGGATATTTTATAGACCTAAATGAGCTACAATCTCATGTAAACCGGCGGTAACATAAGCTCCCATTGAGAAAAGGGAGGTGCAGGTCATCCCTTCACCCGTGGCAGGCACCACAAGGTGCCTGCCACAAGGTGCAGATATAAACAGGGGGGCACCATAGGTGCCCCCTCGGACTCCAACCGGAGGCCATGCACCAAAGGGGACCCTGTTGGGGGCCCCTAAACATGCTTTCCAACATGGTTTCTATGTCAGACAGGCCGATATGGAAACCATGTTGGAAACCTTGCATCGTAATCTCAAAGGTGGAAAGGCCCACCCTTGAGATTACTGGCTGGCTTCCGACTGGCCGATGGGCTCTCCAAGGCCGTCGGAAGCAAGTCAGAATGACCGGCCGGTTTACTTTCTGGCTGGTTTAATTTCCGACCACCTCCATCATAATAAGGCGGTGAGAAAGTAAACCACGCGACCTATTACGATGCGGCCCTGAAGGCTCCGACCACAGGTCGGAGCCTTTATGGGTCGCATCGCAATCGGGCCCGTAGTGTCTTACTTTTGGGATACATCTTAATTTGCGTGGCTTGGTAGATCCCAACATGGATTTTGCATCGGGCTGCACCACAAAAGTAGTACAACCTTGAAACAAAATCTGGGCTTAAGTGAGGCCCTAAAGATCCTGTAACATTGCTTACATAGGATAGTCATGCTTCCTTCTTGTCTATCATCGTCTGCATTTTTGTTCCATACATAACCAGAGGGGTGTTTTTTAAAACCTGGTACAAATCTAGAGGGAACCATAGCTTTATGGTCCATTATCCAAAGCTCTGAAATAAACTTTCAGTAAATATGTGGGGTTTGCTCTTCCTACTGTTATTCAGAAAAGCGATCAAACCATTTTAAAATTTCCTCTCCATGTCTCTCTGCACTTAATGACCTGGCACATACAGGTGTTTTCTTCACATGAAATATCAGCCTTTGGATGGAAACCCTGCTACCAGCAAACATACTTTGATACAGAGGATTTAAGCAGTAGTTTCAGTTGTCTTGCTGGCTTTATCCTTTCCAAAATGAGACTTTATAACTTTAATGGGTGCAAACTTAAGGGGCAGATTTGCTTATAATTCACGCAATGCAGTAAGGCAACTCGCTACACTGTGATGCGTGTAAGGGAGAGTGCAGAAATGTGCCATATCTACTAAGCAATAGTGCACTTCTGCTAACTCCCAGCGTTGGCGCACTGTGTGCTGCTAAGCGCCGTTGCAGGCACCCTTGTGCCATACAGCATGGGTGCCTTCATTACAGGTAGGATTCTTTTTGTACAGGAAGGGATACCTTCCTGCACAAAAACAATTCTAAAAGGCAATTTTCTCTTTCTATGTGTGATGCAGAATGCATCATGCTTAGAAAGAGAAAATAACAAGGAGAAAAATATAAAGATATTTCTCCTCGTTACACCTCTCTGTGGTAGGTGCACCATTTTGGCACAATCCCAGTTTTACTGCATTTAGTAAATCTGGGATTGCATCAAATTCCATGAGTGGATGCATGGAAATGCCCATACTCCACCCATGGAATGCCTGCCACAATGAAATGTAATTCAACGCAACACAAGCCACTGCGTTTCATTTCTTTACAAAGTGCTGCAAGGTGGCACAAATAGCCCCTTGTGTGGCTTTGTAAATCCCATTTAAGGACTTGCATTGCCTTGCCATGACTTAAGTCACACAGGGACAACGCATGCCCTGAATAAATGTGCCCCTTAGTGTTTCCGAATCGCTGAAAATCATCCAGTAAAATTAACTAAACAGTGTACGTTTGACCAGCATAAATGCCACAATACACTGAGGAGCATATTTATGAAAACAGTGGCGCAGAGCAGTAAAATGTCCAAAACCGGGTGAGCCAAAAGCAAAAAATCCAGGTATACTGAATGGGCAGAACCCAATTGCAACAACTACTAAGACGATCTTGTCATATGGGAATTTCACAGGATTGGTTTCATATTCTTTCTCTCACCTCTTGCAGTTCCTTGTTTTTTTCCAGTGAGTATCTCTCCCAAGTACCAGAAGCATGTTTTATTTCTCACATTATGTGCCATAGACAAAGCTGCACAACTTTACAGTAAAGTGCTGTTTTTAGATTTAGATTTGACTGAATGATTCTTTATTGCTTGATTAACAAAAGTCATTGCAATTAAAACATTAAAACAAAACAGTATAAAAGGAAACACAATTCCCAGTTTCTTTAAACAATATGAACCTGTACAGAAAGAATATTTCTATGGTTACATGCCGTACCAGAACATTGAAACCACAAATAAACATCTTTTGAAACAAACACGGTGAAATCAAAGAACTGATAACGTATTGTGGTTACATTCCCAGGAATATACAGTAAAAACAGTTAACTTTATATTAGATTGTGCAAATATGCTATAAAGTGCCTATGTGAACAAACTGTATCATTATGCACCAAAGTGCAAATGAGCAATAAAGTTTCTCTGTATGTTTTAAAGCCTGTTATCTGCAGTTGCCTCAGGGCTAGAATTTTAAGCAATAAGTTCCACTGTGCAAACGAGCAGTGAAAGTGCATCAGTATTTTCATATTTTCTATAGGGCCTAATTACCATAGTATCTTAGACACTAAATCATCCAAGATGTCAGCAACCTTAAGACAACCACTATGATTCATAATTCATTAAGAAAACCCTTAGGTAGCAGATACCAATAGTTTGTCAGCATTAGCTAAAAATTTTATCAATTGACATAGCAATGGAATCGACTCGCCCGATAGACATAAGATAAGGGCCTGATGGGCTGATCTTATCCCAGCCTTAAGAAATAAAGGTTTTAAAAGTGTGCAGCGTAATTTAAGCAATTTAGGGCACGCGCATACTATGTGCAATAGGGTTTCACGTGGCCACCCACAAAGTCTACATTTAGTACTTGGCCATTGCTAGATCCAGATCGGAAAAACCCTTCTTGGTTGTGTTTATGCTCGATCTTATTTTTAGAAATGTTTCTTTCATTTGGGCCAAAAAATGGGCATTCAGATAAGGCTGGACTTGCAGCGACTGATGTGAATTAATCACAAACCATGCATGAGTTTTTGCCGCTGAGGCTATTTTATCCGCATTAAATGTGTTGATTTTGGTTTGTTTTGTAAAGATTTGTTTAAAGCTGGGTATTGTCAGTCCAGAGAGCCCTATCTGCAGATCAAAACTCTGGAGGCATATTGATATGTAAGATCACCAGGTATCTGTATAGGCAGAACGAAATATTTCATGCCAACAGATGTTCGCTAAGGAAACAGGGTCAGATGAAGACATAGAGTACATGCATTTCAGAAATGACCCTTGCGACACCATGGACTGTCTTTGGAGGCCAAACTCCAGTCTAATTTCTGCTTGCCCAAATTACCTAGGGATCCCAAATATTGATTTATAGGCCTTAATTACTAATAGGTCCAATAATTTCCCAGCTTTCCCCCGGTGATAGGCAAGCCATATGCAATAGTTGGCTGTAACTTTGCTCTCATAACTTAGAGAAGATATTTGTATGTCTTTACCACTTCAATTGGCCCTCCTCTGGCCCCCCCATGAATCGGTTTTAGATTTTGCCAGGCCGACTTTCATGATTTTAGTTTTTTAACATTCAATTCTAGGCCATTCATTAAGATATAGTCATCAAATGCATTGCTCAATCTTTGTAGGCCAATCGGGGTTTGGTGCAGCAAGATAGTATTGTCTGCTTATTGTAAATAAGTGCGGTGCACCTGACTGATTTTTGGAGGATGGGTGTTAACGGGCTCTAAATGCTGGAGAAGATCTGTTAAAAATAGAAAAAAGGGGCAAGATGCAAGGGCACAACCTTGCTTAAGACCATTATAGGTTTTAATTTTTTGTGACAAAGTACCACCGTCACCTAGCTTGACCTGGACCCAAGTGTTGGTGTAGAGGAGTATTATAGCATCTAGCAATTTAAGTGGAATGGCCCAACCTACCAGTTTTTTCCATAGTAAAGCCCGAGGAACTGAATCAAAAGCTGCTTTTAAGTCTATAAAAGCAATATATAGATTTTGTTTTTTTAAAACAGCCCGTTCCGCTAGTAAATAAGGGCCAGCAGTTTGGTAATAATAGATTGACCCTTATGAAAACCGGTTTGGTTAATTGGGATTATACCTTGCTGTGCAGCCCAGTTTTCCAATTCAGTCATTAAACAAGATGCAAAAACCTTAGCATCTACATAAATTAGGGCAATTAACTGATAGTTGGCAGGGTTGTCAACTGGGCCACTTTTATAGATGGGCTGCACAATGCTACCTTTCAAGATACAGGGGCAATATTCGATGCCAATACCTCATTGAACACTGGAGTAAAAACTTCAGCCCACATATCAATAGTGATACAAAAGGGGATGATGGACGGAACGCTTGAGCCAATCAAACACTCACCCCCAGTCAACTGATCTGGGTTTAATCCATCATCATTCTTTAGCTCACTCCACCACCCCAGTTCAGACATGGCCATATGCAAATCAGTCTGACCCTGTGCCTCATGGGAACAGTCCAGCCCGAACTGCCAAGCCATGTCTTCCCTGGACCGGAAACAAGCATCCTAGGACCGGTTTCGGGCATTCCAGCCGTCATCAGCCAGGCTTGCTTGAATCCAGTGGCAAAGTGAGCAAGGGACCCACGTCTGGGCATACCCCGCCAACTTAGGGCGAACAAAGCGATACAAAAGGGGATGATGGACGGAACGCTTGAGCCAATCAAACACTCACCCCCAGTCAACTGATCTGGGTTCAATCCATCATCATTCTTTAGCTCACTCCACCACCCCAGTTCAGACATGGCCATATGCAAATCAGTCTGACCCTGTGCCTCATGGGAACAGTCCAGCCCGAACTGCCAAGCCATGTCTTCCCTGGACCGGAAACAAGCATCCTAGGACCGGTTTCGGGCATTCCAGCCGTCATCAGCCAGGCTTGCTTGAATCCAGTGGCAAAGTGAGCAAGGGACCCACGTCTGGGCACACCCCCGCCAACTTAGGGCGAACAAAGCGATACAAAAGGGGATGATAGACGGAACGCTTGAGCCAATCAAACACTCACCCCCAGTCAACTGATCTGGGTTTAATCCATCATCATTCTTTAGCTCACTCCACCACCCCAGTTCAGACATGGCCATATGCAAATCAGTCTGACCCTGTGCCTCATGGGAACAGTCCAGCCCGAACTGCCAAGCCATGTCTTCCCTGGACCGGAAACAAGCATCCTAGGACCGGTTTCGGGCATTCCAGCCGTCATCAGCCAGGCTTGCTTGAATCCAGTGGCAAAGCGAGCAAGGGACCCACGTCTGGGCATACCCCCGCCAACTTAGGGCGAACAAAGCGATACAAAAGGGGATGATGGACGGAACGCTTGAGCCAATCAAACACTCACCCCCAGTCAACTGATCTGGGTTTATCCATCATCAGTCTTTAGCTCACTCCACCACCCCAGTTCAGACATGGCCATATGCAAATCAGTCTGACCCTGTGCCTCATGGGAACAGTCCAGCCCGAACTGCCAAGCCATGTCTTCCCTGGACCGGAAACAAGCATCCTAGGACCGGTTTCGGGCATTCCAGCCGTCATCAGCCAGGCTTGCTTGAATCCAGTGGCAAAGTGAGCAAGGGACCCACGTCTGGGCATACCCCGCCAACTTAGGGCGAACAAAGCGATACAAAAGGGGATGATGGACGGAACGCTTGAGCCAATCAAACACTCACCCCCAGTCAACTGATCTGGGTTTAATCCATCATCATTCTTTAGCTCACTCCACCACCCCAGTTCAGACATGGCCATATGCAAATCAGTCTGACCCTGTGCCTCATGGGAACAGTCCAGCCCGAACTGCCAAGCCATGTCTTCCCTGGACCGGAAACAAGCATCCTAGGACCGGTTTCGGGCATTCCAGCCGTCATCAGCCAGGCTTGCTTGAATCCAGTGGCAAAGTGAGCAAGGGACCCACGTCTGGACATACCCCCGCCAACTTAGGGCGAACAAAGCGATACAAAAGGGGATGATGGACGGAACGCTTGAGCCAATCAAACACTCACCCCCAGTCAACTGATCTGGGTTTAATCCATCATCATTCTTTAGCTCACTCCACCACCCCAGTTCAGACATGGCCATATGCAAATCAGTCTGACCCTGTGCCTCATGGGAACAGTCCAGCCCGAACTGCCAAGCCATGTCTTCCCTGGACCGGAAACAAGCATCCTAGGACCGGTTTCAGGCATTCCAGCCGTCATCAGCCAGGCTTGCTTGAATCCAGTGGCAAAGTGAGCAAGGGACCCACGTCTGGGCATACCCCCGCCAACTTAGGGCGAACAAAGCGATACAAAAGGGGATGATGGACGGAACGCTTGAGCCAATCAAACACTCACCCCCAGTCAACTGATCTGGGTTTAATCCATCATCATTCTTTAGCTCACTCCACCACCCCAGTTCAGACATGGCCATATGCAAATCAGTCTGACCCTGTGCCTCATGGGAACAGTCCAGCACTTTTGTATCACATATCAATAGTGGCACAGAATAAGGCATTGGGTAGCCCATTTGGGCCAGGAGCCCCATTTGATCGAAGATGACGTAGGAGAATGGCTATTTCATTAGTACTTATAAAATCCAAATCATTCTTCAAATTAGGGCTGTTCACTTGCCCTATATATAACTCACTAGATTTTACGGTATTGTTTGGATGATCCAAGTCATTACCCAGGTTCGAGCCGCTCACTATCTCAATATTTGGCTTACTAATTTTATCACAGTTATAGCACAAGTATTGCTTATTCACATCTTGATTGCACACGCCTTACAGGTTGGTAATAAACTTTACCCATTCATCTTCCATAATATTGTTACTGTAGGCCCTGTTGCCTCCCCTTTCGAGTTAGTTGATTATCTCCCAAAACATTTTTACATTATTTTGTTTAGAGGCATGTAGTAATCTTTCCATAGCCCTGATTGATAACGTGATTTAGACAGCCAAATTTCTCGTCTATATGATCTTTTTAGAGTCGTCATTTTATCCTTAAAAGCATAATAAGATTGCCGGTATCTATGGGAAAAAACTTCCTGTACAGCTTTATTGAGGGATTGTATTAATTTAAGTAACTGAAATGTATACCATTTATTAGGGGATATTAATGATGGATTTGTTTTTCTTCGATTTCGTGCTGGAACTTTTCCCACCAAGGGTGAAGTAATATAATTCCATTTACCTAGCATTGAGCCTACCCCCACCTGGCACTGGTCACCATCCTTTATTATTGCTTCAGCAAGCTTTATTATTTCTACCTGTATATCCGAATGCCATACCAGTCTTTTCAAGTTGTATGAAGAGTGGACTATATTGAGAAGCTCATTAGATCTGGGGTAACAGCTTTTTGGCAGTTGTACTGTAACTATCTGAGGGTTATGGACTCTTTCAAGTCGAGGAATCACCTTATATCCAACAATTTTTGGGCCTAGGTTTTCTGAGATAAAGGTGTAATCGATAATTGAGTCATGCTTAGACTGTTTAAAACATGCAAATGACCTTAATTTAGACAAGGATTTCTCTTTTAACGGGGTTAGCCCAAGCTGGTGCATGTTGTCATAGCACTTACTTGCGATACCATTACTCTTTCTATTTAGGGAGTTAAAAGCGACCAGATGGTAGTTAAAGTCGGCAGAAATGATCAAACCAGCATCTGGGTACCGAATTGTTAATGAGCTTATGATATCCCGTAAGATATACAGCTGGGACACCTTGTTTTTCCTCGCACTTAAATAGACATTAAATATTATCATCGTATGACAGTTGTACTGTAATAGAACACATTGTAACCATTCCAAATGCAAGTCAACTACTTCTACTGTTAAGTTTAGTTCAGTCGCAATATAACATGAGAATCTGCACTTTGCGCGGCCTAATTTATTAGTGTGTACAACAGGGAGATTAAATTCATTGAACACAAGCAATGGAATTGCTTATTCTCTCCATGTTTCTTGGAACATTAAAATTTCAAAAGAATTTAAAAATAAGAGAATATCTGGATCGGCCAACAAATGTGCCAGCCCATGCACGTTCCAAGAACAAATTCTCAGTTGTAAATCTTTACCATTTGCAGCAGGCAAAATTCAAGTCTCATCTCCTTGAGTGACATTTGCAAAGGTTGCTGGAAGCCATGTCCAATCTTCAAGTTGCATTTTGTTTTTGGGTAACAATTCGCAGGTACACACTCCTTTTATTGTATTATTAATTTGCAGACCTGTATTGCAAGGGGATTTGTTCAATGGGCCAGTCGCACCTTTGAGTAATGGAATTGACTTTATACTTTCAACCATATACCTTTCTTTTACCACATTTGCGGCTGGTGCTTCTAGAATAGTGAGGTATTTTAAAGGGGTACAATTCTTCACCTCTATGCCCGAATCCATAAAATAAGGACTTGAGTCTAGGATTTTATTTACTAATTCATTAGTAGTCCAAGTTGTTATAGTGGACTCACGAGATGAATGAAAGTGCATTTGTTTAAACTGTACGGAAAGAAGATCAATAGTTTTAATGAATGATAGATCAGGGATGGTTGAAATGAGTTTTAGGATTGAGCTCCAATTAAGACTCTAATGAATCCCCCTAGATTCATATAAAGGGTGAAAAACAATTTTCATGTTATTAGAAGTTATGTTTTCCGACATAACCCTTAAAGATACTGTTGGGCCTAGTTTGCTATTATTGGCTAAATTGTTGTTTTAATGTCCTCCAGAAGGTGGTGATCTCTGGGTGACACTGGGCCTTTTCCCATCGGCTCGACAGGCCCCATGCATGATCTGAATTGCGTGATCTTGAAGCAAGAGCGTAGCCTCATTGTTTAATATTGATTCAGTCTTTGATTGTGAATAACAGACTATTTCTCTATTAACTTTTCTGTGACTCTGCTTACTCTCACTCCGATTCGGAATCCTACTGTCATTTTTCATAGAGACTGCCCCATTATTAGAACCCACAATATCAGTAGCCACCATATTGGTAGCAGTCACAGACTCTTTTTTACTACCCCTTAAAAGGTGCTGTACCTCCCTCTTCAATTCAGGATTCATATAATTTGACTGAGTAGAAACAAAAGAAGTTTCTGCACCATTATAGGAACAATCCTGCCCTTGTGATTTAGTGTGCCTGGTTTAAAGAAAGGATAGCAGTCCCTGGGTTTGGCCACTGAGACCATGGTTTTCTTGGCTTTGTTCTGAGACTTACGCAGCCTTTTCCTGACCCTTTTTGTTAGCGGAGGATCCCCACTAAAACTATCAACTGAGATTGTGGAATTAGTGACTTGACTTCTCTCTACATTAGTATTTCCTTGCAAAATAGGGCTTTCATCTATTGCAGGAGCGGGCCCACACCAACTTCTGGCTTCCCAAGTTCCCCGGCTAATGCCCTAGTTGTATCAGTGGGAACATCTCGCTGAGCGTGTTGGGACTTTGTAATCGCACTAGTTACGCTTAACCCTGGACCATTATAGGGAGTCAGAGGTAATTCTGAGTTTGGTTGCACAGCTAGTTTCTTAACTTCTTTAATAGGAGTTCCTACCATAGTCAGGAGCTCAGACACATTATCTAGAATATGTAAACACATACATTTGATTAGTTGGTTATTGACATCAGACTGGGCTCTTACCACCAAGTTGGTTAGGTTGTGCTGTTTTGTGTCTATACCTGCCACATAAACTGCTAGCGTATTTAATAGATCCATCTGTATATCAAGCTTGTTGGAATGAAAATTTAACGCTGTTGTTATTGCATCCATTGTACTCAACACATTTCGCCACACTCCGTTATTATCTGAACTTTGATGTTTGTGGGGGGCACACTTCCGCAAAAATAGGAACATCATATTTATCCATGAATGAAAGATCTATAGAGTTCAAGGAGTTATCTACTTGATCTGACTACTTTAGGACCTGATCCGAGCTTCTGAGATTAAACTTTTGAGGAATTAAAGTTGGTTGTGAATCAGGAAATTGTTCACAGTCACATATTCCGGGACCTAATGGATTTATGCCATTTTGTCCGGTTGGTGGCTGAATTATGGATTTTCTTAGACTCTCGCAGACTCTCTCATTCTTAGATATAGATATAGGAGATCTAACAATGCTATGATTAAATTGAGTGTTGCCCAGACAAATAACAGAGACATCACATTCACTTGGATCCCTGTAACAGTTCGTTACAACCCGAGCTTTGTCTTCTGCCTGTAGAGGACAGATCTTTTGTGCTGGCAGCGTAATTTGAGCAGCTGACTTGTTAAATTGACAAACTTCGGGGGCAGTCTCGCGATGGACTTGGGCTTTAGCAACTATTACATGAGAATGTCTTCTTTCATATGGAACATTTTTTTACAGCTGTTGTTTTTAAACATAAAGTAGTAGTATCGGCTGACTGTTGCAAGCAATCTCTCATTTCATCATCCTGAGATAATGCACCATCGATACAGCCTGGACCATCTGTGAGCATGTGTTTGCTAGGGCAGGTGTGGATAAAAACACCCCATCCTCACATTTAACTTTATCTGACTTTTTAAAATACTCCACAATACTGGGCTGGGAGAACTGCGACCCAAAGTCAGGTTTAGAAGCTTGGTCAGCGACCATTGTCACATGGTCCGTACTTGATGTTACCCCAGTATGGGCCGGCGATTCCTCAAGTTCCATTTCATTATCATATAATGTATGCTTTTGGGAACGGGTTTGTATTTTCTTTGCAGTCTTCCGCCTTTTCTGTGGCTGTGCTTGTAACAAAAGCTGTAGTGATCCCCTCGGGCGGCCCGACCTCATGATGTGAAGATTTGCCTCAAAAGAGCAACAAGAAAACACACCTCACCACAGCTGTACTCCTACTTTAGATCTGCTGGAGCGCTTTCCTTTCAGATCCCTTCCCCAGCCCCAGACCTACAGAAGGTACGATAGATAGCCCAAGACTGATGGGGTTAAGGGAGCTGGGATAGCTAACAGAGGATCAAAGCTCAAAACTCCAAAAAGCTCTGTAAAATCCTAGGACCCACCCCTAGGGTGATACTGGTGATGCTGGAAGTGGGACTGTAGGGGCAGCCGTGAAATAGCATGCGTACTATAATAAAACTTAAATTTCAAGATTTTAGAATTAAGGAGCAGAAAAACCACAGCAGAATAGGGCTCCAAAACACAGACAGCACATGGTCTCTACAGGTAAAGCAAGCCGCACCAGCCTACCACTGGCCGCTTATGCTCAACCCTAGGGCCTGCATGGCATTAAGCCTTACCTCCTGCTGCCTGCTACCCCCTGCTGCTACACCTCACTTTGTCTGATCCTGCACCACTTTCTCTGCTCTCCACACTCTTACTCCTCTCTATTTCCACTCTCCCCCCAACGGCTCAGGCGGTGGTAAAAAAAAGCAGCAAATGCTGGTGTAATGCTGATAAAAGATCTTGTCCAGCCCAGTCGACAAACCGACCTACTCAGACTGGCAGGAACATCAATCGACGGTGAGGAAGCAGACCGGGTAGACCTGATTGCGTCCTTCGACGGTGGTGTTTCAGGTGATATACTTTGGTATTTCAAGTTTTTCAGGTGATTTGACACCAAGAGCGAGTGGGGCCTTCCAGGCAAGCCTGCAAGCTGCACCCAGGACTAACTGGGCCACCTCCGCAGGCTGCCTGTGGCACGCACTCCGCAGCCGCCGACTGTCGGCAGCCGCACTCTCCCGGGTGCCTACTAAAACTGCTGGCTTGCTGTGAGGCCCCAGGGGGGCCAAAGGCAGAGGAAGCTGGAGCTCAACCCGGCCCGGGCTCAGGCAGACCTGGGCTCAGACAGACCTGAACTCGACAGTCGGTCCGGTGTCACTAACCTCCGCCCTGCTCTGCTCCACCACCAACCATTAGCCGCCTACCTCTCAGGCTTAGATGGTTCGGTCCGGGAACTCAGCAGGACTCGGAGGTGGTGGGGGATGATTCTCCGACTTCTCCGGCTTCTCCGGGTCCGGCTACAGCTCAGGATCCGGCTAAGGCTCTGGCTCCACCTACCGGATTCTTGCATCTTGCGTAATGTGGAATAAAGTGCTGTTGTTAATAGTTGTTACAATAGCCAACAAAATAGCAATCAAATTGTCAACACAGCATAGAGAATGTCAGTCCCAGTTTGTTATCTGCCTCAGTTAGGAAGTGTATTGCTTTTCAATGGTCTTTGCATGTGAATAGGAGAAAAAAGGAGTGGCCCCACTAGTAGGGAATGTAGCATTTCCAGATGTTCTCAGTCTCTATCTGTAATTCTTTGCTTTTTCATAGTGTTATGGGAGAGAGGTCTTGGTTTAGTTTAACTTTAATCCTCATAATGGCCTTCTTTTCTTCAGAAAAGTGGTCCCTAGATTGAATGCCTAAAGGGATATCTTTTGACATCTAGCTTACCTCACTTATTCTATAAATTCCATTCTAACTTGTGTGGCCTCTGAGTCTCTGTGAATGTGTGGTAGTAGGTTGCCTACAGAACCTTGGATGCTCTCTTCCTCTGCTTTCGTAGGGACCCCTCTTATCCTCATACTATTTCTACAGGAGCGGTTTTCTAGGTGTTCCAGCTTAGCTTGAAGTTCTGTGTTTTGATCTTCCAAAGCTTGCATTCTGGTCCAAAGTTGCTTTTGATCTTCTGTTTGTATGGCCATTGGACAATCTATAGTGCCCACTCTGCTACCCATCTCCAACATCTCATTCCTTATGTCTTGTAAGCAGGTAAATAGATTGGTTCATATCATGTCCATCTCTGATAAGACCTATTTTAAAAAGATTTCCAAGTATTCTCTAGAACTGC
Organism: Calotriton arnoldi; assembly: GCA_963921515.1. NCBI lineage: Eukaryota > Metazoa > Chordata > Amphibia > Caudata > Salamandridae > Calotriton > Calotriton arnoldi. The sequence goes on along the minus strand of CAWUFW010004311.1, from coordinate 285,357 downwards.
AACACACATAGAAAGAGGAATTTACCTCTCAGTATTGTTTATGTGCAGGAAGGTGCACCTTCTGGCACAAAAACAATCCTGCATGCCACACAAACACCTTACACCATGGTGCCAGGGTGCCCGCATTGGCGAGAGGCAGCCAAAATGGTGCCAACACAGGGACAAGGACAGGAATTCTTTTAAATTCAGTGCCATCCTGCCCTTTCCTGTGATGCAGTACAGCAAGGTGACTTGCTGCTCTGTGCCACATTCTCATAAATATGTCCCGTAGTCTGGAACACCCATTTAATCAGGCATGGAGTGCCAGCTTTATTTATGTTTGATTTTCAAAATGAGCTCACAATCTTTAACTGTTTTAGAATTCATGGTGGAGGTTGGATAAAGGGTCATTTTTATCAAGTAGTTGCGTCACACTTGCACCAAACAATGGGGTGCACGTGCAACACAAAAACTAAGTGCAATTTATCAAGCCACCCAAGGCAACCCTGCGTACCCATGAGCGTCTTGATAAATCCGGAGTAATGCAACACCGCGCAAATCACTGCGTTGCGTTACTATGCTCCAGGGATGTATTCCAAGGGTGGTGCGTGGGTGCTCACACACAACATCTACGGATTTTGACTCATCCACATATTTACTATAAGTGGTAGTTCTGGGATTGCGCCCAAACTGCTACACCTAGCTAGGTGAGGCGTATCAAGGAGAAATATGTTTTTATCTCCTTGTTTTTTCCTCTTTCTATGTGCGCCTCATTCTCTAGCACATAAAGAAAGCGGAAAAGTGGTCAGAGGATTGTTTTTGTGCAGGAAGGTGCCCCTTCCAGCACAAAAACAATCTTGCTTACAACGCAGGCACCTTTGCACCATGGTGCAAGGGTTCCTGCATTGACGCTATGCAGAACATTGTGCGCCAGCGCTGCAAAAAGACAGGAAGGCACTGTATTATGTTACATGCTACATTGTGTGACTTAATGATAAATATGCCCTGAAATCCGAAGGTGCATGTGTGGCATTTTCCTCACCGCAATTGTTAACTTGGACTTTTTTTCACTTTTGAATTAAAATATTACTTTTGGCACAGTTAGTGGAAACAGAACCCCTGAGGTGAACATGCTGTGTGCTTAAAAAAAGCTTATTTTGAAATGGCGTGTAAAAATTCAGGTCTTTTGTTTGTCATCACCATTCCATAACTTGTAAAAGAATAAGTGGCAGGCCCAAAGTTTTAGTCAGACGCCTGCAGACGGTGCTATTGAGAGTCAGGGTGTGTAGTCTTGATTCCACCTCATGCCTCTTTAATCAACTACATACACTCTGGGCCTCCTTATCTCCATCTTATATGTTCTTTTTCACCCTGCTCTCTCCTTTTGTTACTGTTTTCTGTCGTTCTCTTTCGACTCCCCCCCCCCCCCCACCGGTGTTTTTCTATTTCTTTCTCTCGATCAAATTCTGTTGAGGAAAAATAAATGCTGGTTCCAATAACGAGTGCTGATGGACCCCACCTGCAACCAACAGCACAAAGTGAGCACTGGTCAACACTGTAAATAATTGGTGTTATATTTTTCAGTATAATGCTACTAATTTCATTGATATTGTCAAAACAAAAGGCGTATATACATTTACTGTGACTCCAACTTGCGGCCAAAAGGTCAGACAAGATTCTGCAGTGATCATTTACAAAACCAGCATTTCAAGTGAAAGTACATGACCAGTCTGCTGCAGATTTAAGACCCAGGGGGCATTTTTACAACAAACTAACGCAATGCAGCACCTCAAGCCAGCTTGCTGCGCCATAAGGAAAGTGTAGGGATGCTTTGTATTTACAACAATACTACACATCCCTATCCTTTCAATGGCACTCGCACATAATTGGCTGCTTAGGTGCCATTATGCAAGGGTGTCTGTGCTGTAGGAATGATTGTTTTTGTGCAGGAAGTGACATGTTCCTGCATAAAAACAATCATTGGAGGAGTTTTCCTCCTTCTCTGTGTGCTGCATAATGCAGCACACTTAGAAAGAGGAAAAAACAAGGACAAAAAAGCATATATTTCTCCTCGTTATGCCTGCCCTGTGGAGACCAGGTTTAAAAGTCCTTGTAAATCTGGCAATGCATCGAAATCCACAAGTGTTGCGCACCAACACCCACCGAAACGCCCATGGGATGCCTCAATGTGACTCGTGCTGCTTTGACCTACTCCATATCTACGAGGCCATGAAAAGCCACGTAAAGTGGGTTTGCGGGCTTGGTAAATATGGGACCTGCACTCTGCACCAACGCTGCTTCAATAAATGTGACGCAGCGGCGGCACAAGCTCCTTGTAAATATGCCCCCAAGTTTGAACAAAGGTGCCAGACTGATGTTTCGCCCTTGACCACTATTTAAAGAGCCGGCGAAACATCTGTGTTCCAGCTCTTTAACTATTTGAGAAGAGAATCAACCCAAAGCCGTGGCAAAGATCATGCTTCAAAAAAACACTTTTAATGTTCACTTTAAGTAATCTGATCTGTAAACTCTACTGAAAACTCCTGCAATTGGCACACATCATTCAATAATGCTAATAAATTAACACATACACCTTTGCAAGACGGCATGTTAAAAGTGAAGCTAAAAGCTATGAATCGCTGAGATCACTAAACAGGAGTCAATGTATTCATACAAAGGGCCTCATTTACATGGTGCCTGCGCCGCCGGAGCATCACTTTTTTCAACACTCCTGCAGCGCAAGCCTCTCAATCATATCTACGAAGCCACGTGAAGCCACTTTGCGTGGCTTTTCATGGCCTCGTAGATATGGGGTAAGACAAAGCAGCGCAAAGAGGCATTCTATGGCCATTGCGGGGGGTGTTTCCACGCAGCACCCATGGATTTTGACTTATTCCCAGATTTACAAGGACCTGTAAGCCTGGGAATGCGTCAAAAACCTAGAGGAGAAATAACTTTATTTCTCCTAATTTTTTCCTCTTTTTATGTGTGCTGCATTGTGCAGCACACATATAAGGAGGAAACGCTTCCATTGATAGTTGTCCCTTCCTGCACAAAAACAATCATTCCTACATTACAGGCACCCTTGCGCCATGGTGCAATGGTGCCTGCATTGGCACAAGGCAGCGAAACGGCACCAGCACAGTGGGATAGGACAGGAATTAGCTATATCTTTGAGATACGGTGCATTTCAACCCTTTTATTTTGACGCAGTGCAATGACTTGCTGCGCTTCCCTGCATCAAACAATCGTAAATGAGACCCTTAATTACTCATGTGCTATTTCCAATCAAAGAGTCTACCAGGTAAAATACATTCCTGATTTAAATTGCATGTGCACCAGATGCAACTTTGTTTACTCAAGAGAGTTTGCCATATAAACAGATAAAGCTGCTTTGCATGAAGAGCATTAAAATTTGTATGCCACAGACATTCAGCCATCTGATGCTGTCTAGTTCTCCAGCCCTGTCGGTCAGCAAATACCTTTTTCAGTACATTGCTGACTGTGAACAGATTATTATCCCTCAATAGACGTTTTTTGCTGCCTGTGTTCTTTTCAGTGTCTTGCTAATGCAGTTAATTTGCTGCGTTGTTTGAATGTGTCACAGAAATGACTTTAGTGTCCTTTACACAAAATGCAATTCGTGCATTAGACTCTTAATGATTATCAAGTTCCTTCTTAAATAACAGATACAGAAACATATGCAAATTATATTATGCTTTCATTTTGGCCGCAAATTCAATATGAGTTACTCTTTTAGGTGACCAAAATAAGTTACACATCAATTAATCCATAGTGGACTATTTGGTTTATGCAAAATAGTACTACTTTAATACTCATGTATTCTTATATGCTGACTAGAAATCAGCCCCAAAGCATCAAAATGGCAACTAAATGTAAAAATCAGGGAATATTCATACACATTTAGTACAAATAGATTGGACTGTGTCCTCATTGCACCTTTACGTATCAGAATTTGTGTGTGTTGGTGCCTTTGCACAAAGGTATGTCACAGTGCACAAAAGAATACTCCTGTAGTACTACTTCCTATACTCATAAATGCTTTGTAAGTGAGCACCAAAAATGTTTAGCTTTTAGACCTTCATCTTTCTTTTTTTGTTTCAAAAAGGCTTTATTAAAACTATGAGCAGAGTAATATGACAATGATTTCATTTCAATAATAGAGAATATTTTATGCCCAAAAAAACTTTCAAAATACAGAAAAAAAAGTAATATGATGTTAAAGAGTTACTACTAACTGATGTTGAATAAATACATAAGAAGCCCATTTTTTAAAACATTTTAAATATTAAAATATGGGAAAGGAAATGGGGAGGAAAGGGAGAAAATAGGGAGGAAACCCAAGGATTCAGTGCCAGGGAAGTATATAAATAGATCATAAACTGCTACACAATTCTAGTAACTGATCATCCAAAAATAAAAACAGATACAATCAAAGCAATTACAATAAGGACTGAATAGCAAAGGAGAACAATGGCATGGGGTAAACATCCTGTTCAGAGTGGTTTTAAATGTTCTGAATAAATGCCATCCGTAATTGAATTCTGTTTACTAATATTATTTAAAAAGGTAGTAGAAGGTAACCAAAATAATGAATGTTTATTCTTAGAACCGTTAGAGAACCTAAAATACATATCCAATTTATGGTGAGAACAAATACAATACCACCATGTTTTGTATGAAATGGCAGAAGAACATTTCCAATTGAAAGTAATCTGTTGGAAAGTGACAGCAAGTAATTAATGCTGTCTTTCCTCTCAGAAGACTTAAGGAGCTTCTGCCTGATTGTATGCATGTTAAGCTCCTGTTCTATTGCCCACACCTTAGGCCACTCCGCTTTTTATGTTTTTATTGCTTTGTTTACATTAATTTGTAAAATTGTAGTTATTTAGTATGTATATATGTGTCTATTATGGTCCTAGCTGCTGAAATAAAGTTACTTTTGAATTTGACTTAGGTAATACATTGAACAATTTGTTTTTAGAAAAAATAGGAGTATCATCAGCATCAGTCAAGCTACCAAGAAAAAGATATAGAATTATAAAGGGATAGAGAGTACGGAAACTGTGCTAATTTGATGCCAAATCCTATGCCAAAAGAAAAGAGTGAGAGGGCACCAAAACATCATATATATTAAATCACTAGTAGGAGAGTCAAAAGACCAGCATTTACCACTGCTTTCTTGGGAGAATGTAGCCAAACTAGAAGGGGTGATATATATATAACCTGTTATAAATAAAGATAACATTTGTGTCATATTAGCTGCTCTGGAGGGTTTATAGAGTTTCTCCCAAATTTTATCCCAAGGTTAGAGGGCAATGAAAAACCCAAATCTGCTTCCCTGAGAAGTTCTACCTTGGATTTTCCTCTCAAAGAGCCTACAGGGGAAAGACATTAACAAATCTAAGATGCCTTTGGGGAGGAAGTTAGAAAATTGAACATTGGATTTGTTCGATGAGTTAGAGGGGGATTTGTTTTCTGAAGAAAGAAACACATCTAATATTATATTCATTAAAAGGGTACATTGGGATAGAAAGGAGGTAGGACATTTGAATGAGTTCTCAAATTGGGAGAATGAAAGTGGTTCATTGTGCTTAAATAAATCAGCAACCCAGACTATACTACTAATCCTCCAGGATCTCCAGGAGAGGGATTTATTTTATACCTGATCAACTTATTGTACCACAGAGGGGACCCTAAGAACTCATCCTGGGAGGTGATAATAGAGCACAAACATAGTTTTAGCAAACAACAAGTATGTTTGAAGAGTGGAGAGGATGTCAAAGAAGAAGGGAAGGAGAAAGAGATAACAAACTGTGTGGTAGAGGGGAGAACCAACGACTTCCCCACCACCAGCCACAAGAGGAAGAAAGTGGATAATTCATTTTGGAGCCAAAGAGACACTTGTCATAAGCAAAAGGTATGATGGTATCTACGGAATCAGGAACATTTACTCCAACAGTTAACTTAGATCGTTTGAGTTTAGGTGGTGATATTCTTGACTTTTAGTGACTCCATAAAAATTGGGAAAGAAGAGAGTAAATGTAAAAAAGAAAACAGATTAGGAATACTGACTGGTATCATGGACAACTTAAATAATAACATTGGGGAAATCATCATTTGTATTGAGTCTAAGCCACCCCACTAGGATAAAAACAAGGGGTTCCAGGATTGTAATAAAGATTCTATTTTATTCAGGCTTTATTTGAGATTAGTATGCACTGTTTGAGAAATATCATTGGTGAACTTTCTACTTAGGTATTTCATCTTAGACGAATTGCAAAGAAACCCAGAGTATTGAAAGGAAGATTGAAGGAGGTACTTGTTGAGTGGAAGAATCTCAGACTTATCAGGAAAGATGATATTTAAGTAAGAAGAGCAGGCATAGTACTATCTGTATTTGAAATGAAGAAAGGTATATCATCCACGTAGGCAGCAAGTTTCAATTGTTTATCCCCATAGGAGAAACCCGAAATTGAGGAGGCATGACGAATATGAGAAAGAAAAGGCTCCAGTGCCAAAATAAATAATAGTGGCGAGAAAGGACAACCTTGACGAACTATCCAGTGTAAAGTAAAATATGCACAGGTTTATCCACTAATCAGTACTGAGGCTCTAGAGGAAATCATACAATGAAGAAATCATGGATATGAAAGAAGGATCAAAACTGTGCCAGCTTAGATGAATCAAGAAATCCCAATTCATTCTATCAAATGCCATCTCTGCGTCAATTGTTATTGCCGCCAAAGGAGTTTTAACAGATGAAGCCTTAAGCAGCACATTCAAGCATAAACAAGCATTATCAGAAGTTAATCGTCCCTTTACAAATCCTGCCTGTTCTTTACCGATCAAACTTGTTAGCAGAGGATCAAACCATAGAGCTAATACCTTAGAAAAAATCATGTAATAAACATTTACCAGAGAAATAGGATGATAGTTTTGACAGAGTTTGTGGTCTCCCCCCTTGCAATAAGGCAAATAGTAGCTTCTTGAAATGTACTGGTTTGCATGTCTAAAGTGGAAAAATAATGAAAAACCCATAACATTTTGGGTAATAATACATGAGAAAAATGAGTAATAAATTCAACAGTAAATCTGTCAGTACCTTGTGACTTGCCTTCTTTAAGAAGAGAGAGTGCATTAAATACCTTGTGAAAGGAGATTTATGTTTCCAAAGCAGAGAAACCAATTTGGTTAATTTCTGGTTTTGGGGTGGATTGAAAATAAGAAGGGATATATGACCCCTGAGGAATGAGTTCTGGTAAATGAAGATAAGAAAGAAAATTCTTAAATTATTTCAAAATAACAGCAACTTTGTATAAAGTATCTCCTGCCACAGTACATATAGGGTCAATCAATCAAATCCTTTATTCGATCTTACACATAAGATCATAAAAGTGTCAGAAAAATATTTACAATCACATTTTAGAAAAAGCATTATAAAAATAGCTTAAAACCTGAATCTTAAAAATGTGCTACCATACAGTTTATATAAAAATTCATTTCATCTATATACATAATGCCGTAAAAATTATGAAAGTCATTTTTAAGTCATCTTATGTGCCAACCTGCTTCTTCTTTTTAATGCATGCCCATAAAAATGACGCTAACGAAAAGCACACAAAAGAATTTTGCAAAGATTTGAGAAAAACAGTGCTACACGACAATATTTAAAATTGTAGCGCTTGCAAATTGGTACGATAAAATTACGCCTTTCCTGATGGTAGAAGCCACAAAAAAATAAAACATGAAGATCATCCTGTGTAGATAAGTTGTCACACGGACATAGGGAGAGTTCTGAATGTTTATATTTCTTCCCTGGATATCCCACCATCAGAGGAATCAGATTTAAACGAAATCTAAGCAAGATATATTTATGTTGTGGGAATGTAACATCAGCCAGATAATAATAGCTATTCTCCTCCAATACTGGGGTTAGATCATACAGTCGTGCCGACTGAGTGTGGAAGTTTTTTTCCCTTCTTAAATATTGGGCTCTCTTAATAAAGGTCTCAGTTACTTTCCGCTTGGATAGGGATTTACAGGTAGAGGGATCATTAAAAAGGCGACTTAAACCGAGTGCAAAAAGTTCTGACTCCACATATTTTATCCATCTAATCATACTGTGGTTATCTGACTTTAGAATAGGTGTTATTAGATTTTGCGTAAGGGGGACTGTGTCCCTCCTCCAGATCGAATGCCACAGTAGGAGTGGTGCCATTTTAATAGAGTCCGTGATATAAGGTAAAGCCAGTTCCATGTGAAGCACATAATTCGAATATGACTGAGGTAGCGAAGTAAAAGACGTAAAACATTTATTGTCTATTACTTGTAATGAGTCGCAGGGAGCCATTCCCCAAACTGCTGCCCCATACACCGCTGCTGCCTTTGTTTTTGCAAGATAGATTTTTTTCATAGGAATTAGCGGTTTGGCTCCCAGCTTTTTAGAGAATGATTCCAGCGCAGCTAGGTTTCACTGCATGCCCATTACTCTGCCCTCTAACAGTTTGGACCAGGATTGTTTATTGTCAAATAGGATCCCTAAATAGGGGAACGAGTTTACCACCTCAATTTTGACAGAATCCATAGTAAAACATGGTGGTCATTCCCATCTCCCAGCCCCTGCTATGATTATAAAGGATTTAGATTGATTGACCTTTAAGTCCAATGAATTCATAAAAACCGCATCGGCCGCTATAAGACGCTGAAGCCCCATTTCAGTTCGGGCCATCAAGACAGCATCATCAGCATACGTCAAAATCGGTAACCGCTGATGGTCAGAGAGCAAGGGGACATCCAAGGCTGCGCCCTCAAGATGTTTTCCCACACTGTTGGTATAGATGGAAAATAAGAACGGTGCCAGGACGCAGCCCTGCCTGACCACTCTTAAGATCTTAAATGTTCGGGTACATTCCCCGTTCTTCCCGTAGCGGACCGATGAAGATGCGTCAGAGTACAGCTGTCTGATGAAATCGACCAATGCCTGATCGATTCCCATCTCCTCCATTATCTGCCAGAGTCTAGGGTGGGACACGCAGTCAAAGGCTGCGGACAAGTCCATAAAGGCAAGATAGACCTTCCCACCCTTGGCTCTGACATATCTATCCACAATAAGGGAGAGGTTCAGGCATTGGTCTACCGTGTCCTTTCCCTCCTGGAAACCGTATTGGGACTCCATTAAAATATTCTTACTCCTCACCCACTCCTCCAGTCTTGTCAGAAGAAGGCGACCCATAAGTTTGGCCGTCGTATCAATTAACGATATAGGTCGATAATTTTTTGGGTTGCTTTTATCTCCCTTTTTATACACTGGGATGATTATACTAGTTTTCCAGGACGTTGGGGGACCAACTATAGCAATTTTGTTAAAAACATTGGTTAAAAGGGGAACCCAAATGTCCGTATGCTCAAAGAAAAAGTCCATAAATGTCCGTATGCTCAAATAAAAAGTCCATTGGGACGCCATAGGGGCCTGGGGATTTCTCAGCACTACAGGCCTTAATCCCATTCCTAACTTCCTCAGTGCGGAAAGAAAGAGGGAGCCCAGAGGTGGTACAAACCAGGGGTCTCAAATAAGCAGTTGGAGCAAAAATACCTTCAAAATGAGCCACCCAGTCCTCCTCCCCTACGTTAACTTCGAGTGCACTACCATTTGGTGTTTTAAAATGTAGGCCATTTATTATACCCCAGAACTTTGAATTACCTGAAGCCGCAGCCTGTTCTAATTTGGCCCAAGATTCTTCTCTAAGTGCCTTTTCCCTATTTTTTCAGGCCATTTTGTATTCCCTACGGTAAATGGCAATTTCGGAGGGATTCCTAGGGATACAGCTTAGAGCTTTGGTTAGGGCTTTCTTTGTTTTAGTACAGGAAGAATCAAACCATCCCTTGATCTTTTTGGGTTGTTCGTATTTTTCCTAGTGATTGAGTTCCTTATGTGTACTAAAAGTTCTATAAAGGAAGACACCACAAGTTGGGGTTGAATCTCAGTTTCCAAACAATTATTTATATTATTTATGGCATTGCTAATTATGCTAGGTATCACCTCGAGTTTGTCAATTTTGGACCACTTCAGTTGGTATCCATTTCGCCTAGCAAGTATAGGCAAACCAATTTCTTGCGATATAGTCGGAGCCCTCTGCATAGTTTGAATCTCGCAGCACAAAATCGCATGATCACTAAAAGGATTAAATTGGATGTTAAATTTGCTACACCTGATGTTTAAAGGGTTAGTGACCAATATGAAATCAATCGTTGATTCCCGGTGATCCCGATGGAAAGTTGGGGACAATTTGTCACTATCAGTAGCTAAGTTATTAACCATAAGCATATTTCTCGACGAGATTAACATATTCAGAGTATTTCCATAGATGTTATGTGAAAAGTGGGGATCAGGGTTACCCCACATATCCTCCACACCACAGACCCGATCTAAGTTGTGGTGGCACGGATGTGTATTAAAGTCACCCAGCCATATGATGTTTAGGACGGTCTTTTGTTTCACCAGTTTGGATGCCTTATCGATTGCCCCATTCACCTCGTCCAACACTTTATGCATGTTTGGGCCGAAATTGTTGTTATAGAAGTTTATTGGGAACCAGTGATCAGAGTTAGCAAGCTCTAGAGTAATCAGATGAAAAAAAGGGGAAGTATCGTGTAGCATCTTTATATTTATCGCTAAGGTATTTGAAATTAAAGTTAATAAGCCCCCTTTCGCTCTACCACAGGGGGGCGGAGTGGCTTTCGTCTGATAGGAACGATAACCATTTACAAAGGTCTCCTCTGTGGCCCATGTCTCCTGAAAGCCGGAGATATCACGATCTTGCTATAATTTAAGCAAATCGGAATCCCCAAGCTTATTGAAGATACCTGCGACATTCCATGATGCTATGTTTATTGCAGCTAAGATCCCACTATTTTCAACAATACTGGGGCTAAGACTTGCTGCTCTACCATTATCTATTGCGATGGTTACGGGGGGGATAGATCCCGCCCCAATTGCCCGTTCCTGGGTAGTCAATCACAAGTTTCTAACCCAGAAAGAGGGGCATACCGATTTTCCAGTGGGATTCCCTGGTTATCCATCTGATTATGATTTCCTAAGTTTTGTCTGCTATAAGGTAGCGTTTCCAAGCTCAGTGGTGTAAGGGGCCTAAAGAAGTAGCTCAGGGACAGTGCAGTGATCTGTGTACCTACAGGAGGAATTCTATGCAAGTAATCAAGAATGGTTTTAGCGGCGTAGGGATTATTAAAGTTTATCCCGACACAGTCACCCTGTGTCACTTTCGGAGACACGCCCAGCCACCCTACCCTTCTAGCCATGATAATTTGGTTTGCTAGATGTGGCCCCCCACAGCCGGTTCCCATTACATAACGATTCAGCCAATGAAGTGACTTGTCCATCAGCTGGACGGTGGTTTCCACTTGGCCCTCCCTCAAAGTGGGAACATTTCTTAAAACCAGTACTAAAGGCATTGCCGCCGGGGGGAGATGGCGAGAGGAGTGCACTTTGTTGTAAGATTGACTTAAGCTAACCACTTTGCCTTCATTCCACCTTTGGACTGCTTGAATATTATTGGGGATGCTAGAACCAGCAGATCTATACACCCTAGTAATTCCATGGCGGTCAGCTTGCAAAAGATTGGTACTGCCATTGTTAAGGTTGGAACCCTGATCAGCGCCAACCAAGGGCTGGAGCTGGTGCGATACATTGTCCCCCCCTTTGGATGAGGGCAAAGCTATCCCCCGCCATTGAAAATTCGGTCCCAGGAGGCTGGCGGGAGTCATGTCTAGCTATTGCATCCCCTATTGCTATGGGTAAGACCTGAGTCTGGGCAGTCTGCGCCTCTACACTATTTATCTGCAAGCTTTTGGAACAGGAATGGGACAATCTACAACCAACCTCTATAAGTGTCAACCTCTCCTCGATTCTAGATAATTTATAAAGGAGGGGGTTCAGCAATACCGAGACCATAGTCTCTACCCGCTTCAGAAAGATCTCGTCAGCCAAGTAAGGGGGTGGAATACTAGTCTCTGGGTCCTTGTGGATGACTGAATCAGTTTGGTCCACTTCCAATTCCAATTCGTCTGTCCTGATTCGTTTCCCAGCTCGTGCTCCTTTAATCGGATAGTTCTTAGTGGATCCAGCCCCCCTTCTTCTTTTAACTGGCAATCCACTATGTCTGGAAGCTGGCTGAGCTGGCACCAGCACTGACTTAGCCCGAGTCACTCTATTGCTGGACTGTAATACACTGATGGAAGAGGAGGGGGCAGGCGATGTAGCTGCATTCGGGCTTGGGGCAAGCTGTGTTGGAGACCTCACAGGTGAGAGTACAGACCTGATAGGACCAAGGGAGGAACGTTTATGTGTGGCACAAGAGTCCAAGGAAAGACGTTGTTCAGTTAATTCAATTTCATGCGTTAGGACGGTCTCCGCTCTCATAAGGAAGGCGTCCAGCGTGCCTACAATGCCACCCCCTGGTCTTTCTAATGGGCCCTTCCGTTTACTCATAATTCGATGAGGGGAGTATAGGCCAGGTCAGTCCCACCTAAGACAGAACAGGAGGAAAATAACAATGAAGAAAAGACGCACAGTACCTTCGGAATATGGCAGATGTTAGGGAGAGAGCCCAGCCCAGCCTCCTTCAGGCTCCGACGGGCGTGGACGGGCCCGCCCTTGGCCCGGGCTTTGCCCGGGCGCGGCTTGGGCGCGTCCCACGCCACGGTTCGGCGCCTCCGTTATCAGCGCAACCAGCATGCAGGGCGTGATGGAAGCTGTAGTCTCCCTCCTGCGGGAGTGCTCCTATAGGGAGGAAACTGTCTCCAGACTTCTTCGACCCCCTAGGCACCAGATGAGGCAAAGGGATGCTGTGGCACTGCTGCTCCGAGTGTGGCTGTGGCTGTGATTACCCCGCGCCGCGGTTCGGCACCTCCGTTATCAGCGCGACCAGCACGTAGGGCGTGATGGAAGCTGTAGTCTCCCTCCTGCGGGAGTGCTCCTATAGGGAGGAAACCGTCTCCAGGCTTCTTCTACCCCCTAGGCACCAGATGAGGCAAAGGGACGCTGTGGCACTGCTGCTCCGAGTGTGGTTGTGGCTGTGATTAGGGTCAATACAAGACTTTTGCTACTTTACCATAAGATCGTCAGTCAAGAGCTTTCCTACTTTGTGCCTCATAAAATCTAGTGCTGCTCTTAAATAAAATGGAAGAGGTTTGGGCCGTAGATATCTTATTGAACTGGAATTTGGCAAATAGTTATTGTTTAAGATTATCTTCAGTCTTAGAGGCATAAAATTGGGATTCTAGCTTCTTTGTGCTTTTTGTCCTGTGCCATTCTTTTCCGGGAAACATAGTCTATGATAAAGCCCCTAGCCATTGCCTTGAAGGTGTCCCACAAGAGATGTTGGGATATTTCAGAAGTGTCATTAACCTAAACAAATTCAGAAATAAATTTAAGAAAGGAAGAAGAGAAATGGACATCTTGAAGAAGAGAGTTGTTAAATCTCCACCTCATAGGACTGCTAGCGGGGAGAATCTAATCTAAATCAGTTAACAATGGGGCATGATCTTAAAATACCATAGGACCAACAGTAGTAGAATTGAGGCACTGTGGTTTACTCAAACAAATGTAATCATATACAGAAGGATAAAATGTGTAGTCTTTGGAAGCAGGGTGACACAACCTCCAGGGGTCTAGTAAAGCTCCTTGTGAGATTGCAGTGCATAATTGTTTATGTATCTTGTTTGGTACAAATCTCACAGAAGATTGCTTGTCTAGGAATGGGCCTATAATCTGGTTAAAATCTTCCCCTGAAATAAAGTAAGAATCATTAAATATAAGGCATTTTTTAAGGCAGCAGACCAAAAGTTAAAATCTACATTAGTAGGAGCATAGGGCCTGATTACGAATCTGGTGGTCTTCTGACCGCCAGACTCACGTTGGCGCCACAGACGTTCTCTGGCAGTAGCGCAACTGCACCACAACGCGATATACTGAGCAGGGACTGGCACAGTCCCGCTCAGCATATTATGAGTTCCTGCACCACCAGCCATTTCATGCCGGAGCCTTGCCATGAAAAGGCTGGCAGTGCAGGAACAAAGGGGGCCATACCGGGACCCCTTATGCCCCCACCATGGGGATACATTCACGGGGGCACAACATGTGCCCGCCTGTCTGTATCCTCACAAAGTTCCAGCACAGCATGGAGGTCCACGTTCATGCCGTGCTGGAACTTTTTTGCTGTTCCCATTGCGGTGCAAAGGGCCACCCGCTGTATAAACAGTTGAACTCTTTCCACTTGTAATATGGCAGGCGGTCCTTGCATGGGTTTGGCACAACTGTGCCGGAGGAGAGCCAGCGCAACTGCGTCAAACTCGTAATCAGCCCCATAGACATTAAAGACAGTTATCGGAAGTTTGTTGATAAGAAGGTGAACCACAATCCATCTACCCTCATTATCTGATTCATGTGATAATAGAACATGATCAAGGTGTCTATTACAGAGAAACAACACCATTTTTCTTATTAGCTGACGAGGATACAACCACCGAATCCACCCAACCTTTTTGAGTTTTAGAGCCTCACTTTCTATGAAGTGAGAGTCCTGTAAAAGAATAATGTCTGGGTTATACTTAGCGAGATGAGATAAAACTCTCTGCTGTTTGATGGGATTTATAAAACAAAATGGTATGCTGCTTGGACAAATTGTATTAATACACTTTTGCCACAGTGAATTCATTAATTTAGACACTGGGACCTTAGACTAAGTCATTGCAAGATCATTAATCCAACAGTTACATATTGTTGTCTGTATTATGTCTTCAATCATCATTCAAATCCCTGAAGCAAAACTGCAACTAAAAACATTTACAATATTATCATGAAACCCATCACCTTCAATACACACAATCATCATAACAAAATCAAATTCATTAAAACATTTCTCTTTTCTTCCTTCTTATTATAAACTCAAAGTAGTGGTTACACAATCTGTTCAACGTGCATTCCCACCGGAGGTAGTCATCAAAGTCACAGGCACCCATGCCCTATCCACGTTTTTCAAGTCCATATCATTCCAAAGTTTATTTTATTTTGTAAACAATTCCACCAGCTTATTTTGTTGACGTGTTTTGGCCAAAAATAGTTTGAAGGTCTCTTCAGGATAAGGAAGACCAGAGTACCTTAATGCCCAGGTTGATCCCTAACCATGAGCATAAAAAGCATGTACAGATTGTTCACGGGCGTTCACGCACAAATCATGGTGTGAGATGATCCAACCTCGAGGCGATCTCTTGCGACTGTGGCGGAAAGTAGTTGGACAAGAGATTTATTCTGTGCCATGAGCCCTTTTGGTGAACAATCTTGCCACTTGCCAAGCCTTAAACTCCACTTTTATTACAGATAGGTCATCCATAAAGTAGGCCCTAGGAAGCCCTATTGGCAGAGTGCTGGCCTTAGGTAGCCCTATGGGCAGGATGCTGTGTAACTAAAAGGAAGGACAAGCACTTTTATGTTTACATCTCCTGGTAGTGACAAACAGCTAAATTCGTTTTTCACTGGGGTGAGGCCTACTCCTCTCATAGGTTAGCATTGGAAATTCCTTAAAACACTTTTAAGCTATAATTCCTGATTAGACAGGAGTGGCTAAATCATGTTTCATATCTTTGGAATGATAATGATAAATCCTCTTTAGTTGTAAAGTTGGATTTGACATTACTATTTTAGAAATGCCACTTTTAGAAAGTGGACATTTCTCTGCTTTTAACTTTGCTCTGTGTGCCTGCAGCCTGTCTTCAATACACGTCTAGGCTGAGAGACAGCTACACTTTGTGCATTCCTTTTAGACAGCCACAGACACAGGAAGGGTAGGCTCATCTGCATTCTGAACACTCATCTGCATTCATCTGCATTATGATGGGTCTTCCTGGGCAGGGAGGAATGGGAGGAGCTGATGCTTACACTTCAATAGGTAGTGTCCTGGTCACACACAAAGCACTGATTCACCCCCACAGATAGCCTGACAGACAGGGCTGGGTTGAAAGGGATCTTTGAGCTCTTCATAGAGTTCCTTTGAAGTCACCCCCTACATCAAAGGCACTTTTGGGTATAAGTACTGGGGCTCTGACTCGACCAAATCAGTACACTACTGGACCTGGGAAGAACTCTGCTGGAGTAAAGACTGCTGTTCTCCAAGGATTGCCACTTTGCCTTGACTGAGTGTTCTGAGGAACTGCTTCTGTGCTTTGCAAATCTGCCCTGCTACCTGCTGATCTCTGCCCTGCTGAGGACAAGGACGGAGCCCATCTCACTTGAACCCAGAGTGACTCCACGGCTTGCTGGCTTGCCACCTGTTTTCTGAAGTCTCAGGGGCACACAAGACTTGTGTAAGCGAAAATTCCATAGGTGTAGAGTTGATATCCCGTAAATTCAGGTTGTTACACTGGTACGTCTTGTAAATCTGTGTAGTTGGTGCAATCAGTCGCTAGAAATCTAAGATGGATGATACCTATGGACCATGAGCATCTACTGTCGTTCCAATGACCAGGAATATGGTGTGGAAGTAAGTCCAAAAGATATTCTGAGGGCCACAGAGTTCTATTAGTGGCCCAGAAATTGAATCGTAGATGCAAGCACAAACCTAGCTACACCTAGTTGTAGCAGTATCTTTAGTAATTACATAAATCTATAATGAAACCTTTATGAATAACCGTCAACCCATGAGGGAGGCAACCTTGATAAGTTCCTCGGCAGCAGCGTGCATCGTGTCCAATTTAGGAGTCCCGGAAGTGTGGAACAGTGGTTGCACAGCCTGCGTAGCACAATGACTAAGCTCTGTGCGGGTCGACGACAACACAATGCTTTCATCTCGATGGAGCTCGACTGCGACACGGGAACCCACTGCATGAATTGGAACCGAGGCATCGTGCTCTCAACATCAATGATTGCTCCATCCTTGGTACTTTTTCAGTGGGACCTGCATGAGTCTTGTAGCTGGCCTGCCCTCCATCGCGGTCAGCCTGAACTTTGGATTTGTACCAGTCCCTCGTGACCTCAGGAAACTCTTTGACCACTAGTGACTTCTAAGCACTATTTTTGCATTTATTCTTTCAAATTTCATATCTTGACTTCTACTGACTAGATTTTTGTTGTTTTGGTCTTGCCTAGGATTGTGGTTGTAGCTTACCCTGACTTGGATTGTGGTCCCTACTTGGACAGGGTGCAAACCTCAGCCAACTAGAGACCAAATTTCAACAATTGTAAATGTTTTTAGTTGCAGTTTTGCTTCAGAGATTTAAACAATGAATAAAGACATAATACAGACAACTATATGTAAAAGTTGGATTAAAGGTTGTGCAATGATTTAGTCTAAGGTACCAGTGTCAAAATTTGAATTCACTGTGGCAAAAGTGTATTAATCCAATATATTCCTGCAGCATAGCATTTTGGCGAAAGATGAATGGGAAGAAAAACATTGCCATGTGTTGTGCTGGAGCATCTTGAGCATGCATTCAGGTTTCTGTGTGAGTCTGAATTTCAACTGGAAGCCTTCAGTAAGTAAGTGTGCACATAAACCTCTGTTGGATACTTATGTGTGAAGAGCACAGATCCACTATATTATCTGCAATACAGCTCACCTCAATTACCACAGAATGCAAACACTCACATCCTACTAATTTGGCTGAAGCACCATCAAATGTTTCCTTGGGCCAGGTCTTTCTTGTGATTGGCAAAAATGACAAGTGGAGATTGGATGAAGTCAGCTGTGTGCTCTGCCCTCCAGCATAACATAAACCCTCTACCCGCTACTAACTAATAAGAACATGAAAATGTTATTGTATTAACTCCTGGGATTTATTTATTGTTGCCCAATATTGGGTTTTTGAGCATTGTGCCATAATTTTAAGTTCTTGTGTAGGTAGATCAGGGTTTATGCTCATTAATCTCATGTGCACTTCAAACTGCTATGCACATATATGCCTTAAAAGAATGGAATGTGCTCATTGTTTTTGTTGCACTGCTAAGTCTTGCTATACTTTCAATAACATTTTTCTAAACAATTCGTGGTTTGAAGTCTATGGGCCTGATTCACAAAAGTTACTTGCATATTTGAGTACATGTACACTTTTTTTTGTCAAAGTTCTTTTTATTCAACAAGACTTTCATATGACAGTACAGTACAGTACATTACATAAAGAACATGTAGGACTTCATACGAACAATGTAAGCTAATAGGAATACAGCTTCTCTTTGTGGGAAGTCCCCACGCCCCCCTCCCTAAACTTAGGTCATGTCCGATCGTTGACCCGAAAATTAGGGCTTAAACAGGCACATGCATCAAAAGAAAAACCGGTCGCAAACGGGCAGATTCTCAGAATCTGCCCCTTTGCGACCGGTATTTTTGCATTTGGGATGCATCATCCCAAATGCAAAAATCGCAATTTAAGTAATCTCTAAATTGCGATTACTTAAATTGCGATTGCATTTAAGGAATCGCAAATTGAGATTCCTTAAATGCAATGCATCAAAGTAAAAAAATTAGCGATTTCGCTACTAGGGGCGCAAATTACCATGAAGTTGAACTTCATGGTAATTTGCTAAAAACTTTGAGAAATGCACTAAAGTGCATTTTTCAAAGTAGAAGGTTACACACACACATGTCCTTGGGACATGTGTGTGCACTAACATATGTACACGGATCAATTTCAGGGTGCAATAGGGTGTCCTTTTGACACCCCTGCACCCTTGAAATAGACATGCGCAATTTGCGAGTACCTATTGGTACTCGCAAATAGCGCTCACAATTTCCCATTCATTCCTATGGGCCTGTAGGCCCATAGGAATGAATGGGAAGCCATTCCTTATTTGCGACTCGCACTTTGCGAGTCGCAAATAAGGAATGTGAAGGAATTGCTATTATTATAGCGATTCCTACATGCATAGAATTTTGCGAATCCTTAATATTCGCTATTAAGGACTCGCAAAATCCTAGCTTGATGCATGTGCCAGATAGAACATACAAAATTACCAAACAGGTCCCTACAAAATACTATGTGACTAAAAGACTATATTGTGCTGGTGTTTAGAGAACTACATAAAAACAATATAGTTGTATCATATCAGTGAGTCAGAAACAACATGCCAAAATATACAATCAAAGTAAAATATGTAAATAACTAGGATTCACATGAACATATATCAATAAATATTTATTAACATTTATATACACAATCAATTTCTTTAAAAAAGTTAAAAAAACATTTCATATTGCTACATACAATCACAAGAAAACAGAGATGTCAATGACAAGAAAACAGATTTGTCGACGCTGCGTTTCGGTGAGTGGATAAATAAACACCTTCCTCAGGACAGTTTTCTAAACAATAAAAACATTATGGCATTATAAAAACACGCATGTTGCTGACATTCATATTCACTGTATTTTTAAAAAAACATTGGGAATTTTTTGTTCACAAACTTGTAACTATTTATATTTACTCTATTGTCACCAGCACATTAAGATATATCTAATCTTTACTCGTAAATCGTAAAGAGAAATTAAACACCAAATTTACTAAACACCATGGTCATCTAAAATGAATAAACACATACCTAAAAAATGTTAAAACGAGACTAGAATTCAGTATTCCTAGATCTTTGTGTGACTCAATTTGTAGAATTGAGGGAATAAGGATGGTCACCTCGTCAAAAAACCTTAATTTCCCAAAAAAGGAAAGATATATTTAAACGATGATGGCAATTATTCAACGGTGTATCAAAATTGGATTTAATAAAACCAAATGCAAAACAACATACCTTGCAATAATAAATTAAGTCGGTATATGTATGTACATTGATGCCACCGTATATTTATCATGCACTGGAAGTCCCCAAGTGCTAGAAAACAGATATAAAAGGTGTTAATACCCATGATATACAGGAGGGCAACTTAATGAGCCCCTAACTATAAAACTACATCTTACCAGAAATCAAGAGAACTGGAACAAATCACAAGTCAAGGGGTGCATCGCAATAGGAATCCACAGGGTAGACTAATGTGCCACTAAATTAGATCAATATCCAGGGCAGCAGTCTATCGTAGTCGTTCAGGCGTATATACAGCCGAGGTGATAAGAACCTATAATCAAAATGTGTATATAAGAATAAACAACACATATGATATAATCTATTTAGTTGTTGTTGTTATTATTATTAATGGACAATAAACCGCATGTAGGCATATTGTTAGTGGATTACCAGGAACTAATAATGGCGTCTACCTTTATGAGCCATACTACTTTCTAGATGGTTATAATTACGTCTATTGGTGAATCTCGACATATATAAGACTGGCTTCTAATGTATTTCAAACGTGACAATTATTTTGCCGCTTATCCCGGCATACTCAAAGGGAGATATGGACGGAACTCGATACAATTGTTACCGGCGCGACCGAAAATGTTCTATATTAGTCGCTAGATCCTCTACGCATGTAGGAATCCGTGTGATAAAATCAATTCACACTGCTATAAATATCTTATTCTATCAGGAAACAGAGCACTCAATCGCAGAACCTACTGCTCACCTCATGAAAAAAGTCCGGCCTCCTCGCAAACAATGTACAGCTTCCGGGTCACGATCCATAAAGGTGTTCGACCCGAGGCTGCTTTTAACTAGATGTAGATGAAGTCACGTGATCGGACCTAATCCGGGCATAACATAATGTTAATCAAAGCGAGGATTTAAATTTATTAACGGCCTAGACCAAATAATATTTTAATTAAAATAAGAGTGTCATCTGAGTATTTGTTAATAATAACTATCTACTTGCAGACGTGTCAACTTAGCGTACCGGATATAGGGCGGCCATCTTGTAACGGGAAACCAATACTATACCTAATATCCGTTAGAAGTGACTTATATCACTTTTAGGGCCAAATATATATTTGTGATTGAGTGCTCTGTTTCCTGATAGAATAAGATATTTAATAACAACGACAACTAAATAGATTATATCATATGTGTTGTTTATTCTTATATACACATTTTGATTATAGGTTCTTGTTATCGCTACGGCTGTATATATGCCTGAACGACTACGATAGACTGCTGCCCTGGATATTGATCTAATTTAGTGGCACATTAGTCTACCCTGGGGATTCCGATTGCGACGCACCCCTTGACTTGTGATTTGTTCCAGTTCTCTTGATTTCTGGTAAGATGTAGTTTTATAGTTAGGGGCTCATTAAGTTGCCCTCCTGTATATCATGGGTATTAACACCTTTTATATCTGTTTTCTAGCACTTGGGGACTTCCAGTGCATGATAAATATACGGTGGCATCAATGTACATACATATACCGACTTAATTTATTATTGCAAGGTATGTTGTTTTGCATTTGGTTTAATTAAATCCAATTTGGATACACCGTTGAATAATTACTATCATCGTTTAAATATATCTTTCCTTTTTTTGGAATTTAAGGTTTTTTGACGAGGTGACCATCCTTATTCCCTCAATTCTACAAATTGAGTCACACAAAGATCTAGGAATACTGAATTCTAGTCTCGTTTTAACATTTTTTAGGTATGTGTTTATTCATTTTAGATGACCATGGTGTTTAGTAAATTTGGTGTTTAATTTCTCTTTACGATTTACGAGTAAAGATTAGATATATCTTAATGTGCTGGTGACAATAGAGTAAATATAAATAGTTACAAGTTTGTGAACAAAAATTCCCAATGGTTTTTTAAAAATACAGTGAATATGAATGTCAGCAACATGCGTGTTTTTATAATGCCATAATGTTTTTATTGTTTAGAAAACTGTCCTGAGGAAGGTGTTTATTTATCCACTCACCGAAACGCAGCTTCGACAACTCTGTTTTCTTGTCATTGACATCTCTGTTTTCTTGTGATTGTATGTAGCAATATGAAATGTTTTTTAACTTTTTTAAAGAAATTGATTGTGTATATAAATGTTAATAAATATTTATTGATATATGTTCATGTGAATCCTAGTTATTTACATATTTTACTTTGATTGTATATTTTGGCATGTTGTTTCTGACTCACTGATATGATACAACTATATTGTTTTTATGTATTTCTCTAAACACCAGCACAATATAGTCTTTTAGTCACATAGTATTTTGTAGGGACCTGTTTGGCAATTTTGTTTGAACTTTCCCTGTCCCTGATTGGACCTGAAGGGTACCTCCCTTGTTTTTTATTGATTTTTTTATTGATTCCAGATAGAACATACACTTTTTATTAACATGCCCCAACTGTCCCGCCCCTCCCCCCTCCCTTCCCTTCATTGGTGGTGGTAGGTTCTTCTTGTTCCTACGGCTGGGCCGACAGAGGATAGTCAGGTAGTAAGGAGTGGCACCCAAATAGCTCTACTCACTCTCTATACCTCATGGGGAGGCCTCGTGTGTGTAGTGGCATAATCAGGCTTGGGCCCTGGTTAGGTTAGAACTGGAATAGATGCATGGCCCTTACCGAGGGTGGGCAGACCGCCGAGGGGAGCCCCGAGAGAGAAAAGAGACCAGTGGCCCCCAATTATATTCAAAGTTTTGTGTTCATCTCTAAAAATATCCGCTAGTCTTTCCATAGTGAGTATTCTCCACAGGCGTGAGTGCCACAACAACAAGGCTGGCGCTTCCCTCTTTTGCCAGGCTGCTGCTATTGTCGTTTTGGCCGCCCCTAGACAAGCCCACATTATTGCCTTATCAGCTCTTGTCTGGTGTTCCAGCTCTGGGTCTCTGATGCCCAAAAGAACCCCCTCTAAAGATGTCGGAATGGGGTATCCCAGCAAATCTTTAATGTGTGATAAAATCATCTCCCAAAATTTTTTAATCGTAGGACAGTCCCGCCAGATGTGCCGGAAGTCCCAGAGAAGGCCGCAACCCCGCCAGCAGAGATCTGAGGACTCCAGAAATATCTTTTTAATTTTAGTGGGCTATAAATACCAATCAAAGAGGGTTTTGTAATGGGCCTCTCTTAACGCCACTGAGTGGTTACTCTTAGCTATATCGGACCATAAGTGTTTCCATTCGTCTTCTGTAATGTCTCTTCCCACCACTTGCTCCCAATAAGACATGTAACGCGCCCTTGGCGCATGTACTGTTGGAAGTAACATACCGTAGAGAGAGGAGATCGCCCCCTTCATGGAGCCCGCCCTCTGAACAAACTGTTCTAATGGGGTACGTTCTCTGGTGGCTGCTGCCGTAATCCGAGGCTGGGATACCCAGTGTTTAAGTTGGAGATATTGGAAATGGTCGCTGTTGGGAACATGAAACTCTCTTTGGCAGCTTTCAAATGTCAGCACGTCATAATTTTGGAAGAGGTCCAAGACCATCAAGCATCCCCCCTCTCTCCAAGCATCAAAGGGGCCTTCTCGCAACGCAGGGGGGAAGTCTGGGTTGAAGTGGATAGGGGTGCAAGGCGAAGGGAAGGATGTCCATCTCCCATCTCTTATAATGTCATCCCACACCTTAAGAGTGGTTCGTGTCGGGGTACTAATGTATGTGTTGGTCGGCCTGTCTTTTTTTGGCTTCCACAGTACATCCCAGATCGTCCTGCCCACTATTGCCCTTTCCATGTGGAGCCAGTGTTTGTCAGACTCCCTCATGGACCACTCCCCCACCACCCTCAGTTTGACTGCTTTGTAGTACAGGGCAAAATCTGGTAGCGCCACCCCCCCTCCTTCTTTGCTCGTCGTAGTGTGTGGAATGGGAGGCGAGCTCTCCCATATGAATTTAGTAATGAGAGAGCGGAGTTTGGGCATAAGATCGCGATCCAGGTCGACCGGAAGCGCCTGAAACAGATAAAGTAATTTTGGGAGCATTGACATTTTTATGGCGTTAATCCGCCCAAGCCACGAGATATACAGAGGCTTCCAGCGCCTAAGGTCTTGCTGGAGTTGGGACATCAAGGGGGGGTAGTTAGCCTTATAGAGATCCTCTATCCTGGGGGTGAGCTGAATACCCAAGTATTGAAGTGATCGCTTAGCCCACTGAAAAGGGGTCTGTCCCCGAAGCTGCTGGGCCTCGGCATCTGGGATTGTGAGGTTTAAGATAAAGGATTTCGACAGATTGACTTTAAAACCCGCTACTGCTTCATACTTTCGAAGTTCTGTCTGCAACGCCTGCAATGAGGGGCCTGGGTCTGTAAGTGTCATCAGGATGTCATCCGCAAAGAGCGAAGCCTTATGGTCTATACCCCCAAAACATATTCCCTTAATTTTCGGGTTAGCCCTAAACTGACACACCAGTGATTCAATACTCAGAGCGAATAAAAGAGGCGAAAGCGGGCAGCCCTGTCTCGTCCCTCTACTCAGTGCAAATGGGAGTGACGTTGACCCATTGACCTGAACTCTTGAATGTGGGTGCTTATAGTTAGCTCTGACCATATTAATAAACCTCTCCCCAAAGCCGAAGCGTTCCATGGTGAGGAAGAGGAACGACCAATCCACCCTGTCAAATGCCTTCTCGGCGTCTAAGCCCATCAGCATTGCTGGTATTTTAAATTTGGAAACTTTTTTGATCAGATGTATAGTCCGCCGAATATTGTCGTGCGTCTGTCTTCCCTTTATGAAGCCAGATTGATCAGCGTGGTGGATTAGTGCAGGCATTAGGTTTTCTATTCGAGCGGCCAGTATGGCCGAAAACAGTTTAGCATCTAAGTTTAAGAGGGCAATTGGTCTGTAGGAGGTGCAGTTCTGGGGATTTTTCCCCGCCTTGGGAATGACGGTGATTACAGCCTCAGCCATGGAGGTCGACACCTCTGCGTCTTACGCTATTGCGTTAAATAAAGAAGTGAGGTGAGGTATAAGCTCCGACGTGTAGGTTTTATAAAAGTGCGTCGTCAACCCATCAGGCCCAGGAGCTTTGTGCGGTTTAAGTTTGGAGATAGCCTTACCTACTTCCTCGGGGGTGATCGGGCCATTTAGTTGGTCGTTCTCCGAGGGCGGGACTTGGGGCAGGGCTAGGGAATCTAAGTAGTGTTGTTGCATATCTTTATCTGGGGGGTGTGCCTGTGTAAAGGTCCTTCTAAAACCCCCCAAATATGCTCACCTTTACTTCATCTGAGTGTGTTAAGGTACCATCCCCCCTGCAAATACCCCCTATGTATTCTCGTTCTCTTTTTTAGCGTAGCTGTCTAGCCAAATGTGTCCCCACTTTCTCTCCCTGGGCATATGATAATTGACGGAGCCGCATTAGGGTGTATTCTGCCCTATTTGTATAGATCGTCTTGATCTTCCCTGTTAGTGCACTAAGCTGTCGATGCAATATCCTAGAGGGCGCCTTCTTATGTTCTCTCTCTACTCTCCAGTTCGGCCTCCAACTCCACCCTTTCCTTCGCCCGGCGCTTATTCAGTGTGGAGTTCAGTTCAAAGCATTTGCCTCTAAGGACTGATTTAAATGCGTCCCAATTGTTTTGGGGTGATGTGGCCTGGGCAGGGCCGGACTGGCTACCGGGCGTTTTGGCATGCTGCCGAGCTGGGGGCTGATGTCACTGCGGTGGGGGCTAATTTCGTTGATGGAGACCTGCGTGTGCTACGAAATAAACAAAGCAAAATGAATTTCGTTCAGCACCCATCAACGAAATCAGCCCCCAGCTCGGCAGCATGCCAAAACGCCCGGTAGCCAGTCCGGCCCTGGGCCTGGGGTTGGTTTATCTCAAAGTATTTAGTAATTGTTGTTCTCAGTTCATCCCGAAGCACCCTGTCCCTGGTTACTGATATTGGGAAGTACCATCAAGGTGTGCCTGCCCTGTTACTGCCCCAAGAGAGACTGATTGTCACTAAACTGTGGTCCGATATAGTAATTGGGAGTATCTTCGCCGCTTGGAGGTCGCCCAGTAGGGATTGGCTTATGAAGATGTGATCCAACCTCGAATAAGTCATATGTACATGTGAAAAGAAGATATAATCTTTTGTGTCAGGGTATAATGTCTGCCACGCATCCCTTAGACCCAGGGTATGTATTTTCTGTTTGATTCCTTTGGGAAAGTTGCCTGTGGTCGCTCTGTGGGGATGGGTGCTGTCCATCTCAGCATGCCAGGTTAGGTTAAAGTCACCCATAAGAACCGTTGGACCTTCCGCAAACCCACCTATCAGGTCTAGTAGGGAAGACAAAAACGCTGGCTGTCCAACGTTGGGTGCGTAAGCAGAAATGAATGTGCATAGTCTGCCTCTCAGATTCCCCTTTACCATGATTACCCTGCCTTCTTTGTCTGCCTTTATGGCTTCGGGTTGGAATTTTGCCGTACTATGGAACAGAAGTGCGACGCCCTTTTGTTAAGAACTAGCTGATGATCTATAGACTAAGGGGTAGCTTTTGTGGTGAAGTCTTAGCTCCTCGGATTTTTTAAGGTGTGTTTCCTGCAGCGCTATCACCTCGAACTGATGGTCTGCCAGGTATTTCCATACTTTTTGCCTTTTAAGGGGTGAGTTCAGACCTTTTACATTCCACAAGGCTAATGAGACCATCTTTTAGTCACCTCCCTCCCCCCTCTTCTCATGTGACTCCTGTGAGTCCCGGAGAGACCACTTGTGATTCCCCCCTACATGATTTACCCAACCATCCCTTATGACCACCACCAGACCCCCCCTCCCCCTAAAACAACAAAAACAAGATACCCGTGAAAACTTATACTGAGTGCCCAACGGGGCCTCAGTAGGTACACCCTTAGAGGTTGAAAACATGGTAGCGGGTGCCTTGGACAGTGCCCGCAGCCCCACCTGTCAGTTGCTTTGTGCATAGATAACCATATTAGAATTTATGCTAGATTATAGTCCTTCGTAGGAAGCCCATTGTAGGTGTCGTGTAGCGTAGGCTTCGTCGACATTTCGCCTTTAGCTGTGCGCACCCCTGAGCGGTGCTGTCCTGTTTATAGAAAGGGGGGCCAGCGCCTTGTACCTCGTCAATGTTTCCTCTTCATTTTTGGCTGGGTTTGCCTACGGAGATCGTGCGCCATTGGGAGGAAGGTCCTTTCTGTGTGCCCATCCCTCTCGTGTGGCCTTGACCATCCTCAACTTCGGGGGTAGGGAGACCCAAAATACGAAGTCCTTCTTCCAAGTCGGAGATAGGTGAAATTTGTTGTTGAATTCGAAGGTCAGACCAAAGGGAAATGTCCATCTGTACTTCAAGTTGCCCTCTCGGAGCTTAGATGTTATTGGTCGGAGTTGTTGTCTGCGTGCCAGTGTGGAAGGAGCCAGATCCTGAAATAATAGGCACTTGTACCCCTGGAAAGAGATCTCGTCTTTCGTTCTAGCCGCCTGTAAAATTGCTTCTTTTGTTTTGAAAGAATGCAGCTTAACAAGGATGTCGCGGGTACGCCTCCGTTCCCCCGACAGCGGAGTCCCCACGCGATGCGCCCTGTCAATCTTAATCTTCAGCTGGCACGGCCTTAGAATCTCGGCAAACAGCCCCTCGACAAAGGCTTCTAGGTGTGGCCCCTCCGCACCCTCTTCCAGGTCTCTAATTCTAATGTTCTCCCTCCGGGACCTATTTTCTAGATCTTCTACCTTCAGGATCACCTGTTGAAGCTGCGTCTGAAGTTCCTGTTCTTTCTCATATAGCTTCATCGTGCGGGAGTCCAACTCTTGTGCCTGGTTTTCTATCTCCAGGACTCTAGAGCCCACAGAATCCATGTCTTGCTGGAGGGCGGACATGCGCTCTGTGAGGTCGGCCTTTAACTGATCCATGGAGGCCCTTAAGTCTTGCTTGATTTCTGCGCAGAGCTCAGATTTAAAGTCCCAAAGTGAGGCTACTAGGTCCTCCCTGGTGAGTGCCATCGTGCTTGCTTGTCTCTCTTCGTCGTGGGCTTGTTTCCTCTCTGTGGGTGTAAAAAACCTTGAGACTTTGTTCGCCGTCTTCTTTGGCGGCATATGGGCAGTGTTGGAGGTCTTCTCCACTTGTGGGGTCAACCTCCTTTATCAATGGCAGCTCCTAGTGTTGTGCGCTGTTATTATGTGACCTTCTGTCAATGAGCAGTGGTCTCAATAAAACCTCTCTCCTGGATTAGGATTTGGGGGCCATATTAGGGTCAGGCATGTGGTGAGACTCAGGGTGTCAAAACTCGCTGCTCAACTGCATTGCAAAGTACTAGGGCCGGGTTATGGAGTCAGCTTAATATCTTTCTCCCTTCCTGGCCCCTATCAGATAGCTCAGTCTCTAAAAGTCTGATGAGCTCTCGCCCCGGGTGCCATCTTGGGGTCAGGCTTCGCCCTCATATTTCGGCCCTGCTTGGAGGCCTCTCCTCCCCTGCCACGAAGCGGATGAGATCCGGGGGGGAGACCCCACTCCCGGGCCTCTTCAGTGCGCCGCACCGCTGCAATCACGCGATCCCCGCTCACCTCCTCATCCGGTCAGGTGGGTCTCCTACTTCACGCATTGGCATGCTTCGGGGCCGCACCTCCTTCAATCTTGCGCGGACACTCCGCCGCTGCTGGCATTCTGCTGTCGGCCCCTCCCGCTGTCAGAGGGCCTCCTTTGCCGGTGCGATGCACTTGTGCTGCTCGTCTTACGGGCATAAACACGTCCGCAAGCCTTCACCCTCTTCTCCGTTTCCCAACAGCCACAGCCCTCGGCGCCATTTTGCGAGCTCCGCTCCATGCCGCTTCAGGAGTTGTTATTAATCCACGCCGTTTGGGAGCTGGAGTTGGTCTCCCGAGCTCCCTTCGCAGTCACCCCACTCTCCGGACTGATGTTGGGCGAATTCTGACTGTCTAGCTTTCTCGGATCTATGTCCGACAGGTATGGGGCTCCGGAGCTGGTGTGGATCACGTCCACCCAGCCATCTTGCCTGGCCATGCCCACCCTACATGTACACTTTTAAGTAAGTTTACTTCTTTTGGGTATTCACAAACTGCACTTTAATAGTAACTTACACTTTTTAAGTAATTGCAGCACCACACAGGGCCAACCAGTGGTACTGCAACACATTGCCATAGAAAATAATGGAGGTAGGGACAACCCCACGGGAAATAACACTTTGGGTGCTCATGACGGAATGGTTCCGTCATGAGCACCAGTGCTCCTGAGCTCATGACGGAACCATTCTGTCATGAGTACAGGCTCAGAAAATCCCTCTGTTGCAGACAGCAGAGGGATTTCCCTTTTTTTTGCCTTGGGAGGTGGGGAAGAGCTTCCCCAACCTCCTGAGGCCTATTTTTGGTTTTCCTTACAATGACGATCGCGGGCATGGCGCGCAATCGTCATTGCAATGAAAACGAAACTGAAACTTAGATTCAGTTTCACAGTTTCGGTGCTTGTGGGGCTATCTCAGCCCCCGAGCACCGAAACACATGGGAGAGGTATTGTTGGAAAGGGGAGAATCTCCCCTTTCCAATGGTACCCTTCCCTAGTGGATCCCTGCTTGGGGATCACCCCAGGAGGGCGATCCCCAAGCAGTGATCAACCCACTAGCACCAGGGCGGGGGGAGCGGCCCCTTGGGCAAGGGCCTTTGCTCCCCCATACATTTTTGGCTCAGACAGTCTTTCTGCCCCCCTGGGGAGCAGATGGGGGCAGTATCCCCCAATCTGCCCCCCGGGGGGGCAGAAAGCACCTTAGACGCCAGGGATTATTTTTCTATAGGCCAGGGGTGGGGACTGCCCAGAATGGGCATCCCAATGCCCCCACCCTACCCCCCCAAAGAAGGCAAAATACTTTCTGCCCCCCCAGGAGGCAGATGGGGGCAATATCCCCTGATCTGCCCCCAGAGGGGGCAGAAAGCCCACTAGGCACCAGGGTTTTTTTGGGTTTTTTTTTTACGTAGGGGTGGGGGCTGCCCAGAATGGGAATGCCAATGCCCCCCACCCAAAAAAAAGGAACAGTCTTTCTGCCACCCCCTGGGAGGCAGATGGGTCAATAGCCCCTTATCTGCCCCCCCCGGGGGGGCAGAAAGCCCACTAGGCACCAGGGATTTTTTTTTTTAAGTTCGGGGTGGGGGCTGCCCAGAATGGGTATGTCAATGCCCCTCAACCAAAAAAGAATTGCCACAGTCTTTCTGCCCCCCCGGAGGCAGACAGGGGCAAAAGCCCCTTATCTGCCTCCCGGGGGGGGCAGAAAGACCAATAGGCATCAGGGAATATATTTTTTTTTAATTCAGGGGTGTGGGCTGTCCAGAATGGGCATGCCAATGCCCCCACCATGCCCCCAAAAATGCCACAGTCTTTCTGCCCCCCCAGGAGACAGATGGGGGCTGTAGCCCCTGATCTGCCCCCCAGGGGGCGTCAGAGAGCCCACTAGGCACCAGCGATTATGCTGGCTTTTTTATGCGTGGGGGCTGCCCAGAATGGGCATACCAATGCCCCCACCACCCAAGCAAATAGCCACAGTCTTTCTGCCCCCCTTGGGGGCATATCGGGGCAAACCCCCCCTCCCACCTCGATTCTCCCCCAGGGCTGCAGAAAACCCACTAGGCACAGACTTGTTTTTAGCAATGTGCCTACTTGTGGATTTTGGGTCCTAGCGTAGCTGGCACATAGGGAAACCTAGCAAACCTGTACATTTTTTAAAACTAGACACCAAGGGGAATCCAGGATGGGGCGTCTTGTGTGCCTCTCACCAGGTTCTGTTACCCAGAATCCCTTGCAACCCTCAAACTTAGTTTTAAAAAAAACACATTTTCCTCATATTTCTGTGATGGAAAGTTCTGGGATCTGCGTGGATCCACAAAATTCCACCCACCGCGAATTCCCCAAAGTCTTCCGATAAAAATGGTACCTCACTTGTGTGAGTAGGCCTAGTGCCCGCGACAGGAAACGGCCCAAAACGCAACGTGGACACACCACATTTTTACTGTGAAAACTGACCCATTTTTTGCAAAGTGCCTAGCTGTAGATTTTGAACCCTAGCTCTGCCGGAACCTAGGGAAACCTAGCAAACCTATACATTTTTGAAAACTAGACACCCAGGAGAATCCAGGATGGGGTGACTTGTATGGCTCTCACCAGGTTCTGTTACCCAGAATCCCTTGCAAACCTCAACGTTTGAAAAAAAAACCAATTTTCCTCACATTTTTGTCATGGAAAGTTCTGGAATCTGCGTGCATCCACAACTTCCACCCTCCCTGCATTCCCCAAAGTCTTCTGATAAAAATGGTACCTCACTTGTGTGGGTAGGCCTAGTGCCCGCAACAGGAAACGGCCCAAAACGCAACGTGGACACCAAATTTTTACAATCAAAACGGACCCTTGTTTTTGCAAAGAGCCTTGCTGTTGATTTTGAACCCTAGCTCTGCCGGCACCTAGGGAAACCTAGCAAACCTATACATTTTTGATAACTAGACACCCAGGGGAATCCAGGATGGGGTGACTTGTCTGGCTCTAACCAGGTTCTGTTACCCACAAATCCCTTGCAAACCTCAAACTTTGTAAAAAAAAACACATTTTCCTCATATTTCTGTGATGGAAAGTTCTGGAATCTGCGTGGATCCACAAAATTCCACACACCCCGCATCCCCCAAAGTCTTCCAAGAAAAATGGTACCTCACTTGTGTGGGTAGGCCTAGTGCCCGCGACAGGAAATGTCCCAAAACGCAACATGGACACACCACATTTTCACAGTGAAAACTGACCCTTTTTTTGCAAAGTGCATAGCTGTAGATTTTGAACCCCAGCTCTGCAAGCACCTAGAGAAACCTAGCAAACTTATACATTTTTGAAAACTAGACACCCAGGGGAATACAGGATGGGGTGACTTGTCTGGCTCTCACCAGGTTCTGTTACCCAGAATCCCTTGCAAACCTCAAACTTTGTAAAAAAAAAAAACACATTTTCCTAACATTTCTGTGGTGGAAAGTTCTGGAATCTGCGTGGATCTACAAAATTCTACCCACCCCACATTCCCCAAAGTCTTCCGAGAAAAATGGTACCTCACTTGTGTGGGTAGGCCTAGTGCCCGCAACAGGAAACGGCCCAAAACGCAACGTGGACACTCCAGATTTTCACAGTGAAAACTGACCCTTTTTTTGCAAAGTGCCTAGCTGTAGATTTTGAACCCTAGCTCTGCCAGCACCTAGCAAAACCTAGGAAACTTTTACATTTTTAAAGACTAGACACCCAGGGGAATCTAGGATGGGGTGACTTGTCTGGAACTCACCAGGTTCTGTTACCCAGAATCCCTTGCAAACCTCAAACTTTGTAACAAAAAAAACAAATTTTCCTCACATTTCTGTGATGGAAAGTTCTGTAATCTGCGTGGATCCACAAATTCCCTACCACCCAGCGTTCCCCCAGGTCTCCCGATAAAAATGGTACCTCACTCGCGTGGGTGGGTCAAGTACCCTCGACAGGCAAGGGCCCAAAACGTATTGAGGAGACATCAAAATTACCTATCACAAAACAAACTGGTTTTGCAAGGGGGGTCACCTGGGTTTTTGGCCCCGGGCTTGGCGGCCATCTTGGGAAACCTACCAAACCCACACATTTCTGAAAACTAGACACCCGGAGAAGTCCATGGAGGTATGGCTTGCGTGGGCCCCCCAACGTTTTCCTTCCCAGAATCCCCATTCGAAAATGTATATGTTTGCTAGGTTTCCCTAGCTGCCGGCAGAGTAAAAATGAAGTGTGTCCACTTTGCGTTTTGAGCCGTTTCCTGTCGCGGGCACTAGGCCTATTCACACAAGTGCGGTACCATTTTATCGGGAGCCTTAGGGTAACACAGAATTGTAGAGCAACTGTTATTACCTATTGACTTTCGATGCATTTCTGCCTTCCAAATGAAAGACAATGTGTAAAAAAGAAGTCACTTTAAAAAATGTCCTATAATTCTCATGCTTGTATGGGTACTCACAATTTCGGAAATGTGCAAATAGCTACTATTTCTAAACTCTATATTTTGTTCCAATTTCAGAAATACATAGGTGCCTTTCATCCCGATTTTTCACTATATATATTTTCCCAAATTAATTGCTATATACCTGGTACATAATAAAAAAACAATTGCAAGACGCTGCTCAGTTATTGGCTCTGGGTTCGTCGGGTTCTTGGTGAACCTACAAGTCCTATATATCTCCACAACCAGAAAGGTCCAGCGGATGTAATGGTATATTGCTTTCAAACATCTGTCATAATTGCAAGAAGTTACAGGTGAAAATGTTGGACAAATGGCTGTTTTTTTCAACTCATTTTCAATTTTTCCTATTTTCAACTGTTAGTTTCTATAAAGAA
Organism: Calotriton arnoldi; assembly: GCA_963921515.1. NCBI lineage: Eukaryota > Metazoa > Chordata > Amphibia > Caudata > Salamandridae > Calotriton > Calotriton arnoldi. The sequence goes on along the minus strand of CAWUFW010004311.1, from coordinate 252,178 downwards.
ACCTTGAAGAATCTACACAAATGACCCCTTGCTGAATTCAGAATTTTGTCTACTGTTTTAAAATGTACAGCTTTCCAGGAACCATTATTGCTTTCATACCCATTTCTACCATTAACTGGAAGAAGGTTGAAAGCACAAAAAATAGCAAAAATAGGCTATGTCCCAGTAAAATGCCAAAACTGTGTAAAAAATGTTAGGTTTCTGACAAAAGTCTGTCAGTCCCTGAAAGCTGGGAAAATTGTGATTTCAGCCCCACAAACCCTTTGTTGATACCATTTGCAGGGAAAAAACAGACGCTTTCATTTGCAGCACGTTTTTCCCATTGGCTAATTTTTGGGTCCCCTCCAAAGGAATCCACAAACCCTGGGTACCTTTGGAATACCCATGATGTTGGAATAAAAGGACGCAAATTTGGCATGGATACCCTATGTGGTCAAAAAGTTACAGGGGCCTAAGCGTGAACTACCCCAAATAGCCAAAAAAAGGCTTAGCACAGGGGGGAAAAAGGCCTAGCAGCGAAGGGGTTAATGTTAAATTTAATTATTTAAAATAGTTGTAATATAAATACATCTAAATTAATGTTAAAATATGTGAAAATAGTACATATTTATTTATAAAATATTCAATATTCAACATTTTATAATTAAAATAATAAATATGTTTTACTTAGACTTAGGCTTCACTTAGAGGCAATGGGTAAGGTATTTATGCAGCACTCCAGCAGCAAAGATACCACACCAATTTAGCAAAATAGAGAACGTTTTAATGCATAAAATTATACCAGAATGGCAAAAATCCAGTCAGTGGAACTGAAGGTATTATTTTTGTAAAATTTTGAGTGAAAAATAGCACCTAAAAGATCAAAGCACCAACCGCGGGAATCTGGATGCACAAGACTGGGGCAGGTTCACAGTTCAGGCTGACTGTGTTGGAATGTGGGCTGAGTACAGAGACCAGATGAGCCCTGATGAAACAGTTAGCTTCTCAAAGTCCGGCACACAGAGTTCAAAACTTCTGAATTTCACAGGTGGAGCTCAACTGATGCCGGCCAAAGGACCAGGGTGGCACCTCTTGGGAGTTCAGAAACTCACTCCAGGAGGTCTAGGTGCAGATCCAGGCCAGTTCATTTGCAGCAGGTCAGCTAGGCAGTTGCTGGGAGGCCTCTGGAGGCCTCTGGAGCTTGGTATGTCCCTGTAGCTCAGAACAGGAGGTTAGCCAACTGACCCTTAGAGTTACTCAGGTTAGCCTGGGATGAAGAGAGCAGGTCTAGTCTTCCTTTTCAGAGAGTAAGACAGGTCTCAAGCAGCAGGGTAGTCCTCTGGAGGCCAGGGCAGGCCTCAAGAAGCAGGGCAGTCCTATGGGGAGCAAGGCAGGCCTCAATAAGCAGGGCAGTCCTATGGGGGGCAAGGCAGTCCTTAAGCAGGAGAGCAGTCCTCTAGGGAACAAGGCTGACCTAAAGCAGCAGGACAGTCCTCCGGGGAACAAGGCAGTCCTTCTTCTGTAATGCCCACAGGTCCAGGAGTGTACTGTTGAGTGGCTCAGGATGTCCAATATGTATACCTGGTGCAACTCTTTGAATTGGAGATTACGTCTTGTCCATCCCCACATCTGGTTCAGAAATCTCCTTCCTTCCCTTTTCTTGCCCTCCCCAGGTTCTCAGAGGTCTAGGGTGACAAGTGTTGAGTTCCTTTGTGAGTGTGCTGTAGGCAGCCCTTTGAAATGTAATTTGGGCAGGGAACAGGTCCACCCCTCCTATCCTGGCAGATGGTCCTCTTCCAGCTACACCAAGATCCTATTGTTCACTCTCTAAACCCAATACATATTACTCATACAGGAGTAATTAACAGGCCCATGCAGCTGGAAACTCACAGAAGGCCTCAGAAAGCTTAGGGCAAAAAAATAGCAACTTTTCAAAAGTGGCATTTTCAAAATTGTAATCTAAAATCTGACTTTACCATTAAAAAGGATTTTAAATTACAATTCATTTGAGTGCAAACATGACGTGTACCTGTTCCAATCAATCGTTAGCACTTATTAAATGGAATAAGGTAACCCAATCTTATCCTATGAAAGATGCAGGCTTCACAGTCCTGAAAAAAGAATTTTGGAATTTCACTACTAGGACGTTTCAAACTTAAAAGCACATGTCCTACTTTTTAAATACAATACACCCTGCCCCAGGAGCTGTTTAGGGCCTACTTTAGGGGTCACTTCTATGTAATCAAAAAAGGAAGGTTTAGGCCTAACAAAAGGTTTATTTTGCCAGGCCAAACTGGCAGTTTAAAAATGCACACAGGCTGCAAAGGTAGGCCTGAGGCATGTTTAAGGGCTTCTTTAGTGAGTAGCACAATGAGTGCTGCAAGTCCACTAGCAGCCTTTAACTTACAGATCCTGGGTACATGTAGTACCACTTTATTAGAGACTTAAAAGTAAATTAAATGAGCCAATCAGATGTAGGCCAATTTTATTATGTTTATATAAGAGAGCACAAACACTGTAGCATTGGTTATCAATGGTAAAGTGCACAGAGTTCTGATGTCAACAAAAACGAATTTCAGCAAACAGGAGGGTAGACCCAAATAGGTTAGGGGAAGACCACACCAAGGCTGTCAAATAATAAGGGTATCAGCAGTGCTTAGTTTGTAAAACAGTAAGTCTTGGGACCCAAAAGGAATATTGGGGTTGCTGAATATCAAGGATGTGTAGTCTTGATTCTGCCTCATGCCTCTTTTATTCAGCACTAGACACTCCCTGCCCCGTTAGTTCACTCCTGCTTGTTATTTCTTTTCTCTGGTTTCTATCATTGCCACTGTTTTTCGATCTTTCTCTTCCCGTTTCAATCTGTGTTTTGTGTTTTTCTCTCACTTCCTTGGATGAAAGTCTAATCAGAAAAGGTAAATTCTGGTCCCCAAAAATTAGTGCCAACCACTAGCTCAAATTAAGCACAAGGTCTGGAAGCCATCTCTACATCATTACCTTTACCTTTAATCCCTAGTTCTAATATGAGTGGGATAATTAGGATACTCTTTCGTAACTGTCATAGAAATAGAAGGTATATTTACCAAGATTTTCATGTTACTGTGTGTCTGCATCTTTGTTTCTCTCTCTAGGATACAGACAATCACATTTCTGCAGTGTCTGCACAGAAGTCTCCCCAACAGTTTGGAGAGTCATAAAAATATTGCCTCTGTTGTATGGGGTATTTTCAAATAAGCTCCCTAGCCTCCCATTGAGTTTTATGTCAAGATATAGGACATTAGGACAGGCGCACGCAAGCAGAAGCAAGCTGACGAGCTCTGACATCGGCAACAGCAACTTCCTGTGGACCCGGCTGTTTTTAGCCCTCCACCTTCACCACCATTGGCACCAGCAGTATCAACACTATCGGCTCGGCTTATGTGGGACTGCCAAATCCTGCATCATGCCTTCAAGCTGCTGAGGGTGTCTCCGAGAGTGCCGCTGCCGAGAGCACGGCGAGTGCTGCGTCGGGGGGCCAGGAGCCCTAATCATCGTCATCGGTACAGCCAGCATCAGACCTATCAAGCTCTGCACCACCAAGCAGGCTGAGTGCCACAGTGCATAGCACCGGTCCACTCCGCCCTTCCACCGGGGGCGTTGGGGGGCCGGGGGCAGCAGCTGCATTTATAAGTTTTAAAAAAAACAGAAAACAAGCTGATAGCTGGGACAGTGGTTTCCTGAGGGTGCTGCCACAGGTGGGCTGCCACAATCATCAGAAACATCAGAGTACGAGAAAGGTGAGCAGTCATCAAACCATCTGATTACTCTTATTAAGGCGTGAAAAAAAAAGTGGGAAATAGAATCACATTAACAGCACTACAATCGTCTATAATCGCCTCCTGATACTACTGCAGTGAAACAGGGGAGGCAGTGGCTTTAGAACCACTGCACCAGGTTGAGCCCTCTGGTTGTAGAAGCGGTCCGGCTAGGTCGGGTGCGGCATGTGGCTAGTGATGTGCTCCCACCAACTTAGCAGCTGTCAGCATCCAATAGCCACTTAACAGCCAGCTCAAACTGATCAACACTCGGTCAAAAGTTTACAGAAGTGTGTCCCAAGACACTCAAGTGACTTAGGGGCATATTATCAACGGCCAGCGATAATTATCGCTGGCCGTGCTTAGCGATAATAGTCCTATCACAGGCCATCTCTGGAAATTATCGCCCTGGTAGCGCGTTATTAACAACGCGTTTCTCCAGGGCGATAAAAATTCCAGAGATAGCGAGGTTATTGCCGTTTTGCAGGGAACATCGCTGGTTTTCCAGCGATGTTCCCTGCAAAACGGCGATGACCTTGCTGATACGAACCTGTGGTCGTATCAGCAGAATCCACCCCCTATGTTAGGGATGGCTAAGTCAGGATTTTAGCAGACGTTAGATTTTGGCGAAAACGGCCGTTTTCGCCAAAATCTAACCTCTGCTAAAATCATGTGGGCTGCCTTGTAAATATCGCGATGTGAACATCAGCGATATTTGCAACGTAGTCCATCCGGGGTACGCCCAGTAACGCCCACTTTGCATCTCATTAGAGATGCAAAGATGGGCGTTGGGGGAAAGGGTGATAATGCAAGGATTCACGCGATAGCGTGACCTTGCTGATTAGGCGATAAAATTATCGCCGCTTTTTGTCCGAAAACGGACGCAAAAGCGGCGATAATTGTTTATCGCCTCGTTGATAATATGCCCCTTAATCTAGCAGTCCAGAGTGGGTTAAAAGGGGGAGCTCAAACAAACACTAACCCCTAGAGAAGAAAGATGCAAGGACGGTACGTCTATCGTACAAACAGAAAACAGCATCCTAATTCTTGCTCAATCTGATCATTAGCACAAACAGAAAACAGCATCTCAATTGCCAGATCATCACCTACAGTGCCGAGCGCCAGGTACAGGCCACAGGCTACACGGCCACAAACCTCAAGGAATACCCCAGCTAGGTCTAACCAATTAAAGGTGTTTCTGATCGATCCTTCATTCCACAATCAAAACAAAATCCCCCCACAAGTGCAGGAGCTCCACTCCCACAAACTTCAATGAGCAGTAAGAACGCACCAGGAGGGCGCCAAAATGTTCTTACAGGGAGCATACGGTGGCAGACGCACACTGCTACTACCAAGACAAGATAAAGCCCCCATTTTGAGGAGGGTTGGAAGATTGCCCACAGGGTTTTTCTACAAAGGAGATCAGTGGCAATGGTGAAGGGGAATAAGCGGAAGCAATAAATAAGAAACCAAAAAAGCCTGGCAACGACAAGGGAGAATGTGGCAGTCTCAGCTAACTCGATGGCTAACGCATGCCCAAGTTATTGTCATCAATACATACAACTCTTACGGCAGTGACTAATGCACTTACCTGGCAATCACATGAATTGGAGATCCAAATAGACACAATACAAACAATAGCCCTAGCAATAGTAAAAATCTCAGCTAAGCTTGACAATATGGAGAAGGACCTCACAGCTAGGGAGTGCCATTCCACCGATAGAGTGAGAAAAACTAGCAACCTTACCCGAAGTGCTACTGACAATGATAAGGGACATGAGAAACCTCAAGCTGTCATGCCCCCAAAACACAGAACTACAAAGTAAGAACTGACTCAAATGAAGGTGGGACTAGACTCCAATCATCAATGCAGACTTTAGTAGGTGTGGGGAAAAGGACACAGGAGCAGAGTCCCCAACATGTGAACGATCAAACAAGTGCCCCCTTCTCACAATGACAGACAACAATATTATTACTCAAAGAGATATGAGTCAGGAAAGCTATAGGTCTGCACATGTGACAAAACCAAAAAACTGACAAAGCATGCAAAAAAAAAGATAAGGAAAAAGCAGAAGACTCAAAAGAAGATACAGGTCCAAAGGAGCTGGGGACAGCACCCCCATGCCCCTACCCAGTCATCAGTGCAGTTAACTCCAGAGGTGGAGTCACTATGAAACAGAAAACCATATCCAATATTTATGAAAAGAACAAACCAGCTCAAGTAACCTGGAAGTTCCGAATCACAGGGAGCAAAACTACTACTACATGGCGCCACCGCAAGGGATAGCAGCAAACAGGCTCAGCCAGAGACGGACTTAAAAAACTGTCAATTGGGGCCGACAGAGTGGGGCAATGGCCACCCAAAAGATCATCCAGATAAGCATGAAGAGCCCCCCACTTCAAGACATCAAACAATAATGAACAATCAAGAATTGGTAGATAGGAAGGAAAAATCCCTCCTCACAGTCAATCGATTGAGTACTTCCAACATGGAACTATACAACCACAGGCAGTCAAAGAAAAGGGAACACATTATGTTAAAGAAGTCAAATCAGTGAAAGTTAGATTTCTACCGCAGTTCAGGTAAGGGGGTAGGCATGATACTCTCAACAGGGCAAACCTTTTGAGCCTATTCCAAAACATCCCCTCACTATCTATAATAACAAGTGAAGACCTGGTTAGTGTCCAGTTTGAAACAAAAGATAAAAACAACTAACAAGAAGACACTATAGTTGCATGGAATAATTCCATCTTTACAGAAATGGTTCTGCTGGAAAAAGAAAGCGTCGAAGATTGGAGCATCTTGGTTCAAGAAGTAAATCAGGAAAAATATCCTCACATGTTAGCTTGGCTAATGAAGTCTCCAAGAGATTTCAATACCTGCACAGAGACACTGCAAGGCCTACTGAGAGGGGCTCCAAATACACAGTCTTTTTAGATCTTCAAGAATCTGAGTATACTATTCAGATCTCAGGAAAGCCCAACCCAGAGAAGAATAGTAATGCCTGATGTACAGCGAGGAATTGAAAGGGGGGAACATCATCACCCAATTTGCATCAAGTTGGGCAAAAACAATACCCACTACTAACACTAGGGAGGTGCACTCATGGCCGCAGGATACCACCTCAACAACTCACGTAGGGGGAGGAGAACAGAGAACTACCAAATGCAAACAGTCAGGCATTAAAGTTATTTCTTGGAATGTCGCCAGCATTCAGAGAGTATTAAACTGTGAATCTGCTAAGAAAATGCTGCAAGAGTGGGACATTGTTTCCCTACAAGAAACCTGGGCAACCAACGCTATGCACATGGAAGGCTTTGCAGGCTTTCACATACCAGCGAACAAAGCGCAGCTTTATAGCAGGCCATCTTGCGGAATCTCAATATACATAAAACATGCAATAGACCTCACTGTCAAAATAATTAAGGCAGACTCAGATATTCTGCAGGCGCTCACAGTGGAGGGCAACAAAGGAATAAATTCACTGTGAATAATTAATGTGTATCTCCATGCCCAGAGTCCTGCAAAGCTGGAGACAACTAGAACTGTGATTCTTACACTTGAGGAAGTTTTGTGTGCACATCCATCTACAGCCACAGTGATCACCTGGGACTTTAACCTCCATCACCTGGGGGCAGACTTAAGCAGAACAGGGTGTCATTCACTGGCAGAGAAAACTTTTAATAGTTGTCTACAAATCTACAAATTTACTTCTGCAGAGGCACTCGCAAGAGCCAACTACCGAATTTGCCAAATATTTTTTCATACAACAATTGCACAACAATTGATTACATTTTTCCTAGTACTAATCTTATTCAACATACAACACACTTTTCAATGAATCAGTATGAAACAAGTGACCATGCAACACTCCAAGTGGAGCAAGGGCTACAGGGCAAACAATGTGAACAAACTGAATGCCTCAGCCACACACGATGAAATGAAGAATACTCCTTAGTCAAAAGGATCATATGGAACAAACAAAACGCAGTCAAGCTAACAGCATGGAAAAATGCAAAAGAAAGTAGAGACAAACTCACAACTCCCGTACACATCATTAAAATTGGGGAAACTGGATAACAGATTTACAAACAAGTCTCCAAGGGGGGAGCAAGGAAAAACACACTTAAACAACGTTTAAAATCAGGTCAAAATTTGCAATACAAAGAAATCCTTAGGAAATCCACACACAAGCAGAGATGGGCGAAAAGGATTTATCAAAAAACTGGCACATTAGACTCTATGCAAAGGTGGAGAGAACTTCACTTGGATCAAAAACGCCTTTATGGAAACTTAAACAGAAGCGCATTGAGGAGAAATGGATCAAAGTCTATGAGCTATCTAAGAATCACAAACACAAAAAGTTTTGGGAAGGCGTTGCTCGTCTAGAAAATTACAAACTCGACAGACGCAACTCCGTCACTGCTGATAAAGCCAAGGTCAATACAGAAAACCAAGCAGGGATTCAACACGCTAATATGAAAGAACCTTTGGTTGATGGAGTAGATAGTGATCGCAACCCTCAGGTGGAAGAAGCAGGAAAAGATCAAGAAGCACCAGCTGTCAGGGAGATAATAAAAAAGATAAGAAGGGATGGGGCACCTGGCCCCAACGGACTCTCGGGTGGAATGTTCAAGGACAACCCAGTATATTGGGGAGAAGATCTATCCACCCTGTATACAGAATGCAGGTTGCAAGCTGACGTCCTAGAGTTATGGCAAGGTTCTCTGCTACAGCCAATATTCACAAAGGGAAACAATACGGATCTGAAAAATTGCAGACTGATCGCCTTTCTAGATATGGAAGGGAAAGCATATGCTAGCACCCTACTAGCAGAACTAAACAGATGGATTGAGGAAAGAGAGATACTTCCCCTATACCAAACTTGGTTCCCCAAAGGTGGGTCAACAATTGACAACATAGTTGCACCAGCCTACATAACCTAGCAAGTAAACATCAAAAATAAAAAGCCAGTGTTCGCCTGCTTTGTCGACTACTTGGCAGCATTTGATTGGGTCTCCTGCAACAAGCTGTGGAACAAGCTAAAGAAATGGAAAAATCCAGAAGGCCTCTTGAACGCAGTCATTTCCCTATATAGCAAACCTTGAGTAAGAATTAATTTGGCAGGGGAAACGATCTTGAAAAAATGCTACACTGACTGAGGCCTAAAACAGGGCTGTGTCCTTGCTCCATCATTCTTTAATCTATACAAGGCATATCTGGGCAAGATGCTCCAAAATGCAAACCTCGCAATCCCAAAAATTGGCCCAAACAGAGTTCACTTATTACAGTATGCAAACCACTTGGTAATATTGGACCACACCAAAATTGAACTACAAAGGGGATTTGACGCTCTTAACATCTACAAAGAAAGCAATGACTGGGTTGTGAATCCAAACAAGACCAAAGTGATGGCTTTTGGACATTACGCAAAAAAAGCTTTACTTAGATGGAGACTGGGCGCCCAGATAATTACCACCACAAGAACATATAACTACCTCGGGCATGGCTCAGTGACACTGGGAAGGCAACTTAACACCAACAAAGAATGAAGTTCAAGGCTCAATGAACAATCTATACTTTATGCAAACTTCACGGGAAGCTGTGCAGTCCAACGATGGTGCCAATCAGGAGGTTTATACAGTGCAAAATACTGGTGATAGCAGACTCTGCATAACAAGCGTTCCCTGGTCAAATGGACTGTTTGCTTGAAAAATCCCAGTGTCTGGCATATAAACGTATCTTTAAGTTATCTTAATATACTCGCAACAGTCTGATCCGTCTGGAGTTTGGCCTTGTCCAGCAAAACTAGAAATGTTTGGGAACACAGGCAAAATATTATTACCAAGTCCTTAAAGCACCCGTAAGATGCTTAAAAAATGTGCTTAAACCAATATCTGAAGGAACGGCCAATCCGTGGAATAGCTACACGCAAAAAGCTGTGGCGGTACTTGTCTTGACAACAGAAAACTGGTTCAGGGATGGGATGAACTATGCTGCCATTAAGTATGTTAAAACAAACAAACGTATCAATTATCACGGGAAGCAGACAAACTCATCTATCTAGCCAAGGGAGGGCAGCCAGGCCCAATCTCATTATATGAGGCAAATAGAACAAAATACACAATAAGAGAGGGACAAGGAGCTGCAGAGAGGTCCAGAACCCTCGCTCCCGAGAACAAGTTTGTAAAAAACAGTAAGGTAGCTGTTTCTAATAGAGTGTGTGAACAGGTGGACAGTAAATACTAGAGAGAGGATCTTCCTTTTTGGGAAGTGGTGCCCTCACACCTGTGAAGGTGTCATCCTTCATCCTCCTGGTGTTGGCGCTGCAAGGGAGCACTCTTTGGCTGAGATCTTTTATGTAAAAGCCATGATGGTGAGTGCAGGTGTGTGGGCCAAGTAAAATGGTGGGTTAAAAATACCACGGGGTACCAATTTCCAAAAAGGAAGATCCTCTCCCTAGTACTTACTGTCCACCTGTTCACACACTCTTTTAGAAACAGATACCCTACTGTGTTTTTGCAAATAGAACACAGCCAAATCCGAACCAAGCACTGGGAAGGGAGTGCCTAAAAGACACCCAATGGATCTGGCTGGTGCCCCTGACATCAAAAGAGCTAAATCCTGGTTGGAAATCTTTGGCACATATAGCCAAATGTAGAATTTGTGAATATAGAGAGGAGTCCCTGCTCCACCTTCTTTGTTGCTGCCCCGTCCTGCTACAATTACATTGCAAGTTGTTAAAACCCATGCTTTTGTCAAAAGGGGCCCGGACATGCACAGAAGCAGTATCAGCATCAGCATTGTTCTCCAGAACCTCATCATCTGAATTGGCCAAATTTGAGAAATACATGGTAGAGGTGTGCTCCCGGCTGTCCAAACAACAAGGGCATGAGTCTTTGACTGTGGCACGTACGAACAAATTGCAAGCAACTAATCCCAAAGTTTGAGTGACCTGGGAGGTGAAGATGTCCTCAGACAGCTACAATATGCACCTTAAGACGCTATAACAAGCACATTAGCACTTTAATGTCTAGGGCTCTTAGCTAGGACACAATCTGCATATCGAACAAAATGAACAGCTGCTATTAGTTTTTTACTGTTTGCTTTAAAGACTAGTAACTGTATACAACTTTTTTCAGTTTGAAAAAATGAGTTTATTGAGTATAGAAAAGAAAAACATCATTGTATTACAAATTGAAACATCAGAAAATATAGTGAAAAAGAATATCGATAATAGCTACATGGATGAACTTAACATAGACGATCATACATATGGCTGCAAAACGAAAAACAAGGCATGAACGAAAATAAATTTAGAGCTGAGACAGATAAAGCAGAATAAAACATCGAGAAATAATAAACATAATAAACCAGAATTCATGGAGGTTTAACGACCTCTTGCAAATGTGGGGCAGGAGCAAAAGATTTTTTTACACTATTGTCCAAAAATTGTGTAATGGGAGACCACAATTGTAATCTTTTCTTAGCAAGAGACATAGGGAATACAAAGGTTGTGTCTAGTCTGTGATTGTGACAGACAGAGTACCACCAAGCTAGGTATGAGAGTTTGGAAGCATCTTTCCAGTTTTTTGTTATCTGCTGGAAAGCCGCCGCCAGCAGTAAGTCAATAATGTGTAATTGTGCTTTCTTTATATTCCAACCGGTAGCGAGGCTACCTAGAAAAATATGACTGGGTGATAGAGGAACTTTGGCATGCAAAATTGAGTTAATCTGAGTCCAGACTTGATTCCAGAAATGTAAGACCTGCGGGCATGTGAATAATAAGTGAAATAAGTCAGCATGTTCAAAAGAACAGGACCAACAAGTGTCAGGAATCACTGCATGCATTTTGTGTAATGAAATCGGTGATAGGAGGAGTCTATTATATATGAAAAAAAGAGTTTGTGTAGAATTTGCTGCTCTGGAAGATTTCCTGATTTTCAACCAGATCTTATCCCATAAGGGAATAGGCCAATGAGTACCTAGATCAGCTTCCCAAGAAAGCTCAGTATTTGTTTTGTTTCTTTCAACGGGAGATTGTGATAAACGAATATATAATGTAGAGGCTCTCGGTGTATTGCGAAGTATATTGGGCCATGTAGGATCTGGAGATGGAGATGGAGGAGGTAAGGACTTGAAATAGGAGTGAGATTCTAGTATAGCAGAGCGAAGGGCTAGAAATTTATTTTAAAAAGAGGCAGGCAGCTGAAAGAGAGAGCGTGTATTAGAGAATGTGGGAAAGGTATCATTATCAAACAATTGATAGACCCATACGATACCTTTATCTCTCCAAGCCTTCCAGTAAATGGGTTTATTTTTAATGCGTATGAATCTATTATGCCAAATAGATGAGGTGAGGAATGAATCAATATCATAAGGTGTAGAGGGTAGAAAAGAATTCAAGACTTTGCAAGAATGATTAATAATTGGTGTGCAAAGTTTCTGTGGTTTGCGTGAGAAGGAAATGTACTCCTGAAAAGAAAAAGGAGAAAGAAAGGATCTTTCCAAATCAAGCCATAATGGAGCGACGAGAGGTGTGTCAGATAACCATTTGGATAGATGTCTTAATAAAAAAGCCTTGTGATATCTGGGAAAATCCGTGAAATTAACACCACCTTCTGATTTGGGGCGTGATAATTTTAACAGACATTCTGTTTTTTTTATTCGACTATAAAAAGGATGATAGTATCGAATTAATTTTATGAAATAATCTTAATGGTATGGGCAAAGGGATATTAGAAATAATGTAAAGGACTATAGGGGTTAACATCATTTTGATGGTATCAAGACGACCCCACCATGAAAGATAAAGGGGGTGCCATTTAGATGTAAGGGTATTTAATTTGTCTATGCATTTGTTGAAATTTAAAGAAATTGATGCTTTATTAGACGGGGTGAACCACACGCCAAGATATTTGATGCGCTGATGATTCCAAGCAAAGTTGGCAATCGAAAAGTCTTCCTTAAAAGTATAATTAGTTAGGGGTAAGATTTCACATTTATCATTGTTTAGCTTGTAACCCGAGACTTTCGCAAAGGAATGGACTTCATCTAAAAAGGCCGGAAGGGTGAGCTGGGGATTAGAGAAGAACAAAAGAACATCATCAGCATAGGCTGCTAATTTAATGTGTAAGGAGTTGGAAACAAAGCCAGTAATGAATTGTTTTTGTCTTATTCTGGAAAGGAAAGGTTCCAAAGCTAGGTTGAAAAGAAAGGGAGACAAGGGACAACCCTGTCTAACACCTCTATGTAGAGTGAAATAAGACGAGGTGAGACCATTAGCAAAAATAGCCGCCTTAGGGTTTGAGTAAAGTAAGGAAATTAAGGAAATGATCTTCGGGCCAAAGCCGAACCATGACAGCGTGCGGAAAATGAAAGGCCAATACACTCTGTCAAAAGCTTTCTCAGCATCTAGGGTGATGGCAGCAAGAGGCTCTGAGAGATGTGATGATTTGGAAATTATATTGAAAAGCAAACGAGTATTATCAGTAATTGAACGACCTTTGACAAAACCTGATTGTTCTTTGCCCAATAAGTTAGGGAGGTGCGACTCAATTCTAAGGGCTTAGGCTTTAGAGAATATTTTATAATCTATATTCACTAGGGCGATGGGTCTGTAATTCTTGCAATAACGCAAGTCTTTTCCTTCTTTTGGAATGAGACAAATCATGGCATCTAAAAAGGAACCTGAGGAGCTACCTAAGTCAATAAAAGAAGAAATGAGAGTGACCAGTTTGGGAAGGATTATTTGAGCGAAATGCATATAAAATTCAACAGTAAAACCGTCTGGATCTGTGGCTTTATCTTTTTTAAGGGTTTTGAGCGCATTAAGCAATTCTGTCTGAGTGATATCAATTTCTAGGAGATCTAAATTCAGCGGGGATATGTTTGTTTGTGAATCGAAGAAAGGTAAAGAGAAATATCGTCCTCTGTGGGGTTATTCTCCGGAGTGTACAAATGCTCGTAGAATTGAACAAATTCTTTTAAATATCAACGTCCTTATGTTTTGGATTATTACTATCATCTATTATGGATTCAATATGGAGTTTATTCTGTTTGGATTTAAGATAATTAGCTAATAATTTACCCGATTTGTTTTGTCCCCCATAGAATTTCGCACTGGTTTTTAATAGAAATAGAGAGGCACTATCAGTTGTGTCTTTATTGTATTTGATCTTAGCGTTAATAAGTTCTGTGAGGCATTCTTTCGATTTGGAAGTGTAGTAAGTGTGTTCTAATCTTTTGATCTTGGAGAGAAGTTCTGTGTTCACTAACCGGGAAGTCCTCCGTTTATTAGATACGTATCTGATATAGAAGTCACGCGCGGAGGCCTTGAAGGCATCCCAGACTGTGTGAAAAGGTAAAGTATCTGTGGAATTAAATTGAAAGTACTCTTGAAAGAAGGATAAGAAGGAAGCAGTGAAGTTGGGATCCAGAAGTAAGGAGTTGTTAAAGCGCCATCTCCTGAGATGTTCAGTGTGGGGTAGAATATCAAGTTGAATTGACACAGAGGCGTGATCAGAAATAAGTATGGGGCCAATGTCTGCTGAAAGTAGGGATTGGGAAATATTGTGTGAAGTAAAAATATAATCAATTCTTGACTGGGTATGATGAGGTGCAGAGAAAAAAGTATACTCCTGTGAAGTCGGATTGCATAATCTCCATGCATCGGCTAGGTGCAGATTTTTTACTGACTGTATAATGGTTTTGTGTGCTTTAGTAGGAATAAAGGAAACTTTAGATTTCCTGTCTAGAAAAGGATCCATTACTTGTGTACAGTCCCCAGCTAGAATTAAATTGGTTGCAGCGTGTTGAGCGAGCAATCGGTAGATTTGGGACCAAAAGGAAGCATCCCCATAAGTAGGAGCGTACACATTAAATAAAGAAATCGAAACATCCCCAATCATTAAATTAGTAAACAACCATCTGCTCTCATCGTCTGAATCCTGTGAAAGAAGTTTCGCATTTAAAGATTTATGACATAGAGTTACAACACCCTTCCTTTTGCCATCACCAGGGGAGAAAAAAACTTCACCAACCCAATTCTTCTTAAGCTTTAAAGATTCAGCTTCCGTAAGATGAGTTTCTTGCAATAAAACAATGTGAGCATCTATTTTGGACAAGTATGATAATATTCGCTGTCTCTTAATAGGAGAGTTCAAGCCTTTAACAATCCATGTAACAATTTTTAAAAACATAAAATATCAAAAAAGAGTGGATAACGTAAAAGATTCGCCTTAATGCAGACAAAGTACAGAGAAACAAGTGATGCAAATAAATGGATAAAAACAGTAAAACTCAAAGGAATCAGAAGAAAGAAAGAAGAAAAAAGAAAGAAATCTCGTAAGTATGAAAAAGCATTACATTTAAAGTGAAGAAGAACAGACCAAGAAAAAGAATTGGAATAACATGCAAATACAATGAGAAGAGTAACAGAGGGGAGAATTGTCATACCTACGAAAACTCCAAGACAAAAGAGAGGTGGGGGAGGATGAGGCCACATGGAAGGATGACACGTCCAGACTCCATGAGGGAAGGCGGGGAGGATTGCGGAATGAACAATGGATACAACAGATGGATCACACAATCAAAAGGCGAAACCTGTAAGGAAAGAAAAAATGTAGTATCAAACAGCAAATCTCAGTATGAACAACAATCTCAACATTGGATAACATGAAGGATTTGTTAAATTGGGACACAGATTATAAAACCTGGAACACAACAGAGCGAACTACTTAATATTCGATGAGGAAGTATCCATAGTCTCTGTGCTACAGGAATTGAGAAAACTTTTCAACCTTATAGGATCTTCATAAGTGGTGGTATTATTATTGTAAGTCACCTTAAAAAGACAAGGGTGAAATAGGCCAAAACGGGCACCAATAGAGCGAAGGCGTGGTCTCAATGCAAGGAATTCCTGACGTCTGTCTGCAGTAGATTTTGCATAGTCCTGTGAAAAGAATAATGAATTGCCTGACCATGAAATGCGTTTAATGGACCTAACAGCCGCCAGGACCTTAAGCAGATCAGTGTACTCAAGAAAGTATAAGATGACTCCTCTTGGTATTCTCGCATTGGAAGACGTTGTTACAGATGGAGGGCCCAGTCTGTGAGCGCGTTGAATATTGAGTGGTGATCCGTCGGCTATATTAAGGAGTTTCGGAAGAACAGATTTGAAAAAGGCAATGGGGTCTGATCCTTCTGAGCCTTCTGGCAGACCATAAATGCGAAGGTTGTTACGCCTGTTTCTATTTTCAAGATTCTCGAACTGCTTCTGAAGTGAAGATACTTGAGACTGAAGAAGATCTACTTTAGTCTTAGAAGAGCCCAAAGATTGAATATTCTGTTCTGCGATAGTAAGTCTTTCCTCCATTCGTGACCAGTTATCTGTTAGAGCTTGTATTTTAGAATTTGTTTCTTCCACAAAAGGACGAAGAGCTCTGATTTCATCCAACAGAAGGTCCATGGAGACCGATGAAGGTTGTTTGGGAGGAGAAGGGGGATCCTTTTTTTAGTCTTTTACTAGGCGTCTTGTTAGTACCAGAGGGCGTACCATTAGCTGATGCCGGAATGCCTTTAGGCGATGAGCTCGTTGAGTCCTCCATTTGCAGACGTAATAAACGAGAGCTTGAACGAGAGGATAAAATAGGCGAAGAGGGCAGCAAGTGGCAACCAATTCGAACTGCTTGAGACATACACTTCGACAAAAAAGAGCCAGAGAAACCACCTTAATAAGAAAACTTCTTGCCGCTGGTTAAGACTGAATGGGCATGGGTGACGTATTAAAACATTATCCTCAAACACACAGCGTCAAAGAGAGGCAGCCATTAGTCCATAGGCATATGCAAAAGAAACAATTGATGGACGGAATGCTGGACAATGCAAACATTCACCCCCAGTCACAAAGATCTGGGTTTAATCCATCATTCTTTTGCTCACCACACCACCCCAGTTTGGACCCAGCCATATGCAAATCAGTCTTGACCCTGTTCCTTGTGGGAACAGTCCAGCCCGAACTGCCAAGCCAGGTCCTCCCTGGACCAGAAACCGGTCCTAGGATGCTTGTTTCCGGTCCAGGGAGGACCTGGCTTGGCAGTTCGGGCTGGACTGTTCCCACAAGGAACAGGGTCAAGACTGATTTGCATATGGCTGGGTCCAAACTGGGGTGGTGTGGTGAGCAAAAGAATGATGGATTTAACCCAGATCCTTGTGACTGGGGGTGAATGTTTGCATTGTCCAGCATTCCGTCCATCAATTGTTTCTTTTGCATTTGTCGCCCTAAGTGGGAAGGGTATGCCCAGACGTGGGTCCCGTGCTCACTACACCACTGGATTCAAGCTAGCCTGGCTGAAGAAGGGTGATGCCCTGAAACCGGTCCTAGGATGCTTGTTTCCGGTCCAGGGAGGACCTGGCTTGGCAGTTCGGGCTGGACTGTTCCCACAAGGAACAGGGTCAAGACTGATTTGCATATGGCTGGGTCCAAACTGGGGTGGTGTGGTGAGCAAAAGAATGATGGATTTAACCCAGATCCTTGTGACTGGGGGTGAATGTTTGCATTGTCCAGCATTCCGTCCATCAATTGTTTCTTTTGCATTTGTCGCCCTAAGTGGGAAGGGTATGCCCAGACGTGGGTCCCGTGCTCACTACACCACTGGATTCAAGCTAGCCTGGCTGAAGAAGGGTGATGCCCTGAAACCGGTCCTAGGATGCTTGTTTCCGGTCCAGGGAGGACCTGGCTTGGCAGTTCGGGCTGGACTGTTCCCACAAGGAACAGGGTCAAGACTGATTTGCATATGGCTGGGTCCAAACTGGGGTGGTGTGGTGAGCAAAAGAATGATGGATTTAACCCAGATCCTTGTGACTGGGGGTGAATGTTTGCATTGTCCAGCATTCCGTCCATCAATTGTTTCTTTTGCATTTGTCGCCCTAAGTGGGAAGGGTATGCCCAGACGTGGGTCCCGTGCTCACTACACCACTGGATTCAAGCTAGCCTGGCTGAAGAAGGGTGATGCCCTGAAACCGGTCCTAGGATGCTTGTTTCCGGTCCAGGGAGGACCTGGCTTGGCAGTTCGGGCTGGACTGTTCCCACAAGGAACAGGGTCAAGACTGATTTGCATATGGCTGGGTCCAAACTGGGGTGGTGTGGTGAGCAAAAGAATGATGGATTTAACCCAGATCCTTGTGACTGGGGGTGAATGTTTGCATTGTCCAGCATTCCGTCCATCAATTGTTTCTTTTGCATTTGTCGCCCTAAGTGGGAAGGGTATGCCCAGACGTGGGTCCCGTGCTCACTACACCACTGGATTCAAGCTAGCCTGGCTGAAGAAGGGTGATGCCCTGAAACCGGTCCTAGGATGCTTGTTTCCGGTCCAGGGAGGACCTGGCTTGGCAGTTCGGGCTGGACTGTTCCCACAAGGAACAGGGTCAAGACTGATTTGCATATGGCTGGGTCCAAACTGGGGTGGTGTGGTGAGCAAAAGAATGATGGATTTAACCCAGATCCTTGTGACTGGGGGTGAATGTTTGCATTGTCCAGCATTCCGTCCATCAATTGTTTCTTTTGCATTTGTCGCCCTAAGTGGGAAGGGTATGCCCAGACCTGGGTCCCGTGCTCACTACACCACTGGATTCAAGCTAGCCTGGCTGAAGAAGGGTGATGCCCTGAAACCGGTCCTAGGATGCTTGTTTCCGGTCCAGGGAGGACCTGGCTTGGCAGTTCGGGCTGGACTGTTCCCACAAGGAACAGGGTCAAGACTGATTTGCATATGGCTGGGTCCAAACTGGGGTGGTGTGGTGAGCAAAAGAATGATGGATTTAACCCAGATCCTTGTGACTGGGGGTGAATGTTTGCATTGTCCAGCATTCCGTCCATCAATTGTTTCTTTTGCATTTGTCGCCCTAAGTGGGAAGGGTATGCCCAGACGTGGGTCCCGTGCTCACTACACCACTGGATTCAAGCTAGCCTGGCTGAAGAAGGGTGATGCCCTGAAACCGGTCCTAGGATGCTTGTTTCCGGTCCAGGGAGGACCTGGCTTGGCAGTTCGGGCTGGACTGTTCCCACAAGGAACAGGGTCAAGACTGATTTGCATATGGCTGGGTCCAAACTGGGGTGGTGTGGTGAGCAAAAGAATGATGGATTTAACCCAGATCCTTGTGACTGGGGGTGAATGTTTGCATTGTCCAGCACTCCGTCCATCAATTGTTTCTTTTGCATTTGTCGCCCTAAGTGGGAAGGGTATGCCCAGACGTGGGTCCCGTGCTCACTACACCACTGGATTCAAGCTAGCCTGGCTGAAGAAGGGTGATGCCCTGAAACCGGTCCTAGGATGCTTGTTTCCGGTCCAGGGAGGACCTGGCTTGGCAGTTCGGGCTGGACTGTTCCCACAAGGAACAGGGTCAAGACTGATTTGCATATGGCTGGGTCCAAACTGGGGTAGTGTGGTGAGCAAAAGAATGATGGATTTAACCCAGATCCTTGTGACTGGGGGTGAATGTTTGCATTGTCCAGCATTCCGTCCATCAATTGTTTCTTTTGCATTTGTCGCCCTAAGTGGGAAGGGTATGCCCAGACGTGGGTCCCGTGCTCACTACACCACTGGATTCAAGCTAGCCTGGCTGAAGAAGGGTGATGCCCTGAAACCGGTCCTAGGATGCTTGTTTCCGGTCCAGGGAGGACCTGGCTTGGCAGTTCGGGCTGGACTGTTCCCACAAGGAACAGGGTCAAGACTGATTTGCATATGGCTGGGTCCAAACTGGGGTGGTGTGGTGAGCAAAAGAATGATGGATTTAACCCAGATCCTTGTGACTGGGGGTGAATGTTTGCATTGTCCAGCATTCCGTCCATCAATTGTTTCTTTTGCATTTGTCGCCCTAAGTGGGAAGGGTATGCCCAGACGTGGGTCCCGTGCTCACTACACCACTGGATTCAAGCTAGCCTGGCTGAAGAAGGGTGATGCCCTGAAACCGGTCCTAGGATGCTTGTTTCCGGTCCAGGGAGGACCTGGTTTGGCAGTTCGGGCTGGACTGTTCCCACAAGGAACAGGGTCAAGACTGATTTGCATATGGCTGGGTCCAAACTGGGGTGGTGTGGTGAGCAAAAGAATGATGGATTTAACCCAGATCCTTGTGACTGGGGGTGAATGTTTGCATTGTCCAGCATTCCGTCCATCAATTGTTTCTTTTGCATTTGTCGCCCTAAGTGGGAAGAGTATGCCCAGACGTGGGTCCCGTGCTCACTACACCACTGGATTCAAGCTAGCCTGGCTGAAGAAGGGTGATGCCCTGAAACCGGTCCTAGGATGCTTGTTTCCGGTCCAGGGAGGACCTGGCTTGGCAGTTCGGGCTGGACTGTTCCCACAAGGAACAGGGTCAAGACTGATTTGCATATGGCTGGGTCCAAACTGGGGTGGTGTGGTGAGCAAAAGAATGATGGATTTAACCCAGATCCTTGTGACTGGGGGTGAATGTTTGCATTGTCCAGCATTCCGTCCATCAATTGTTTCTTTTGCATTTGTCGCCCTAAGTGGGAAGGGTATGCCCAGACGTGGGTCCCGTGCTCACTACACCACTGGATTCAAGCTAGCCTGGCTGAAGAAGGGTGATGCCCTGAAACCGGTCCTAGGATGCTTGTTTCCGGTCCAGGGAGGACCTGGCTTGGCAGTTCGGGCTGGACTGTTCCCACAAGGAACAGGGTCAAGACTGATTTGCATATGGCTGGGTCCAAACTGGGGTGGTGTGGTGAGCAAAAGAATGATGGATTTAACCCAGATCCTTGTGACTGGGGGTGAATGTTTGCATTGTCCAGCATTCCGTCCATCAATTGTTTCTTTTGCATTTGTCGCCCTAAGTGGGAAGGGTATGCCCAGACGTGGGTCCCGTGCTCACTACACCACTGGATTCAAGCTAGCCTGGCTGAAGAAGGGTGATGCCCTGAAACCGGTCCTAGGATGCTTGTTTCCGGTCCAGGGAGGACCTGGCTTGGCAGTTCGGGCTGGACTGTTCCCACAAGGAACAGGGTCAAGACTGATTTGCATATGGCTGGGTCCAAACTGGGGTGGTGTGGTGAGCAAAAGAATGATGGATTTAACCCAGATCCTTGTGACTGGGGGTGAATGTTTGCATTGTCCAGCATTCCGTCCATCAATTGTTTCTTTTGCATTTGTCGCCCTAAGTGGGAAGGGTATGCCCAGACGTGGGTCCCGTGCTCACTACACCACTGGATTCAAGCTAGCCTGGCTGAAGAAGGGTGATGCCCTGAAACCGGTCCTAGGATGCTTGTTTCCGGTCCAGGGAGGACCTGGCTTGGCAGTTCGGGCTGGACTGTTCCCACAAGGAACAGGGTCAAGACTGATTTGCATATGGCTGGGTCCAAACTGGGGTGGTGTGGTGAGCAAAAGAATGATGGATTTAACCCAGATCCTTGTGACTGGGGGTGAATGTTTGCATTGTCCAGCATTCCGTCCATCAATTGTTTCTTTTGCATTTGTCGCCCTAAGTGGGAAGGGTATGCCCAGACGTGGGTCCCGTGCTCACTACACCACTGGATTCAAGCTAGCCTGGCTGAAGAAGGGTGATGCCCTGAAACCGGTCCTAGGATGCTTGTTTCCGGTCCAGGGAGGACCTGGCTTGGCAGTTCGGGCTGGACTGTTCCCACAAGGAACAGGGTCAAGACTGATTTGCATATGGCTGGGTCCAAACTGGGGTGGTGTGGTGAGCAAAAGAATGATGGATTTAACCCAGATCCTTGTGACTGGGGGTGAATGTTTGCATTGTCCAGCATTCCGTCCATCAATTGTTTCTTTTGCATTTGTCGCCCTAAGTGGGAAGGGTATGCCCAGACGTGGGTCCCGTGCTCACTACACCACTGGATTCAAGCTAGCCTGGCTGAAGAAGGGTGATGCCCTGAAACCGGTCCTAGGATGCTTGTTTCCGGTCCAGGGAGGACCTGGCTTGGCAGTTCGGGCTGGACTGTTCCCACAAGGAACAGGGTCAAGACTGATTTGCATATGGCTGGGTCCAAACTGGGGTGGTGTGGTGAGCAAAAGAATGATGGATTTAACCCAGATCCTTGTGACTGGGGGTGAATGTTTGCATTGTCCAGCATTCCGTCCATCAATTGTTTCTTTTGCATTAGTCCATAGGCAAGCACAACATGAGGAGGAATGAGAATTCCTGTGGGGACTGGCGCAGTCTCTAGAGAGCTTATGCAAAGTTATTTCCTCAAAAGAGTTTATAGTAACGCAGATACGTCGACAAGATATTATCAGTGCTCAAAAAAAATAGCAGGCAAGAGGCTATTTCATATTATATTATATGATATGAGGTGAGACATGCCAAGGAGACAGAGATAGCACGTGACCACAAGCGTCCTTCACAAAATTAGATGATTAAGCGACCACACCAATTGAAAAAAGAAAAGTCAGTAATTAAAAGCAGGAGCATGATGTTAGAGAAGGTGAGCAGAGGTTTTCAGTGAACCATTTACTAACTGTAATACATAGTCGCTCCTCAGGTAGAGACAAAAGCATCTTCTGCGTTCATTGCGTGTGAGGCGATTCTCCGGTGTCCAAGATGGCAGGCGTCACAAAGACGGAGCCGCTGTGGAACAGCAAGGCAGAAAGGAAGCGTTATGCGCAGCCGTGCGATGAAAGAAACATATCCGCGTGTGCCGCCGCTCACGTAGAGCAAGTGCTGTCGAAAAAAAGGCACTTACAGGGACTTCAACAGGTTGCCCGTACCACCGCTCCGGCCGTCGTCCCGGGAGAGTCAAGGGACAGCTGCCATCTTCTTTGGGCGCTAGCCACGCCCCCCCAACTGTATACAACTTTTAACTGCAGGTTTGGCAAGTGCTATTTTCAATGGGGATAAATATTTTACTGTTCGTCTTAAATATTAGGCAATGTGCACAATTTTGAATGGGAATATATACGATTGCATCATTGTTGGAATATTGTAAATGATTTTAAGAAATCGCACAATAAAATCTTCATACATTCATATAGAACATTGATAGAGGATTACCCTCTTATGTCTTCTTGTGGCGTCCATTTGGATACTTAGAAGTCCACTGTCCTTCTATTTCCACAAGCCAGATCTCCTACTATAGACTGATCAGAATTGATTCATCATCCCCACCCAATTTCAACATTGCTTGCTTCTTCATTAACTTAGAGTTGCTCATCTCTCAATCTTCCTGTCCTGATCATGAGTCCTTGAAATCACTGTGTTGGTGCTGAAATGTTGACAAGCCCCTCAGTTTGGTCTGCATTTATGTTACCCCTGATTAAGCCCAGCGAGCAGGGAAATAAACAATAGCTACCCATCTGCTATCCTTCTGAAAAAAACAGCAGCCACTGAATCATTCCTCCATGTGCCTCCTCTTTTCACTTTTCTTTCATATGTACATCACTTGAGCAATGTGCCATCACTTATTCAGTTTTATGAGCTATTCACCTGTATGAGCTACAAATATTATATGATGTATCTCTAAATTAAATACCTTTAAACTACTGTTCGTATGTTTGAAATGATATATGTCTTTTGTATGATTAACTCTTTTGGGGTACAATTTATATTTTCTCCTAGTATTTGACATGTTTTAGAAGCAATCCCATTGGTGCCACTGTCTGCTTTGACGCACTGATTACCCCTTCCTTCCTAGGGTCACTGGGATGCCCCTGGGCTTTCTACTTTCAAGACAGACATAGCAACTTTCTTGGAGAAATGTCTACTACGTTGACGGAGATTGTAACAGAGCAGACAGAAAATCTACCTAACAAGCTTAAAATTTGTTTTTTGCATTTCCTTGACTTCTAAATGGACGCCTGTCCCTAGAAGTAACATTCATTGTACATCTCATTAATGTTGCTCAGTTATATATTTCATAGGGAGTTTAGCTGATTATCCGATTATTGAATTAAGCGATTAATATTGCTATTATAATAATATTAATAATTATTATTATCAGTATTATTATTGCTGTTATTATTAGTATTATTATAGCTGTTATTATTATTATTATTATTAAAATTATTATTATTGCTATTATTATTATTAGTATTATTGTCATTGTTGGTGTTGATATTATTATTGTATTTGTTCTGGTTATTATTATTCGTATTATTATTATTATTGTTATTATTATTATTAATATTATTGTTATTATTACTATTATTCTCATGCACAGCTGTGAATATCCTATTTTGTTTGTTAATTGTGATGTGTCATCGCTCCTGTCAATCTCTGCTAAAAAACGTTGTTTTTTGCTTGACTATATTGAAAGGTTGAAAAAATCCTCGCATTGGCCCACTGACAATCATTGGATAGGTTAAAGCAGTGTGAATCCGTGACAGTGCAAAGAAACCAAATGAACAACTAATGAGGACATGTGAACATTATCGCTCAATGCTACCCACGGCTACCTGAGCCCTTGTAACGTGCGAGGAGATGTGTCTTCAGGAAGAGCTAATAACCTTGGACCTTTGAACTTAGGAATCCAGCTTCAGTTTAGTATCTTGTGATTCTGGGCAATCTCTTAATCTCCCTGGACCCAATTCACAAAGGAAAAATGAGACAAAAGACTAACTCTACGACTTTCTGTATTCACAAAGGGCATTTACTACTCGGAAATGCCTTTTGTGAATACCGAAAGTCATAAAGTTCGACTTTTGGTATTAACAAAGGGCATTTTAGACTAGTAAATGCCCTTTGTGAATACCAAAAGTTGTAAAGTTAGACTTTCGTCTCAGTTTACCTTTGTGAATCGGGCCCACAGTGTTTAAAAGGCAAAAAAACCCTGCCCTAGTGTAATGTAATCTGGTGCTCCTATAAAGTGCTCTAATGCCCTTGGTCAAGTTTACATTATATAACAGCCCCAAAAACTAAAGCCTAGGATTGTTTTTTGGCACACAGTTCAATGTGTATCCCATGCAATTTCAATTCACAATTATAACCCCTGCTAAAACAATGATGTTCACTTCATTTACAATTGAAGACATATGCATACTACTCATCATAACTACCATTAACTTTGGTCCTAGTTGCCAGCTGAATTTGCAGTAAGGTCTTGTTTTATCGGCCTCCTAGCATGTAGCTATCAGTGTCCTTCATACCCTCAAAACAAGCATTCACAGTCAATTTCCAAAGAGAGACTTAAAATCACAGGGCCTCATTCACAAGGCCATTGCGGTGCCAGTGCGTCACTTTTTTTGATGCACCAGCGGTGCAGTCTGTCTGCCCGTATTTACACGGCCACGTATAGTCACCCTGCGTGACTTTTCTTGGGCTTGTAAATATGGGCCCTTTCACGCATTACTCTGCTTGAAAAAGGCATTCTGTGGGTGTTCCCACACAACATCCATGGAACCTGACACATTCCCAGATTTACAATGCTTTGTAAAGCTGGGAATGGCACCGAATTCTATGCCTCCCCAGGAAAGGCATAGGAGTGACGCAACAAGGAGAAATACTTTTTCATTTTGCCACGTTTTTTTCTGCAGCATGCATAGAATGAGGAAAATGCCATCAAGGTGTTCCTTCCTACACAAAAACAATCATCCCCACAATGGAGGCACCCTTGCACCATGATGCAAGGGTGACTGCATTGGCACATGGCAGCCAATTTGCGCCAGTGCAGGGAAAAGCACATTGATGCATCATATTGTTGCTAATACAACACATCCCAAATGCTGTGTCATTTATTTGTAAATGAGGCCCACAATACGGACAACACATTCAACTTACATTCAGTGAAATGGAGGACCCCACTTCTCTTGTTGGGAGTGATTTGTCTTCCCTTAAAAGGTTTTGGTTATCACAAGGCCCATAAAATCTTTAAATACACGCTAAAATAGAATAACTCCAAGCATTCACTTAACCATTTCTAAATGTGTTACATGTCAATAGTTTCTTACTCTTTGAAGTAGACAAATCTCGATTTCCCTTACAACAGCCCTACCAAGCAAAATTGAAAAGTTATATCCAGGGCATAAAAATTGTACAAAAATCATTAAAATCAAGTTCAAAGGTGAGGAGAGGGATCTAAAAAATTAGTAACTCAGGCCCTATTTATATACACTGCATTACTTTCCTAATGCAAACTCAATGTGGTGTTCGGGTGGGATTTACTATCCAACACAAATTAGGATTTGCATTGGATAGTAACCCAAAGTAGCACAAAGCTGAGCAATGCACTGCCTTGTGTACTTTGCGTCAAATGGGCATTGCATGGGTGGTGCATGGGTGTTCTCACGCAACCACCCATGTGTTTTGAAGTAATTCCCTATCTACAAAGAAATGTAGACACGGATTTGCTCCAAAATCCTATGCCTCCTTGAGGAAGGCGCAATGAGGAGAAATGTTTTCATTCTCCTCGTTTTTCGTACTTTGCATGTGTGCTGCATTAAACAGCTCACATGCTGAGTGGGAAACACCTCAAAGCATAGGTTTTGTACTGGAAGGGACCCCTTTGAGTAAAAAGCCTATGCTTTCCACAATGCAGACATCCTTGCACTATGGCTCAAAGGTGTCTGCATTGGTGCATGGCTGCCTAAAGTGTTCAAGCACAGGGAGGGAGCAGAACAGCGTCACCCCTTAGCAGATATGGCGCTATTCTGCTCTCTCACACAAAGCAACTCAGGGGTATATTCACAAGAACGTGTGATAACTACCGCAAGAGTAGCGTAATGCAACTTCCAATAACGCAGCCTATCACGGGAAAATAACCCTGTGTCAACGTGGGATTCACAACAAGGCGGTAGCAGGCGATAGCCTGCCGAAACCGTGGACAAAGACCGCGATACAACCACCACGACGGAGATAAAAACACAAACCACAACACCAAAAAACACGCGATGGGCCAAAGCGCGATAAGAAAACAGTGACAACCAGCGCGAGGGCAGCAATAGGCACGCGCAATGCGGGAAAAAGCACAAGAACAGTATACGGAAAATGCCACTGAACAAAATACATCAACAGCAGAGTGCCACGGATGCACCCTGGCCAACTGCAGAGGACAACATGCACACCACAACATCCACGCACCATGGAAGAACAGAACCCACAGGCACACCACTTTAAAGAGACCAGTGGCAGACAAATCAGAGCCGCAGGAGCGACACACCCGCCGTGCAGCATATGCACACAAGCAGAAGTGCACCCGAAACAGTGACAACATCGCGGTACAAACAGCAACACCTCCACAACTGAACACAGGACACAACTGGATCGGAAAATGCACACAACCTGGCAAATCACACCTGAAACCCCAGGGACATGTAACATGACAATGTACAATTCCGACCTGTGACCTGCAAACATGTTCATTCACACATGCAGTGCAATTGGACATCCACTACTGTCCCATGAATGCCACGGAGGGTCACAATGTGACGTGCTCATGAGAAGTAAGTGTCAATGATGGAGTCCCTACGGGCCATTCCTGCCGCAGCTGCAGTGGGATGTGGGCCACCTGCCCCATCACCACCATCATCGTCCGGTACCTCTGGAACTGGGATCCATGGGGCCCTGGTGCGAACACAGATGTTGTGCAACACACAACATGCAACGATCATCTTGCACACGACGTCCGGGCTGTACAGGAGCTTCCCACCAGTGCCGTCCAGGCACCTGAAATGTGACTTCAACACGCCAAATGTGCGTTCAACGATGCCCCTGGTGCGTATGTGGGCCGCATTGTACTGCCTCTGGGCGGGTGTGTTCGGGTCTCGGAGGGGTGTCATCATCCAAGGGCAGAGTGCATATCCTTGATCACTGTGACAGTGCAGGGAGAGAAGAGTCAATACTTGGTTCGGCAGGGTGTGATGGCAGGCCCACCAATTCATTGACGCCTGTGCTGGCTGTGTGGGGGGTGAGTGTAAGCCAGCCCTCAGGGAGTAGCATGTGCTGGCAACTACACCAACAGTCATCAGGCACACAGACATGCAATGTCTGAACTACAAGGGGGGATGACTCGAGTCGCACAGGGCTAGTCGCCCCGGATGCACAGCGGCCGACACGGGCCCACCACCACAGGACGCTGACCTGCGGGAGACCGGGGTAGGGTCATGGGGGCAGAGCAGTGCCTCACATGTGTCATGGCCGCATTCCGCATCGCCACACGTTCAGCAGTTGTGTGGCTGTGGTGCCATGTGGAGTCTGTATTGGGTGCAGGGGTAGCCCAGGATGACCATGGAGTGGTGTAGTCATGTTTGGTAGGGGGTCTTGTAGTTTAACATGTCGGATGTGGTTAGGTCACGTGTGCATCCCCACAGTTGTGCCTTGTGCGTTGGTGGCTGTGGGATGTGTGGTATGTTGAGTTGGTACTTACCAACGAGCAGTCCCGTTCCATATGTGCCATCCAGGAAGCGCTGGTTGATGATGGACTGTCGTAAGATGAAGGAATCATGCACACTGCCTGGGTAGTTGGCGATGACATTGGTGAACATTCCCCGGTGGTCCACTATTGCCTGCACATTGATGGAATGTGTGTGCTTCCTGTTGCGGTAGTGGTGTGCAGTATTCGCAGGGGACACAAGTGGGACATGTGTGCAGTCGATTGCCCCCAACACGACCGGGAATCTGGCTATGGCGTAGAAGCCTTGCTTAGTCTCCAGCTGTTCCTGCGCAGTGTTGGGGAAGTGAAGGTACTGGGGTATGAAACTGAGGATGGCATCCAGGACGTGTGTGATGAACTTTGATTGGGCTGGCTGTGAGACCCCTCCGACTCTGGCAGTTGTTGTTTGGAAGGTCCCAGAGGCCAACAGGTGCAGCACTGCCAGCAGCTTTGTCTGCGGAGGGATGTTTGTTCTCCGCTGTGTTGGTGCCGTCAGCCTGTGGGCAATGTGGGTCAGGATGCGGAGGATGGTTGTCCTTTTGAGCCTGTAGTGGGCAATGACTTCCGCGGGCGTTAGGTCTGTGAGAGTGGTGCGTTTACGGTAGGTCCGCTGTCTTGCTCTATGCTGCCTCTGTGGTGGTCTGGGGGGAGCGGGTCCGGGTCCTGGGGGGGGGGGCGGTCCAGGGGGTGGTGGCGGGGGGTGTTGTGGCCCTGTTGGGGCTCCGAGCTGCATGTAGAGTAGCTCCATGGCGTTGTTTGTTCTTTGGGTATGGCTGTGTGCAGGACTCCGTTGCCTACTGCAGGTAGATGTCCTTCTTTACACCTGCTTGAGGCAGGTGTTAAATACCTGCGGCTAGCGCACCTCATCGCCTGTTTTGTGTTCTTATCGCAGATGTGGCTGGTCGTTGTGAATGTTGAGGTGTGATGTTGTCTCGACTTTTGGCACGGGAACGCCTACTCTGCATCTCATTAGCGATATTTGCGGGGGTCCTCTGTGGCGATGTATTTTGCGGCTGCTATCGCGGGTAAACTGGTGCTGTGGGCTGTTAACACCGGCTTGTGAATGGGGGGGTAAATTTATCACGACTTTGGCTGCGATAAAGTGCCGTTAATTCAGCGATAGCTCCTTGTGAATATGCCCCTCAGTTCAGCAACTTCACTTGCTGTGCTGCGATACATAACTTCTTGATAAATCTGGCGCCTCTGTATGCGGTACCACAATTTCCTTGTCCCCATTACATCCCAAGCCCTTGTTTGAAAACAATCGCCTTGTAAATGGCAAGATAGAAACAACGATTTAAAAACTGTCTTAATCTCACTGTGTTCTGTTTGATTAATCTGCCCTCGACTAAGGGTTCCATTATCACTTCAATCATAATTTCGATTTGGCCAGTAACAGGTGTTAGTAGCCACAGGCAGATTATGTTCAATTCGGGTACACCACAGGCTTGATATTTTATTTTTCAGCCTAGAATATTTCAATTGCAGAAAATTGCAAAAATCATGCCAATAGCTACAGAAACAACTATTCTCATATGTTATTTCCGGTTTCTCAATGGTAATCTCATAACTGCCCAGATTTTCCAAAATCTTACTCTCTAGCAATCTTGTAACTGCACCGATACCCCTGATGATGGTACTTCTGGGCAAGGGTTCTCCTACATTTCTAAGAACCAGGACCTAAACATGTCAGCGTACTGCACAGTATGTACTGGAATGAATACAGTTCAGCAAACTCAATGAAATGGTCAAATGTGTTTTGACCATCAACAATAATTCGCAAATATGTTGAAAGCTACTGTGAAAACCAACATCGAATTGAACAACTGGAAAAAGACAATGTATGATCTAGTAGGGAAAAAGCCAATTTTTTTAAATAGGAGATTTTCTTTCAAATGGTAGCACAAAATGATGGAGTTATAAAGCTGTTACAAGAACACTTTTTGATACACTAAGGTTATGTGTTTTACAGCCTTTCACTGCAAACTGAATACACAGCTTGACAGCTTTATGAGATTTTCCATTTTTCACAGCCTCAGGATTCATAGCTAAGTAATGAAAGTAAGATCTTGAACTGGTCTCTAAATTCATAAAAACGTTGCACGCTCACGCTGTTCTGCAGAGAATGATATATTGTTTTGCATGGACCGTTTGGTGAGCTTATTATGTGACTTTCAAAAGTCTTTATCATCAATCAGGTAAACACATTGTTGATTTCTTAAATAAATGAACTGTGACTGACGAAAAGAAACATGAGTGCGATCTGGCTTTTTTATGACGAGCAGGTCGACTTCATTATCTTCACAGTCTGAGTCCGAGTTTTTCTTTATATGCAAGCTGTTGCCCAGTTGTCCTGGAGGGTCAGGTGTAATGTATTGCTACTCTGCGACAGTCCTTCCTTTTAGAGAATATATCATTTATTTGTGTAGGTCACCACAAGAAAAGGACAGTGAGGCACTGAAAAAGTGATTAAAACAACAGGAATGTGAAAACGTAGAATTCTGCAGCACACAGAGAAGTAGCAAATCGTCATTATTTAATGATTGTTTATGTGCAGGAAGGGACACCTTCCTGCACATAAGCAATCATTAAAGACTTTTTGCTCTTACTAAAAACAAAAAGCAAAAGCGAGGAGAAATAAATGCATTTCTCCTCGTGCACCATTCTAACGCCTACTCTTGCATGGCATTTTTGGTGCTGCCACAGATATACACTTCCTTGTAAATCTGGGGCAGTGTCAAAAAGCAAGGGTGTGGCAGTGGAACGCCCATTGCAAAACCCATTGCACGCCCCTTTCAAGCAGATACCTGCGTGAAAGGGTAGTATATTTACAAAGCGGCATTAAGCCACAAAAAATGGCTTAATACCACTTTGTAAATATGGTGCAGGGTATAGCGCCCCTGGAGCTTAAAAAAATGTGATGGTCCGGTAGCGCTAGGGGCCTGTACCTATGCCTCTCTGTTCATTAAAAGCAACTGCCATCACAGTGGTTCCTGTCAATGTACTAATATTTTGGTGGACACCTGGTGTAGACTTTGACATATATCCACCAAACGTTTGAAATTGTTTCTTTTTCAGAAACAAACTCCCAAAGCCGGAGTCTTTTTTAGAAGAACAAAAGTGTAATGATGTTATGTCTTTACTCTGATGCCCTTATTCCCTCGGCTATGGGAGCTCTAAACTCTAAATCAAGCCCTTGGTTATATACTCTAATAGTTATTTATTCTGTAGCAAATATAAAAAGAATCATTTAGACCCCAGTGAATGCTCTGCCAGCCAGGGAGTCCGTTTGGTGCTGTTTGTGGTCCGCGGGGAGCAGGAACTGCAAGTCCCAGACTGCCGAGCAGTTTGCACGCCGCCACCTGCATTTCCATCATGCCAGGAGGCGCTTAAAGCTTGCCCAGGGATCCCGCAGCCCTCGGAGTCCGTTTGGTGCTGTTTGTGGTCTGCGGGGGGCAGGAGCTGCAAGTCCCAGACTGCCGAGCGGCTTGCACTCCACCACCGCCATTTTTGCCGCGCCAGGAGGCGCTTAAAGCTTGCCCACGGATCCCGCAGCACGTGAAGTCCGTTTGGTGCTGTTTGTGGTCCGCGGGGGGCAGGAACTGCAAGTCCCAGACTGCCGAGCGCCTTGCACGCTGCCACTGCCATTTCTGTCGTGCCAGGAGGCGCTTAAAGCTCGCACAGGGATTCAGCAGCGCGGGACGCACGCGGGCGGGCCTGGGCAGTGCCCGGGCCAAGGGCGGGCCCGTCCACGCCCGTCAGAGCCCAGAAGAGGCTGGACTGGGTCCCCCCTCTAACACCCTGTACTCTCACCTCTTCAGCTCAGATCAGACCCGGATCTGGACCAGCAGATGGGGAAAAGGAAGTCCACCACAAATGGAGGTGAGCCATCAAACACTTTAGACGCTTTCCTCACTAGGGCCTCCGATGCACTGAACAAAGAGATCCAGATTGTGGAACGTAGATTATCTATGGGTGACCACATATCTTCTGACTGCCCAACTGAGTGTGCCACTATTGAACCCTCGAGTGCACAGTAGGTGGCTCTCTCCCAACCTCTCTCTCAACAACTCAAGGCAGTTCCATCTCATTCAAAACGCACAATCTCCCGCGCTAACACTACAGCCGACTCGCCACCGGCCCAGGCTGAGCCGCCCTTAAAGAGGAAAAAAGGGGGTGGAAGACCTATCATCAAGCCACCCCCGGCCGCTTCCCAAGGAGCAGAGACAGTCTATTCACCCTTAGCGGTCGACACACTTTCTAAAATTGAACAGTCATTCACCTGTATGCTTTAACCCATCCTAGATAGACTATCTAGAATCGAGACTTGCCTAGAACCCCTAATCCCCACTCGAACTGATATGACTAATTCCAACCAGGCAGGGATAAGGGCAACGGAGCCCCCCTTGCAGCCCTTGAAACCTGACTTGCCTGTGACACTTCAGTGTACCTCTACTAACTTTCGGGACAGCACATTTTTTGAAAGAGGGGGCCGTATGCCAAGAGATTCCCAACAAGCTGGTTCGATAGCCGGGGATTGAACAGCCACTCCGAATCTCCAACTTTGCAAGATCTTCAACCTCCCACTCAACCCTGTAGCAATATACCGAACCCACAGAGAGGCCCCAGCCCCTATATGTGACCTATTGTGCTACCCACCAGAGGCCTTGATTATGAACCGGCAAATGGGGCTCAAGAAACTCGTGATCGAAGGCTCAACTTTCCCCCAGCTGCATGCCCCTACGTGATAGTTTTGGTGAATGTTCTCAAACTGGACCCAACCCAGAAAGAAACTACGGAGCAGCTCATCACAAAGGCATGCCACTGGATTAGCAAAGATGGAGGGGGTGGGGGGAGTTATTACCTTGTATCCTAATGGCAAGAAGGGTGGCCTAGGTGGGGAACTCCACAAAATAAATTCAGGGGGACTGTGTGCTAGTTAGCCCTAATTCGCACCATCTGGTTCAGCTATTATTTGGCTGCCTACCCGACTGCCCTTCAAAGCATTCGCAAATGTTTGCACTGCCACTCGGTTACTTCTACAAACCGCATAACCCCTCCATTAGACTTGAAGTACTTTCGCGTGAGCCCAGTGCCAACTACTACGAGCCCACCCATCCTTCGCTGGCCCGATTTCTCACCCCTTTCCCTGTCAACAACCAATTCAGCGCCCTAACTGATCTGGACGGGTGCGACTGATAGTGGGGGAACATGTTTTCTTCTAGTTCCGTCCAAACCTTAAGCAAATTGGGCCCTGAATTTCCAACATCTCCCACGGCTAGCCACAATCAACCACCCAACCTTAGTGATTATGTGAAATTTATCTCCTGGAACATCGCCGACCTAAGATCTAAAGTGTCTAATCCAGACTGGCTAGCAATCATTGATAGCTATGATTTGATATGTCTCCAGGAAACATGGGACACAGGACCAATCGAACTAGATGGCTACCGCTCTTTTTACACTCCAGCTCCCCCTTCTGTCTCAGGGCGTGCTAGAGGGGGATCCTAACTCTGCTAAAAAACACTCTAAAACTAGCAGTTTTATCATTTTCTAACGACTCCCCTTACTACCATTTCCTTGGGAGATAA
Source organism: Calotriton arnoldi (assembly GCA_963921515.1). Lineage (NCBI taxonomy): Eukaryota > Metazoa > Chordata > Amphibia > Caudata > Salamandridae > Calotriton > Calotriton arnoldi. Next base: position 218,479 of record CAWUFW010004311.1, on the reverse strand, counting down.
AATCTCAATATTTAGCTTTTATAACAATAATTTTAACGACAATATGAAACAGGTTGTAGACACATTGGAAAGGGATATTAATATTTTCTCAAACACCCTCAACCAGCCTCTAAAAATCTTATGGGTGGGCGATTTTAACGCGCACTGCTGTCCTTCCTCAAATAAAACAGGATGTGGCATGTCCAATGAGTCAGGTGAGCCCATTTTGCACTTTGTCCATGATCCTTATGGTGATGCCTTGAATAGATTGTTTTTCATTCATGATATGGAAATTATGAATCCCGTAGACCCTAGCTCTGGCATCTTACAAAATACATTTGGTTCTGCTGGTCAGGGCTCGACCCTAGATTTTATATTAATATCCAGTCCCTCAAAACATTCGTTTCCAAAACTGTAATTATGCCTTTTCGGTTTAGCGACCATGATGCCATAATTAGTGACCTGGAATGGGTGGTAACCCACTTAAAGCAGCAAGGAAGAACGGGATCATCCTAAAATGGGCAATGGCTGACAAACCAAGAATCACTACAGCTGTGGTTGGCAAAAGATATAACGACAATATGACTTGCCTGGCAGAGAACCCTGATTCAACACTATTAGCTAAGGCCTTTTACAGGATATTGTTAGAGGCTAAACAAGCCTTAACCAGGGCTAGTCCAACCTCCAACAAATCAGGTCCTAAATTGTCTGACCAGTCTCGTACCAAGTCTCTATCCGCCTTACATCAGGCTCTTAAATCCATCCCTAGAGATGCAGAATTAGTCAAGACATTGCGCCACCGCTATTCAGAGGCAAGGAAGCTGAGAACCAAAACCCTTAAGGAAGAGGCTTGGGAGCAGTTGCACCTAGGGGCTCTTTCGAATAACGTCAGGGATTTCTGGAGAGTCATTAATGCCCCTTTTCTTAAACCTCCAGAGGAGCCGAGTACAGATTGTCATGTAGATGAGGAAGCTTGGATTACACACTTTTCTTCTATTTTTAACCCACCTGTGGAGGGAGTGGTCAGCCAGCAGGCACCAAGTATCTCCCTAACTAAGTCTCCCCTGTTATTCAACTTACACAAAATTAGAGAGGCCCTTTCTAAGTGTTCGATAAACAGGGCTCCCGGTCCGGATGGCACACCAATTGATTTTTTATTGGAGCAGTCAAATCTTTGGGGTCCGGTTCTGACCAATGTTTTTAACACAATTGCAATTGTAGGCCCTCCGGACTCTTGGAAGAGGTCGATTATAATTTCAATCCACAAGAAAGGAAATAAATCTAAGTCCAAAAATTACAGGCCAATTTCTCTACTGGACAGCACTGCCAAGTTGATGGGTCGCGTCCTATTAAATAGGTTAGAGGAATGGCCCACCAACAACAATGTTTTGATCCCAGTGCAATACGGGTTCAAAAAGGGGAGCAGAACTCAGGATCAATGCCTCAATTTAAGCTTCCTAATTGCCAAGTATACCCAAGTAAAGCAGGGGAGGTTATACCTGGCATTTATGGATCTTCAGCAGCATTCGACTGCGTCACCCACCACCATCTGTGGAGTATAATGGCAGACATGGGCATCGAGGAGGCGATAACTAATTTCATCTGACAGCTTTACTCTTCAGCCTCGGCAAGTGTCCGTTATGGGAAACAGGGTGAGTGCTCTAGGTCATTCCCAATCAATAGGGGAGTCTGCCAGGGATGCGTTCTCACCCCATTCCTTTTTTCAATCTATACGAATGCGGTGGAATCACCCCTGTTGAACTCCACACAGGATGTCCCGATGATTAACAAAACGCGCACCCCAATCCTGCTTTATGCAGATGACGCAGTGTTAATTGCCCGCACTGGTCATGCCCTGCAGCAGCTACCGGAAACCTACGTTAGATACATGAGTAGCTTAGATCTGAAGACAAATGAGGAGAAGACCTTTGTCCTAATACCTGGGAGTAAACCAAAGAGGGCCCCAAATTTCAATATAGCTGGACGTAGAATAGCACACACAGACACTTTTTCCTATCTGGGAATAACCTTCGACAGGCAATTAACCTGGTCTCACATGAGCACAAATAGGGGTTTAGCGCTCGAGAAGAGTATTATTGCATTAAACTCTTTCATTAAGAAACTGGGCGCAAAGCCCCTTGACATGGTTAAAAAGGTTTTCTCCGCTAAATCGAAATCAGTAGCAACCTATGGGGCTGGGATTTTGGGAACCGTTAATTCCTATAACCTCCAGACCATCGAGGACTCTTTTTGGAAAAGACTTGTTGGTCTCCCACTCAGCTGTTCTAATTTCATTTGCCATGCAGAATTAGATATCCCTTATATTACTGATACAATTAGGTTAGCACCAACACTCTTATGGCATTGTATCTGGAGGAGAGAATCTGAGAATCTTACACAGAGGCTGATAGAAGACTGCCTCTCTCTTGACCATGCCACTGGAGTCAAGCTATCCTGGCTGATGAGGGGTGAAACCCCGAAACCGGTCTAGGATGCTTGTTTTCAGTCCAGGGAGGACCTGGCCTGGCAGTTCGGGCTGGACTGTTCCCATTGGGTGCAGGGTCAAGACTGATTTGCATATGGCTGGGTCCAAACTGGAATGGCATGGTGAGCAAAAAAACGATGGATTTAGGCCCAGATCTCTGTACTGGGGTGAATGTATGACATTGTTCTGCATTCTGTCCATCAATTGTTCTTTCTGCATTTCTCTCTTGACCATGGCCACAGGATCCCGTGGCTAACAAACATTAAAGCAAACACAAGGAGATGATGGACGGAGCGCTGAAACTTTTCAGACACTCACCCCCAGTCACAGATCTGGGTTTAAACCATCATCGTTCTTTAGCTCACTTCGCCACCCCAGTTCAGACACAGCTATATGCAAATCAGTGTTGACCCTGTGCCTCATGGGAACAGACCAGCCCGAACTGCCAAGCCATGTCTTCCCTGGACCGTAAACAAGCATCCTGGGACCGGTTTCAGGGCATCATCCTTCATCAGCCAGGCTAGCTGGAATCAAGTGGCAAAGTGAGCAAGGGACCCACGTCTGGGCATACCCTGCCCACTTAGGGCGACATATGCAAAAGAAACAATTGATGGACGGAATGCTGTACAATGCAAACATTCGCCCCCAGTCACAAGGATCTGGGTTAAATCCATCATTCTTTTGCTCACCACACCACCCCAGTTTGGACCCAGCCATATGCAAATCAGTCTTGACCCTGTTCCCACAAGGAACAGGGTCCCACGTATGCCCAGACGTGGGTCCCGTGCTCACTACACCGCTGGATTCAAGCTAGCCTGGCTGATGAAGGGTGATACCCTGAAACCGGTTCCAGGATGCTTGTTTCCGGTCCAGGGAGGACCTGGCTTGGCAGTTCGGGCTGGACTGTTCCCACAAGGAACAGGGTCAAGACTGATTTGCATATGGCTGGGTCCAAACAGGGGTGGTGTGGTGAGCAAAAGAGTGATGGATTTAACCCAGATCCTTGTGACTGGGGGTGAATGTTTGCATTGTACAGCATTCCGTCCATCAATTGTTTCTTTTGCATATAACAAACATTAAAAACAGCCTCTTCTTCCTTGGCTTAGGACATCTGTTTACATCTCCATCAAACTGTACCACTGTCTCAAAAAAAGAAATTAAGACACTATGAGGCATATGTACAAGAAACGGCGTAAAATATCGCTAACGTTAGTTACCGGCAACATTTTTATCGCCGCACCGCAAACTATCGCCACGTTAGCAACGTATGTACAAGCCGACGCTACGTGGCGATAGTTTTTGATCTAAGCGGAACATGTCCATGTTAAAAACAGCGTCACGGTGATAAAAATCTTGCCGCTAACGTGATAAAAGTGGCGGCAGGCCAGTCAGCGGCCAGAAACTGCACGCAAAATAGCGTGACGCCACTTTTATCACGTTAGGCTGGAAAAGAGACTTCAAAACGCCCGCAAAGTATCACAAACTGTGAAAAGAAAAAAATAAGAAAAAGAACCATGGATGAAGCTGGACCCAGTACTGCAGGAGAAAACAACCCCCCAAACAGCCAGGAGGACCAGCCAGAGAGCCAGGAGAAGGGCAAAGGGAAGAGGAAGAGGAAAACCAGGTTCAGCCAGCAGGAAAACCAGGTCCTGATTGCGGAGGTGACAGAAAAACAACAGCAGCTGTTTGTCAGCTCCACTGTGTCATTGGGGACAAAGAATGCAATATGGCAGTCCATCGCAGCCAAGGTGAATGCTGTCGGAGAGGTGAGGAGGACAGTGAACGACTGCAAGAAGAGCTGGCATGATGCTAAGCGCAAGACCAAGGAGAAACTGGCGGCCAATCGCAATGCAGCACTACAGACCGGAGGTGGGAGTCCAGCGCCACAGGAGGAGCTGGATGCCTTGGAGGAACAGTTGTCCACAGTCATCTGCGAGGAGTTGGTGGTTGGAGTCCAGGGACAGGACACTGCTGAACAGGACCAGCAACATCAGCAACACGGTGAGTAACAACCAGCGACTGGGTGGATGGGGTGGATGGGCCCAATGTCACTCATGCACAATTAAATATCTAGCAGTGCACATCCACAATGACTGCAGATCTTGTCACAGATACTCTTGTCCCTGGGTGTAGAGACACATATCACCCTAGTCAACAAATATATTGCAAGACACATATTGGTGTGCTCATACACTTGGCAATATGCACAGAAAAGTAATTCTAAACATAGCCAAAGATCCATATCAGACCACAATATAAGGGCAACAAGAAAGAGCCAAGTGGTAAATAGCCTGGAGATGCAGCAGGCTGGCAAAATGTCCCCCTTGCCTCAACACCACGCACATACAATTGTCTGCACAGGGCTGCATCTCTTTGATGACAAAATGAGGATGCACTGTGAATGCGACAGATGATGTGCACAAGTGAGCATGCCCCCACCAATGTCAGCACACATGCACCATTGTGCAAGGGTGTCTGAGTTGATTTTCAGATTGTCTATGTGCATGAAGGGGGACCTTACTGCACATACACATTCTTGCACACAACTCAGACAGACGTGCACAATGGTGCATGTGTGCTGACATCGGTGGGGGCATGCTCACTTGTTCACATCATCTGTCGCATTCACAGTGCATCCTCATTTTGTCATCAAAGAGATGCAGCCCTGTGCAGACAATTGTATGTGCATGGTGTTGAGGCAAAGGGGACATTTTGCCAGCCTGCAGCATCTACAGGCAATGTGCCCTTTTCCATGTTCATTAGATGCAGCCCTGTGTACACCAAGTGAGAAAGCATGGAGTGAGTCTGCATACCATGAACACATGCATTGTCACAACATAGTGATCATGCAGCCTACTGTCTAAAAGGTGCATATCCCACAATGCACACATTCAGAACAGTTGAGTCAAAATGTCATGTCATACCATAAGCATGGGGGATATGCCTTCAACAGTACAGTGCATGGACTACGCATATCAGGAATGTGTCACCATAAAGTTTTACTACATGTCTTGTCTGTGTACCATACTCCCAGAAGTAAAAGAGTCCCTGTAAAGAAGTATGATAGGTCAAGTATGACACCAAGCAAGAATAGCAATTTAGCAACCAAAATTCTCCAATAGATAAATGGCACCATCACCCCTTAGCTCAAATAGCACTCCTATACTCACAAGTGCACACATGTGCCATACCTAAAACTGTACCATACATTAGTCCTGGTGTGACTTGCCCATCACACATTGATATGCATGTAAACAAGTATTTTGGGAAAGTCAACAGTGTCATTGAACCAATATACAGTACGGACTGTTATCATCTGCACACAAACACTGACAGCAAAAAATCCGAAATAGTACAGCATGTATCATCCATGTCAGCATCTGCGTGCAATATTCACAAACACACATCACCCTGCCAATCGCACATGATGTGATGTGGGTGCGGGACGATAGGGCCTGAGCAGCACAAATGAGTATTTCCTGAATACACAGCCCTGAAATCCAGGCCCACTCACACACTACATGTGGTGTCAACATTGAGGGTAATGGGTGTTGTAACTGTCTGTTCAGCTGGCAACAACAATAGAAAGTCACGCCGCACCAGTCTCACAACGGTTAAGCCAACAGGAGGGCAGCAAGCAATGCATGCATGGAAAAACATGCATGACGCCATGCACTCATTTGAAATCACAAGACCCAAAGCTTTTTGTATGTACATGTGCACTGCATTGAGCAGCACACGTGGAAAAAGGCCAAATTCTTGGAAAATGATGCATTTCTCCTTGGTTTGTCATCCTAAGAACAGTTCATACCTGGTCTTCATTTTTGCATGGCCCCCTATGTACGCCACCCTTGCACATAGGGGGCAGCATAAAAATGAATTGGTGTTGCAGTGGAACGGCCCTGCAACACCCACTGCCCACCCCTTTCACGCTAAGCATAACGTGAAAGGGGGCCTTATGTACAAGGCAAAGTTAAGACCTGTTAAGTGGCTTAGCACTGCCTTGTACATAAAGCGCAGCCCCAATTGCCACCACAACGTCAACATAGTTGACGTTGTTGTGGCAATAGGGCCTTGTATATATGCACCTATGAATGTACATTGTCATGATATCTGCTTGTACACCAATACAATGCATGATCATACTATAAACACACATACAAATGCATCTCCCCTTTACGTTGCAGAGGGAGAAACATCACCTCCTGTACAGCAGCCTCTCCCACTCTTCAATGATGAAGAGGAAGACCTAGCAACCATCGACCAGGACACACTCCAACATCTGCTCGACTCAATTAGCACCCCATCTCCGGAAGCAGGGCCATCTAGCAGTGTTGTGGAAACTCCAGCCCCTGCACAAACAACCCAGCAGCAAGCACCGACCACCACAGCTGTCTCCCAGGACCTTGAGGGCCCACTTCTGGCATTTCAACGTCGTGCGGTATAGGTCCAGCAGGTGATGGCTGGTCAGGTGCGGGTGGGGATTGACAGCCTGGCTGCCAAATTAGATGGGTTACGTGGGTGTCTCAGTCCCATTCTGGACCACCTACAGACCATCACAGAGACCCACAGTCCGCTCCATGCTCTCCAGCATTCCATGGCTGACATTGCTGGAGTACTGACTCAGAGACAAGAACAACTGTCCAGTCTGAGTGGCTCCAGAGATGTCAGCAAGGAGTTGCATCACATGCGAATGAGCATGGAGAACATGGAGCGGATGCAAGCCTTGCTAATGTCAGCCACGGTTGAACACCACAGACACATTGCTGGAATATTTCATGCCCTGCAGCTGCTCGTCACAGCAGTGCTGCATCAAGGTTTGGCACAGATGAATGCTGATGCTGCTTCAACATCCACATCTCCACCCCCTGATGTGTCAGTGCCTCACAGTGCCATTGACAATCTACCACCACGCACACCGGAGGCACATGACACATCGGAGGACGAAGATGTTGATGATTCTGCAATATTGCTAAGAAGAAAGCGGTAGAATTCATCACTGCCAAACGGTCAGTTTTGCCTTGGATCTGTGCTTAGCATCATGCCACGGAACATCACCTTCCAATGTCCTCTGCTACACACTGTGACACTCACCTTGGATCTCAAAATGGACTGCCATAATTTGTGTTGTACCCAAAGACACTGCAATCAGCCTGCTGACTAAACTCTGCCTCTTCCTCTGGACATGTTCCACACAAAGGACTCTGTCAGGCCCTACACTGGGCATCTATGAAATGTGGGGGTTGTTTGACCAAGTACTGTGGCAGTCTTCAATAAAGCCAATGCACATGCTAATTAAAAGCTAAAATGTACACAGATGTGTGTTTATCATGACCATTCAGGCATAGAAGTCTCCAATAATGTCTGAGCAGTGAATCCATCCAAATGTACACTGAGTGACACATTATAAATGTTCATGGTAAACTGTGTCACAGATAGGTAGTGAGATGACTGGCCATGTGAGATCTAGCTGTGCCCTCATTGATCGAATATGACCTACTAGCAATATCCCAACATTGCCCTCTGTACATGATAGCAATAGGCCTGTGTGGAAATAGGTCCAAGTCTGTTGCATGCCACAAGTAGTGTCTCCATTTAGCATTGTTAAAAAGTCTCACTTGGCAGATCTACTTACACTCTACGGGACGGACAAAGCTTGTTGTGATGGGGGTCATTGCATGTCACATTCCAAGATAGAGCATACCACATGCACATAGATGTCGAATCGTTATGGCACATATTGCCCACCTGCTATTGGAATCACAATGTCTGTTTCAGTGAAGCTGTGTTGGCAATAGGGACTTAGCCTTAAGTGCAAGTCCACTGTCAGACACTTACTGTGGCTTAACAATGCCTTTGAAACAAGGAACCCTCTCATGCTGTGCTCACTGTGAAAGGAGAGGGCAATGTGTCCAGTGATGTGTAGTGCACTGCACTTAGCACACAGTCAGATGCTGTATCACCATTTCAAGTGTGGCATCACTATGAGGCAATGACAAAAGTAACAGCGTGGAAAAGTGGGTATGACACTGGCACTACAGGGAGCAATGCTACATTTCCCCTCCTGTTTGCTGCAGAACTGTGTTTGGCCTTGTGCCATGCACATTTGACCAGCTAATTTACAACATTGTGCATGGGCAGGAGGGTAAGCCACCAGCCACAGGAACGACCAATGTCCATTATGATGACACACTTGCACTATGCAGCAAGTGTGCCTATGTCTGTGCATGTTAGATGGACTCAGCGCCAGGCTCTTAGGATTAGAAGGGTGTGGACGTAATCTGTTGTACACAGTGCACACATCCATCATCATAATGGACAAGAGTTGCAATGTCAATGTCTGTTCAAGGCCATGTTCCAACATTGTGTTGCAAATGTGCATCAATGTGCATTCCAACTCTGTGAGTCACACATGAGATGTTCAACTGTACAAAAGAGTGTCCCTAGCCTAGGCCATGACTCCAACTTGCCACACTGTAATGCATGCAAGTTCACTGTGCTCAAATCAAAAGGATCCTGACACTATCCGTCCATCTAAGTAACATGTCATGACCACATATACACCTTCCAATGATTGCCCTGAGATTGAATAAGTGGGAAACAAGGTAAAAAGCAACACACCACCAAACCACTTCAGACATAAGTGCTAACTGAATTCCAAAACAGTATGAATTTATTAACTTTTAACCAAATAAACTACCCTAAACTGACACTAAGCACTACTAAAACTAACCAAATCTAAACTAACTATGACAAAGTGAATAATAACCTTAACTATCTAACTATACTCATACTAAACACGCAACAACATATCTGAGACATCAACCCCCTCCCACCCTTAAAGCACATCAGAAGACAGGACAAATACATCTTATCTAAACATAAACTAACTACACAGATATCATACACAAATATATATTTTTGGGGTATTTTTATATTTTTTTAAGAACAAAGACATCAACCCCCACCTAAAGGAAAAGGAAACTTATCCACAAATACTAAAAGATAATAAATATACAACTATGCAAAAATCTAACACTACCTATCACTACACTACAACTACACTACCTAACAATTAAAAAAACGAACCTATCGCTAACTACTAAGTTTAAATTACATTGGGGGAACGTAGGAAAGGAGGATGGGTCTCCATTGGCCAGTTCAAAATGGGAGACCCAGGGCAGCCTTTAAGTCCTGCATGTGTGTGGTCTGCTCAGCCATCTCACGTTCTAAACGTGCCAACCTGACATTAATGTCCATTATAGCACGGCGGTCCCGCATGGTAAACGTGACCACCTGATCAGATCCTGCTACTGCCAATGTAGCTTGTCCTTGGGTCTGTGAGGGGGCACCAGAATGTGTTCCCGGAGACTTAGGTTGCAGCTTGTCTCAGTGTTCTTCCAGGGGGATGTGCAGATCCCTGCCCATGTTGGGACCCACGTCTGTCGCCAGAAGTGCCCGGTCTGGCCTGTGTCACACTCTGGCTGTGTCCTTGGCCTACATTGGGCACCGATTTCCACCTACCAGCTGCTCGGTCAGCCTGATACCTCCTTGACATGTTGTGGTATCCCTTCGCCACCTTGCGGATGTGTAGATACCAGTCCTTCCTGACCTTGAATGCATGGGCCTCCTCTGGCGACATGTTGTCTGTCAAAGAAGAGCAATGAGCAAATGTGAGTCATGAAGACTATGTATATTCTCTCCATTAAACACAGAAAAACTGGGTCAGTGTAACATGGGAGCCTACACTCTAACAAAAGATTGTGAAGTTTGAAAATAACATGTACAATGCAATGTAGAATCAATGATCAGTTAGAACATGCTGGCAACACTGACATGACAGTGCATGGCATGTGACTGGTAGTGTCACAACCCATGACCCTGTCAGGGGCATGTGTACAAGCCACTATCGCCAACATAACCTCACCTTCAGTGACATTATTGTGGAGAAAGGGGCTGCACCTTATGTACAAGGCAGCATTAAGACACGTAACGTGGCTTAACGCTGCCTTGTACATCAGGCACCCTTTCACACTATGGTTAGTGTGAACGGTGCCTCCAGTGGGTGTTGTGTGGGTCGTTCCAGCGCAACACCCATTGTATTTGATGCTGCCCCCTATGTACCAGGGTGGCCTACATATGAGGCAGCACCAGAAATAAGACCTTGAGAATCCAGGTCCAAATTAGTCAAAAGGAGGATAACCAATGAATTTCTCATAGTAGTTGATTCTTCAATGTGTGCAGCCGTGTGCAGCACACATACACTATGCAAAAATCCATGTTTTGCATATGTACATGAAGGTGTGCCTTCCTGTACATGAACAACAGGGGATATGTACTAGGAAGTGGCGGAGCGTGTCGTTAGCCTCCTTGGCTCAACGACACTCTACGCCACTTTTGAAACGCAAGGCTGCACCGTATTCTCAAGAATATGGTGCAGCCTTGCCTTTCATCCTGAGATGATGCCAGGTTAAACTACTTTGGGCCAACGCAGGCCCCCTTGCACCAAAGTCCAAGGGTGTCAGTGTGCATGTGACGATTGTTCATGGGTCCCTCCATGCACATGAACAATCCTGGAGAAGCCCTACTGTCACTTTCACTGGTGCTGCATCAAGCATCACACATGGCAAAACGACATTCGGTGTATGTACACTGACTTGTACATGAGGCGCAGCCCCTCTCGCCACCACTACCTCACAATAGGTGACATAGTGGTGGTGATCGGGACCAACGTGGTTTAATCCACATCTTTGACCCAGCTGAATTTTCAAAGCACAGGACTGTAGACCGCTAAATGTTACAAGACATTCCCAAAAATAACTCCCCCCTGTAGTCAGAATAGTCATTTAGATTTAATGGGGAATGTGTTGTAAAGAATTGTGTTGTAAAGACAAGCGTTGTAAAAGGTATTGTGTTAAAACATGTGGATTAAAAGCATGACTGGAAAATGCATGTGGGGTAACGTTACAGATTCTGTAAGAGTGGCTTGTACATTTGACCTTGAGTCAAATGAGGGGAATGAGTCCAAGGAGACAGTTTTCAACACCATTGCAGTGACAAAACATGCCAAATACATACATAGGCCCATCTTTGCTAGTTGGTGGGTGAACGTGCCATTGGAAGACTTGGCTTTATGCTACGCCTTGGAAAACTTTTAAAGCTGTTATGCAGCATACATACGATAGTACTGTGCAGACCTGTATCTGACACCGCACAGCCAGGAAAACACTACCTACTTGTGCATAATCTGGCACACTTGTACAGTCATCTCAGCCAAGGATGTACACGCATTCCATGTCTGGTCATACTCATCACCAACACCACTCACATGTCCCCTCTCCTGTGTGTATGCTCTGGAATCAGCATGTCCTACATGCTCTTTTGACGATAACATCGATGAAGAATGCACAAGGGTGTGTAAAAACTATTGATGGTGTCTGTCACTCTTGAGAAGTCATATGCTAAATATTTCAACTTTCATATCTCAGCCAATGGTACTCTAGCCAGAGGTACAAGGTCAGCGCACATACTAGTCTGCGCCAACATGGGATGTTGGTGATTAGCTGTTCCTATCTCAGCAAAACTCAGAAAAGCATGAATCCTCATTTATAATTATCTTTACATGTGTGCTGCCTTGTGCAGCACACATGTAATGCTCATAATGCATTGCATTGTTTATGTCATGTAAGGTCACACTTCATGTACATGAACAATGTTTTCCCTGCACGCAGACACACTTGCACTATGGTGCAAGGTTGCCTGGGTTGGCACTACACTGCAACTTTTTTGCACCAGCGAGGTTGGAGACGCAAGCCTGCACCATATGCTTGTAAACATGGTGCAGCGTTGCGTCTCTGCAGTGGGAAAGTGAGGCCTGAAGGCATGATGTAGAACGCTTCAATCCGCAAAATACCTGTACATATACCCCATTGTGTTACAGACAGAACTTTTTATTAGTAACAAAAGTGTTCATTCAACAATTTTGAGGTTGTACTTACCACCTTGTTGGCCAATGAGGACTCCAAGGTGGTCCAACATGTCACCCTCACGGCCAATACAATCCTGCCATCGATGTTTCCACTGTCAGACAGTCCTGTCCACACCGAAGACACGCAGCATCTGGCTCCTCACATTCTCCCACCTCACCTTCCTCACACGTATCGCATAGCCCTGCAGGATCCGACCCCCACTTTCTATCATCAAGGGCAGGTAGTGCTTCACCAGCCAGAGGAAGACCCCCAATGCCCCCTCTGACATCCTGCCCTCCCTACCCACACCCATAATCTCCCAGCACACACCTAAACCCACTCCTAAAAAATTAAAACCCAAATATATACCCCAACAACGATTATTAATTTAAAATACCCTTTGGACAAACACCCGAAAAAATATAGGGGCATATTATCAAGGGCTTTATCGCCGCTTTAGCGCCATTTTTTGACGCTAAAGCGGCGATAATTTTATCGCCCTATCAGCAAGCTGTCGCTAACAGGCGTTATCGACAGCTTTCAGGCGTTAGCGGCCGGTTTTACCATCGCCTTGCATGCCAGCGATAATTATCGCTAATGACATGCAAGGTATGCGTTCCCCACTAAAAGCGACTGAAAACAGTCGCTAACACAACTAACCCCTATTTACAAGGCAGGCGAAGCGATAAAATAAATCGCACTAATCGCGTTTATCGCTAGATTTTAACACCTGCTACTGAGGATGACTTACCTGTTTAAAGTATAGGAGGTGGATTGTCAGGCTGAATCCATCCTTGCGTTAATGCGAGAATATCGCTGCTTTTCCAGCGATATTCTCACATTTTGCCGCTATTGCTGGAAATGTTATCGCTATGGAGATAAACCTTGTTAATAGGGTGTTATCTCAGCAATATTTTCCAGCGATAGGCGGCGTTAAAAAATTCGCGCTAAGCGCGGTTAGCGATAAATATCGCTATTCCTTGATAATATGCCCCAAAGTACTAGACACAAAAAACAAGTAAGGACAACTACACAAGACTTCACAGGGACACTAGGGACACTAGGGAGACTTCACAGGACACAACCACACTCTCAAAACCAAATTCAGCAGCACAGAACACCAAAAACCTCCAACACTCTCCACAATCACAAAAAGTGTGCTCAAAAGTGAAAGTGAAAGTGCACAGTACTCCTCCAGACAACAGGATGCATGCTGACATCACTTCCTGTGTGTTTGCGGCACGTTTTTAAAGTTTGCGATTATTTTCTGCACGCAAATGGGTTTTTGCAGTAATATTTCTTGTTTTCACATGTATTTAGCTATATTTTCCTATCGCGGTTATGAAACTTTTTTCGCCTTAGCGTTAATGCGGCAAAAATCTGGACGCTAACTGCAAGTTTTACCTCAGATGAACTGTATTTGCTGTAATTTCATCTCTGACTCCAAAACACACCCTAAATTTCATCTCTGACCCCATAACACACCCTAAATTTCATCTCTGACCCCAAAAACACATACCCACCCACAAACATACAATTCAACAATTATTAAAGCACATTGTTAAACTTTCACTTGTCAGTTGTATGTACTCATGCAGAGTATGAACATGCACACAAGGTTTTTGTGTTGTGATGTTTTATTTGAAGAACTATGCTCATGTGCATTTTGCACAGTCTAAACAAAGAAAGGGTTGTCATATTTTTGCGTGGTCATGTGAAAAAATTGTGGATGATTCTGTTCCTTCGTGCTGTTCATGCAGCCATGGCTGGGGGGTGTGCAGCATCAGCCTCTTCTTCTTCGTCATCCTCAGGATTGTCCGGTTGATCTGGAACTTCTATCCATGGTGCTTTGGTGCGGACACATATGTTGTGCAGCACACAACATGCCACGATGATCTTGCAGACTATTTCAGGGCTGTACAGCAGTCTGCCGCCTGAGATGTCGAGGCACCTGAACCGTGACTTGAGTACACCAAATGTTCTCTCCAAAATGGACCTGGTGCGTCCAAGTGCGACATTGTAATGTCTCTGTGCCTGGGTGTATGTGGCTCTGAGGGGTGTCATCAGCCATGGAGATAGTGCATATCCTTGATCACCTGTAACATGAAATGGTGAGATGTGTCCATTAGTATATGTGCATGCTGTGTTTGCAGTGTTCCTATTTTTGTGTGTGTGATTTGTGCTACTTAGGTAAATTAGCTTTGCCATGTGTAGCTTCAGACATTTGTCCAGCATCAATGCAAATTACATTGCCTCCCAGCTGCTCGTCCATCCCCCCTACCCTATCTAATAGCGGCGGCTGCACATTAGCACCACTGGTGCAACGAAGGCACACAAAAAGCAAGCACGTCTGCGTCCGTCCGTGACCCAGAAACAACCGGCGCCAGGGACCCTGGATCTCATTACGCCTACCTCTCCGACTCATCCGCCATTGTCGCACTCAACCCCAGAAGGAAGTACAACTGACAACAGGCCACAATGAACACCACCCACGGCCAGTTATCCTGCCTCCACTCCCGCATGACCTTCACCACCTCCATGGCAGCCAACACCGCCAACGCACTTAGGGGTATATTCACAAGAACGTGTGATAACTACCGCAAGAGTAGCATAACGCAACTTCCAATATCGCAGCCCAACGCAGGAAAATATCCACGTGTCAACGTGGAATTCACAACAAGGCGGTACCATGCGATAGCCACCAGATAACGCGTCAAATGTCAGTGTCAAAATCAACGCCACACCGAAAAAATGCAAAACGCGAGAAATCATGCGATGAGGCCAATCGCGGTACAGAAATCAGCGAACACCAGCCACAGGCCTGTAAACCCCACGTGGCCGGCGGGAAAAAGCACCAAAAAAGAAAGAAAAAAAAAGAGCCCAAAAACAATTCAAACTGCGTAGCAACATTGATGCACCCGGACCGAGTGCAGAGGACAAGCCGAACACCACAAGCCCTACGGAGGACCAGCCAGGAACCCCGCCTTCGGGGAAGGGCAAGGACAAGAGGAAGAGGAAGACCGGGTACAGTCCGCAGGAAGACCAGATCATCGTCACGGGGGTGACCGAAGACCATCAACAACTGTTCGGCAGCTCCACTGCGGCACTGGCAACCCAAACAGAAATATGGCAGGCCATCCTCACCAAGGTCAATGCAGTCGGAGTGTCCAGGAGGTCACTGGAGGAGGTCAAGAGGTGCTGGCATGATCTGAAAAGGCAGACCAAACATGAGCTCGCCGCCAACAGGGAGGCAGCAACGGTGATTGGAGGTGGGAGTCCTGCGACACAGGAGGAGCTGGAGCAAATGGTGGCCACAGTCAGCAGTGAGGAGACGGTGGCAGGATTGGGGGGCCTGGACACAGCACGATATGACCTGACCCAACAGCAACAGGGTGAGTAACCACTAGGAACGGGGGGACGGGGGAGATGGGCACAATGGCACACATGCACAATTACGCGCAGCACACAGCACACCCACAATGACCACGGAACATGTCCCTGAGGGCCATATGTAGGTGGGCTAATACCAGTCGGTAACGGCCGAAAATCGGTAAATTTCCCGTTACCGACCGGTATTTAGCCCTTTGCGATGTAGGAGGCCGGATTCAAGGAGTCGGTAATTTACCGATTCGTTATTTTAAGGAATCGGTAAATTACCGATTCCTTAAATCCTATGTAGGGAGCACTCAAGTGAGTGCATTTTTGGTTTAAGGATTCGTTATTTACCACCAACTACAGGTTGGTGGTAAATACTGAATACCTTTTAAAAAGCAATTTTGTGCTTTTTAAAAGTGCCATGTGGCAGACATACATGCCCTTAGGGCATGTATGTGCGCCACATGTGCACACATGCACGATTCAGGGGTGCAACAGGGTGTCAATTTGACACCCTGCCACCCTTGAATATGCTCCCCTATTACCGATTCGGTATTTACCGAATCGGTAATAGTGAATGGCTTCCCATTCATTCCTATGGGCCTCCAGGCCCATAGGAATGAATGGGAAGGTATTCCTTATTACCGATTCGGTAAATACCGAATCGGTAATACCGAATATTACCGAATCGGTAAAATTTACCGAATGTTTACCTACATTCTATTTACCGATTCTTAAATACCGAATCGGTAAAATTCGGTATTTAGGAATCGGTAAATAGAAATTACCTACATATGGCCCTGAATGCCTTGGCACACCGCAGCACACATAGAAACGCCAAGCAGGCCCCCATCCACAATGTGCACAGAGGGCCCCCCCATCACCAATATCACAACTGACCCGTGCACATGTGCTGAATCCAGCAAAGCAGCTGCTCCGTGACCCACACTGACTATGCAAGTAACACTGCATGTCCGATAGCACGGCAGCTGCCCCAAAAAAATGACATGGCGCACGAAGCGACATGGAGGTAGCCAAGTGCGGATCACATCCGTAAAGGAGCAGGTCACACTCCGACGTGTCCACGTGCACCCATAACCCATGCCTCACAATACACGCAGCAGACGAACAATGCACCAGGCCAAAAAAACCGTCAGCGAGCACACATGACCCAAGTCAAAAGCAAATCAGGCCCCGAAAAGCACACAATTCAAAGGCACCCCGCCTCAAAGGGAGAAGGCTACACTAAATCAGAGCTGCAGGGGCAACTCACCCACAATGCAGTACACACACATAGCAATCACAGAACATCAGCAATGAAGGCAATGTGGTACAAAGTGCAACACCAGCACCACATGACAGAGCCCACAACAGATTCCGCACGTGCGTAGTAACTGTCCACCCACATCTGGCTTTGCCTGACACTGTGTGATGATAATGTACGGGTACTACCACACATCCGTCATGTAGTAGAAAAACACACTGACTGCCATCAAATAGCCAGCACCCCCCAAACAGTCACAATGTACATTGGCATGCAGTCTGAATGTATACATCTGCAAATCATCACCATACATGTGAAACTCTGTTAATCTGCATCTCCCCTTTACATTGCAGAGGGACAAACAACACCCCCTGCAGAGCACACCACACATCCCACCATTGATGATGAAGAGGACAACCTGCACACATGTCAAGACACCCTCCAACGCATGTTGGACAGCCTCTGCACCCCACCCCCAGGAGCAGGCCAGGCCAGCTACCTCGAGGTGACCCCACCACCTGCACAGACCACACAGCAGGAAACACACACCACCACAGCTGTCTCCCAGGACCACCCCGACCAAAACATGGAATTCCAACGGCGTGTGTTGGGTTGCCAGGTGGAGTTGGCTCATCAGCTGCGGGTGGGTTTCGAGCTCGTGGCAGCCAAACTCGATGCCATACATGGGTGTCTGAGTCCCATCAGGGACCATGTACAGTCCCTATCGGACACCCCCTGTACGCACCATGCTCCGCCACAGACCTTGGCTAACCTCGCTGGTGCCATGAGTCTAATACAAGCACTGTCTGGTCAGACAGGCACCAGCCATGACAGCACAGTTGGCACAGATGCGGAGGGCAATGGACACCATGGAGCAGATGCAGGCTGGAAGGATGTCCACAACGGCTGGACACCAGCGAGCAGCGGCTGGGAACAGCAACGCCCTGCAGTACTCCAACTTGCCATTGCTGCCACTGAGCCCTTCCCAGATGACTGCAGCAGGAACATCGACACACACAGCTCCGACCCCTGATGTGTCCGGGTTACACTGTGATGCTGCCCCATCACCTACACAGTCTGATGTGTCAGGGGCACACAGCCATGCAGCCATCACCCCGCCACACACACCGGACACACCGGACACAGAACCCATATCAGGGGAGTGAGAAGGGGATGGGAACTACTGTGTGAGGAAGGAGGCAGTAGCATCCATCACCGCCATTTGGCCTGTCCCAGCCTGGTCATGACCTATGCCTCATGCCCTGGGAAATACCTTCTACTGACCTCCGGAACACCCTGCAACATTCACCCGGACCCCGACACGGACTGCCATTTCTGCACCGCTGGCCAATCACACAGCAATCCTGCTGCGGACTGCACTCT
Organism: Calotriton arnoldi; assembly: GCA_963921515.1. NCBI lineage: Eukaryota > Metazoa > Chordata > Amphibia > Caudata > Salamandridae > Calotriton > Calotriton arnoldi. The sequence goes on along the minus strand of CAWUFW010004311.1, from coordinate 200,025 downwards.
CCCTCTTCCCAATCACTGTGCACTCCCCAAAGGACTCTGGTTGGCCCACCACTGGGCCTCCATGTGATGTGGGCTTGGATGGCCAGGTACAGCTCCAGCTCCGCCAATCACCTGAATGTGAATAAAACATTCTTAATCACACAGATGTGTCATCACTATGTTCACTCACGTATGGAAGTATGGCTGGATGTGGGGAGGATGATTGCACATGAAGGTACACCCTGGTAACTGACATCTATGCGCATTTCTATCCCTGAGACACATGGCCAATTGGATGACTGGGAAGGTGAGTACTAGCTGTGTCCCCATTGCACATCAACAGCAATCTCACAACACCCCAAAGTAGGCACACGTCCATATGTTGAATAGGGCCATGTGTAGGAGTGACCAAAACGGTGGCAGGCCAGGAGTGGTATCCCACACCACGTGTGACAGCAGAACTTCACGTCGCAGACCGACTTACACACATCTGTGTGGACACACTCTGTTGTGATGTATGACATTGCTCCACATGGTCAGAGGTTGGACACCATACACACATAGCTGGAGTCATGTAAGTGCACATGTCGTCCAGCACCTATCCGAAAACAATGTCTGGCTCACAGAGGCGGAGCTTGCCAAAGGGACACACCCCCATTGCACATGCATCAGTCAGTTCCTCCCTGTGTTGTGACGAGGCTCATTGTGGCACACAAGTGGACAATCTAAACAACACACCTCACAGTTAGACACCAGTGGAGTGGCATAGGCTTTATTAGCATGTGCATGTCAGTACGGACGAGGCAATGGCCACAACAGGCAGGGACATGCTTAAGACACTTACACGCAGCATGGGTACATGTCGAGGTTCAGTTGATGGTGGGGCTGAAATGGACAACATTCATCACGGATGGCAACGCTCACAGCCCACCTTGCCTTGCTGGATGAGTCATGTGTTGTTTGGCGTCTGCACATTGCCCCGTGTGAGGGGGCACGACTCACTGCACGTGGGGTCTGCATGGTGCTCTGCCTCCGGGGTGCGCCGATTGTCTGCTCTGCCGACAGTGATCATGTGTGAGGGTCCGACAGGTTCACATGTCGTGCTACATTGCCATGTGTGTGCTCTCACCCAGCAGTGTGTCCGAATTGGCAATGTTGCCAGACGACGCTGTGTTGCTCCGACCATGGACCTGCGTCGCATTGCACAGGTGTGTGTACACACGTGTTATTCCACGCACATGCATCCAGTGCCCGAGCGAAGGCAGACGTGTCCTCTGTTGTGGTGGGATGTGTGAGCAATCCCCACGATGCAACAAGTTGTTGGGCCATGTGCTATGGGTGGCAATCAGATGTAGCTGCAGGAACGTAGTTACTCGTCCATGAATGCCCGTGCAGCTTCATGTGCAATGTGTTCCAATAGTATGTCGTTGTCGTGTTCAAGGAACACCAGGGTGAGCCAATCCATTAGGTGGTCCGGGCAGGTGTGCTCAGCCCACGCCGTCTCACCGATCCGCATCACAGCCCAATAGGGGAGCACCTCAATGTGGTCACTGCACACGAGAAATTGTGCAATCTTCCATGCACAACTACCAACACATACGCAGTATGTCAAGGCATCCCAGGCACGGCTGTCTCGGTTACACTCCTGTTCGCGATCCAACAGGGGTGCAGACACAAGTCATAGTCCAATTCATCAACAGTTGTGTTGGAGAGGCAGACATCCATGGGACACTCGAATGTGCATGTTCGGCAGTGGAACCAGGGCTGGATGCAGGTGACATGGGCAATGCGGAACCTGAGCCTGTAACTGATCCACAGCACTGCCAGTGGCAGTGCGCCCAGTAAATGCAGCATATGTGCACGGTACTGTTCCACGTGACAGGGGTTGTGCATGTGCCCGGTATGGCCTGCCATTGCGTTGGTGCGTCTCGTGAACAGGCACTCTTCTGGACTGCGGCAGTTGTGTGGAGGATATGCCACGGCTCTGAGCAATGATTAGTATGTGTGTGCAACGTTGTGGGTTATGGGTTGCTGTTTCCGTGAGTGTCAAGGGCATCTCATGCGGGGTTACCACAGGCAGGGGCTTCTATGTGTTGGCTGTGGATGAGTCGGATGGTTCATTTGCGGAATGCGTGGTGTGGGGGTCGTCCCCATCTGCCATTGCATCTCTATCAGGGTGTTCCAGGCGCGTTCTGGACCAAGGTCGGAGGTGCACGTGTCCTCTCGCATTCTGCATTGGGACAATGGTGCTTTCATCCTTGATGTTTGTCTGACTACTACTTTCGTTTTCGGAATGTGATGTGGGTTTGGCGCTGTGATTGGGATACGGCCTTGGGCTCATGGTGTACAGATGGTGATGCACACACACATGTTGGCATGTGGAGCCAGGTGCCCGAGCGGCCTTGCGCTGCTTGTGCTATCTCACTCCATCTCTCTCCCTTGCTCTCTCCCTCTCTTTCCTTTGTTGGGCGCATGGCACACCTTCTTCTCTTGGATTTGGTCTTCCAGGCTGTGTGCCACGGATTGTCCAGTGAGGAGCAGCTAGGACTCATCCTACGGGTTTTTTCTGCTTTTGTTTGTATGGTGTTTTGTGTTGGTGATTGCATTGCTGTATGACTGATTCTCCATTTTTCTGGCCACGCATGTATGTTTATTTTCCTGCTTGTGCGACATCAGGCAAAATGTTTGTTTTTGGATTCGTGGTGTTGGTGTGCAGTTTCTTAGTCCGGGGTTGGGGGTGGTCCCGGGGGGGGGGGTGTTGCGGGCCTGGGGGTGGTGGGGGTGGGTGTTGTGGCCCTCTTGGGTGTCCGGGCCGCATGATGTGTGGCTCCATGGCATCTGTTGCCCTTCGGATTTGGCCCTGGGCTGTGCTCCCTTTTGTGGTGCTGGCTGCCGTCCGACTTTACACCAGGTCAGAGCTGGTGTAGATTTCCTGGTGCTAACGCGCCTTATCGCCTGTTTTGTGTTTTTATCACAGATGTGGCTGGTCGTTGTGAATGTTGAGGTGTGCTGTTGTCTCTGCTTTTGTCATGGGAACGCCTACTCTGCATCTCATTAGCGATATTTGCGCGGGTCCTCTGTGGCGATGTTTTCTGCGGCTGCTATCGTGGGTAAACTGGTGCTGTGGGCTGTTAACGCTGGCTTGTGAATGGGGGGGGTAAATTTATCACGACTTTGGCTGCGATAAAGTGCCGTTAATTCGGCGATAGCTCCTTGTGAATATGCCTCTAAGATGCATCCTCATCACCATGCACTCCCTGCACAGACACACCGTGGACATCTGGTACCTCCGGGACACACTATCACCCAACATCCCCTTTTTTTTGGACAGCTGGACCACCAACTCCTCTGCCCCTGACATCGCCCTCACAATCCCAGACGGAGACAAGATCCGGAGGGAGGACTGCCCCCAACACCCGGCAGGAGTCCTCACCATCGTGGATGAAAAAAGTCCCTCTGCCTCTCCACCTCCAGCAACACATTTGCCGCCACAGAAGACATGCACTTCCAGGTCCAGCCCAGCCCCTGTTGGATTCCGCTTTAGGGGTCCGTATATAGGTTTTCCTGAATCATGTCCTTATATAGGCACAATTCGCATTGCCCTTATATAGGCAGAGAATCCCTGTCCTTATTTAGGCATTAACCGTGCACTCCAAATACAGGCATGGTCACCGACATCCGCCCACCCTAACGTCACAACGAGTTCTTAGAAACCAGACCCTTAAGCTTCGGGAGTTCCCCTAGCACAGGACTATTGATTTCCCCAAGAACTCATCTATTATGTATGAACCGTTATACCTTAAGGGTTCATTCCTGACGTCTTCCTCTGTCCGACTTCACGTCAATGCTAACATTCCAAGACACCTACCAGGTATAAATATACCTTCCCTTGCCAAAGCAAGTTAGAGGAGACCTCGACTTCAGAGGAGCCCGTATCCCGGCCTGATGCACTGAGAAGACGCTGTCATTCCTGCTCGCAGAAGAATCCAGCTTCCAGTGTTCTGACTCCCTTCGCGGGGTGTTAGAGATCCAGATCCGGCAAGAGATTCCCACCTCTCTCATTCTCAAGGTATGGAGCTGACTAGAACCTAGAGGGACTCTTGGCATATCATACTTGGCATACTAGACTTAAACATACTCTTAGTATACCAGACTAGAGAATACTCCACCTACTTCTACCTTTCCCTACACCTAGACTAGGTTAGGTACATTGGGGTAGAACTAGCTTAAAGACGCATCTTATGAGTACTCGCATTTTTAGCTCATGTTACTTATGTACGTGAATATATGCTAAAAGATAATGTTAGCGCAGTATTATTTATTTCTACTGCTTACGCTGTACATTATTTATCTTGCATACTGTCTTGTGATCATAACAGCACATATCTCTTACACGAGAAACAAGACTGTTCAATAAAACCCTTTTATTGAAACGCCCGTCTTTCCTTTCTGTGTAACTCTGTAGAAACTAAGCATGCACGATTGACTGAGTGAAACTGTTATCTATTGTTTCCACGATTCTGAGACGTGTTCCGATTCTAAAGGGAAACAAAAGTTGTCATGTTTTTCGGTTGCCAGAAACTACTCCCTTCTTGTTCTCAAGGAGTTTCTAGTGGCCTCTGAGCTAGCTGGCGCAAGTAATTAAGTTTAATATACTCGATAGGGACATACCGACCTTAGTCCTATGTCAAGCCTATAGGTTATATTATTCCAATGCGCAGAGCCTATTAGGGAAATAGGAACTTCACTACATGGCGCCCAAATGTTTGGTAAGGCAGTAATTTAACGCTAGATACTGAGTAATTCAGTTGTGCTTTTCTCAGAGACCCCTACTCACATACTCCATAAGACGTCTGGAGTGGGTAGGGTTAAATATCCACCATAACTAAAATAGGGAAGCACCCTATATATTAGTTGTTTGGTTTGTTCAACGTTGAAGGATACAGTGTTCCAAAATATTGTGCACCTTATCTTTTTGTTTCCTTGAAACTTGTTCTGCATTTTTCAAAAAACAAATGTCCAACAGGGAAAATGCCACCGACACCGGTGGAGCTACGGCTGACCCAGCCATAGCAACAGTTTTAACTTTACAGGTTTAAATGAACCTGAGGAGGGTGTTATAGACATCAATCCAAACTTAAGAAGAGCCATCACTCTAAAACTTATAAAACATGGCCTACCACCAAGAGGCGGTAGAGCAGTTTTCGTGATAGAGGCACACGAATCCTTTCAGACAGAGGTATTCTATTCATGGGTAATATTTCCTGAATCAAATTCAGTAACAAGACTGTTTCACTTCTACAAAGAAGATGAACCACCAGAGGAATATATTCCTTTCGAGGATATTGAAATTCCACTAACATACCAGGAGCATCAGCTCTGGTTTAAAGGCGCCCTAAAACATCACAGAAACATTACCAGGCTCGGTCCACTAGGTAGACCAGGAGCAACATGGCCGATTCTAGCCAGCTACACTCCTCATCCTGAACTCGATATAATGTCAGACGAGGAACTACTTACTCAACTTACAGAGTTAATAAAAATTTACAGACAATTGGTCCAATATGTCATGCGGACTTTCACAGTCCAACCACCATTAACCATTCCAAATCAAACTCCTCAACAGGGGAATACACTAAAAATTACACCACAGACTCTATACGCAGTCATGGGTAAAATGCCCACAAAACGTGAGCAAATTCCATTCTGGATAGCTCAAAAAATTACTCAAATAGAAGCAGTATTTCCAAATACTAGCCCTTATGAGAAACACAGAATACTAACAATCTGTTTACCAATGGGGCTCACACCACAACTGGAAGACTGCACCACTTGTTGCTCAGTCTTTGCTGCCATCTATACTAAAACACATGGTATTCCGTCAATTGCAGTAATACCTGATGTCCTGAAACAAATTCAAAACGAATACGGGGCAGAGCCTGCTCTGAATTTAGGTATGAAATTACTGAAAAATTTCGACCAGGTCTCAACAATAATATTATCTAATATTAAAGGGGAGGCAGCAGCAGTGGCGATCCGCCAACGATTAAGGGAATTCGATGTTACAGAACATCAAACAGAACTACCCAGAATAATAGAACAATCTTATGCAGAATTAGGCAGAGATAGTTTGGGTGGAAGACCAGTAAAGCCATAACTATCTGAAAGTCCTGAGAAGGACTGTATTAAACAAACTCCTTCATCTTCTAAGAAGAAGTGGGAAACTAATAAACAAAATTCAAACGAGAAACGTTCTCAATCCCGAGGTAGGTCTCCTCAAAAGGAGCCCTCTGAAAGGAGGTATAACCTCAGGAATAGGGATAATTTGAAAAAGCCTGACAGGTATCAAGATACTGATACACGTTCCTCTCGTACCTTTCAGATCTCGTCACAGACATCGGAAAGAAGAGGACGGTCAGAACATAGAGAAGAACGCGTGAAATCGAAAGACGACAAACACGTTCCAAAAAATAAATCCAAACCTCAATTCTCAAAGAAGAAGGTAGCAGGTCTGAAGGTCAGACATGCCGAGAATACTGAGAACACAACTCAAGAACGGAGAATGGGCTCAGACAATGCTGGACAGTGCAGCAGAAGTCACAATAGCTCGCCAGAACCTGAAGGAACTTCTGGAGATAGTGGACTTGAATGAGTACATTACAGTTGAGACTGTTGACGCCAGGGTTAGTACTCCACAAAAGTTATATGAAATAACACTCCGGATGGAGGGAGACATACCTAGACAGGTGAAAGCACTTTTTTGGGAAAAACTTTCAAGGGGCTATGACATACTTCTAGCAGAAAAAGACTGGCCACCACAATTTGTCAGGAGTGCCCACATGGCGAGGACATTATTATGCCTGCCTTCTCCAACCATATTCCAATTCATCTAAAATATACTTACGCCAGGAAATGGGCAGTTGCCCAGGCCCCAGCATTATACAAAAATCATGTAGGATGGGATGAGGACTCACCTCACCATAAAATACATCTAAAAAATGAACCTACTGCACAGAGGCAGTATCCAATAAAGCAAGAAGCTAAAAAACAGGTCAGGGAGATCTTAGATCAACTTGAATACCAAGGGGTGATTGAAACATGCACCTCTTCAATGAACAATCCTTTGTTTCCTGTCTCCAAACCAGACAACACCTATCGTCTAGTTTTGGATTACAGACATTAAAAAACACTTGTTCAAAAACATTTGCAGTGCAAAATGCACATAGTACAGCATTAATGAATAACATTGTGCGTAAAAAATATAAAACCACATTGGATATTTCAAATGGTTTCTTTTGTCAAAACATAACACCTGGAAGCAGGTACTTAACAGCTTTCTCAATAATGGGGACCCAGCGTCAATTTTGTCGACTCCCACAAGGGTTCAAGAACAGCCCGGGGTTATTCTCAGCGAGAGTAACGGAGTTACTACAAATTTATGATAATGAGGCATTGTCATATGTCGATGACATCTATCTGACAGACGATGACCTGGACAAACACTTGAACAGGGTGAGCACCATTATACTGGGCTTCGCCTCTGAGGGCTACAAATTCAACTTCAAAAAGTCCAGAATTGCCCATCTCAATGTCCTTTTTCTAGGATATGAGCTTTCAAGTGAAGGCAAGAGCTTGGCAGCCAACTTTTTAGAAAGGTGTGCGCTGCTCCAACCTCCAAAAACGCTGAAAAACTTACAATCCATCCTGGGTTTCCTAAATTTTGGAAGAACATACATTCGAAATTACGCAGAAAGGGTTAAACCTCTCTACGCACTAATCAAACCTGATTTTTCAATCAAAAATTGGACACAGGAACACACAGAAATCTTGCGTTCACTCCAAGCTAACATGTTAGCAACAAATCACTTACAAACACGCGTAAGTCAACGCAATTTAGTGATCCGAATAACATTTAATGAGGGTGAAAAAGTACCAATTGCATACAAATCACATTTGTATACACAAGCAGAAATGCGCTTCACTTCAACTGAAAAAATACTGACAGCGGTTCAAACTGCAGTAGCAAAAGAAAGAGCTCTAGCCCAAGGGAAACACATTATTGTCGTAACCCCAGTTCCGGACTTAGAGGCGGTAACTAAAGCGAGCATTCCAAATGCAAAAACATTACATCCGAGATGGATACAATGGGTTAATTCTCTTGCTGCAACAGATGTTGAATATGTTTTTGATCCTGATTTAAAAACACAAGCGTTCCTGCAATATGAACATGAATGTCCTCTGCCCACTGAGAGTCTGCCTCTCGATCAGTACGAATTCATAATTTACACTGACGGATCCGCACAACCCGCAACAGGGAGTAAGCAAGCTTACAGTGCAGCGTGCACAATCATTAAAGGTCGCATGCGCGATGGCAACTTCAGACCCATGGTCACTAAAACTCAATCTCTAGGAGATTGTACAGCTCAGCGAGCTGAACTACAAGCATTCAAACTGGCACTTGAAAGTACAGATCGAGAATTCCCCACACTCATAGTGTGCGATTCTTTCTACTGTGTGCAGTCGTATAATGAATATATACAAACTTGGCTTGAAAATGGGTTCAAAGATGCAAAAGGTGGCACAATAAAGCATAAAACACTTTGGGAACAAGTAGTTCAGTTAAAAACGAACTACCAAAGGCTCACGTGATCCATACACTGAGTCATCAACGTGATGGCGTTCACGTTGCAGGAATTCATTTGCTGACGAAGCCGCAAAGGGGCTGTTCAGACGGCTTCCGTAGCTGCGATCACTCGTTCAAAAATGAGAATAGACAGTGAGATAATGTTGGCTGTCAATGCTACGAGCAAAGGCAGTGGTGCAGCGTTACCAAAAAAGTTTCCACTCAAGTACTCTTATGTAATTGATGCGAACAACGTTCCTTTTGCTTGAATCCCTGGAGTGGGGGATAGGGTAATTCCAAACATGGAACGTAGAGCAGCTTTGATTTATGAAACACATCTGGGGGAGGGTCTGTCACATCAAGGGATCTCTAAAACAATATTGACATTAAAAGAGATGTACTGGTGGCCTGGAATGAATACACAGATTCACATCTTCATCAATGACTGCATAAACTGTAAAGTACAGCGAGATGCAGAACGCCACCAGACACCATGCAACGAGGTAGCCTGCCAGGGACAGACACCATTGTTAGACAGAATTAGACTATCTATGCACAGGCGTCCTTGTGGACAACTGCAATCCCACAAATACTAAGTCAAGGTTCCTATGGATATGGCCTCAGCGCTCGGCTGACGCTCGAACTGTTATAAAAGATTTGCGAGTCTTTATCGGCACATACGCAATAGGCACGCTACATTCTGACCAGGGCCCTGCGTTTAGCTCTCGAGCTTACAAAGAAGCCATGGCCAGTCTGGGCGTTGCATTGCGGTACTCCTCTCCGTTTCATCCTGAGGGAAATTCTGTTGTGGAAAGGAAAAACCGGGACATAAAGCAGTCTATAACAGCTAGGGTATTAGGTTCGGGTGATGGGTGGGTCAAACATCTTTATGGGGTCCAACGCTCATTAAACAATTTGCCAAGAAGTTCTCTAGGGGGGTCACTCCATATGAGGTCCTATTTGGGACAAGAATGTGGGTGCCTGATCTAGAATGTAGAGGCACAGTGGTGGAAAATAAACACTTTGATATCAAAGATCGTTTGGCTGTTTTACAGGATCTAAATGAACTAAGATCAAAACAAAGCAACGTGTTCCTGCAGCCAACCACCACTGGGGAAAAACCGCCGGTCCCAGCAAGGCCTGTCTGGATTCCAAAAGTTGGGGATCTAGTCAGAGAAAAAATTGCGGACAAGAAGGAATTTGGACCTTCTTACAGACAACCAGTACCTGTCCTAGCCATACACGGAACAAGAACAGTACTTCTGCCGCCCCTTGCTGGAAAAAAGGAGAAAAGATTTGTGTTCATCGACCTCATCAAACCACAGCATGTGGCTAATACTAAATAGTAGGCCTCGTGGACTCCGACCTAGTAGCAGACACACTCCTCTCGCTACTATCCAAGGGGTTCAGACTGAAAGACTCATAACCATCGAGAATTCAGCAGTAACAGATGAAGGACTGAGCAACAATGCTATGGAACTCATCCCTCTTGAAACTCAAGTAACAGTTCATCCAAATACACCTGTCTACACCAATGTAACAAGTGATCAACTGGTTCCAGCGATTTCTACAAATCCTGATGCAATTCCAACAATTGACAGAACTGCTTCTGGCTATTTCATTAACTTTGATTTGTTTTCAGAGGATCCGAGTGAGCCTGCGACGTCGCCAGCATCATTAACTTTCAAACAGCAAGTACAAGACTTTCTTCATTTTTTGAAAAAGACGTATCTGGTTTCACCAGGGATTGAACTTTGGGTTATTTCTGGAATATTTTTCTTCCTGCTTTGGCTAGCTTTGGTTATGACTATAAGCGTGCTTATAAATGGCAGATATATCCATGTGAACACTGAAAGAAAAGAAGTGAACTTACTTTTAAAATCTCACAAATCATCCCATCGTGAAACAAGAGACTTGTCTGCAGTGAACATCACAGCCGTTCCTATACAGGATGGTATAGTGTGGGACAAAACAGACTTCGATATTTTTGGCCCGACGGAACATTTGAACATTCCACATTTATTTAAGATCTCACTAAGTGATTTTGTTTCATCCAGTACCTACTCTGATGATTGGGACTTTGAAACTGTAAATGACATGATGTTTGACCTAGAGAGGTCTGCTGCATTTTCTAATAATGAATATTTAGAGGGTTCATCAGACTATGAACAGCTGTATTGCTATAACCACTATGGTCATCATTTTTTGCATAAATCTGCAACACCTAGAAATGTGTTTATGTTTAACCAATGGGAGCTTTGTCCTACACCACCAAAAGATAGTTCAAAAACATTTGCTAAAAAGTTTCCATATTTTTCAGGATACAATACATCTGATCCAGAAACATTTTACTATAGAAATGTAAACAAAACAGGACTGAAAATTATGTTAACTAATATAAAACAGATTTACTCTGCAACATTTATTGCCCAACTGTCTAGACATGGTTTCGACTTATGGAAAGAGACAATAGACACAAAATCTGTCTGGGGTACTAAAGATTGGCAAGTACAGGGGATGGAAGCTTTATTTAGAGCCTGTATCGTCCCTCAACAAATAATGTTTTTGAATGACACTGTGCAACAAACATCTTGCCTTGGGTTAGCCAAGATTAAAGACATGAAAACACCTTCTGTACCAACACCTGCAAGTGATAATAATACACAGGCAGCGGTTACAGTTGACACCATACTACAACTCAACAGAACAAATCCTGATTGGAGAAAATGGTTGATCTGGCCCACAGACACAAACAACTGTCAAGAGAGATTCCTGAATAAAACACAGGGGTTTACTATTCATAGGCCAGACCCACGATACGTCCAAAGACAGCATCCGGGGGTAGTAACAACATACAGTGTAGGAAAATTATGCCTCGATTGGCTGCAAAAACCTACACTTAAGGATGTGAAACAACACTTATCTTTACTTAAATAAGACGCAGACCGTAGGGAATTCTTGCTTGGACCAAGAAAACCACGTCAAAAACATTTCATATATGCCGGCATTTATGCTGCTTATAATGAAGCATGGAAGGTGTCACAGATGGAGGCCGCAGAACGAATACGTGAACTTGATCGTATTAACTTAGAGAAAACTCTCTCTGTGGTCTGCAATGGGTTAACAACTTTGTCCTCCAGAATTTATTCATTGGACAGTATTGTATCCTCTGCTATCGACATACTGGAACAAGATTTAGCCATGTTACAACAAGGCCAAACACAGTTGCGTTCTATTATGTTATTAAGCTGGACGCTGCAATCTTTGCGTGTGGGCTATGTGCCTTGGCGTTTTATCAACACGACGGCTCTGTTTGCAGAATACAATCTAACTGATAAACAGATCGAACTGGCACAAAGGGGAGCAAAGTATACAGTACTGAGCATTGAAAAACTTGAAAAATTACCATTCACAGTGGCAGAAAAACCAGCTACAGAATGGCTTATTCATGGCAAAATTGGTCTACCTGTGACTACTTTCCAGTTTCAGTATTGCCTTAGACAGATGCAAGCAGGCAAATATGAAAGGTTGGGTAAAGAATACATTAAGACATCCTGGAATTTACCATACACATATAGATGTTGGAGTGGGGATCGTGAAGTGTTTCTAAGCGGTACACACTGTGAAAGTTCACTGAGCGGTTCACTGATTTGTCAGGACATATCTTTACACGGGGCTTGTAATGGTTCTGTGGCAAATTTGTCCTGCCACCAGCAAGGTACACCAGCTGCTGTGATTAATCCAACGTTTGGCCAACTTTCTAATGGGAGTTACCTCATGTTGAATGATCAGAGTTGCTGTGGCATGTTGCCAGGCATCCCATATCTAGTAACGGTCAACTCCAGGGTCACTTGCTGTATGCAAGTATTGTTTGCCCCAATAGACACAGTCAGGGAGTCGCCTTTATGGCCTTCGTTGAATGTCTCTTTTATACAATTTGATACTTTAAGCAGAATGAAAGCCATGCTTATACAACAATCAGTGCCTTTTACCTCGGCCAAAGAGACCTATGATCTACAAGTTGCAAGGACTTCGGCTGAGATACAGGCTTTAATTCGTACAAACTGCCCTATACATTTCATAGAAATGATAGGACGTATCTTTAACATGTCAGATACAAGCGGAATTGTACATGTATTTAAGACCATCTGTTCCGGACTATTAGCACCTTTCCAGGCTGTCCTCGGAATCATCCCAAACTTCACACATTCGGTGTTTGGTGGTGTGCCGTTAATTCTAGCACTTGTTGCAGGAATTCTGTTTCTATTCCTCCTACTACGCTATGGCAAGCCTCTTCGCCAACATCACTCCGAGCGATGTGGAGAGAGCCCTCCTTGAACGGAAATGCCGTGAGCGAATAGTACAGCTTTTGGGCATGCCTCTTCTACGGGAACTTTATACAACGTGGTTCCTGTCATTCAGACCAATCTGACAAGATTGCATTTTACCTGTTCTACGCTGCCTGTTTTGCGGTGAATAATGCGTGCTAGACACCTGTCTAACACTCCCATCAGTCATGCCAACGGATATCGATACTCTGCTGGACCCGATAACGGCCCATGCTGTGTGTTGTCCCCAGAGGCTACCAATCCTGATGACGGCATTCATTGAGATCTCACAGACGCTTCCGGCTGCTGCTGAGGTACGAGATGGATCAACGGGCACACAGGTAACAACGGAGGCGAACATTGCATCTTCTGCTGAAAGCGATGTTTCTCATCTCTGTGCAATTAACCTTCTGAACGAGGTGTTCCAAATGTCACCAACTTCGGTGGACAATATATTGGCTACGGACATAGATGATCTAATGTTTACGCCAGATCCATACACTGACTTTGATTCGGCTCACAGTGTACCAGGGCAACAATGAAATGTGGCCTTCATATTTTTCAAAACTTGGAACTATTCCCAGAATTGAACTTTTTTCTTTTAAATTTTTTAAATGACATGGCGAATGAACAATCTGCTTACAGTAGAACTAGTCTTATAAAACAGACTTCTTTGAATACTTCCAGGGACACATTGTCACCTTACTTGTCTAACATTTCATTTAATTCCATGATATGCAATGGCTTTGATTTTAAGAACTTATCGACCATTTCGTCATATGTATATATTTCTGTTTCATTCATGTTGCATCTTACTTCCGTTATATGCTTAGAATGAACACGATGCTTTAAATGTACAGTACCTATTGCATTTCAACAGTTGTGAGCTTCTTTTAAAATGCTTTCAGAAATGTTTTTAGCAATATGTGGTACTCAATTTTATGTTTAGCATTTAAATGTTTAGCATTTAGTATTATTGTTCAATCGAAGATGGATTGGGTGTTGTATTCCGCTTTAGGGGTCCGTATATAGGTTTTCCTGAATCATGTCCTTATATAGGCACAATTCGCATTGCCCTTATATAGGCAGAGAATCCCTGTCCTTATTTAGGCATTAACCGTGCACTCCAAATACAGGCATGGTCACCGACATCCGTCCACCCTAACGTCACAACAAGTTCTTAGAAACCAGACCCTTAAGCTTCGGGAGTTCCCCTAGCACAGGACTATTGATTTCCCCAAGAACTCATCTATTATGTATGAACCGTTATACCTTAAGGGTTCATTCTTACGTCTTCCTCTGTCCGACTTCACGTCAATGCTAACATTCCAAGACACCTACCAGGTATAAATATACCTTCCCTTGCCAAAGCAAGTTAGAGGAGACCTCGACTTCAGAGGAGCCCGTATCCCGGCCTGACGCACTGAGAAGACGATGTCATTCCTGCTCGCAGAAGAATCCAGCTTCCAGTGTTCTGACTCCCTTCGTGGGGTGTTAGAGTTCCAGATCCGGCAAGAGATTCCCACCTCTCTCATTCTCAAGGTATGGAGCTGACTAGAACCTAGAGGGACTCCTGGCATATCATACTTGGCATACTAGACTTAAACATACTCTTAGTATACCAGACTAGAGAATACTCCACCTACTTCTACCTTTCCCTACACCTAGACTAGGTTAGGTACATTGGGGTAGAACTAGCTTAGAGACGCATCTTATGAGTACTCGCATTTTTAGCTCATGTTATTTATGTACGTGAATATATGCTAAAAGATAATGCTAGCGCAGTATTATTTATTTCTACTGCTTACGCTGTACATTATTTATCTTGTATACTGTCTTGTGATCATAACAGCACATATCTCTTACACGAGAAACAAGACTGTTCAATAAAACCCTTTTTATTGAAACGCCTGTCTTTCCTTTCTGTGTAACTCTGTAGAAACTAAGCATGCACGATTGACTGAGTGAAACTGTTATCTATTGTTTCCACGATTCTGAGACGTGTTCCGATTCTAAAGGGAAACAAAAGTTGTCATGTTTTTCGGTTGCCAGAAACTACTCCCTTCTTGTTCTCAAGGAGTTTCTAGTGGCCTCTGAGCTAGCTGGCACAAGTAATTAAGTTTAATATACTCGATAGGGACATACCGACCTTAGTCCTATGTCAAGCCTATAGGTTATATTATTCCAATGCGCAGAGCCTATTAGGGAAATAGGAACTACACTACACCCCGACTCCACACTCTGCGGCACACTTGCCTACAGACTCCCCGGACACATGGACTGCTTTGCCAATGCCATCAACGACCTCTTTGCAACCCACGCCATCACCTCCATGGACTACCTACTCATCGTAGACCTGGACTTCAACCTCAACAACCCCAAAGACACCAACTCCACTACCCTCTGGATGAAGAGGTCGCCAACATGTGAATGACACAACTCTTACCCACACCAACCCACAAGGCAGGAGACACCTTCGACCCCTTCTTTGCTGGAGGAAACAGCATACCCTTCAGCCACACCACACCACACAGCACCCATTGACCAACCATCACTGCATACACTTCCTTGGCAACATAACCAAGCCGGACACACCAGCACATCGTGCAACGCAAAGGTACTGGAGCTGAGTCACCGATGAGCATATGTAATCAACCCTCAACTGCAAATCCCCCAACACTGCAGCAGACGCCAAACGCGCTTCCGAGGGATCCCACACATGAATCTCCAAATGCACAGACAAACTCACCCCGCCACACAACTCCAACAGACAGCGCAGCAGCAAATCCGCATATTTCACCACCAAACTGAAATATTCCAGACACACCTGTTGAACCCTGGAGAAAAACCGGAGAAACTGCAAGGCACACGTTAACTTCTAGACGTACAAGAACACCATGTCCAAATACCACCAACGCATCGGTAGCACTAATCGAAGTTTCAGCCACAACATAATAGTTGCATACGCCACCAACTCCAAAGACATATTCAACGTCATCCATGAATTCACCAAGACCACCAGATAAGCCACGGACAACGCCATCCTGGACACGTCTCTGTCTGGATTTCTAAGCCACCACAGCACCGAGACCGCCCTACTCGCTTCCACAGACAACAGCCACACCCTTCTCAGTCAAGGCCACAACGCAGCCCTGATTCTACTTGACCTGTCAGCAGCATTCCACACCATCTCCCACCACACAGTAGTGGGCAGACTACATGACGCAGGCATACAAGGAACCACCCTTGACTGTATCCGATCATTCATCACCGGCAGAAGCCAAGGGACCAGACTGCCACCCTTCCTCTCTGAACCCACAAATCTTCACATGTGGAGTGCCCCAGGGATCATTGCTCAGTCCCTTAGGTTCTTGTGTATGGTGGTTGGACATATTTCAAGGCATGTTGTTTGACATTTGCTACATGTGCATTCTCACATTTGTGTGCTACATGATTGTGGACTTGTTGTGTGTGGTGTGTTCAGTTTGTACTTTCCAACAAGCAGTCCATTTCCATATGTGCCATTCTCAAAATGCTGGTTGATGATGGACTGCCGGAAGATGTATGAGTCATGCACACTCCCTGGAAACTTGGCTACAACATTGGTGAACAAGCCCCAGTAGTCCAAGATTGCCTGCACGTTCATGGAGTGTGTGTGCTTCTTGTTCCGGTAAATGTGTGCAGTGTCTGCAGGAGGCACAGTAGGACATGGGTGCAGTCAATTGCCCACAACACATGGGGAAACTCAGCAATGGCATAGAAGCCTTGTTTGGTGTCAAGCTGTTCTTGAGCAGTGTTGGGGAAGCGTAGGTGCTGTGGCGTCAGGCTGATTATGGCATCCAAGACATTTGGGAGGAACCTTGAAAAGGATGACTGGGAGACTCCCCCAACTCTGGCAGTGGTTGGTTGGAAGGTACCTGAGGCCAACATGTGCAGCACTGCTAGGAGCTTTGTCTCTGGAGGGATGTTGTTGCAAAGCTGTGTTGGTGCCTGCAGCCTGGGGGCTATCTGGGTCAATATGCGGAGGATGGAGGACCTTTTCAGCCTGTAGTGGGCTATCACATCCTCTGGTGTTAGGTCTATCAGGGTGATGCGTTGACGATATACAGGCTACCTTCTTTGGCGCTGCCTCCGTGGTGGTCCTGGGGGCGGTGGCGGTGGTTGTTGTGGTCTTCTTGGTGCTCCAAGCTGCATGAGCAGTACCTCCATGGCATCAGTGGGTTGTCAAATGTGGTTCTGGGCTACTCCCCCTTATATCCTGTTTTGTTATCTCCATTTTTAAGACCACCTTTTTTCTGGTCTTAGAAACCAGCAGCTAACAGAGCTTTGCGGCTGTTTTTTTAACGTTTCGCCGGCCCCGGCGATCATTGTACATATCGCGAAGTGGGGATAGTGGCGGTTTTTACACGGGAACGCCTACCTTGCATCTCATTCTCGTTAGCTATCGCTAACAGAAGTGGCGAACAGAAAAACGGACGATATCGCCAGAATGCTGTCACTAACCGTGGTTAGCAGCAACTTGTACATACGTCGATAAAAAAAAAGCTGCCGTAGCGTCAGATAACTGACACTACGGCGGCGTTAACTCCTTGTACATATGCCCCTATAGTCCAAACAAAGAGCAGCTGAGCGATTTAAGATGAACAGCACAAAAGTGTCTGTAAAACTATACCTAGAAGGCCCAATAGACCAGGAAGGCGTAGCCCCTTACTTATCTTTTGTGACCAATCCACGCCACAGTTTATACTAGTGAGGTTTAGAGTGAATTTAATCCCCTGCATGTTCTCCTATCCAGCTGGAATATATTCTATCCCTGACCTCCCCCCTTGTCCGTGCGATGGTATCTCTCTTCAATCAAATTTACATATTTTTTTCTTTTGTTACAAGGATCATTGCATTAGATTCATTCGGCCGCTTATACGCAAACACTGTTTTACCCAATGTCGTCCTAGGATGTACTTTTTACAATCATTGCCTAATCAATTAGTGTGTTCTTCTGTTGCTTCATTTTTACTTCTGTCATGGAAGACTAGACGAATGTGCAATCCTTCGTAATGAACTGCGCATTTCCATTCTGATTGTAAATCGGTGTTTTTAAACGTCTGTATTGTGAAAGTTGCATTTTATTATAACGTGTACTCTGTACTTTTATGATCTTAATTTTAAGTATCGAATAAAGTGATTAGACTGACTGACTCTGGCAGCCAGCTGGGGCACCGCAGGCCCTGACTCTGTCTAGCCTAAAGAGGATCGCCTGCCATTTCTCTAGTTTCCTCTGCTCTAGAGGGCATAGAAGGTGCTGCTGATGACATTTCAGGAGCAATTTTGTCACAACTGTAATATCTGCTCCCTGTGTAAGCAGAACACTTGGCATTTCCTTTTGCTTCACACAAAAAACAGAAAGCAAGAAAAGTTTCCATGAAAGAAGAAACTTATGCCCCTGACTTGAAGGAACGTTTCACCATGCGTGAAGCAACTTTGGTTTTTAATTTTCATGCCCAGATCTTTGCTGCCTCATACAGTGTTGCAAGCAGAAAAATATACATGTCAAGGCCCATGCTAAGTCACTGGGCTTTTCAACATTCATGCACCAGCGGCTCTGTAGCACATAGGCTACAGGTATAACAGCTGGCCAATCTGCAGCTGTAAAGTTGGAAACCTAGCAGTTCGACCACTCTTAAATGAGATGGGTAATCTACAGGTTTGGTGGAGCTAGAGACCAGACTATTGACGGTGTATGTGCAATACTGCCACACTCTAGATAAACTTTGTAGTCAACTGTATCTTACTCAAATTATTTTTCTTCTATCTATATGTATGCAAGTCCTACTTCATAACTGTGTAGTAAAGCATACTTTGCAGAAAAGAAAATAATCCTCTCCTGTTTAAGCTTCCACAGAGTCTAAACAGTATTCTGAAACAAAGTATTCTCATAATAATTGTTGCTAAAATTTGATAAAGCTAAACAGAGAGACTTGTATTTATTTGTAAATATTCTACACAGAACAGCATTGTTAAGAAATGCATAATGAAACATTGGGGTATGCTGATGTCCACCAGAGTGCCTGAGCAGATCAGTGGATGTCAACAGATCATCCACCACAGTGCTAGAAGAAATCCTCTGGTGTTTATTTCAATTTGGTTGCTGCACAAGTAGGCCATAATTCTGCCTCCCGAAAAGTGATCTATGTGGAACAATTTCCACAGGAAAGAGGACATTGTCCCCTTTCAAGTCGAACATCTCCTAAGTTAATCCCTGAATCCCTTCTTTGAAATTGCTGCAGGACAGTGATCCTCAAGCAGAGATTCACCCTCTATATACCAAAGGGGGGAAACAGTTGCCCAGGCATGGGCAAGTGTTCTCCCCAATTTTTAATATTATAACAGTCTTTCTGCCTGCTGGGGAGGTGATTGGATGCATTTACCCCAATTCACACCCCTCCAGAATGGCAGAAAACGTACTAGACATCAGGGTATGTTTAAGAAAAATAGAAGGGGTCGGGCTGACCCACTCTGGGAATGGTGCATTGCCTCTCCTCATAAATGCCACTACTGTCTTTCTGTCCCTCCAGGTCTACCCCAATCTGCCTCCCAGGGGACAAAAAGCCCACTTGACACCAGTGAAAAGCCACCAATAAAACAGAAAGGGTGGGCTGCCCACCCTGGCATCAGGCCATGCACACTCCTTCAAAAGGCTCCAACAGTCTTTCTGCTTTTACTATTTGGCAGATTGTGGAGATTTACCCACTGTTGTGAGATTACATAGGCCTCAGGCACAAACACCTCCATTTTACATGTTCAAGTTTAAGGTTGACATCTTTTTAAATGATGACTTTTAACACACATTTGCTTGCTCACCCTTATGGGATAATGTTCTCAGAAAATGGTTTGCTTACATTTACACTTCATCGTAGGCACATTATCAGGCCTTGTAACATTCTGTACAAGGACTAGGTACACTGCACAAAAAGTCGCCGTTTGTTGTCTGTTCTGCGACAGCTCTGTGTGGGTAGAATCAAAGATAGCCGGACCCGAGCCCAGGCTCAGACAAAATGGGTCCAGTTCATTATATAAACTGCATCAAGCCTTTGTTTAGACAGAGGAGCATTTCGATGGGTTGTCAAGGTCTCCCCATGCTGGAATTCTAGATCAGCTGAATCCTGTCACCAGTCTGAGAAGGACAGCCACCTGTTCTACACCATGACTGGCTACCAGATGACACACACCAAGAGGCAGATGGGGAGTTAGGCCACTGTAAGGTATTCTGGCAGACCCAGACACCCTACGCTTAATGGGATAGGCAGGGTTATGTAGGAGTATAATTATATATATTCCTATAATCAACATGTTAAAAATTGGGTCTCTAGTTGACCGTGGTTTGCACTCTGCCAAGTAGGGACCCTCACTCTAATAAGGGTAAGGGAGACACACATCTAAGATAACCTCTGCTCACCACCTTGGTAGATTGGCACGAGCAGGCAATGTGCAGAGCATTTGTACATATACACACACAGTAACACAATGACAGCACTATAAAAGTACACCACACCAACTTAGAAAAATAACAAATAATTATCTAAATAAAATAAGACCAAAACAACAAAAATCCAACATGCACAAGTAAAGATATCACTTTTCAAACGTTAAGCAATTGTAGTCCATAGAAATCTAAGGATACGTCACTTTTAGCACTAATTACCTGGGATGCGTCAAAATTCAAAGACAAAAACAGGTGCAGGGGAGGTGAGGTGAGGTGCCAGAAAAACAAAGAGATTCATTGATTCCTTACTCCCAGGGGAGGTGATGCATCAGTTCCATACTGCCAGAGGAGGTGATGTGTCAGTTCTTTACTGCTATGCAGGGGAGGTGATGCGTTGGTTCTTTACTGTCAGGGGAGGCGATGCGTCAGTTCCTCACTGTCAGGGGAAGTGATAATTCAGTTACTTACTGGAAGGGGAAGGGATGTGTCGATCTCTGGACATGCGGCCTTCATTCCTTACTGCTGGGTAATGTCGATGAAGAAATGGGCACCCAAGGGCGATGCATCGAAAATCTAGACGCGATGTGCGGGGATGGAGGCGCTGCTTCGATTTTGTAGATGTGAAGCAGGTGATTACTTCAAATCTTTAGCGCAGGGACAGTGTCGGAGTCAGAGCGTGTGCCATGGACGTCGGTGACATGGAGCTCGGGATGCGGGCTGTGGTGATTTTTCAGCCACACTGCAGGCACTGAGTCGATACTTTGGCTTCACTGTGACGATGCAGCGATTTTTCAGCTGCCCTGCGATGTTGCGTTGAGGAAACAGGAGCTAAGAGTCAATGTGTGGATTTTCTTCTTCAGATCACCAGATTCTACTTCCAAGGGCCTAGGAACTGGATTTGACACCACTTGGCAAGTCAGGGCTCTCAGCAGATGAGCCCAGGGAATGGTAGGCCAAGTCTTTGATGGCCCTGAGACTTCTTAACAGGAGGCACGCACGCACAAGCCCTTGGAGAACCTTAGAAGCAGGATGTAGAAAGCAAAGTCCAGTCCTTCCACTCCCAGGACAGAAGCAGCAAGCAGCAGGCCAGCACCACAAAGCAACAGGCAGAGTGTTAGTTCCTCCTATAGCATCCAGCTCTTCTTCCTGGAAGAATGTCCTTTAGTCTTGAAGTGTTCTGAAGTTATGGTGTCACAGCACCAGTACTCATAACAGTTTATCCCTTTGAAGTAGGCAAACTTCAAAGGAAAGTCTTTGTAGTGCACTAGACCCTACCTTTCCCTGACCTGGCTCCAGACACGCTACAGGGTGTTGGAGACAGCTTTGGGTGAGGACAATCACAGCCCTATTCAGGTGTCAGTGACAACTTGTCCCACCACTCTAGCTCAGGAAAACCCATCAGCCTGGTGATGGGCCATCAGGCTATGCAGGGCACACCTCAGCTCCCTTTCTATGACTGTCTAGAGTGAATGCACAAACAGCCCTACTGTCACCCTCCCTCAGACGTGGGTTTCACAGGCAGGCAGAGACACAGAATGTTAAAGCAAGAAAAATACCCACTTTTGAAAAGTGGCATTTTCAAACACACAACTTAAAAAAACAACTTTACAAAAAAAAAAAATTTAAATTATGCATTTAACTCCAAATCTCTATATCTTCCCAATTGGAAGTTGCACTTGTAAGAGGTTACAAGGCAGCACCAATGATAACCTATGGAGGAGATAGCCTCTGCAATAGTGAAAAACAAAATGAGCAGTATTTCACTATCAGGACATCAATCAATCAGTCAAGGATATGTTTATTTAAACCATTGGCCTTTAAACAATACAACATTTATAGCCATTGCACTATATAAATACCTTCTAAAACATTTTTTAAAGGAAAAGATCAAATACATATATAACGGCCTATTTCATCTAATATAACTATAAGAATCTACCCATTTAACATATATATTCAAATAATATATCTACAGATAGTCCCATAAAATACATCAACCCTCATAGATACTAAAACTCAATGAGCACTGCACTGACTGCCCTCATGAATCTCCCAATGGCACATGCTATGTCTAAAAAGCGCATGTCAGTTAATAATTCAGCAGCACACCCCCGGCCATACTCCCATATTTCAGGAATATTGGGTGTAACCACTGTCTCCGCTGTTGTTTAATTTTTAAGCAGTCCAACAGAATATGCAACATATCACATTAAGTATTCAACCCACAAGTACAATTTCCACCTGTATCAATCATTTTTGCTTTTACCATATCACGTGCCTTACAAGGGTTAAGTCCAATTCTTACTCTCAACACTTCGTTTCTTAGCACCTGGTTCGGTAAGATATCCACTTACGGGTAACTCACGTTATTCCTCCATGAGTTTAACATAAAATGTACAGATTTTTTCCCACTTAAGTAGCGACAGTTCTTTGCCTAGCGCTTTTAACTCACTCTTGGCGATTCCTATTTGTAAGTTCTGTGGGAGAAACATTACTTTCATATCTTTACAGACAGCACCCACTTTGGTCCTAACACTTTTTGCTCATTTTAATTCACTTTGCACAATTTCATTCTTGCACCACTGAGAAACTTTCTGTACGTCCTCCCCACTCAATTTTCCCCAGAATCTTATTAAAGCTTTTGCAGCCAGTATATTCCATGAAATCATGCCAGCTTCTAGTCTTATTGCTTGGATCATGGCAGAACTGGGGAGTGACAGTGAATATTTCAAACACTTCCCCTCCTCGGTATCCCACCTATTTTTACCACTAATGTATAACAGTTCGGCTCTGTATTGCAATTGCGGAGGGATCATTGCTTTATAAGCTTTTAGGGCTGGTCTGTATGACATTTCTCCGAAGGCCTTATTGAATTCTTACAGCCCACTCACCGAGGCAATAGCCATGGTCTTCAGTGCCTCGAGGTGAGTTTTCCATTTCAAGGACCACTCAAACCAGATTCCAAGATACTTATATTCATTAACTGATTCAAGTTTCTCCGGAATTAGCTGCCAATTAAATATACGTTTAGTCTTACCAAAGCAAAGCACCCTCGTTTTATCCATATTTACCACTAGTTTTATCCACGTACAATAATCTTCTAATTTATCTAGTTTTCTTTTGCAGGCTTATTTCTGTCTGGTCTAGAATCACGAGATCGTCTGCATACAGAAGGCATGCCACATGTTTACCGTTCATTTTATGACTACAATTTTTTTGCAGCAGCTAAGGTCACTGGCAGATCGGCGACAAATAAGGAGAAGAGTAAAGGGGCTAATACACACCCCTGTTTCAACCCGTTATTTACTTGTATTGTTTGTGTTAGAGTCCCCGCAGTATCCATAATGACCTGGGCCCAGTTGCTCCTATGTAACTCCTGAATTAGCATTAAGAGGCCTTTTGGGATGTCTAGTTTTTCCAATACCTCCCATAGGCGGTTTCTATCTACCAGATCAAAAGCTGCATGGAAGTTTACAAAACAGCAAAATAAACTCCCCCTCTGCTCCACAGTCTTCATGCAATAGCCCAGACTGACATGTAAAACACACCAGTACATGTACTACCTAGGCCTGGGCAGGAAATTCTGCTCCGCTTGGGGAGTTTGTGGAGTGTTTCCCATTTCAGCTGCATGGAGTTCTGAACAACTCCACTACGCATATTAGAGCAGAGTTTTTCCCTCACTCGCCAATGTTACGTTGTGCATGGTGCCGTTCGCGCTGATTTTCCAGCAAGGGACAAACACCTGCCACTAAAAATCAGCGCAAATGGTCCAGCCGAATGCACTCCGCTGTTGCAGAGTTTTTTGGTAACTTTGCAGACTTCTGCGTAGCAGAACTCCGTAAACTCGGCCCAGACCTAGTGCTACCTTTTAAATACACTGCACCCTGCCCATGGGGCTACCTTGGACCTACCTTGGGATGCCTTACATATAGACAAATTGAAGGTTTGGGACTGACAAGTGGGTACTCTTGCCAGCTCGACATGTCAGTTTAAAACTGCCCACATAGGCAATGCATTGGCAGGTCTGAGACATGGTTACAGGGCTACTAATGGGTGGCACAATCCGTGCTGCAGGCCCACTAGTAGCATTTGATTTATAGGCCCTGGGCACACATCGTGCACTTTACTAGGGATTTATCAGTAAATCAAATATGCCAATCATGGATAAACAATTACTGATACAATTTACAAAGGGAACACTTGAACTTTACCATTGGTGAGCAGAGGTAAAGAGCCCTAAGTTCTAAAACCAGCAAAAAAGAAATGCAGCACGCAGTCAAAACCAGGAGGTCAGAAGCAAAAAAGACACAGGAAAAACACGCCAAAGATGCCAGGTCTAAAACAACGCAAATGCACAATGGTTGAATTGTTCATTCTGTTCACCATTCTTGTAACGCTGGTAACAATTTTTTGCCTCATTCTATTAATCATTGCAGTGCAAGTGTTTCACACAAGAGTACGATTGTTTCAATAAATATGTGAAATGCTAATTTGTGTACTACATCTTGTATCGCCCTTTAGGTATGCCTGAGTTAACAATGGAAGGATAGATCTGTTACCATGAATTTCTTGAGGAATCCGGGTTATCATGTTCTGAGGTTGTAGACACCATCCGGTACCTTGTAAGATTTAGTAGTCCAGATGGTGCACTGTGAGCAAGACAGGAATACAATCAACGTATTCTGATGGTATGTGCAGACTCAGTCCCACATTTTTTGATGATTATGCTACCCAAATGTACAGTCTTACTGAAATATTATGAACCGTGCGACATGGCGCCAACACTGTTCTAATTCAGCTACTAATTTAATGAGTAGTTTTCTTTTCTATGCCCAAAGACCCTACTCACCTTTTAACTGAAGACAATCCTCCTCAACTAAATAGGAACCCCTATTTTCAGTCTGTAGGTTGTTCAAGCTTGAACCTTTTAAAGGATCACCCCACCATAGTTACCCTCTGAATTCCACATATTCAATGGCTAATACAGTACCAGTGGTCATGCCACTAAACTGCAGACACAAAGTAACACATATATTGCAACAATATGGGCTCCGTCAAGCAGTAGGGGATGTTACCTTTGTGGTAGAGGCCCACTAAGTGTAAAAAAACAGAGGTATTCTATTCATGGGTAACATTTCTGGCAGCAGATGCCAACACAGGATGTTTGCACATACTCTGTAGCAGCAGTGCCCAATAATTACAGACCATATGAAGATTTAGAAATAGTACTAACATATCAGGAACACACAAACTGGTTCCAAGGTGCCCTCCCACATCCATTAGCTAATGTCAGACTGGGTCCTCTCAGCACTGACGGGGCAACATGGCCAGTCTTAGCCAGCTATACACCATATCCACCAATAACAACACTCACAGCAGTGGGTCTACATATACTTTACACCACTTTAGTGAGATTGTACGGACGTATGACACAGTTCGTATTGCGAACAATAACAAAAAACCCAGTGAGGACTGCTCAAGCTGCACAACAGCATTTAGCAATGCCAACAATTAGTCTAGTCATTTTAATTAATATATGGGAAAGGTTCCCACCAGACGGGAGGAAATTTGTTCTGGATTGCACAAAAACAAATCAGTTTCTCCATACAGGACCTCAAGGTAAACAGAGAATTCTTACAATGTGCCTACCTTTAGGGATAGTTCTCCAGGTATAAGAGCGTGTCACATGGCGCACAGTGTTTACTGCAATGTATACCATCATGCATGGAACACCACTCATTGCTGTTTTGCCAGATATGCTTAAACAGATTCAAAATGTATACAGGGCAGCTCCTGCCCTGGACTTGGGGATGAATCTTATTGGCAATTATGCCACAGTATCCTCAATTATTTAAAGTAATATTAAAATGGAAGCAGTAGCCTTGGCAGTATGCCAATGTCTCTTAGGGGTAATTTTTAAAAGGATAACTTGAAACCAGAGTCTTCTAAAAAACACTGGGATAATAAGAAAAATAAAGAAAAGACTGAACCACAGGTGCATCTGTTCCACAGGAGTCATCTGAAAAGCACTATAATCTGTGCAACTATGAACAATTTAAACAGCCTGATAGGTATGAGTATACTGATACGCATCCTCTCATTCCTTTCAGGATTTATCTGAAAAACGCACTGAGAGAGGAGGTCGATCAGAGCGCAGAGAAGAGTAGTATGTGAAACCAGAGAAGTACTCGCAGCGCTCATCTGATTTCATAGTAAAAAAGGAAAAAAAGCTTCCACAACAAAAGCCTCAATTAAAAAAGAAGACAGTGACTCGGATCTCACTTAAATATGCCATACATATTGAGGACTCTGCTTCTGAAAAAGGAGTGGGCTCTCACTCTGCTAGACATCGAGGCAGAACTCACAATAGTTTGCCAGAATCTTCAAGAGTTTCTGGTGGAGGGAGCAACTAATGAGTTTGTTCAGGTGGAAATACCAGACCAGAAAGTTAGTGCTCCAGGATTTGACCAGTGAGAATAATATCTTAACCTCCATCCAAACTGGATTTAGGGAAAAGACGGGGACAGTGGATGAGGTGTTCCGCTTCCTCCTCCTTTTTTGGAAGATTGTGGCCATCGATCGGGGGAGTCTATATGTGGCTTTCATTGACCTAAAAATCGCATTCAACCTTGTCTCCAGACAAAAACTGTGGCAAGTCCTTTCAGAAATGGGAATGCCATTGGATATCTTATCTTTAGCTATCTGCCTTCATGATGCTAACTTTGCTAAAGTTCGTTGTGGTGATCAGGGTCAGCTCACTGATTCCATTGATGTTGGTAGGGGTGCCCACCAAGGGTGTGTCTTGGCCCCTACACTTTTCTCCCTATACATGAATAACGTTGTGAAGCATCTCCAAGAGGGGCCAGCTGATGCACCCCTATTGGGGAGTGAACTAGTCGCGTAACGCTCTTATTTGCGGACAATACTCTGCTTGTGTCAAAAACACCTGGGGTGCTCCAGATTCTGCTTAATCATTTTAGTGACTTCTGTAAGAAACGTGGCCTTGAGATCAATACTGCAAAGACAAAATTATTGACAATTAATTGCCACAAATCTTATAGGGGTTATCCAACCTTGGGTGACACTCCACTTGAGAGAGTCAGCACATTCAGGGGCATATGTACAAGCACCTTTCGCCATCACAACATCACTTTTAGTGACGTTGTGGTGGCGATAGGGGCCTTGCCTTATTTACAAGGCAGCGTTAAGCCACTTAACGAGGCTTAACGCTGCCTTGTAAATAAGACCCCCTTTCACGCAATGCTTAGCATGAAAGGGGTGGGCAGTGGATGTTGCAGTGGGCGTTCCACCGCAACACCCATTGTTTTCGATGCTGTCCCCTATTTACAAGGGCATCGTAAATAGGAGGCAGTGCCAAAATTAAGACCAGGAAAAACCTGGTCTTAAGTTGGCAAAACAAGGAGAAATACTTTATTTCTTCTCGTTTTTGCTTTTTCCATGTGTGCTGCCTTGTGCAGCACACATGGAAAAAGCAAATCGCCTTGGATTGTTTATGTGTAGGAAGGTGACCTTTCCTGCACATAAACAATACTTAAAAAAATGACATTTTGTTACTTCCATGTGTGCTGCATTAAGCAGCACACATAGAAGTGACAAAATGGTGTTTCAGGATTGTTTATGTGCAGGAAGGGACACCTTCCTACACATAAACAATCCTCCCCTGCACTCAAATACCCTTGCACTATGGTGCAAGGGTGCCTGCGTTGGCGCTACACTGCTAAGTGTAGCACCAGTGCAGGGGGAAACGCAAGGCTGCACCATATACTTGTAAATATGGTGCAGCCTTGTGCTTCTGGAGTGGCGGAGTGAGGCGTTAGGCCTTGACGGTTGACGCCTCACTCCACCACTTCCTTGTACATATGCCCCACAATTACTTGAGCATAACCTTATCTGAAAGCCTGTCCTGGAAGCCCAAGGTGGCTAAATCTACTTTAAAGCTAACTCAAATAGCTGGGGCTTTGAGCAAGTATTTTATTACCTCCTATACCAAACCAGTGGGAGCACCATTGCAGATATATGAATCCAAAGCAGTGAGATCTGCCCATTATGGGGCAGAGCTGCGGGGTTTTGAAAGGCTGGCTGATATTGTTAGAAGAGAGAATAAGTTTCTGAGGAGCTTGGTCCAGTTGCCAAAGAGCACCCCCCTCTACCCTTTAAGGTTTGACAAGGGCAGGAAATCAATTGCTGATAAGGCTAAGCTCCATCCCCTGTTATTCTGGAGGAGGGTTAGGACCACCCTTGAGCTAGGCAACTATGCCAAGGCGCTTGATGAAGTCATTCAACTAGATACGCAGTATAAAATTGGGTAGTTAAAGAATGTAAAGCATCTACTATCTGACTTAGGGTTGGAGGATCTCTGGGAGAATACGGACCCAGCCTTGGTTCCTACTAAAGCCTCTTTAAAAATGCAGTATTGGGGTTGGGTAGCCAAAACAGCACTGCCAATCCTAAAGAGGGCCGGTTAACATTAGAATTCTCCAACCATCAATCTATTGCCTTCTTTGAACCATATTTAGAAATAATACAGATGCCTAGTGACATGAAATTATATATGCAGCTCAGATTTGGCATGCTTCCCCTCAATGCCATCACCAGCTCTTGGAGTTCCACTCGACTGTCATTGCAGTTCTGTCCTCTTCGTGCCGCCATTGTCGAATCCGTAGCACATGTCCTGTTTGCCTGCCCAGCCCACAGATTTCCAAGAGCTAGGTGGCTTGCACCTATATGCAGGCAGATGGGAATACGTAACCATGTTGAAGTGCTGTGAATATTTTGATCAGATCCTAGCCCAGTGATAGCATGCACTGTGGCAAAATGTTTGGGCCTTATGTGGGGAAGCAGGAGAAAGCTCCAATAAGCAGATTGAGGTTAAGGGGGGTTGAGGAGAAACTTCCGGAAGGTTACTGTTGCCACTGTTCTGGGTCGTGCAGACAGAGGGCAGTCTCACTTGTGCATTGTGCCCCTGGTCTTAGTTTTAAATGGTCTGATCTGATGATGTGTCTTTTTTAAGGTTTTAATAATTTTTATGGATGAGGTGATTCTCGTAATATATTTAGAGATCTTTTAAGTAACAGTTGAATTGCATTTTTATCTGGAGGCTTTTTCTTATTAATGATTATTTGTCTTACTTTTTAACATCGTGTGTAAGAGTTGTATTGTACATGCACTTTTATGGTCGAACGGCTGAAATAAAATATAAACTACTATTACTACTAAATATTACCAGCCTTCTCTACCCTTATTCCAGAATCAGTTAAACATTCATATGCCAAGGACTGGGCCCTTGAACAAGCCCCAACATTATATCGCAATCATGTGGGCTGGGATGAAGATTCACCTTACCATATAATACCCATAAGGTCCAGCCCACAAGTGTAAGCACAATACCCCATCAAACATGAAGCCAAACAACAGGTTAGAGAAATTCTAAAACAACTTGAATGTCAAGGTGTAATCAAAACATACACCTCACCAATTAACAATCCTTTTTTCCCGATAGTGAAACCAGATCTTTCATTCTGCCTAGTCTTAGACTATAGACAATTCAATAGTCACGCTCGCACATTTGCAGTACAAATGCACAGAGTGCAACACTAATGAACAACATAATGTGCAAAAAATACAAAATAGCATTAGACATTTCAAACAGCTTTTTCTACAAAAACATAGCATCTAAGAGTCAGAATTTGATAGCATTTACCGCACTTAAGTCACAAAACAATTTTGCCTATTGCCACAAGAGTATAAGAGCACCCCAGGCTTGTTCTCTGTCTGTGTAACAGCATCCCAATCATGAAAGCCTATATCTCAGATGGATACAGTGGGGTAATTCATTAACAGTAACAGTAATAGATTATGGGTCTGATTATGAGTTTGGTGGTCCTCCTGTAGGACCGCTACTGCTGCGCTCCCAGGAGGACCAGCAAGCCTGTCGTGCACCTGCCCGCCGGATTCCGAGTTGAATCCAGGGTGGGTGGGAAGTGCGGTGGTGGTGCCACAGCAGCAGTCTGTTAGGCTCATAGGAAAGCCTACCAGCCAGACCGCCGCCGTAACAGCACCTATTGCACGCTCCTGCACGTGTGGCATGCACCATGTCATGCATGCCACACAGTACAGGGATAAAGGTGGAAATATGAGAGGGCACATGCGCACCCCCAAGAGGAAATTCACCCAGGGGCCCTGTTAGGGCCTCCCTACTTGCATGTCTGCCACCCTTTTCATGGCAGGCTCATTGCCATAAAATGAGTGGTGGAAAGCAACTCGGAATATGCTCACCGGTGCCAGCATCAGCACCGCCAGGATATTCCTGCCCGTTTCCACACCGCCGCCGGATCCTGGATTCCTGTCGGAGGTGGCGGTCCTGTGGCGGTCCGACCACCACACTCTGAATATGGTGGGCAGACCTACAGTGGTGGCGGTGTTCGGACCACCACCACGAGTACGACGATCCCAGGACTGACGTACTCATAATAACCCCCTATGTCTTTGTCTCTACACAAGCATATCTACAATATGAACAAGAATACCCTGTGCCCAGTGAAGTAATGCATCTAGATCAGTACGACTTTATAGTTTACACTGATGGTGCTGCTTAGCCAGCAGTTGGAACAAAGCATCAATACTCCGCAGCTTGCACAGCGGTAAGGGGTAAAATGAGGGAGTATTTCAACCTCTAAAAACATTTTCACAGTCGCTAGGTGATTGCACTGCACAGCTGGCAGAACTGAAATCTCTAATTCTGGCACTTGAGAATATGGATCCAGAGTTCTCCACACTTATAGTGTGTGATTCATATTATTGCGTCCAGTTTTACAATGAGTATTTACACTATTGAAGCCATAATGGATTCAGAGACTCCAAATGGTATGGTATGAAGCACAAGTTGCTTTGGGGAAAAGTGGCTAATCTTAAAGCAAGTTTGCCACAGGCTCATGTTATCCACACACTGAGCCATCAATGTGTAGGAATGTTGCAGGGAATTTATTGGCTAATGAAGCTGCAAAGGCAGGAGTGCAAACTGCTGTCATAGCTGCAGTGGCTCGTGCCAACTCAAGGATGGATGGAGACATAATGATGGCTGTCACAGCTTTGCGCTGTGGCACCCCCTTACCAAAATAATTTCCTGCAAAATACTCATTCCAGCTAACCGTTCACTGATATCAAAAGGGATTTCTACTGCCACTGTACTAGGATTGTCAAGGTCTGGAACCCACAACTTGACCCCAAACAGGACCTCATAGGGAGTCCGACCACTAAAGGATCTTCTTGACAGATTGATTAAGGCTCTCTGTACTCCATGCGGTTGATGGACCCAACGGCAACCTGAACCTAATACTCTAGCTGTTCCACTATCAAATTCCCCTCAAAATGATAGGGGAAGGAGTAGCGCACAGTCATACCCAATGTTCACATGGTTTCCCACTAAGCCTTAAAGGCAAATGCTGGGCCCTGATCTGAATGGAATGCGGCTACTGCATATGTGCCAGTGAAGACTTGCACTATTATAACAGTTCGAGCGTCGGCTGATCGCTGTGCTATACCCATAGGAATTGAGAACAGGAATCCACTGCTAACAGAATGTATTTAAAAGAGCCATCAGTATGTAGTGGCCAGCAGTTGTCCAGATAAACGCAGGTCATAGGCTTGTTTGAAGTCCTACACAGTAGGCCACAAGGGCTCCTGGGTAGTTACCTGCCTCCTCTTACTACCATCCAGAAAATCCGATTACAAGTTTTAACCAACACTGAGGTTTCTGCCCTCCAGCTGGGGATATTTCACTCTGATGTCTTGCTACTTCCAGTTACATCTACCAACACCATACAATCACCATATGTGAATTCAGAGGTTTCAACACCAAATGCCATCAATGAAGTTGTTTATTATGATCCACCATTGGAATTAACTATCAGTTCTACACCACCATGTGAGGTCTCTGTTTTTGCACAGACTCCTGTGGCTATTTTGCCAACATTGAGGACTTTTCCTCTGATTTTTCAGATCCACAACTGCATGGTATAATTTGGCTCAAAAAGACATATTTTATTCCATCTTGTATCAACATTTGGATTTCTACTTCATTGCTCTTCCTTTGGATTAGTTTTGTAACAGTTTTCTTTTTGCTTCTGAATGGACACTATCTCCCAGAACGGTCTGCTGTTGAACTGGTAACCAAGGTATTGAAGCCTCATTCTTTATCACACAAAGTGTGAAGAGACCTCTCCCATGTGAACATTTCGGCAGTTCCAATAATTGATGGAATTGTTTGGAATAAGGAACCATATGATATTTTCGGACTGAAAGAAACTTTACAGATACCGTATGTTTTAAAATATCATTGAATTATGTTATTACTCCTGGGAGCATTTCTGATGATTGGGACATTACCAAGGTCAAATCTATGCTTGATGAGCTAGAACATTATACTGTATTTGAAAGTGAAGATATTTATATGGGAATATCTAATTATGATGAAAGGTTTTGATTTCACCACTATATGCACACCATTACTTACACAGAGCTAGTACTCCACGTGCAGTATTTAATTACATATAATGGGAACATTGGTCTACACCACCTTTGGGTAGCTCCAAATATTTGCATAGAAGTTTGCATATTTTTCAGGGAATAACCCCGTAGATCTTGAGTTTTATTAATATAAACTTCTCACTTCTCCAGCAAACAAAAATATGCTAACCAACACTAAATTAATTTATTTGGCTGTCCTTTATTTACCAGTTGTCAATAGTAGGGTACAACTTTTGGAATGACAATATTGATTTAAAATCTGCTTGAGGAACCAAAAACTGGCAAATTCAAGACATTGAGGCTTTGTTTAGAGCGTGTCTTATTCCAAGACAAATGATTCTCCTGATCAAAACTCTGCAACAAACACCCTGCCTTGGTCTGGCCAAGATAAAGGATATGAGCACATCAAACATTCCCACATTTGCACATTTTGAGAATTGGCAACAGTTCACAAATTACACAGAGGAAAAATTCAATAACATGCTCAAGAATGGCACATGTAATTCTTCACATTCCAGTCCAGACGGGTGGCTAGTGTGACCATTGGATACTAATGGTTGTCATGCATGTTTTCTAAACAACATGAAGGGGTTTAGGATAAATAGACTTGACCCACGCTACGTGCAGACACAACACTCGGGCACAGTAACAACATATAGCATGGGAAATTTATGCCTCAAATGAGTAAAGCATTGCATGTTAAATGAGGTGAAAGAACGCTTATCTCTCCTTTCAGGTGACATGGATTTACAGGATTTATTGTTAGGTCCTAGGAAGCCACGTCAAAAGTGCTTTTTGTATGCCATATACAACGGATTATGGAAAGTTTCAGAGCAGGAAGATGCTGAGCTGATACTTTCACTAATTATCATTTTATGTTTCCTTTGCGGGCAGGAGGGTGTGTGGGACTGCTCTGCTCACAGGGCAGGGGAGGAGTGGTGTATCCACTCCTAAGTGCGCAATGACTGTTTGGTTTGCCCTCTCGGCTGCCCAAACCAGTCAAGTAAACTTTCCCCGTTCTCCATGCAGGCTGCATTACAGCCTGCGTGGAGAACAAGCCCAGGCCCCCATTCCCTGGTTGAGCGTCGAACCGGACGCTCAAAACCAATCACAACACTGCTATGCAGCATTGTCATTGGTCAGGGGAGCCTGGGTGCTTACCAATGACAACGCTGAATTGCAGCATTGTGATTGCTCAGGGGATCCTGGCTGTGCTTCCTGTGCCTCAGTCCCATGGACAGCAGGAACAGAGACGTGGGACCTGGTGTGGCAAGGTAAGTGTTTTTTATTATATTTATATTTTTTTTAATTGCGCACCGTTCCCCTCAACCTGCATGCCCGCCCCGCCACCCGCGAACCATACCAGCCGCCACTGGTCTGAGCAGACTGAAAGCCTTTTCGTTTCAGAAGGAAGTTTCTCTAACATCCGGAAAGAAGCTGTTTGATCTTCAAGTTGCACTTGCAAGGTCTTCTTCTGAAATCCAGTTGCTACTATGCACTAACCTTTCACAACAGTTTGGGGAACGTGTGCATCACATTTTTAACACCTCAAATGCTGCTGGAGTGGTGCATTTTTTTAGAGCGATTGGGTCTGGGTTTGTTAGTACTTTCCAGGCTGCCTACGCAGTGATTCCATCTTTCATACACTCCTTGGTTTCCAGCGCTTTTGGAGGCATGCCACATGTCCTGCTTTTGATTGCTGAGACACAATTGCTAGTGTGTCATGAACGCATGATGCAGTATTGTCCTTTCTGCCCATATGGTTACATTGCATACAGCCCATGTTCCACTGTCTGCAATGCACTTTAGAGTGTGCCCTGGATATATGCCTTGGAATGCAATTGGTCCAATATATGGATATAGGACTGCTGATGGGTCCATTAAAAATCTATAAACAACGAAGGGGGACTGGGGGCACTTATAGGTCTATCATACAAGACCCTAGAACACATCAATTCTATCAAAAAGAGTATGCAGTTCCTGAGGACAAGATCATTAGAAGGATTGGTCGATATACCTATATCTGTCCAAAAGTAGGGCCAGAGTCTCCTCTTTTTGGAATTGGGCCCTCACACACCCAGTTGGGTGTCATGCTTCATCATAGGGCTTGCTTCTCATCGGGCTATGGCTGCAATGCCCGACGGGCACCCTATAAGGGGCTCTTTGTCGGAGATCTTTTTGTTCCCAAGCCGTAATGTGAAGTGCAAGTTTAGGGCCGTAAAGTGTAGATGAGTGTATGGAGTGCGTGAGTGGTGTAAAGAAAATTTAAAAGAAGACTAAGGATTACTCTTAAACAATTTTTAATCTGTGAGTCTACTTGTCAGTTTAAAAACAGGATTAGCCTACCACCAACATAATGTTTTGGTGGTTGCTAATATAGAGAGGTCAACATGTTTCTTGCTGATTTAGTCATGAAAGTGATCAATTAGCAATTCATCTCGACCAAAAATAAAATTTCTATCTACACAGTGGTTGGAGGCCTAGTTAGTATGAGGGGTAGACCAAGCACTAGAAAAACCTAATTGTGAAGTACCTGTGGTAGTACCGACTTAGAAAAATAAATAATGACTCACATAAATACCATACAAAACAGCATGCAGTAGAAACCTTACCATGCTTTTAGTAGCAGAGTGCATATGAGATGCAGTGGAAAGGCAGAATAGTGTGACAGGCAGGTGGCACATCTAGATGCATAAGCAAGAATGGCGACTCAACAAACCCGTCCGGCATTGCAGCGCCGGCCTGACAAGGAGCAAGCCCTATGGTGAAGCATGGTACCCAACTGGGTGTGTGAGGGCCCTAGTTCCAAAAAGAAGAGACTCTGGCTCCTACTTTTGGACAGATATAGGTATACCGACCAATCTTCAAATTGTCTTGTCCTCAGGAACTGCATTCTCTTTTTGATAGAATAGAATAGAATCGATTAAGAATCTACCTGCAAAGATGTCTTCAGCAATTACTGCAAAATGAATATTATAAGCCTTCCTTGGATGCGTTGCCTCCTGAAGTTTCAGATCCTGTTCGTCCTCTCTGCGGATGCACTACTGGCTGTCACACTTTCAGTGGCTGCTGAATGGGCTGGATATAACCATATTTGCTCTTTGAAACTTGTGTCTGGGGTGCCAAAGGAAACATTGTCTGCGGAAGCTGAAAACAATATTGTTTCATCTGACTCTAGGAACATTTAAACAATCAAGTAGTTTTTATTCGGCAAACCTTTTTATACAAATTGACTTTCATGCAGATATTAACTTGGTATTTTTAAGTCGGCTTTTAAATGCAATTTGGCGTTCCTTTAGACTTATTATTAAAGTTCAAGGTATTTTAAGATTTTTAGGTTTCATGAACAAGTTATATTGTTTAGATTTAATATAAAAGCTTTTTAGTCACCTTACAGACAAGGAGTGGGTGTCGTGAGGTTACATCGCCCCGAGCACAACTACCTCCATTTTACATGTTCACTTTTAGGGTTGACATGTTTTCTAACAATGATTTTTAACACACATTTGCTAGTGCGCCCGTATGGGATAATGTTCTCAGTAAATGGTTTGTTTACACTTACACTTCTATGTAGGCACATTATCAGGCCTTGGAATATTCTGTGATGTCTGTTCGGCGACAGTTCTGAGTGGGTAGAATCAACAATGACAGCCGGACCAGAGTCCAGTCTCAGAACAAATGGGTCCAGCTCATTATACCAACTGCACTAAGCTTTAGTTTAGATAGAGGAGCATTTTGATAGGTTGTCAAGGTCGCCCCATGGAGGAATTCTAGCCAAGTTTAATCCTGTCACCATCCTGAGATGGATGTCTGCCTGGTCCACAACAAGACTAGATACCAGATAACACACACCAGCAGGTAAATGGGGAGTTAGACCACTATAAGGTATTCTGGTAGACCTGGCACCCTATGCTTAATAGGATAGGCAACACTAGGTAGGAGTATAATTATATGTATTCATGTAATCAATGCAAATGCACAATGGTTGAGTTGTTCATACATTTCACCATTCTTGTAACGCTGGAAACATGGTTTTGCTTCATTCTAGTAATCATTGCGGGGCACGTGTTTTACACAAGAGTCCAATTGCTTCAATAAATATTTGAAAATGCCAATTTGTGTACTTCTTGTGTCTCCCTTCCTTTATTTCATGCCTGATTTAACAATGAAAGTGTAGATCTATTTCCATGATTTCCTTGAGGAATTAGTGTTGTCATGTTCTGAGCTTGTAGACACCATCCGACACCTTGTAAGTTTTAGATGTCCAAATGGCGCACTGTGAGCAAACCAGGAATCAGGTCAATATATTCTGATGCTATGTGTGGACTCAGTCCCACATAGTTTTGACGCTTATGTTGCCCAAACACACAGTCTTACTGAAAGAGTAAGAACCGTAAAATACCACATCCTACCCCAGGGGGCACAAAGCACATTAAACACCCAGGAAAAAGCCACAGAATAAAAAAGTAGTGAGAGAGGCCACTCTGGTATCAGGCCATTTATCCACCATATAAAGACCTCTACAGTCTTTCTGCCCCTAAAGGAGAGCGGATTGGGGTAACCTCCTCCAAATCTGCCCCTTGGGGAGTTAGATATCTCACTATACCACCAGCAAATGAGGCAAAAAAACTGAAGGTGGAACATTCTTCCCATTCTTTCAGCATGGTCTGATGTCACCCATCCATCAGATCATGCCACACCCCTGAACAGTCTCATCAGTCTTTCTGCCCTCACAGGGAGGAGATTGAGGGGATTCTCCCACATCTGCCCCTTGGTAGACAGAAAGCCCACTAAACACCAGGAAAAGAGGTACAAAAAGAAGGGGTGAGGCAACCTACCCAGCCATCAGCCATGTTCCCATCTAGAGTGGGCCTAGCAATGTGTCTGTTTCCCCAGGAGGTAGAAAACACACTAGACACAAGGGAAAAATGGTTAAACAAAAGAAGAGGTTGGAGTGGCCCAACAAGGCATTTGGCCATGCCCCCATCTCAGGATGGTCCCAACTTTCTTTCTATTCCATAAAAGATTGTAGGACTTGTCCCCAATCTGCCTCCAGGGGGGCAGAAAGCCCAAATAGATGCCAAGGATATGTTCTTTTAAATAATGTGATGCGGTTACACCCCTACCACTAAAACACCACAGTCTTTCTGCTCCTCTGAGAACCAGTGCATCCCCATCCTTATGGTGAGTGAGAGGAAATTTGGATTGTTTTGGGTGTATTTTTGACATATTGGCCAGCAGAAAGTGGGTAAATCCTAATTTCCTCCAACTTATTGTTGTAAATGGCTGCCCTATTTGGGCTCTGGGTAGGTTGGAAACTGGGGAAACCTAAAACATTCAGACATTTCTGAAAACTATATACGCAGGGGAGTGCAGGGTGGTGTGGCTTGTGTGGATCCCACTGTGTTTTTCTACCCATAATGCCCTGCAAATCTCAAACATTTGCTAAAATAATATTTTCCGCTCATTTCAGTAAGAGAAAGTTCCAGATCCTGTGGGAATCCATAAAATTCGTATCAGCCAGCATTCCCACACTTCCCTGGATAAAAATGGTAACACACTTGTGTGTCTGGGCCTTTTTGTCTGGTACAGAAATGGTTCAAACCAGGAACCACACAAAATCAATGTGGTCTGTGGATGGCCCCTGGAAAGTCAAGTGCTAAAAGGGTTTGAGGATCTCTAATGTGAAAGTGCCAGGACACCAGAAGTAAAAATTCCAGGTTTCCAAAATCGGGGTCCAGTAGCTCATTGTTTATCACAATATTTAACAGATTGTTTTCTTTTTTGAGGGGCACTATTAATTAAAATCCATCTGCTTAGCTTTCTGCTGCCATGGAGGTTCATTCCTTCTGTCTGCTGTCTCCAAAGCATTTTAACCCCACTGACAATTGTGTTATACCCTAAACACCAGGGAACTGAGCCCTATTTAGAGTATCATTTTCATTGACAGAAACCTGGAAGTTCGTCCTCCACATCTGTATTTGAGGTAAAAGATCATAAATAGGCACCCTCCGCTCACAACAACCTTTGAACCTATTCTAATAACATGTTGCTGCAAGGGCTGGGCCTCTACCTGGTAGTCCTAGATGAGGAACAACATAAAGAGAGACAGGGGTGGTCTGTGGAATGGAGTGAGGAGTTGCAACAGGGTCAGGTCATGGAACAGAGTCAGGTTTTGAAACAGTGGCAGATGTGACAGAAACACTGGTGTCAGCTAAGGCACTAAGGGCCATATGTAACAAAATATAGTTCTAGCGATTCTCAAATTGCGATTTTCTGTGAATCGCAATTTGAGAATCGCAAATGCAATGTATGTGGGATTTGCAAATAATCTTGTGAATCCACATATTCCTTATTTGCGAATCGCAAATTGAGATTCGCAAATAAGGAATACCTTCCCATTCATTCCTATGGGCTAGGAGGCCCATAGGAATGAATGGGAAGACATTCTCAATTTGCGATTCCCAATTAGAGAATCGCAAATTGAGAATGCATTTCAAGGGTGCCAGGGTGTTAAAAGGACACCCTGTTGCACCCCTGAAATGTGCATGTGTGCACATGTGGCACACATACATGCCCTAAGGGCATGTATGTGCACCACATGGCACTTTAAAAAATGCAGAAATTTGAATTTGTAAGTGAAATCGCAATTTACCACCAACTTGAAGTTGGTGGTAAATTGCGATTCCTTAAGGCCAAATCGCACTTTCTTTTGTGCTTCTTACATTGCATTTAAGGAATCGCAATTTGCGATTCCTTGAATGCAATCGCAAAATAGGGAATCGCAAATTTTGAGATTCCTTATTTTGCGAGGGGTCTTAAGTGTGCTACATTGCACACTGCTAATTTGCGATCGCAAACGCTGAAATTCTGCGAATTTCGGCGTTTGCGATCGCAAATTGGCTTCATACATATGGCCCTTAAGAGACAGAGCAAAACTTTGTGAGGCATAGTACAGTGCA
The DNA here is from genome assembly GCA_963921515.1 of Calotriton arnoldi. NCBI lineage: Eukaryota > Metazoa > Chordata > Amphibia > Caudata > Salamandridae > Calotriton > Calotriton arnoldi. The sequence continues at coordinate 160,107 of CAWUFW010004311.1, read as the reverse complement.
CACCATCCATGATGTCAATAACATGAACCAGTTGTTCCACAGACATATTTTTAAGGACTTTCAGTGCCTCCTCTAACATTAGTACTCATGGGTGGGATGGTGCAGGAGATAGGTGCCAGAGGCAAAGGAGACCCATCCCAATTATGGGCTGGTTGTTGGCCCTTTCCTAGGGGTACAGAAGTGTGAGGGTGGAGATGGTAGTCCAGGTGGTGGTGGGCACAGGAACAGATGGAACTTGCTGTGTAGGCACATCTGCCACCATGAGGGCTGACCCAAATCTGAAGCTGCCAATTCAGGGCACATATTTATTATGATTTTGCATCGGTGTTGCAATACTTTTGTGGCGAAGCCCCAATGCAAAATCATTTTTGACATTTACTAAACCCAGCAAAGGCTCTTTGCGTGATTTAGTATATGCAAAGTAACTCAATGCACTACAAAATGCTACCTTGAGTTACTTTGCATCGGGTAAGCTTTACATGGGTGAAGCATGGGCGTTCACATGCATCCACCCATGTATTCTGAAGCAAACGAGATTTACAAAGACTCATAAACCTAGGTTTGTGCTGAGAAATAATGCGTCTACCTGATAGAGGCTCTTGTTACTTCCTCTTTCCATGTGTGCTACACTCTGCAGCACACATTGAAAGAAGAATATATGCTGCTAAGGATTGTTTTTGTGCAGAAAGGTACCACTTCCTGCACAAAAGTAATCCTGCCCATAATGCATGTACTTTTGCACTACGATGCAAGGTGCTAGGTAGCACACAGTGTGCCAGCGCAAAAAGGCAGCAGAAATGCTCCATATTTTGGTAAATCTGGAGCATTTTTGCTCTCTCAATTTCATGCAACACAGCGCAGCCAGTTGCTATGCTGCACCACGTTGTGTGAAATAATAGTAAATGTGCCTCCAGATGTTGTAGAGGTCTCCTGGCCAGCCTATCACTTTCAATGCTACTGGGTCCCTCAGTGTTGGTTGCTCCACTTTCCGACTCTCATTAGCGCTCCTGCATCCAATCATCAAGTTTGGCTAATGTCTCCTTCACTTCCTCTGGAAGAAGGTGAAAACAGACATATTCAAACAGTTACATACAACAGAGGCCAAACATTTATACACACATCAAAGAAGTGTGCTCTGGTAGCGAGGGACTAGACTCTTCTCTGCAGGTCGTTCCACTGCTCGTGGATGTCCTCTTGCGAACGTCTGGATTTGGACACTGCATTGACCTTATTCATAGTTCTGTCCCACATTTTGTTTCTTTTGCTCATGGTAGCTTTTTGTACCAGTCTCCAAACAGCTGTGACTCTACCCTAATTATAACCATGTGCTTCCAACTAGGGGAAGGCATCCCCTAGTTGCATCACTTCAATCCCGAAAATGGATGAAAATAAGTTAATCAGTTTCAATAAAAATATTCCAAAAGATGCTTAATTGATTCTTGAATTAATTTCCTTCTTAATCTATTTCCAGGACGATTAAATTCAATACATTCCAATTGTTTCCATTTAAATGCAAATCAATATTTTAACTTTCAAGCTTAAAAAATCCCAATGCATTTCGGGCTGGAGTCTCTTCTTCAGGAGGATTCAACTCTATACGGTAATGAAAAGGTGAAATGAGAACAAGGTCTCAAGTGGGTCCAATGGTTTATATTACTAGAAGTCCTTCACATCACCAAGGTCGTGTGATGATATTAACCAGGAAATATATACTGTAGCGCCAATGAATACTGAGATTGTCTGGTGAGTTATACTGAGATGAACAAGTGATTCATAACTCAGATGGTGCGCCTGTACTCGCAAACTAGATAAATAAAGAGTGTAAATACAAGATGCCAAAATAATCGAATGATTGAATTGTGTAAGTGATGCAAACAATTATTCAAATGTCTCAATGGTGCCATTAAATGGCAGGTGTCAATGGTACTCATGCATGTGAATGCGTTCTCCATGCTAAAATAAGCTAAAAGACTTTTGAATAGTGACATTCAAACAAAAGAAAATAGTGCTAATGAATATTGGGTGGTGCAAAGTGCTTATGTGTGTGGATTCAAATGCATTTGCCGATAATGTGCCAACTACAATGTTAAAAGTCCCCAATTAAAATACTTTTGGGTGCTATCCTTAAATGCCAAACAATTATATGGTGACACTATTAAATTGGAGACTCAGCAGTGCTTCTTACCATGAGAGTAGTACTCTGAGCACGAAATGTGAGGATTCTGTCAAGCATTCAAGTCCGTCACCATGTTTGGCTAGTAAAACCGGATTTAGTGTGGGTAAATTGTATGCGTTAGAACATCAGACATAAATAAGGGATTACAAATTAACATAAGGTTGCCACCATCAATGAATGGTAAAAGTTGACATGCTCAGCATTAAAACATTAGTATATACATTGCAATCATATGACAGCACATAATGAAGTCAGATTGCATAGTTAATTAACCTTAGAAATTGAGGTACATCTCATATGAAGCATACTAATCTGAATGTATTGGCTGATGGTCTAACGGAAGACTAAAATGAAACTAAACATAAACGTGAACACACAGTTGCTGCCATCAGATGTCAAAGTCAACAAAACTGTGTCCAACATTAGACCACTTGTAAGTACATTGCATAAGGGGTACCATGTTGGCTCAGCTTTGAAATGTGGCTGTGAGTGTTACATGTTAATTCAGAGTAACTGGGAGTTTGTCCCAGGTCTCATGACTACGTCTAGATTATGGCTAGACTCAGAACGCTAATGATCATGTTCTAAATTCTACCATCTACATGAAATTTGATTATAACCCCACTGGTGAATTCAGTAAGATTTTGAAAAGTATCCTCGACTCAGCCGCACACAGGAGAACCATCACAGAAGAGGATAAAAGTTACCTCATGCAAGAGAACCCCACAATCCCAAGCATCCATATGCTACCCAAAATACATAAGGACCTGAGATCGCCTCCATTCAGACACATACTTTCGACTATAGGATCTATTCACGAACCTGTAGGTAAGTACCTTGATCGCCACATACAACCATCAGTGGAAAAAATTAAAACTTATGTTAAGACACAAAAAATGTTTTTACAAAATCATGGATTTGAGATTGGAGGAAGACAGCAACCTGATACTCTGTACCATCGATGTAAGATCACTGTATGCCTCGATTCCCCATGACCTATGTATGGAAGCGGTGGAACATTTTCTGATGGATACCAACCTTGAGGAAGATATAAAAGTCTTTTTACTTGAGCTTCTATTTTTTAAACTATATGATAATTGCTTCCCCTGGAATAATAAATACTTTTTGCATCAAACTGGCACTTCCATGGGAAACTGTGCTGCCACATGCTATGTGAATCTCTTTATTCATAAGTTTGAATTGGACAACATTCTCACCAAAGAAGTATGGCAGCACAATCTCATGACCTTCCTGAGATACATCGACTATATTTTCATTCTATATAAAGGATCTAAAACAGAATTGACAATGGCTATTGATGAATTGAATACAATAAACAATAGAATCATCTATACCTACAACATAAGTGAAGATGATATCACATTCTTGGATGTACTGGTAACCAGACTGAGGACACACTTGAGACCAATGTTTACAGGAAGAATACAGATCGCAATAACCTGTTGCATTTCAACAGTTTCCACCGAAATTCACTGACGTCCAGTTACCAAATTCACAACTATTAAGAGAGAAGAGGATAGTTTCTAACACAGACAACTTAAAGAAAAGCAACAACAGCATGGTGGAAAGATTTAAATTCAGAGGTTACCGATATGTCATCCTCAAAAAAAACATTGTGAGATCCTGTAACAAAACTAGAGTACAACTCTTGGCACCTTAACATACTCAAGATGAAACCAAGTATGGTATATGTCTTTAAATTTTCAACTAGGTGTGCAAAACTCAAAGGAATTATCTTAAAATACTGGCCTATGTTGCACACAGGGAACAATTTCAGAGGAATCTTCTCTAAGCCTCCTCTTTTCGCTTATGAATGAGCGAAGAATCTCAAAGAATTACTAGAAGCCAAATAAGGCTCTAAAGAAAATTCTGATCACAAAGGAACAATCCCTTGCCCAAATTGCAATAACTGTAACAAAGTAAAACGAGGGAACCCATTCGTTGATAGGCACAAAAATCAAGCTACACACTACCGCTGGTTGTAACTCAAAGAATGTTGAGTACTTATTGAAATGTCGTGCGGCCTCACATTCATCAGAAAAACCAAACATAAGATCAAAGTTCAAGTTAATGAACACAAAAATACCATCTGTCCAAAATCATCAAATCAACCGTGGCTTCAAATTCCATGACGCACGGCCATAACATCTGCCAACTGCTGTTTAGGCTACTGGAAGTGGTACCATTACGAGATGAAGTAGACAATCGAAAACACCTTCTCCAAAGAGAAACATATTGGATCAGGAGACTAGACACATTAATTCCGAATGGTCTGAATGATCGCATTGAATTCAACTGCACCACAACTTCACGGTTCAACACACACCATATTGTCCGAACTTGACAGACATGTTCCTCAGGCTCACTAATGTTCACTAAGGGTGGGCGTAGTCCGCGAAGTAGCGCTACGCGAAGCTACGCGAAGTGCACTTCGCACTACGCGATCTACGCGTAGCACTACGCGAACTGCGTAGTGCGCTGTCCCGCGATGATTGCACAGTGCCGGATACTTGTCCGCACTGTGCAATCATTGAAAACGGAATCTTGCACAGTGCGAGCTGACTGTTACTGCCGCCGAGTAGATTTTTACTCGAGCGGCAGCTTTCAACGCGGACTGGTAGTTTTCTCATGCGAGCGGTCGCGAGCATACGCGACCACTCGCAATGAGAAACCTGACCTCCCCGCTGAGAATCTCGCCGGAGGTTTATTTCACGCTCGCGATCGGCAACTTGATGTTGCTGATCGCGAACGAGGAAAAGTCTCGCCGGATGACATATTTGCTTGCTCGCGGTCGCCAACTTGACGTTAAGGACCGCGAGCAAGCAAAAATGACCGCTGCACTACGCTACGCGTGTTTGCACTGTGCTACGTGCAATTCGCGTAGTGCGAAGTAGCGCAAACTTCGCAAACTACGCGAGCGTAGCGTAGTGCTTTGCCCACCCTTAATGTTCACATCATTTATCTGTACATCTATTGAAGGACCAACCTTAAAGTGTCCACTGAGAATTTGTGTCCTTAAATGCTGACTCACATTTACTTTTTGGTTACTTTGGTTCACACTGACTCAGCTACACTGAGATTGTATAGCATACGCATAGCCACCCTATAGACTTAGTGATGGGACCTGGAACACAAACCCATTTACTCTGACTTAACAAGTCACACTCACAGCCTCATTTCAAAGCAGAGCCAACATAGTACCCCTACGGCTACTATGCAGAGCCAAAAAAACTCATATTCAACTGATGTTTAGGCACATGACTACTCACCAACACATACCAGACATACACTGACATCAACATGCCTCACATGATATACAATATGATCTATTAGGATTTATTCTGTCATTATGTGCGGTTACATGTATGCAATGTGCTTGCAAGTGCTCTAATGTTGGACAAAGTCTTGTTGACTTTTACTTTTCATGGCGGCAACTGTGTGTTCACTTTTATGTTTAGTTTCATTTTAGTCTTCTGTATCAACCATTAACTCGGATTAGTATGCTTTCTATAAAATTAATGTACCTCGATTTCTGAAGTTAATTTACTATGTTATCCAATTTCATGATGTGCTGTCACATGATTGCAATGTATATACTAATGTTTTAATACTGTCAACTTTTAGCATTCATTGATGGCGGCGAACATTTGTTCATTTGTAGTCCCTTTTTATGTCTGATGTTCTAACGCAGAAAATTCACCCACACTAACTTCCGGGTTTACTAACCAAGCATGGCGACTGACTTGAATGCTGGATGGAATCCTCACATCTTGTGCTCAGAGTACTACACTCACTGTAAGAAGCATTGCCAAATCTCCAATTTAATAGTGTCACCATGTCATCATCTGGCATTTAAGGATTGCACCCAAAAGTATTTTAATTGGGAACTTTTAACATCATCACTGGCACGTTATCAGCAAACACGTTTGAATCTACACGCTTGAGCACTTTGCACCACCCGACATTCCTTAGCACTATTTTCTTTTGTTTGAATGTCACTATTCACATGTCTTTTCGCTTATTTTAGCACGGAGAACGCATTCACATGCATGAGTACCATTTACACCTTCCATTTATTGGCACCATCAAGACATTCAAATAATTGTGTCCATCGCTTACACAATTCGATCATATGATTATTTTGGCATCTTGCAATCACACTCTTTATTTATTTAATTTGAGAGTACAGGGGCACTATCTGAGTTATGAATCCCTTGTTTATCTCAGTATCACTCACCAGACACTCTCAGTATTCATCGGCACTTCGGTATATATATCACCCGGGTAATATCATCACATGACCTTGGTGAAGTGAAGGACTACGGGTAATATAATCCATTGGACCCATTTGAGACCTTGTTCTCATTTCATCATTTCATTACCCTGCAGGGTTTAATATCCCCTGAAGAAGGGCATCCAACCCAAAATGCAATGGTATTTTTGAAACTTCAAAGTTCAAATATTGATTGCATGTAAATGGAAGTAATTAGAATGTATTGCATTTCATCGTCCTGGAAATGAATTAAAACGTTAATTCATTCAAGAATCACATAAGCATGTTTTGGAATATCCTTTTAGTGAAACTGGTGAACTTGTTTACATCCCCTCTTTGAATTGAAGAGGTGAGACTATGGGACACTTTCCTCGGTGGGAAGTGCCTCATTATATTTCAGTCACGCCTATGATCAGAAGGCGATACCCTATTGCACGCAAGTAAAACAGATAACATTTATCACACTGTTCATGAATATAGGAGTGCTCCACCCATTTCTTTGACGTCTAGCCTAATTATCTCATTCACCATAACAGTTAAATCCTTTTCTGGGAGTCTAGATTGTCTTCTTCCAACCTTCTTTTGTTTTTTTGTATAAAGAAGCTGTGCTGATGCGTTTTGGGAGTGGTAAATCTTTTGTGTGTTTTGGGGTGTGCCTTTTGTAGTGGAAGTTGCAAGTGTGGTTGATAAATTGATTTCGACCATGTGTGTCCGCCATCAGAAATACTGTCTGCCATTACTATCCTCCATCATGAAGGTCGCTCCATACCACTCTGACAGCGGACAACTCTAAATATGGAGGACATATGTCTGCTTACCAATGTTGATAGAGTTGAATAAGCTGACTGTGGGCGTTGGTACAGATGACGGTTGTCTTAGAATCAACTGATGGACCATCCTCCACCATGACAGATGGCGGCCCTCAGGTCCAACTCTAAATATGACAGAGAAAAGTCCATCAGCCTGAAGGGCAGACCAGTCACTCTGTGATGGACAAACGATTGTCCATCCGCCAAGCTCTAAATCGCCCATAGTAACATAAAAAAATACTGATGGAATATTTGCAACATGACAAATGAGATGGTATCAAGAAAAGAGAAAAGGCAAAATCAATATATTTCTGCTATTATCTTGAGAAGTAAAAATGTTTTTTTTACAAGGGATTGTGGCGAACTCTGTGGATTGTGGTAGCAAGGAAAATAGAGAGTAAATGGTGGACCACATGTCTTCAAGTACGGCAAGAGGGGACAGGTTTCACGTAGTTAGAATTAGGGTCTCAGGCTGAGGATGAGACAAAACATTTATCCATCAGTATAAATGAGGAGCAATTGCTGTCATAAGTCATCATTTGCTTTAAAACATATTGTGGCAGATGTACGACCGGTTTTTGCGGTTGCAAACGGGAATTTGGCCCGTTTGCAACCGCAAAATAGGTCAGCCCCATGTTGCAAACCATATTTTGCGAGTCGCTAACCTATTAGCAACTCGCAAAATATGGTTTGCTACTTGCTATTAGGAAGGGGCGTGCCAAGGGCGTCCCTTCCTAATAGCGAGTCTATCACCCATGTAAGATTGTTTTGTCGCAAAACACTCGCAGTTTACCACCCTTTTCAAATGGGTGGTAAGCCACTCGCACACGGGAAGGGGTCCTCAGGGGACCCCTTCCCCTTTGTGAATGAGTGCGTAAATATTTTTAGGAGCAGGCAGTGGTCCCAGGGACCAATGCCTGCCCTTAAAAAATGAAACTGAAAAGTTTCATTTTTCTTTTTTTAAATGCATCCCTTTTTCCTTTAAGGAAAACTGGCTGCATTTAAAAAAAATATTGCTTATTAAAAAAGCAGTCACAGACATGGTGGTCTGCTGACCTCAGCAGGCCACCATCCCTGTGAGTGCGAGCCATTCCCAATGGGGTTGCAAATTGCGACAGCCTCATGAATATTAATGAGGCATCCAATTTGCGACTCCATTGGGAATCGCAAACAGTGTCAGAGACACTGTTGTACATTCATTTTTGAGAGTCGCAAATTGCGAGTCGCAGTTTGACGCAATTTGCGATTCGCAAAAATGAATGGTCGTACATCTGGCCCATTGGCCCAGCTGTACAGAGCCATTAAGCATTTCTTAACGGGTCGAAGCGCTATTTTGGCCTGTTAAGAAATGCTAAATGGCCTTTTCAGATGTACAAAAGGCCAACACCGGTTGCAATTTGCGAATGCCACCCGGTGGAAATCGCAAATTGTGACTGTGATTTAGGAATTGCAAATAGGGATTACCTATTTGCGATTCCTAAAGCATATGTATGTAGCATTTCCTAAATGCGAATCAGGCATTTAGGCAATGCTATTATCATTAACTTGAAGTCGATGGTACCCATGTGCAAAATTAAAAATTGCATTTAAAAATGCATTTTTAATGTGACATGAAGCGCACATATGCCCCTATGGCATATGTGCACGCACATGTGCACTAGGAAATTCAGGGCGCCTCCAGGGGGGCCTTAAGCCCAGAGGCACCCTTGGCTTTGCATTTCTTAAATTGTGATTTCCTATTAGGAAATGCAAACTATTTCCTATTTTGCCCATAGGCCGGAATGCAATAGCATTTCCTATTTGCGATTCCCTAATAGCGATTCCTACTTTGAAGGAATCGCTATTAGGGATTTGCTAATTTAGTACATATCCTTTTGCATTTCTTAAATAGCGATTCCTACAGAGTTGCTATTTAAGAAATGCAGTTAGGAAGCTTTGTACATCTGGGCCATTAAAAAATATTACATATTCTCTACTGGACAGTAATTTTCAAAACCCTGGCATGGTTAAAAGGGGATCTTCATAGTTCTACCTATCAGCGAGTGCATTTTATGTTTTAAGAAGAGACCGTTTTATATTTTCCCAAATCCTAGTTGTTTACGTACTTCAAAATTTCCTATAATTTGTCAGTGTTATTCTTTGCACACAGTGTGCAAATCTGGCTGACAGTCACTATGTGTTCACTGGATTTCTAAATAACTGTTTTAAGGAGCAAATCTAGTGTTTTATGATCACTTGCCAACAGGAAATTATTATGAACGCAATATTTTTATTTCTATTGAAAGTTACATTCAAATTTGTCATTATTGGCTAAATTCCACTCTTGACACATATTTCAAAATGTAAGCCCTGCATAGTTTGGATTAATTTTGTTGGACATAAATATAAATTATATGTTTAATCATACAGTAACACATCTACGACCCCCATTATGAATTGCTTTAGGTTCATTAGACAGATGACTAGCTCCTGATAAGATCAGATGAGTGGTCGCCTGAACAAAACGTTAACACTCCCTCCCTTGGTTGTGCCCTAAATAAACTGACTGAGAGTATATGTACACATTTGTTCAACTAAATTACAACATTGGGCTTTGTACAATGTTTGTTTAATATCTACATTTACATGTTCAATCTTCATGTGGAATACAGTATCTGTACTATACTTTCACTGTCTATAGTGACCATAATTCGATCAGGTAAATTATTCAATCTGAAACAGAGAGAGAAGAGGCTTTGTTTAGATTATTTCCATGAATGTATTCTAATTTTTGTATTGAATGTTTCTCATTGAAAGAAAAATATTGATTGATCACACTTCCTGAGAGCAACACCGCAGGAAATGGTGTGAATGAGTCCCATGGGACAATTGTCTTGATAAAGTATTATTACCCTCTCTCCATGGGCATATAGCGTTACCCTGTTTATTTTACTCAGGTGGGTACTGGACATCCAAGTCTGGATGCGGTGCAGATAGTGTTTGAAGCATTGGATAAGTGGAGCAGAGGAGTTTGATGTACAGTTGTGTATTGTTGGTATAGTGGTGATTCTTAATGCTGTTGTCTGTAAGTAGATGCCTGAGGGCTCCATGTACAGTTTGAAGATGGCAGGAGCCAGTATGGAACCCCGGTGGACTCCACAGGTATTAGGGATCTTTTGGGACCCAGAGGTGCCCTTGTGAACAATCTGGTGTTGAATGGATGGGCTGGAGGAGAAACACTGAAGTAATTGCCAGTGCATCCCATTTGAGAGTCTCGGAAGTGGATTTGGGTTAGTTTGTCAACCATGTTGATGTCAGCTGAAAGGTCCAGCAATATCTGGAACCAGGTGTCATAACGTATCTGTGGTCAGGAGCGCATTATCTGTAACATAGTAGTTGGCTCCTTGTTACAGCATGATCTGAAGCAAGAGAGTGATGGACGGGTAGCTGACAGGATCATCAGGATCAAATGTGCATTTCATTAGGAGTATGAGGATCTAGCCTATCTTGAGAAGATCATTTGGGTAAAGGAGGCATCGACAATGGTAAGTAGTGGAGAAAGAGCTTCCCGACAGAAAACTTTGACGAAGGACAAGGGTAAGCTTTCATCTTCACAGGAAGTGGATTTGAGGCAGTTGAGTATGTTAGTTGAGTATGTTAGTTAGATATGGGAGGAACAGGGGTTTGAAGGATGACCATTGTGAGATTCTACAAGCATGTATGGGCATAAGAGGAGAAGCAGACTTGGGTCCTGATTATGAGTCTGGCGGTCCATGGACCACCAGACTCAAGGTGGCGCGGTGGTGGCAGTCCAGCCACCGCCACACCGGTGGTTTGACCACCCTATTCAGACTTGGGCGGTCGGACCGCCATTGCACTGCCACAACCACCAGGGAACCAAGATCCCTGGTGGTGGCACAGCACTCTTGAGGCCACAATATGCTTGGTGGGACCGCCGCGGTCCCACCAAGCATATTACGAGTTTCCTCTCTGCCACAGTTTTCATGGCAGATCCTCCTCCATGAAAACAGTGGCGGAGAGTAAACAAAGGCGGCACTACAGGGCCCCCTGTTGCCTCAGGGCCATGGGATGCATGAAGTGGAGAACATGTTGTGCCCCGCAGTGTTCATGCGCCCCAGTACCTGCACAGCATGGACTGCAGTAGTCCATGCCGTGCAGGTACTGCCTTTGATGTTCTTATTGCGGTGCCTATTTCATAGGCACAGCCGTGGTAACACCAAAGAACCTCCCACCAGTGACAAAAAAGTCGTTATCTGGTGGGGTGTGGGCACACAGGTTTGGCAGTCCTGAAGTGGGATCATCAAACTCGTAATCAGGCCCTTGGTGTTGTCTATGTGCTGTAGAATCTTTTTCATTTTTCACTGAATAAGAAGTTGATAGCATTGCAATTGTGTGTAAGTATGGAATAGATGGTTCTGGCAAGGGATTGATGCAGTGCTTTATTGCCTTGAAAAGTGTTATGCATCTTTTGGTGATCTCATTTATAGTCTTCACAAAGTACTTTGCTTTGACTGATGTGATGAGCTGTCTGTGTGTTGTGCTGGGGGATGTCAGTATCATGAGTTCATCAGGGTTTCTGTTGTCATACCATTTTCTTTCCTGTCTGAGGATGGACCGTTTATTGTCAATGAGGTCTTTAGAGTACCAGTGTGCTGAAGGTTTTCACTTTGTCGGTGTCAATAAATCCGCTGCTGAGACCGCTGGGTATAATCTATAATAGACATTAGAATCACATTTTTCCAGGATGCTGGCAGCTGTATGTGCTTTTTCCATGGAGAACATTGAAACTCTTGCATGGAAAGAATTGCCTTGAAAAGCACATACAGTGGTGAGACTAGTGTTCAGTGAAACACATGAAATCTGTAGCTTTATATCTGGTCCACATGACTGTTGTGGACCGTAGGGACTGCACGGTGTTCTCTTTCATTGTTTCGCCAACTACTTTCAGCACTTGATGGTGCAGCTATGGCACAGAAACAGTTGAAAAACAGGTCCAGCTTAGAACCTTCCAGTTTTGACTAAGAATTTGCACAATTTCCAGAAACCCCTCTTCTTTCAAGAAAAAGGGAGGTTAAGTGCTAACATTATCGCTAGTTTCCTATTGTATAAATGGACCAGCTCATGGGTGTGGTGGTGCAACGACTCCTTGCTGAACAGAGACTAGCGGGTTGCTTTTTTTTTTTCTTTGTGCCGATTCTACCTCAAGTGACACTCCGAGGTTGCTGCAAGTAATATCTGCACCCTTAGAGCAAAAGGACTTCTTCCCACGACAATGACATATTCTTAATCCACACCTCGCTCTATCTGCTAGATTTCTTCTCCATTGACAGCAGATGGTATTTTGATTTTGTTCTTACATGATTGCATGTCAGTTTCTCAGATGGACCAGTTGGCCATAGAGCCATAAATTCTACCTGGCTTCCCACAATGTGCTGTTGTGCTGTAAATTGTGCAGTCTTGTAATTGGCCATCATGTGGCCTAAGTGTACAGAAGTCTAAAACTGGGGTAGAAGATGTTCCTTATATAGGCAAAGCAAGACGTAGTTGTGGTGGAGCTAGGAGGTTGAGTTTGCCTTTCTGTAGGGCAGGCTGTGGGTGTGGTAATAATGGATGCTGGTTCAGATTTTTGGGGTTTTGAAAACATGAAGATAGGTGGTGTTGGTGATACTGAATGACTTGGAACAAGTTGTTATATAAGTAATTAATTTCCTCAGTGCCACTCTCAAAACAAACAATCACTGGTCCACCTTCACCATTTACATCCAGGCTTTTTGAATCTTTCTATTCCCTTTGTCTCCCATGGAGGGACTCAGTTCTTCTCTCTGTCAACATCAACTGAAGAGGGACTTGGAGAAGATGTCTTTATTTTCCTCTGAGGAAATTGTGAGGATGATCACCTAGATTTACTAAGATTTCATGCAATACCGTGCAGCAAGGCACATTGCTGCTCTACATGAATGGGAGAGAGCTGAACTGCACCATAATTACAGAGATATGGTGCTGTTCTACTTTCTCCCTGCATTGCCACACTAGTGGCAGTCTGGTGCCAATGCAGGCAGCCTTTCACCATGGTACTGTGTAGTGGACAAGACAGTTTTGTGTAGGAAGGGGTACATACTACACAAAAACTATCCTTGGAGGCATACTCCTCTTTGTATGTGTACTGCAGAATGCTGCACACATGCAAAGATGAAGTAATGAGGAGAAATAAATATATTTTTCCTTGGTATAACAACCTCAGTTAGGCGCATCATTTTAGAGCACACTCAGGTTTACAAACTATAGTAAATCTGGCGTTTCATAAAAAATACATGGGTGAATGCACAGGAAAGACCATACTCCACCTACTGCCTCCTCAATGCACAGTAACGTATGGCAGAAATATATGCTGCCTTGCGTTACAAAGTCTAACAAAACCTGTTAGACCTGACAGTGTTAAGGTGGTCTTCTGCCAAATTTGTGCCTACCTCCTCCACTTTCCAGACCTCATTTTTGCTGGCTTTAGGACTGTGTTCACTTTACCACTGCTAACCAGTGCTAATGTGCTTGTGTTTGTTCCCCTAAGCATTGTAATATTGGCTCTTCCCCAGTTGGTAAATTTAATTTACTTATAAGTCCCTAGGAAAGTGCACTACATGTACCCATAGTCTGTAAATGAAATGCTACTAGTGGGCCTGCAGCACTCATTGTGCCACCCATTTAAGTCCCCCCCTAACCATGGCTCAGGCCTGACACTGCAGAGCCTGTGTATTCAGTTTACACTGCCATTTTGACCTGGCAAGATAAAACTCTTGCCAGGCCCAAACCTTCCCTTTTTTTTACATATAAGTAAATCCTACAGTAGGCCCTGGACAACCCACAGGGCAGGGTGCAATATATTTAAAACGTATGACATGCATTTTTAAGTGTTACATGTCCTGGTAGTGAAAACTCTCAAATTTGTGTTTCACTACTGCAAGACCATCGGGTAACATTGGGATTACCTTATTACATTTTTTAACTGAAATTCCCAATTGTGAAGAGATAGACTTTTCAAGTTTGGTGTCTCTGGAATCACAATTAAAATCACAACTCATGGTGAAGTCAGATTTTAAATTCCAATTCTGAAAATGCCACTTTTAGAAAGTTTGAATTTTCATACTTTAGCCATTTGGCACCTGCTGACTGTCTCTGATACACATCTGGGAGGGTGACAGCTGGGCTTTGTGTATTCCCCCTAGAGAGTCAGACTAAGGGGTCGATTCCGATCCCGGTCGGAGGCGCACCTAATACCATTCGGTCGGGAAAAAATCCAGGCGAATGCCTGTTTCCCGACCGATCCGCACATACGTCCGAACGAGCAAGTACGATGCGCACAACTTCCCAAATCCTGACCCAGTCGTACTCACCCAATACAGGACCTGAACTCAGACCGAGGCGGATCCGGAATCGTAGAATCGAGCCGCACGGAAGAAAAAATGCAGCCCCGTCCGGCCGGACAAGTACGATGCGCTTCCCGTACGCGCCGAACCCGTCGCTACGCACGGCACGTCAAAGCATCCGGTCGAGGCGCACATAAGCTCCGATTCGCGCCACAACACGATCCACGGCTACGAGACGAACACGCCAGCGACGAGGACGAGGCGAAGCAAAGAGAAAGACGTACGAGACGAACCAACCATGAATCCCTTCGTGCCGATCCTACCAATATTCTACCTCTATTACCGGAACAGGCACGGACGCGTACGGCGCAGAAGGTAAGTCAGACACCAACAACAAAACAAACTACACGTACCCGACACATCACACACAGAGGGATGCAGAAATACCTACACCAGCAACAGCAGCACCATAGGGGCGGGATGGCCCTCACCAATGCCACACATACACATAGGGGCCTGTATGCCTACCACTACTACCACCCCTACCCATGGGGGGCTGGATGCCTGTCACAACTACCACCTCTACCCATGGGGGGCTGGATGCCTGTCACTACTACCACCCTTACCCAGGGGGTGCCAGATGCCTACCACTACTACCACCCTTACCCAGGGGTGCCAGATGCCTACCACTACTACCACCCTTACCCAGGGGTGCCAGATGCCTACCACTACTACCACCTCTACCCATGGGGGCTGGATGCCTGGCACTACTACCACCCTTACCCAGGGGGTGCCAGATGCCTACCACTACTACCACCCTTACCCAGGGGATGCCAGATGCCTACCACTGCTACCACCTCTACCCAGGGGTGCCAGATGCCTACCACTACTACCACCCTTACCCAGGGGGTGCCAGATGCCTACCACTACTACCACCTCTACCCATGGGGGCTGGATGCCTGTCACTACTACCACCCTTACCCAGGGGGTGCCAGATACCTACCACTACTACCACCCTTACCCAGGGGTGCCAGATGCCTACCACTACTACCACCCTTACCCAGGGGTGCCAGATGCCTACCACTACTACCACCTCTACCCATGGGGGCTGGATGCCTGTCACTACTACCACCCTTACCCAGGGGTGCCAGATGCCTACCACTACTACCACCCTTACCCAGGGGTGCCAGATGCCTACCACTACTACCACCCTTACCCAGGGGGTGCCAGATGCCTACCACTACTACCACCTCTACCCATGGGGGCTGGATGCCTACCACCACTACCACCCTTACCCAGGGGGTGCCAGATGCCTACCACTACTACCACCCTTACCCAGGGGTGCCAGATGCCTACCACTACTACCACCTCTACCCATGGGGGCTGGATGCCTACCACCACTACCACCGTTACCCAGGGGGTGCCAGATGCCTACCACTACTAACACCCTTACCCAGGGGGTGCCAGAAGCCTACCACCTCTACCTATGGGGGGCCAGATGCCTACCACTACTACCACCCTTACCCAGGGGGTGCCAGATGCCTACCACTACTACCACCTCTACCCATGGGGGGCTGGATGCCTGTCACTACTACCACCCTTACCCAGGGGGTGCCAGATGCCTACCACTACTACCACCCTTACCCAGGGGGTGCCAGATGCCTACCACTACTACCACCCTTACCCAGGGGGTGCCAGATGCCTACCACTACTACCACCCCTACCCAGGGGTGCCAGATGCCTACCACTACTACCACCTCTACCCATGGGGGCTGGATGCCTGTCACTACTACCACCCTTACCCAGGGGTGCCAGATGCCTACCACTACTACCACCCTTACCCAGGGGTGCCAGATGCCTACCACTACTACCACCCTTACCCAGGGGTGCCAGATGCCTACCACTACTACCACCTCTACCCATGGGGGGCTGGATGCCTACCACCACTACCACCCTTACCCAGGGGGTGCCAGATGCCTACCACTACTACCACCCTTACCAGGGGGTGCCAGATGCCTACCACTACTACCACCTCTACCCATGGGGGGCTGGATGCCTACCACCACTACCACCCTTACCCAGGGGGTGCCAGATGCCTACCACTACTACCACCCTTACCCAGGGGGTGCCAGAAGCCTACCACTACTACCACCCTTACCCAGGGGGTGCCAGATGCCTACCACTACTACCACCTCTACCCATGGGGGATGGATGCCTGTCACTACTACCACCTCTACCCATGGGGGCTGGATGCCTACCACCAACACCACCCCCACTCATAGGATGGACAATGCATGACACAACCAGCACACCACAACCTAGGGAATGCAAGAAAAGACATCCCCCAACACCATGACAAGCGTGTGTAGACTGTGTCAAATGCCTACAACACTGAACATGACTTTGAACATACAATGTGACCTCCTATCACATGTGCCACACATATATGTGTGTGGCCCCCACAATGCAAGCAGGCCATGACCATTGTGGCAATGGGGATCAAAACCCCATCATCACAGTGAGCAAAATGTAAGTGTGGGGGCCCAAAGCTGAAGCACATTCAGAACATTGTGGCAATGGGGTCTAAACCCCCATCATCACAGTGACCAAAAGGTAAGTGTGGGGTCCATAGCTGAAGCACATTTTGAACATTGTGGCAATGGGGTCCAAACCCCCATCATCACAGTGACCAAAATGCAAGTGTTGACAAAGAAAAAGCTGCAACTGCCAAACTGCATGGATGATTCCTGGTCACAGAACATAAAACACATCAGTGGCAAAGTAGTGCATGTGTCCCATTGCAACATAGATTGGGGGAGGCAAATACTGCAGTGCAAATAAGACATACCTTTGGCCATGCGCAGACAAACAACACCCATGGGGGCTGACACTGTCAACATTCATCAATGACACAATGACAGAAGTGACCATCAGAATGCAGACCCACATATTTGCACCAATGGGCACACAAATGCAGATACCCTGTGGAGACTGTAGATGTGAGGTGAACAGATACCATACCATGGCAGCAATGGGACACACAAACCATGATCATTGTGCTGACAGATGACTTAGGAGTCCCAGGGACAGCAGGGGAAACCCACCAAACAACATACAGCCAATGGCACACCAAAGATATGCCAATGCAGTGGTGCAGATGCACAAACACAAACAGGCAGACCCACACTGCACATCAAACACAACAGGTGAGGGGGGTGCCAGTGTCCCCAGGCAACCACACAACACATGAGGAGGCCTGAATACCAATTACACAGATGTGCATACAGTGCCACACAAAGGTAACTCATGGATCAAAATCCCCTATGTGGGCAATCAGGCATTGTCAGATGAGAGGGAGCACAAATCACACATGTCACACAAGCATGTAGGAACAGCAACTGACACAGCAAGACACAGACACACCACAGCACTACCCCCCAGGGCCCCCACAATGTGGTGACCCTGGGCTGCATTACAATCCCACTGTGATGACAAAGCTAAATGTCGTTCACACTGTGAACCACAGTCATGTGTCCTTAGCAACAAACTACCATCACACCTACACAAGCACAAATCAATCAGCACGGCCAGTAAGCCAAGGCCAACATGGAGGCAGGGGTCTAGCCGGGCAACAACTCTCATCTGCACACACTCAACACCACACACCTCGACCTCCAACAATGTGCAGCAGTGAAGCACACATGCACTGGTGACATTGCACATGCACCCATGACAATCCCAGGGTGGTGGGTGGGAACCAAGGTGCAGAAACACATCACACATGGCCACTCAACAAGACTCCTGAATGTCTGACACACTGCAAACTACGCTGTACATGGACATGACGGCAATACCACACCAACCAATGGGATCCCAGCCACAGTCACACACCAATGAAGAAGCCAAGGTCACCCACAAAGAACACACATAGACAACTACCAACATTGCAGCCCGGACCCTGAGGAGTGCCAGCAGTCACACACAACGTGTCACAATCACTGAAAGATAACACAAACTGGAAATCACATGACAGGTGTAAACAACAAGTGCCAAGGGGAATCCTGACTGTGACCCATCTGCGTCTGCACACAAACTCAGCCCTGACAGCAAACACACCTATGGGTGACACCCTGATGACCAGTAATGTGCCATGCACCCACATCACAGAGAATACAGGGAGAAGACTTGGGGGAACATAGGTCAACTCAGCAAGCATCACAAACAGGTACAACACTAGGGATCCCAGCATGCACAGCAAAACGGAAGTGAACACACAGACATGCTCATACAACACACACCTTGGGTGCAGGCAACGTCACAGGAGTACACACTGCCATGAGGGGACTCCACTCCTGTGTGAGGAAAGCTGTGCCATATGTTGCCTCAGTAGGGCTCCATCATGTCAGCTGAGCACTTGGTCACACAGTCAACAATTAGCACCAAATGAAGGCTCCCGTCACATCAGCCTGGTCATGGGAGTGCCAACGAAATCATCAGCACAGATCCAACACACTTGTATAGCAATGTTGCACTGACAACACAGATGAGTCCTTCCCCATTGATGCCCAAACCTGCATGTCCAGTGGAGATGGCCACACGGTCAGGGAAGTAGACTAATTGAACAATGGCAGGCACAACAGATGTGCAGGGGTGGAAGCCACAGATGTGAAATTGCTAATGTAAGTAGGAAATCCCATTGCCAAATATTGAACACATGACACCCTCAGATGCTGCTAAGGATGACATGGATACACCACAGGATAGGACACATTCCCCCTGGACCACATGTGTTCCTGCACAGTTACACTTCATTATCATGAGACCAAATATCACCATCACTGAAGCAAGGGCATGGTTAGCATCATCAACAACATGTACATCAGAAGCAAAAGCACTAGAGAACAGAAAGGTGCTTTATTCAGCATATGTGGGTCTAACAGTTGATGTCCAGCAAAAAATTAACAAAGGCCAATGGCCAGTCCAACATGAAAGTCAAAACAGGGTGACAGTGGCAGATGTCACCCTACGCATGCCTGCACTGATGAAAACCAGGGACAATCCCCTCGAAGGGGCATACGGGGGGCAGGCCAGGCACCACAGGGACAGGATCATGGCTCACTAGAAGGAGGCAGGGAAGGGGTGGTGGGTGCTGGAGAGCCACTGACAACTGCAGTGGAGGTGTCTGACATGGTGTGTTCCGGCACAAGTGGGGGCATGACTCTGATGGTGTGGGTGCCGGCAAGACTGCAGGGGACCGTGCAGATGGAGTGGACAGGTTCCCCACTGCAGTGCCCAAGTCAGACAGGGTGGTAGTGGACTCCACTGCAGTGCCTACCTCCAGGGGAGGAGAATGGGGATCAGGTAAGGTGGGCAGGACAGAGGGGAGGACACCGTCTCCACACCAGTGGCACAGACAAGCGCAGCGGGGGTGTGGGGCCGGAAGAGCAAGTGACAGGGGGAGAAGGCCTGATCCTTTTGGGGATGGTGTATCTGTGGGTGGGGGAACCTGGGGCAGGGTGTGGTGGGGGCACCTGTGGAGTGGGGGCCTTAGGGATGGAGGAAGGAGACTTGGTGCCTGAGCTGCAGGGCGGCAGCGGGGTCTTGCTCTTCCAGGTCCGGGGGGACTTGCGGATGGGGGCGTCAGTCGGTCTGCGCCTGGGGGAGGGTGTCCGGTGGCGAGGGGCACTCCGCTCCATGTGGGTGGGCTTCCTCTTCCCCCTGAATGCTGTATCAGCTGGATCGGAGGGGAAGAGGCCGAGGTCACTGAGGAAGAGCCGCTGGGTCTTTGGGGTTACAGGTGAGGCAACGGAGGGGGCTCTGGAGGGAGAGGCAACTGTGGACTGCGCAGTGCTCGTGGATGCGTGTGTGTGTGACTGGGCCCCATCCCTTGTGAGTGTGGTTTCAGTCCCCTGACTGTGCGTGCGCGTGCGTCTTGTCTGTGGCGTGTGTGTGTGTGTGCTGCTCGTGTCTGTGCTGGTGTGTGCCTGTGCCGGTGTGTGTGTGCTTGGGACAGGTAAGGTGCTGGGGAGTGTGGATGGGGCAGAGACAGGAGGGGTGAGGGACTGTTGGAGGAGGGACACTGCTGCCGTCAGGGAGGAGTCCATGGACCTATTGCCCCTCTGTAGGGCAGACATGCCCGATGAGATGCCCTCCATGAACGACACCAGCTGAGTCAACAGAGTGGTGTGTGCATGGAGGACACTCAGCATCGCTGTCTGCCCTACATGGAGCTGGCGAAGGAGGTACACAGACTCCTCACTCAGGGCAGCAGGGGACACAGGGGCAGGGGTGCGGTGCCTGGCCCGAAGGAGACACGCACCCGAACATGGGAGCCTCCACGGACCTCGGGAATGGGAGCCGATGGGAGGGCGGTGGTGGTGGTGGTGGTGGGGACAGCAACACTAGCTGGGGTGTGGTGGCTGCTGACACCCGCCTCCATAAGGGAGTCATCCTCCGAGCTGCTGTGGTCCTCAGCTGAGGTGGATGGTGCATGAGGACTCCTCGGTGTGGCTCTCCTCGCCCTCCGTGCCACTGGGTCCCTCCGACCACTCCTCGGCTGCTGACCCAGTCTGGCTCTGCGGCTCCTCCTGGTCCGTGGAGCTGTCCCCTCCTGTGGCCGTGGATGTATCTGCAAACAATAGGGAAACAGACAGACATCAGTCACCTGCACCGAACGCACACACCACAGTAAGTACAGCACAATACAGAGCAAGGCCTGGCATCCTTAGTTGAACATTGCTAAAATTGCCCAAACAGAATAGGAGAAGCCAATTGTCAGTCTGATCGTCAACCATGGCACTCACATCCCACCTGGCCTTGCACCCATCTGTCTGGCGTCCGTTGGCTGGCAATACCCCAGTGTGGACACATGCACCACCTACACAGTAGTTGGACGGTGCAGAGAACACGGTGAAGCATGTGAACATGCACACATCACAACTCTTGCCACTGAGTCAGTACAGGTGCCCGGATGAAAGTGATGCCCAGAGTCAGATATATGAAATGCATGTGATGCATACCAGCGACAGACACCATGATGCACCCATGTGCTGATAGCCATTGCCACTATGGTGTGCATGTAGCACATGTCACTCCCCTGCAGGATCACTCATAGGAAGTCACATGCCATGGCACAGGCATGCCTGCTAAGTCATACATCACTGTCTCCAGTCACATGGGCAGGGCAGCCACACAACAACAGTCTGCACTGTGTCACAATAGTAGGTCATGGGGAATGCAAGTCCTGGAGCTGAACAAGTGCACATGTACATCCCCCACACACCACATCATCTGAACCCTTATCTGTCCAGGTCATACTGATTGGACATATGGGTGACCTGTAACACAAGCCTCTGAACCTGAGCACCTCACAATCTGCTGTGAATGGGAAACAGCTGCATGGACTTCACATTCGCATACCCCAGTCTGCACGGTCAGGTGTTCAAACACCTATGTGTCACACAAGTATCGTCTCCTATGGTCACATCTCCGGTGGCATGCTGAGCCCCAACCGATAAACACCCCAGCAGTCCTGACATCGAAGCCACAGCACACTGACACAGAGGCTGACACCTGAGGGGACATATCACTGAGCACAACGTGTCAGCTGATACACGGGAGTGGGAGTACAGAGTGCATTGCATGGCCTGGAGTAGGCATGACTGTCCTGCCCCACATGAATGAGGGATGAACCCTGGACAGTAGGCAGCTGGCTAAGTATGTGTGACACACGTAATATACACACTCCTGGGGCCCAAACATTGTTCCCACCCGCAGCTTGGGTGTGTGCCAGTTACCCCAGGCACATGTGGTGGATCAGCTCAGCAATTGGACCACATATCAAAGTAACACGCAGATTACATGTCAGAACACAGGCATTGTGTAAGCAATGGACCCACCCATGATGCCCACCACAGTTAGGGGAACAGATGCTGTCCCCCACCTTGAGTCAAGCAAACTGCAAGGACACAGTACCCAAGTGACACAATTCCCTGACTGCAAGGGCCACACCTGAGTATCAGATGAGGAGTGGGCAGTGCACAATTGAGGGACATGGGTCCTGGACCACATGACTGATGTGCTGTGGAAGTTTAACCAGGCCAGAGGAGGGCACATAGCATGGCAGACAAAGTACACAATGCAGTCATGGACTCACCCCCTCCGTGCTGCTCCCTGGCCTTCAGCTGCCCATCCAGATCAGGGAAGACCACCGCCAGGATCCTGAGCATGTGGGGGTCAGGGTCCAGTGTCCGCCCCTCCTGCGAGGAGGCGACAGCTTCAGCTGGACCCGTGCGATCCTCCGGGTCCAGCCCCGAAGGTCCTGCCACCTCTTCTGGCAGTTGCGGATCCGGCGCTTGTAGTCCCCCACGGATCTCACTGCCCGGACCATGGTCAGCCATATCTTCTGCTTCTGGTGGGCATCAACCTGTGAGGATGACAAAGTGAGAATGCTATTACTACACATGCAACATATCCGTGCATTACACAGTTGTGTATACATGTCTCATTCACAGGGGCACACGATGTACACAGGCAGTGCAACGATGGCCATGGACAGTATACCAGCAGTTACTACATGGTATCATTGCCTGGGAAGTAAAACCTTGTTTAAATGCACTGTCACTGCACTATACCTGTCCAGTGCATGTAACTACACACTATGGGGGTGACAACTACTCAGTGAGCCTGCTAGCCAGTGGCGTGCAGACTGTTAGCCTTGCTAGTCAGACAACATGCACATTTAGGAAGGCAGTGGACAGAACACTCACCTGCTCCCCTGCTTTCCCATACAGCTTGCTGTACTGTGGAAGGAGGCTGTCCAGCAGGGCCTGGTTCTCCTCAGTGCTGAAGGCTGGGGCTCTCTCCACAGTACGTGCCATTGCAGGGTCCAGAGGGTGCAGATACAGCAGCAATGGTGGTGGCAGATGTCGTCCTGGAGCATGTAGTGCAGGCAAGTGAGCTCTCAGGGGAACAGCCAGCATTATATGTGTGCTGCAGAGGCAGTTACTGTCCCATGTGTCCAAAGTGATAGGTCCAAGTCGTTAGCATCTTCTGAATCTGGCCAATCCATGGAATTGCACCACTTACACACGCCCACAGCATCCTTCAAAAGTTCAACTTCATGACACCCATGAATTTGCAACATTGTTGTGGGTGACCAACTGAATTTCCAGCATCAGACTCGTTCAAGATTTGAAAACACGTCCGTTGCCAGGCCAGGCCATAGCGAATGGGTGCGCACCGATCGGTCCATTGCTGTTCAACGCGTACCTAGGATACAACGCGTACCCGCACACATTGAATGCAATGGGCCGGCCGGGCTCACCGATCGGTCCATTGCTGTTCAACGCGTACCTAGGATACGACGCGTACCCGCACACATTGAATGCAATGGGATGGCCGGGCACACCGATCGGTCCATTGCTGTTCAACGCGTACCCAGGATACAACGCGTACCCGCACACATTGAATGCAATGGGCCGGCCGGGCACACCGATCGGTCCATTGCTGTTCAACGCGTACCTAGGATACAACGCGTACCCGCACACATTGAATGCAATGGGCCGGCCGGGCACACCGATCGGTCCACTGCTGTTCAACGCGTACCTAGGATACAACGCGTACCCGCACACATTGAATGCAATGGGCCGGCCGGGCACACCGATCGGTCCATTGCTGTCCAACGCGTATTGCGAATACAACGCGTACCAGCACACATTGAATGCAATGGCCAATGTGTGCGCACCGATCGGTCCATTGCTGTCCAACGCGTATTGCGAATACAACGCGTACCAGCACACATTGAATGCAATGGCCAATGTGTGCGCACCGATCGGTCCATTGCTGTCCAACGTGTATTGCGAATACAACGCGTACCAGCACACATTGAATGCAATGGCCAATGTGTGCACACCGATCGGTCCATTGCTGTCCAACTCGTATTGCGAATACAACGCGTACCAGCACACATTGAATGCAATGGCCAATGTGTGCGCACCGATCGGTCCATTGCTGTCCAACGCGTCCCTGTACATGTCACTGGCATATGTCACCATGCCTGTCACAGGTGAACATATGCCAGCCACATATACTTCCCAGGGAGTGAGGGGCACACCTACAACACCACAGCCTGTCCAAACTGTATCCTAAGGCATGTAAGGCTGCATTACCTATTCCGTGTATGGGGGTGAACATGTTGTTCTGTGGGTGTCACTTGGGGGCAGACACTCCCAGGCTGTGCACGTGATCATGGGGACAGTATCCTTGGTGTTTCGTGTACATGACCACTGTGATGTGCAACTGTTCATATCTGAGCATGTGGCATGGTCACATTTCACGGTGGTGTGTATGTGTATGTCATGTCACATGCCCCCTGAGTCCCATGTGGGACGGTATGTTTAACCCAGGGTGACCCATTGGCACAATAGTGATGGTCCTCCACAGTCTGTGTGCATGTTGTGTTTACAATGTCTCGGATTTCATGTGCACAATGGGAGACAGTCTCCACATCCACGTTGTTTGTGCATGGACTTTGATGTTGTGCGTGTGTGTGTCACAGACGTCCATGTCTGTCCTGCCGAGGCAACAGGGACCACTACCTGTGGGGGTCATGGTTGTTTTGCTGTGGTGTATACATGATACGCCATGTCATGCCAGTGTCCATGTGGCAATACAGGGTCCCTGGGAATCTACCTGTCGTTGAGCTGTGATGCCTGGGGCACATCTGTCCTCACATGTCACTGTGGGGTGTGTTTGTAACGTGGCAGCAGGAGATGGGAAATGTGACACGTCCTCATGATACCCAATGGCACAACCTGGGACTTATTGATGCCACTTGTTGAACTGTGATGTTGGATGTTGGCCATGTATGTGCCATACAAGTCCTTACGGAACTGCACACATCATGTACTTGTGCCTCATAATGATGTATCGTGTGATATTGAGTGTGTACAATGCAACATATGTGGGGTGAGTGACAATCTTTCTTTCTTCACCTATGCACTGCAGGAAACCAGCTGTCCATAGACCATTCCCTGACCTGGCAACGATGGTGGAACGTGACAGCATCCGACGGTACCGATTCACCAGGCAGCTGATTGATGATTTGGCAGTGCGCTTGGCACCACACCTGCAACCTGGCCGGCCGTACCCTACAGCGCTGACCCCCAAGGTGAAGGTGATGGCAGCCCTACACTTCTTTGCCACCAGTACCTTTCAACACACTCTGGCGACTGCTGGTGGGATGTCACAGACCATGTTCAGCCGTGTGCTCCGCGATGTATTGGAGGCTATGTTGATATACCTGAACCAGTACATCTATTTCCCTAGACTCCAGCAACTCACTGACGTGAAGAGTGACTTCTATGCCCTGGGGAGGATGCCGCATGTCATTGGCTCCATTGATGGGACACATGTGGCTTTGGTACCACCACAGGCCCAGGAGCAGGCATACAGGAACCGCAAGCACTACCACTCGGTCAATGCACTGGTGGTCTGTCTTGCAGATATGACCATCTCACACGTGTGTGCCCGTTTCCCCGGTTCTGCACACGATGCCTACGTGATGAGGAGTAGTCGCATCCCGAGGATGATGTCACAGATGCGGAACCAGCGTGCCTGGCTTGTTGGTGGGTACTGACTTTGTACCATTGTGTGTGTTCTGCAATGTAGTGTTCCACCCTCTTTTCCAACTCAGCTAATGTGCAATTGTCTGTATGTAGGTGACTCCGGATATCCCAACATGCCGTAGTTGCTGACGCCCCTCAGGAGCCCAGATGCGCTACAATGAGGCACATGGTCGGACGAGGAGAGTGATTGAGCGGACATTTGGTCTCCTGAAGAGCCGCTTCCGCTACCTGGACAAGACAGGAGGGTCCCTCCCATATGCCCCGGCAAAGGTGTGCAAGATTGTCATCGTCTGCTGCATGCTACACAACCTGGCAGTGCGGAAGGAGTTGCCTCTCATCCTGGATGACGATGACCAACGTCCGCCACCTGTGGAGAATCCTGGCCTGGACCACGATGCCAGTGATGATGATGATGATGATGGTGATGTCCGCACACAGCTCATCACCAACTTCTTCAGCTGAATGTAAGTATCCAGAGATGTCATGTAACTGATGTGAGTTTGCATGATATGTGTTGGTGGTGCTCTGGTGCTGTTTGAGTGTGTCCATGTGCTACATGACTGTATGCGTGTAGCGATGTGTCCTTACAGGTAGTCTGTACTCCCCACATGGGTGGGTATCTTGTGACATGTATTGGGCATGAGTATTGCAGTTCTGTCCTGTTCTTCAGTGCTTTTGACTGTGTGTCATTTCTGTCCTTCACAGGGTACTTTCAGAGTCGTTTGGTCAACTGTGATCCCCGACACCGTGATTCGACTTCCAGGGTGGTAGCTGTCGTGTCCCTACTGGTGATGTGCACCACACCCATGGACTTCCTTCCTTCTACACTTGTTGACTGTGTGCCCGCTGCCAGGTGGGATTACCTTGCATCTGTGGTGGTTACAACATGTAGCAAATGTGTAATAAACCTGTGCTTCACTTTGTGATGTGCGTTGTCTGTGGTCACACATCTGACTGACATTTGCTTACTGCACCAGTGGGCTAGTTAACACAGACTGTGAATAGGTGTTGGGTCTGTGCAATGCAACGTATTTCCTGGCAACATCAGTGTAGGCGATGAGTCAGATGGCCATGGTGTGTATGTGTTGTGTAGCCCTGGTGGTGTGCCTCCCTCATATGTGTGACGTCGCCATGACTCACATGCCGGTGTTGTACTTGCTGTAGCAGTTAGCATGCACAGTGTCATTTCCCAGATCATCATCGCCACTTCAGAGACAACGTAGGAATCACAACAGAGGCAAGTATGGTGTATTAGTGAGTTTATTGACATACATGTGTGAGTATAGTGCACAGGATGGTGGGTGCTGTACATTGTGATTGTAATCCAAAGTTCCTAGATGATTTGGAAGTCCTGGTAGCAGAAATTTCCAGAGTAAAGTCCACAGTCATCTGAGACATTGGTCCAACTTGAGCTCCCCATGTCATGTGGGAGAGTTGTGTTGCAGTCAACAGGGTGAACAGTTTGCGCACAAAGGTGATTATCCAGAACAGGTTTTGGCTTCCTGGGGGTTTCACATGGCCATCGGCCTCTCACTTGCCCCTCCTCGGACGGCCCCTCTTCTTTGGGGGGGACCCTCAAGTGCAGGCTGCTGCGGTGCAGGGGACTCTCCGCCAGAGTCATCCTCCCTCCCTGTGGCAGTTGCAGTTGTTTCAGCACCAGATGTTGTGGGCACACAGGGAGGTGTTGACTGGTTGCTGCTCATCTGGCGGAGGCATTGTAATATGTCCCTATGCACCGCCGTCATCTCTTGCAGTGTGTCCCACTTGGACTCCACGCGGGACATGTGTGAGTCCAAGCGGGCATGATGGGCAGCCTGCTGCTGTTTAATGTTCCTGAGGAGCCCCACTACCTGGCTGAGCTCTCCGGTGCTGGACTGGTATGTATCGGCTATGCGTGCCTGTTGTGGGTCATCATGCAGTCCAGACCCCTCTGCAAGCAGCGACCTATGTCTCCCACCCCTCCCACCACCCCTGGCTACATGTGCAGGACCTGAGATGGCACGCACAGGTGACCCTGGACCCCCTTGGGGGTTGTTGGTGGTGTTGGTGTCCATGGCCCCACGTTGGTCCAGGGTCCCTGTGCTGGTGGTGGTGGTGCTCCTTGGTCTTTCCATGTCGGCAGGGGTGGTATGTGTGTTGACAGTCGTTGGAGGGGTGGGTGCAGGGGGTGCAGCTGGTGGTCCTGCTGGTGCTGCATGATGACTTGCTCCGGAGGTGCCAGGTTGGTCTTCTTCATCCGAGGAGGGCAGAGGCTGTTCCACACCAGTGAGCTCCGTATCCTCTTGAGCCTGGGACGGGGACTCCTCAGCGTCTGCTGCTGTGTCCCCATCATCACCTGTTTTTGGGAGACACACACAATGTATGTTATGTTTCTGCAGGCATCAATGGTTGACACACCTTACAGTTGTGACTGTGCCTCTGGATGCGGGCCTGTACATTGCATTGTCCGAATTTGTCACAGTCAGGGGTTGATATTGGTGTAGCACATTGTCCTGCATTATTTGGGCATTTCTATGTGAATGTTGGGGTGTGTACATGGTCTGCATTGGTTGTATTTGGTTGACATCCGGCCCTCCTTCCCACCCAGCCAGATATCCCACCATGGAACGTGCTTCCATTGCAGGGAGTGCAAGTTGTCTTTCAGGATGTCAGTCAGTGGTGTCCTGCTGTTGGTTGGTGCACAGTTGCCAGCAGGGCCTTGTGCTCCCCACAGCAGTAGCCAGTGTCAGCCATATTGTCAGTTGTTTTCCACTCCCTGTGATGTGGGCATGGTTCATGGTGGTGTTGATGTGCGCATTGTGAGGGTGAGCAATATCTGTGACTACCACTCCCATCATGCTATTGCCTCCACCCCCTTCCCAGCATGCCCATACTTCCTTCCTTTTGAGTGTACTTCACTGTGTGTGGGTGTGACAGCAATGGCAAGATGGCTGACAGTGGTGTCCTGCTGTTGGTTGTTGGCCAGTTCCCAGCATGGCCTTGTGCTCCCCACAACAGAGCACCAGTGTCAGACATCTTTGATGGGGCTTTACACTCTCTGTGAGGTGTGCATGCTTCAGTGTGAGCTTGCTGGGCCATGTGGGGGGATGTTGAGCTGTGACTACCACTCCCATCATGCTATTGCCTCCAACCCCCTTCCCAGCATGCCCATACTTCCTTCCTTTTGAGTGTACTTCACTGTGTGTGGGTGTGACAGCAATGGCAAGATGGCTGACAGTGGTGTCCTGCTGTTGGTTGGTGCCCAGTTCCCAGCATGGCCTTGTGCTCCCCACAACAGCGCACCAGTGTCAGACATCTTTGAAGTGGCTTTGACTCCCTGTGAGGTGTGCATGCTTGGGTGTGTTCTTGCTGGGCCATGTGGGTGGGGGATGTTGGGCTGTGACTACCACTCCCATCATGCTTTTGCCTCCACCCCCCTTCCCAGCATGCCCATGCTTCCTTCCTTTTGACTCAGCTTCCCTGTGGGGTTGTGTGCCTGTGCTGACAAGATGGCTGACAGTGTTATCCTGGGGTTTGTTTTGCTACAAGTCCCATGTGTGTCCCTGTGCTTCACACTGCATGACCCAGGGTTGTGGTTCTTTGTGGGATATTTGATTGGTGTGTGAGGCAATGCTTTCTCCCAGGTGAGTTGTGTGTAGTTTGTGTTAGGGGGTGTGTGGGTGGAGCTGCTGGTGACTATGGTCAGTGCTGTGAGTCCTCCTTCCCACCCAGCCAGATATCCCACCATGGAACGTGCTTCCATTGCAGGGAGTGCAAGTTGTCTTTCAGGATGTCAGTCAGTGGTGTCCTGCTGTTGGTTGGTGCACAGTTGCCAGCAGGGCCTTGTGCTCCCCACAGCAGTAGCCAGTGTCAGCCATCTTGTCAGTTGTTTTGCACTCCCTGTGATGTGGGCATGGTTCATGGTGGTGTTGATGTGCGCATTGTGAGGGTGGGCAATTTCTGTGACTACGACTCCCATGATGCTATTGGCTACACTGACTTGCCCAGCATACACAGTATTCCTTCCTTTCAGTGAGCTTCCCTGTGAGGTGGTGTTGTGGTGGTGGCTACATGTCTGACTGTGTTTGTTGGTTATATTTGTGCCACTGCCTAGCTCTATTTGTTGTTAGGTTTGTACATGTCATGACACAGTTACATTTCACTATGAGCTGGCATGTATTGTGTTTATCTGGCTGACATACACATTTTGGGATGATCTGTTTTGGTTGGTGTGTATTTGCTAAGGGTGCATGGTTTGACTCTCCCTTGACAGTGATGTGTGTGTATTGTGGCACAATATTGTGTACATTTGTTGTGTACTCACCAGGCTCTGGGATGTTTTCTAGTCCATAGACGCTCACTGGTGGTAGGATGGCCCGCACCTTCTCCTCCCAGGGCCTGAGGTATACTGGTTTGGCAGGAGGGCCACTGCCGGTGTGTTGGCTCACGATGTAGTCCTTCTTCAACAGCTCCTTGACCCTCCTGCGCACGTCATACCACTTGTTCTGGATGTCTACCTTTGTGCGCAAACATGGTGACTGTGCGTTCACCCTGTCGACGATCCTCTCCCACATCTTGGTTTTCTGTGCCATGGGTGTCTGTTGGACCAATGTACCAAACAGCTGTGGCTCTACCCTGAGGATCTCATCTACCAGGACTTCCAATTCACTATCTAGGAACTTGTGATTCTTCTTTGGGGGCATGGTGTTGGGTGGTGCTGGTGTGTGATGTGTGTGTTGGTGTGCAAGTGAGGGTGTGTGAGTGTGTGTTTTGCTGGGTGTATGTGAGGGTGCTATTTGTTGTGGTGCTGCTGGTGTGTGGCTTGTGTGATGGATGAGCTGTGAGTGTGTGTGTGTGGTTGCTGTCTGTTGGTGTTGAGTGCTGGCAGGTAATTTGAATTTGCAAAGGATCATGGTAGGGATTTGTGTCCTTTATATGGGTGGAGTTGTGGGTGTGTCTTTGTTCCCTGTTTCCCCCAGTATTTATTTGCTTTGTGATTGCTTGTTTGGCCTTTTTTTGTGTTTTTTTTCCTTGGTTCTTTTTGTGCATGTAGGAGACGTTCTTGTGACCGAGTCGGACCCTCCAGTTGTCTCGTGCGAGCCTCTCAGATTCGTTCACGCTGTGTTTGTGCTGTTTTCTGTGCTGCGTACGTGTCGGTCGCGGGGTTTTGGGTTGCTTCGGCTCGCAGTTTTGAATGTGTGTCGGTCGTGCGGCTTGGGCTCCGTGCGACTCGGTCGTGTTTTCCACGTGTTGCATCGTATTTGGCGGGTAGGAGTTCGTGGGTACGTTTCGTTCGGGATTCTTCCTGGTGCGTGTCGGTCGGTTCGATTCGCGTGCTTTTCCGGCCGGATGGCTGTTTTCTTCGCGGCTCAGTCGTTCGGCTTGTGTTCCGTACGAGTCGGTCGGATTTAGCACGCTTCTCATCGTACTTTGCGGGTCGGGCTGCACCGGTACGTGTCGGTCGGTATTTATTCCGGCTCCGAGTCGGTCGGTACGTTTTCCGGCCCGAATCGGAATCGGCCCCATAATCGGAGCTTAGGTGTGAATGAATGGGCCATCCTGGCAGGATGGGAGGGAGGAGCTGGAGCCAGCCTCACGTACACCTGAATAGGTTGTGTCCTGTTCCCACACAAAGGGCTGTATATGCCCCTGTAGTGAGTTTGGAGCTAGGACAGTAAGAGAGGACTTCTGTGCACTTCAAAGACTTGTCTTTGAAGTCTCCTACACTTCAAAGGCACAACTGGGTATAAGTACTGGACCTCTGACACCCCCACTTCAGTACACTTCCGGAACTGTAAAGACTCTGCCAGGAAGGACTGCTGTGCTGCGGAAGGACTGCCACTCTGCTGGACTGCTGCTTTCCTAGACTCCTGCCTTGCTGTGCTGCCTGCTGCCTGCTGTTCCTAGGCCTGGATGAGATGGACTGGACCTGCATCACTTGAACCCAGAGTGACTCCAAGGGCTAGCTGGCTGTACTCCTGATCTGAAGTCTCAGGAACATAGAAGACTTCCAACTTACCTGCTTCTGCAGCTGGACTCTGACATCTGTGAGAGTGCCCTGCTAAGTGGTGCCACCCAGTCCTGGTCGATTGGAAGTAAAACCTAAGGTACTTGCTTCAGCAAAACCCATGGATCTTCTGTCGAATTGCCGCATCAGCACTGTTGCATGGATCAGAACCGGCTCATTGCCCATGTTGCATGGATTGGAACCGGCGCATTGCTCCTGTTGCGTGGATCAGAACCAGCCCATAGCTCCTTTTGCGTGACCAAAACCAGCGCTTTGCCTCTGCTGCTTGGATCGACATCAACACATCGCCTTTGGAACCACCACTAAAGAAGGTCTCCATATCTCTGTCACCGGCATCCATGCCGACAACGGCGAATCTCCAAATTGTAGCTCTTCGCTCAACGGAGCTGACGCATCATTGCTGTTGCAAAGATCAGGACCGGCGCATCGCCCCCACTTCATGAATCGACACCGATGCATAGCTTCGGCCAGCATCTTCAATGCAGCAGGATCAAGGTACTTTTGCTCAGTGGGCCTAACTTGATCCCTGTATATGGCCAGTGCTCCATCGCAGTCAGCCTGAACTCTTGACTTTGTCCTGGTCTGGCATGACCTGATATCCCAAGTAAGCACTTATTGCTTCTAAGCACTATTTTACAGTTTATCGTTTAAAAATGTATATCTCAAGATCTACTATTTGGATTTTTGTTGTTCTGGTCTTGTTTTATTTATTAAATTAAGTTCTATATTTCTAACCTAGTGTAGAATCTTTTTGTGTGGTGTTTTTACTGTTTTACTGTTTGGAGTGTTGCACAAATACCTTACACATTGCCTCTAAGTTAAGCCTGACCACTCTGTGCCAAGCTACCTGAGAGTGAGAACAGGTTAATTTAGGGTTTCCCTGCTTTTTACCCTGACTAGGATTGTGGTTGCTGCTTGACTAGGGCTCATTCCCCAGTCAACCTACAATCCGATTTCTAACACATGCAAATCAGGTTTTGCGTGACTTTTTAAATTCTGAGACAAAAATGTGATGCATCCCCAATCAGCATCTGAGTAAATCTAGTTCAATGTAAGAGTAGGCAGAATATACTGCTGTGAAGTAAGCTCTATGTCCTGCAATGCTGTTCCTCTGGAAGATCAGGTCAAGTAGACTCTTGCTGCTGTTGAGTTTCAAGGAAAGATTCAATTTGCAGGACAACTAAATGTCTCACTCACTGGTCATAAAAGCAGTCTCTTAAGCACTGAGATACATCTGCTTTGGTTTTGGTGGTGGAGGGCCAGGGTTGATACTCCTCCTAATGGCGTCCTGCCCACCCAGAAGAAGGTGTAGCAGGTGCACTGCATTGTAAATATTGGTGAAAAAAAGGATGTGGGCTTGAACTCAGTGGTGCAACAGACTTCTCACTGCATGCTTTTTTGGTAGAAACCACTGTCATCTGGTCAATCTTCTTTACCTCTTGTTATTCAGCAGCAGAAGCACTTATAAGAGATGTCACTGGATTCTGGTGTCAGCTAATTCACAGGATTGTCTTTGTTTTAGCCTCAGTCTCATTTCGAGAACCTGCAAGCAATACAAGATACAAAGGAAGACAGTGAAACATGGCCATTTGATTCTAGTCAATGCAATAGAGTAATCTTCGTCCTATTTGCAATAATGATGTTAATAATAAGAATAATAAGAATAATATTGCCACATGCAAACTAACTGTTTTAATAGAGAGAGCACTACATAAACTCAGGAACAGTCACATAACAATACCTGGTGTCCCTCTAGGACCCACAAGAACCCAATGAGAGTCAAGGAAATTCTGGCAAAATATATATATATTTTTTAAGAGTTTTATATAGCGCAAACTAGACCCGAAGATATCAGGTATCAGAGCGCTTTACATGAGCACCAGTTTCGTTACAGATGGACACATTCATTTCTGGTAGGCATGGGGAGATTAAGTGATTTGCCCAGAATCACAGGACGTTGAGCGTCGTTGCTGAGAATCGAACCCGGTTCCCCAGCTTCGAAGTCAACCGCTCTAGCCAAAGGCTACATCCAATTCAATTAATTGAGAAATACTTGATGTCCCTCCAGGGCCCAGGGGACCCCTATGTGTGTCATGGAAGGGTGTCAAAAATGTATTACATTTATTTTTAAAAAAACATGTACTACAGATTACTACAAATAGTCACAAGCACAAATAAATATAACAGCAAATAAACTAAAAAACAAATATAAATGACATGGACACCTAAATGGCAAAAAATGCCCCTAAGAAAAGTGTTTAAAAATGACATAAAACTATTAATAATCAGGCAGAGGCACTGGTTCTGCACAATGGCAAGAAAAAACAGACGGCACGGAGAACAAAGAAAAATTGACCACCTATCTCACATGATGGAGCAGGGTTTTCGCAAAATAAAACCTGCTCGGATTGAACCCTTCAGTGTGACAAATACTAACCGAGAAACGTGTGAAAACTAAAAAAAAATAAGACTAAAAGGGGAAAGATATAGACTGCGCAATCGCATGCTGGGAGAAATGGAGTAGGCCGCAAATGCACATGACTAATGTAGAAACTAAAACAAAGTCAAGAGTTTATCTTTCAAAGCATTCAAAGCGCGCTTGATAATAGAGTTTAATAAAGTGAAGATTAATGCATGTGTTTGTCTTTCCTAGAAGCATAGTCTGCAGCTTTGCAGAGAAGGCCCGAGAGACATTTTAGAGTTAACATGGGAAGTTTTAAAATGTAGAAAGGGAAAATTGAATGCTGCAAGGTTTTCCTCGCGTGCCACTGATGATGGTCAAGGTTGTGTGGAGAAAAACAATGAGTACAACATAAGCAGAACTTCCTCCAAGAGCGGGCATGAGGGCATTTTCTTCCGCAGTTCGATACTTTTGCCTGAATGAGAATTATGTGCAAGTCTCGGAAGATAGATATGGAGGTTCTACTACTGAAGGCTGAATGATGTGTATAGTTCATAACAAAGACGCGTTGAAATTGAAGTCATGACAAAAGTGGTGTGATTCAGACACCCCTTGTTTTAGCCAATAAAATGTTTTTCTCTATGTGGGGTGGATAGAATAGGGGTTGGACTTTTGTGAGTTTAGAGTATAATTAGTTGTAGAAAGGGGGTGGGTTTGCGCCTTTTCCTTACTTTGCAAGAGGAGAGAGCTGTGTTGCTGTTTCCTAAATCTATGGGCTGGCTGCTGTTCTGCTGATCCTGACTCTTTATCTTTTCTCCTTAACTCTTCTCAAGGGGTCTTGCTTACTCTCATGGCCAGAGGGTAGCTTTCCAGATTTCTTGAACCTTGGTTAGTATAGTATTCTGAATTTGCGTATCTGATTTGCAAATGGCTTATCACTCTATCCTTTTGTCTCTACGCCTATCCACTCACTCATTGCGCTAACATATGAGATAGATAACCGCTATTATATTTACTGAATGATTTGTTCTATTGTGTAGTGACTTATGATTCGAGCTGTATTTGTACTTGATGAGCAATCACAATATTTAGATAAAGCATTATATCTCACAATTGAGTTTGTCTTTATTAGAGTCATTTATTAGTTACGTGAGATGATTATTCTATTGTGATATTTTGAGATTTTAATATTATTTTGCCAAACCCTGATTAACTTATAGAGATTTCATCACCAAAGAAAGGTATAAATAGTAATGAACCAATTGGTAATTTTGGTTTAAACTCACCCAGTGTGAAAGGGACTGTAGGGTATTGATTTGGGTCCAGATGTTTAATTAGTTAGTTTCCTGAAACGCTGGATCAGTTTTTGGTAGCAGACTGATGGTTTAATTAATTAATTTGGCAAATTAATAGGTTGGAATTCATAATTTTAGTTACTAACATATTGTGCTAACGTTATATGTAGTCAAGAAGAAACGGGTACGGAGTTGCCAAAGATCCCGGGATGTTTTTAGCCTAATGGGCAGAGGAATAGTGTGGTACACACTAAGAAGTGCATTGTCTGCTGGTGTGATATTAAGCAATAAAAGAGGTTGTTAATATTGCATAGGAAATTCTGAAGTTAGTATAGTGGAGATTTATTTGGGTACATTTAGAAAGCGCAGCTGAAGAAGTCCCGAGAATTTTCACTTGTTTGAGAGTGGAGTAACGCTGGTCGATATTCCGCTAGTAGCGAAATAATTTCTTTGTTTGATTGAATCTATCTCTTTTTTAGTGGGGCAGACAAGGCAGGATTGTTTTATGTTGTTTCTAATCCTATTTTACTTTGAAAAAGGTTTGTAATCTATTGCCGAAATATTTTGTAAAGGGAGGGTCAGTAGTAGGAGTTATACTGACGTCACAGAGAGCCGCGCTGACATTGGTCAGGTAGTGTGAATCGTCACGGAAGAGTGTTGTGTTACTATTGGTTGGTTGGTGTGAGTCGCACTGGTATTGGGCAGCGTGAACCAATAACGAGTGAGGAAATACGAAAGAGTTTTTCCTAGTTTGTTCGAGTTTTAACATAGTGAAAGAATTAGAATGAAGTTATTGAAAATTATGAAGACTTTATTTAGAAAGAATGAACCTATAATTATTAGAGAGGGAGTTCCTGTGCCACCTGCTAGTACGCCTGCTTCCTTTATGGCATTAGAACGAGGATATCATACGTGTACCTGGTTGGAGAATTGGGTGAAGTATACGGAAGGAGATGGGAATATGCCATTTCCGGAACATGGTACTTTCAATGTGAGGATTTTGGAGAATCTGAGATATCAGATGAATCAATTGAGACCAAATCCTAGACCTATGCAGTATGAGGCACTTGAGCAATGGGAACATGAAGCGTATAAAAGAGAAAGAGACAGATCTGCAAACAAGTATAGAAATACTGTGAGTAGATATTCAGAGGCAAACTGGGATGCTCAGATGATGAGATGGAGGAAAGATGTCATTGCAGAAGGTGAAGGTTTATATCCGGTTGTTGCTGTTGAGGATCAGACTGGAGGAAAATGTAAGGAGAAAAAGTAAAATGTAGAATGTACAGAACCAGATCCAAATGAAATTGATGATGAATTGTTAGATGAGTTGCTGTTAAATAGACCTCCACCATATCAGGAAGAGCAGGAAAGAACCACATCGAGTGCTCTGTTAATTCTAGTTGAAGTTCCTCAGCACTCCTAAGTGAGAAACCCAAATGTAATGAGTAAGGCAAAGGATGATTTAACACAGAGGATTACTCAGTTGAATTTAAATGCAGAAGCTTTGTCAGTTCCAGTGACAATTGTTCCTATAGTTCCATTGTATAGTGAGGGACAAAATATTTTTCACAAATATATGCTTTGACAGTACCTGTTAATAATGATAGGGTTAATAATGGTGTTGGAGTAAATGATACAGGAATGTTGATTGATATTACAGAAAGACCAGTGGAAACTCCAAAGTGAACTGTACAGACAGAACCTAGAAGATTAGTACAGAATGAGAGAGAAATGACACCTACTTCATGGCGTTCAGTAGGACCATCACCTGAGGAGTTAGATGAATGGATCAGAGGGATGGTGTCTAGAAAAGTGAATACGAACATGGACGTGAGTAGATTAAAAGCAGATTTGGAAGAAATGATTATGGGTACAATCAGTCCAGAGAGATTGAGTAAATATCAGGAAGAAGAGTTGTTATTTTTGTGTAAAAATATTACGATGAGAGCAAAGAGTCTTCATGAGAGGTTTGCTAAAGTTGCACAGACTTATGGAGTTGATATCGAGAAATCGAAGGCTTTGCAAAAGACATATAGATTGAATTTTAGTGACAAGGATTTAGAGAGTTTGAATGCTTCTGGAAAACGCTTACAGATTAAAGAGTTGATTAATACCTTGAAACAATGGGGTGAATTGGAACGTTGGAAAGGTAGATGGGCTAAAAAGAAAGAAAAAATGCTTGCAAATAAAGAAGCATCACCTATGTATCCTGTGAGGGAGACAGGGACAGGAATAGTGACAACTGAAATGATATATCCAATGAAAGAGGTACCAGGAGGAGGATATGTTCATGTTCCATGGTCAAGACAAGATATATTGTCTTTCACAAATGTGTTTCCTAGATTGAGAGGAAAAACCCGTTGAATGGTACAAACAAGTAGAGAGGTTTGTAAAAGTTTCAAAGGTTTTGTTGAAAGATTTGGATGGGTTGTTTGATATTGTGGTTCCAGCAGATTTATGGACAGAGTGTAAGATTGCAATAGATTGGCCAAAAGAAGAATATCCAAGAGATGCAAAGACTGGAGCCCCGTCAGACAAGGTGATGAAAAAGTATAATCAAGTAATTACTTATTTGAAGAGTAAGATTTCACCAAAAGAGACAGATTGGGTATAAATTGACAGACCGACTCAAGAGACTAAAGAATCAGTTTGTGCATATTATGAGAGGCTTTTACAGGTGTTTATACAGTACAGTGGTTTCGAAAGCATAACTGACAAAGATATGGGACATTTTGTATACAGGTTTGTGCTCGGTTTGAAACCAGAAATTAGTAATATGATTCAACAGTATTTTAATTTGTTGGCAAAATAAAAGTGTGGATGAGATACTACGGTATGCGAAATATTGTAGTGATGATATTGAATCAAGACATAAGAAGTTGAAAGAGAAATTAATGTGGGCTCAAATGAAAGCAGCACAGAAAAGTGGACATTTTCTGGCTTTTTCTCAAACATGTTTCCCAGGAAAGGGTCAGAATCAGAATACTCAAAATGGTCAGATTTCTAACATGTGAGGTGTCATGACGAATGGAGGTGCTCTTACTCAAGGAAAGGGTAGAGGTAGAGGTAATAAGGAGGAAATGAAAAAGCAGTATCCTTGTCATGCGTGTGGAAAATTTGGACACTTGAAAAATGAGTTTGAGGCTTTTCTAGGAAATAATGGAATGAATCAGAATTTTAATCAGCAGATGGCGAATGAAGTGAATAGAAATCAACAGCAGCAACAACAGGTAGTTACACAAGTGCACATACCACAAGCCCCGATGCCAGGTAATTTGAATGCTCAAGTACAAAAATACAGTGCGAATGTGGGTTTTCATGCAGGAGAACAAGTTGCTAATAATCAAAATGTACAAGTGGCTTCACAATACTGGTTGCAGTGCCAGGAGAGTGATTCAGATGCATCTCAATGACGGTGCCTGAGGGGGGAAGAGGAGTGCGTGCTTGGCGCATCCCTAGAGGTAGATCAGTGTGGTCCTTTTGTGGATGGAGAAGTTGAAGGCAATGTTGTTACATTCCTTATAGACACTGGTGCAACCCGTTCCACTGTGAGAACTGTGGAAATCCCAAACCTACCCCTCTCGGGAGATACTATAAAAGTTGTTGGTGTTTCAAACAAGTTAATTAAAACTCCAGTGACAAAACCAATGAAGGTACACATTGGAGAGTTTAGGGATTTACATCGATTTGTGGTGTGTGATACAAGTCCAGTGAACCTATTAGGTAGGGACTTGTTATGTAAGATGAACTGCACCATCTATTGTACAACAGATGGTATTGCATTTCAAACACCAGATGAGGATGTTGCGTTCAAAGTGAGATTGGAAAGGCAAGGGACAGAGGTGAATGATTTGTATCCTTTATTTACCGCAAAGGATTTGCCTGTTGAACTGAGAGACACAGTGATGACTGATGTGTGGGATTTTACAGGGAAAGACATTGGACTGATGAAAAGAGTCGATCCTATTCAAATTTCAGTCAAACAAGGAGCAGAATTTCCAAAAACTCCACAATATAAGATGAGCCCTGAGACCGTTGCAGGAGTGATGCCTGTTATTGAACAAATGATTGAACAAGTCATTTTGAGGGTGATACTAGGGAGTCCTTGTAATTCACCCATTATGGGGATTAAGAAACCGAGTGGGAAGTATAGGCTTGTTCAAGACCTGAGGCAAGTGAATAAGATTGTGATACCTTGTTGTCCTATAGTGCCAAACCCAGCAGTGACTCTTTACCAAATTCCTTGTGATGCGGAATGGTTCACAGTGATTGATTTGTGCCAAGCGTTTTTCTCTATGCCCTTGCATCCGGATAGCCAATATCTTTTTGCATTCTGGTTTGGAGATCGTGTCTTGGCATGGTGCCAAGTTCCTCAAGGGTATACAGAGAGTCCCTCAATTTTCAATCAGATTTTGAAAAACTGTCTGGAGTCATTGGTGATGCCAGAAGATTCAGTGTTGGTGCAATATATAGATGATTTACTTGTTGCATCAAGAATGAGAGAAGCATGTGTGACAGATGCAATTGCTGTACTGAACCATTTGGCAGTAGGTGGGCATAAAGTGTCACCAGCTTAATTACAATTTTGTCAAAAAGAGGTTCATTATTTGGGACACAATATTGAAAAAGGAGTAAGGAAAGTATCACAAAAACAAATAGCTGTGATCTTGAAAATGGGACCTCCCGTAACACAGAAGGAAGTTCGAATGTTCTTGGGTATGGTTGGATATTGCAGACAGTGGATCAGTGGTTTTTCACTGACAGCCAAGCCATTACAGAGATTGACATATAAATATGTGATCGCTCCAATTGAACTGGATGAAGAATGTATGAGGGCATTCGTAGAGTTGCGAGACAGCCTTTGTCGAGCACCTGCATTAGGAATGCCAGACTACAGTAAGGACGTTGCACTATTCTGCTGTGAAAAAGATGGATGTGCACTTTCAGTCCTAACGCAAACACATGGAATGGCACGACGTCCAGTGGCATATTTTTCTGCTACTTTGGACTCAGTGGCCGCAGCATTACCAGGATGTTTAAAAGCAGTGGCTGCTCCTTGTGTGAGTTTGAAGCAGAGTGAATCGATTGTGATGGGACATCAATTGAGAGTGTATGTGCCACATTCTGTTGAGATTTTGCTGACAAGAACTCGAACACAGCATCTTACGAGTAGTCGATTGACGAGATATGAAAGAGTGATACTGGGAGCAGAGAATGTGATTGTGACAAGATGTACAAATTTGAATCCAGCTACATTGTTGCCAAGTCCAAATTGGGAGGAAGTGGTGGGCGAAGCAGATCATGATTGGCTGGATGTGACTGAACTGTGTACAAGGCCAGATATAAAAGACACACCATTGCCAGAATCGGATTGTGGGTTGTTTGTGGATGGATCTTGCTTGAGAGATGAGAAGGGCACTCTTCGTGATTCTTATGCAGTTTGTACGGTGGTTATGGTTCTTGAAGCATCGTGCTTGAAATGAATAAATTCAGCCCAAATTTCTGAGCTAGTTGCTTTGACCAGAGCATGTATAATTGGCAAAAATCTGACAGTAACCATATTCACTTATAGTCAATATGGTTTGGGGGTGGTGCATGATTTTGGATATTTGTGGATGCAACGTGGGTTTTTAACATCATTGGGTTCACCAATCCTGAATGGTAATAATGTGAGGGATTTGTTAGTTGCATTACAATTGCCAAAAGAGATTGCAGTGGTTGCAGCACATAAATCTGGAAACGTTTATGTGACGAGCGGCAACCGGTATGCTGATCAAGTTGCACGATTCTGTGCTCAAAATTCAATTTCAATAAACAAGGAAACGCAGAAATCTGATACAAATTGACATCTAATGTTCTCTTCTGTAGACACATGGGAAGAAGTTAGACAATTGCAGAAAGAAGCTAGTGAGGAAGAAAAAGAAACGTGGATTAAAGCAGGTTGTACACGAAGAGCAGAGGATGAAGTGTGGGTGTACACGGATGGGAGACCAATAATGCCAGATAGCCTGCTATCACAGAAGGCAAGGATGTATCATGGCTTAACACATGTAGGGAGAGATGCTATGATCAGGCTTTTTAAGCAGTCCTGGTTCAATCCAAAATTCAGAGTGATTGCAGAGAGTCTTTGCCAGAGGTGCATAACTTGCCAGCAGCAAAATGCAGGGAGAAAAACAGTTGTCAGTTGGGGACAAATTGGAAAAGCAGCAGGACCATTTACCAGACTGCAGGCAGATTTTATCGAATTACCTCCATGTAATGGTCTGAAATATGTGTTGGTTGTGGTTTGTTTGTTTTCTCGTTGAGTAGAAGCATATCCAACAAGATGAAACGATAGTTTAACGGTTGCTAAATTGCTACTAAATGAAATAATACCTAGGTTTGGATTTCCGGTCTCTTTAGAAACAGATAGAGGAACACATTTTAATATTGAAATAATTCAGATGATTTGTG
Source organism: Calotriton arnoldi (assembly GCA_963921515.1). Taxonomy (NCBI): domain Eukaryota; kingdom Metazoa; phylum Chordata; class Amphibia; order Caudata; family Salamandridae; genus Calotriton; species Calotriton arnoldi. The sequence goes on along the minus strand of CAWUFW010004311.1, from coordinate 117,681 downwards.
CAGCATTGCAAATTGAGCAAAAATTACACTATGCCTATCGACCAGAAGCTTCAAGTGTGGTCGAGCAAATAAATGGCACTATCACGTCGAGATTGTCAAAAGTTTGTGCATCCACAGCACTGAAATGGCCAGATGCTTTACCTTTTGTTTTGAAGAGCCTGAGAAGTATTCCTGATAAAAAGACTGGATTGTCTCCTCATGAAGTGATAAAGGGGAGAGCAATGAGACAGCCATTAGTTCCAGCAAATCATCTGATGAATATAACTGATGATCTAGTGCTCGATTATTGCAAAGGGTTGGCTGATGTAGTGCGTTCTGTGTCTCATCAGGTTGGAGAAGTTGCAACCACAACACAGCAAGAACAAGCACATGACCTAAGTCCAGGAGAGTGGATTCTGGTGAACAAACATGTGAGAAAGTCGTGTTTGGAACCACGTTGGCATGGGCCATACCAAGTGATACTGGTGACAACGACAGCAGTGAAGTGTGGTGGCTTACCGAATTGGATTCACGCAAGTCACACAAAAAGAATCCCAAGTCCACTTGAAAGACAAGAAGAGGAAGAACAAGAACAGGTTGAGAGTCAAAGAGGGCATGAGTCTGAGCCTGAGCAAAGTCGAATAAAGTGGGCACCAGCTACTGGGTCTCAAGAGACTGTTGTCGATGTTAATGATGGAGAGAATTTGATTCAAGAACAAGTACAGACGAGAAAAGAGGCAAACAAAAGAAGTTGTTAACCTAGTCTTGAATCTGGTGAAACTGTGCAAGTGAAAAAGGCAAGAAAAGAAGATATATGGCTTAAGGGAGTGAAAAGACTGAAATACACTCTAAAAGAAAAAGTTCCAAATACAATACTTGAAGTATTGAGCCAAACTGAACAAAGTGATTCTGAAGAAGATACAGTTCAGAGAACAAAAAGAGCAAAAGTTCCGAACAAGAAGTATGCAGCACCTGAGTGGACATATGTGGTGACTGAAACAGCTGAACAAACAGATCAGTGTGGGAAAGAGACTGTTGCAGAATCGAGTCACAGAAACAATTATGAGCCACCCTAAATGAACTGTGCAAAAAGTGGGGTACAGAAAATTGAAAAATCATTCTGAAGAGTGCGGAAAGTTGAAGCAGGAATTGAGTCAAAGGTTGTGAAGATATATTAAAAAAAAAAAAGAGGGGTGAAGCAAGAAGGCTTAAATAAGTACTTGGATACACAAAACATTCGTTTTTAGGTTTTTTTAAGAGTACTTGGATACACAAAACATTCGTTTTTTAGTTTTTTTAGTTTAGTTATAGTTTAATTTTAGATTTTCAAAATGTTTTCATTTTTACAATAAAAATGGCAAAAGCAGATTTACTGGAGACTGGATATCAAACCGAAGTTTTAAACGTAGATGTATTAATGCTTGCTTTATAAGTATTTTACTACTAATGTTTGTCTGGTTAACATTAATTGTTGTTGTGCCTTATTTTATGTACCCTCCTAAGAATAATATTACTAATAGTGTGTTGAGTGGAAAAGTAGATCTGGGAAATCTTAAAGAAGAACCACAAACTAATATTGAAAAAATAACAGGAGATAATATACATCAACAGGATAACTCCATTAATGATTTTTCGTTAAATGTTTTTACTAAACTCTTGTATGAATACGTAGATACTATGGATGCAAGGGATTGTTATGTGTGCATGCAATTACCTTCGTCTGTGTCTGAGGGATGACTTATCATCAATCACCTTTAACATATAGTGTTTCATGTAGTGTATTAACTAGTTTATTTTATGAGAAGGGAAATCTGCAATATTATTATTCAAATTATGACTTAGTATTCTCTGAAGTGCCAATTAGAAAGAATATGAAGAGGGTAAATAGTGCGAAAAATGCGGAGTATATGGGTGAGTTTCTTCACACGACTAAAACAATAGATACTGTATATGCACATCATAATAATTTAACATGTAGTTTACGTCAAGAAGAGATTGAGTATATAAATTTAGTAGAAGATAGGAGACAGAGTTTTAAAGAAAAGGCTACTGAGCAAAAGTCCTGTGTACCTTAATAGGCTTTTTGAGAAGGTGATTACAAAAAGGGTGAGACATATGCTGCAATGACTCTGGATTGGCATCATAGAGGAAATCTTTGCTTACTAAGATTAAAAACAGATTTTAATAATTATTTCATTGGTTCTAGTGAGTGTGATCCTATTTTTCTAATACCAGGAGGTTGGGAAATAAGAGGTGGTACAGAACCTGTTTTCCCTGGAATATATTATGTGTGTGGTAAAAATGCTTATTATAGGCTGCCTGCACATTGGCATGGGTGTTGTTATATGGGAATAGTTTTCCCTAAAGTTTGGATAAAAATCATGGAATCAATGAAATAAAGAATGGATTAACGCGAAATAAGAGTGGAATTAGTGCTGCAGAAATTGTGGGTGATATATTTGGAGCATTGATATCTTCAGTTGGGGTGATTCTAAATCCGTATAAAATTAGAAAATTGTCCACAGTGGTTGATCGTTTATCAACAGATACTGCTGGTGGGTTTTTGATGATCGATACTGAAATGGTTGCTATAAGTTCTATGGTCTTACATTATAGACTTGCCCTTGATGTATTATTGGCCAAAGAGGGTGGAGTCTGTAGTATGTTGAAAATCCAACAGTGTTGTACTTATATCCCTGACAAGAGTAAGAGTCTGGAGGGATATATTAAGAATATCACACATTTGCTAGAAGATTTAACTGAACTGAAGGTTGATGGTGCTTGGGAGAGACTTGGTAATGGTTTCTCCTCAGTGGGTAATTGGTTTTCTACCTTTGGTAATAGCTTATTAGGGAAAATACTAACCCCTATAATTGCAGTAACTACAGGGATACTAATACTGATGTTAATATATAAGTGTTGCAAATGCAAGAAACAAACACTAGATACTAAACGGAGAGCAAGGAAGAGAAAAAGAGAAGAGATAGAATTGGAGGACAGAAGAGGAAATTACTATGAAATGGTAAAAGATATAGATAGGGTTATGCTGAAACAAAAGAGAACTACTGCTTTCTAAGTAGTATAAATGATGACAATCAGATTTTTGGGTTGTGTTTATGATGGCTTAAGTTGCCATCAAAGGGGGGATTGATGGAGCAGGTTTTTCGTGAAATAAAACCAGCTCGGATTGAACCCTTCAGTGTGACAAATACTAACCGAGAAACGTGTGAAAACTAATAAAACAAGACTAAAAGGGGAAAGATCAAGACTGCGTAAGCGCGTGCTGGGAGACATGGAGTAGGCCGCAAATGCACATGACTAATGTAGAAACTAAAACAAAGTCGAGAGTTTATCTTTCACTAATAAATAGAGAATAAATGTGCAGTGCGTAAAGAAAAGGAAAGCAAATGAAAAGCATTCAAAGCGCGCTTGATAATAGAGTTTAATAAAGTGAAGATTAATGCATGTGTTTGTCTTTCCTAGAAGCATAGTCTGCAGCTTTGCAGAGCAGGCCCGAGAGACATTTTAGAGTTAACATGGGAAGTTTTAAAATGTAGAAAGGGAAAATTGAATGCTGCAAGCTGTTCCTCGCGTGCCACTGATGATGGTCAAGGTTGTCTGGAGAAAAGCAATGAGTACAACAGAAGCAGAACTTCCTCCAAGAGCGGGCATGAGGACATTTTCTTCCGCAATTCGATACTTTTGCCTGAATGAGGATTATGTGCAAGTCACAGAAGATAGATATGGAAGTTCGACTACTGAAGGCTGAATGACGTGTATAGTTCATAGCAAAGACGCGTTGAAATTGAAGTCATGACAAAAGAGGTGTGATTCAGACACCCCTTGTTTTAACAAATAAAATGTTTTTCTCTATGTGGGGTGGATAGAATAAGGGTTGGAATTTTGTGAGTTTAGACTATAATTAGTTGTAGAAAGGGGGTGGGTTTGGCGCATTTTCCTTACTTTGCGAGAGGAGAGAGCTGTGTTGCTGTTTCCTAAATCTATTGGCTGGCTGCTGTTCTGCTGATCCTGACTCTTTATCTTTGCTCCTTAACTCGTCTTAAGGGGTTATGCTTACTCTCATGACCAGAGGGTAGCTTTCCAGATTTCTTGAACCTTGGTTAGTATATTATTCTGAATTTGCATATCTGATTTGGAAATGACTTATCATTCTATCCTTTCGTCTCTGCGCCTATCCACTCACTCAGTGTGCTAACATATGAGATGTATAACCGCTATTATATTTATTGAATGATTTGTTCTATTGTGTAGTGACATGATTAGAGCTGTATTTGTACTTGATGAGCAGTCACAATATTTAGATAAAGCATTAAATCTCACAATTGAGTTTGTCTTTATTAGAGTTATTTATTAGTTATGTGAGATGATTATTCTATTGTGATATTTTGAGATTCTAATATTATTTTGCCAAACCCTGATTAACTTATAAAGTTTTCATCGCCAAAGAAAGGTATAAACAGTAATGAACTAATTGGTAAGTTTGGTTTAAACTCACCCAGCGTGAAAGGCACTGTAGGGTATTGATTTGGGTCCAGATGTTTAATTAGTTAGTTTCCTGAAACGCTGGATCACACACACACAAACAAACACACACTGGTTCCACAAACTGGTGATCGCCGATGTGGAAATCAAAGAAAAAGGCATGGAGAACAAATAGGACAAGGCTGCCCTAACCTGGTCAGTGCCCATATTCCCACCAAAAACTTGCAGCATTACTGGGAATGGATTTCACAAATGTGACCCCAAAATGTGCCTGGTCCCATCCATAGGCATATACCCACCACCAGTAACACAGCAACAATAATGTAAAAAGAAATATCATCCAAGATAAAAAAATATATATAATACCAGCACAACAACATAGAAACTTACAAAAATTGCTTAAAAGTAAAATTTCAAATGTTTCAAACACAAACCGCTCTAAACAAAAATTACCCCTGCCAAAGACTCCTAAAAGTTGCAGAAAATTTAAATTAAACAACCACCTAACACATACCGAAAATGGTGGACAAGTACATGTGTTGAAGGTGGCAGAAAGCAAAGGAAAATGTCTGACTACATGGGCTTGGTCTCTTGGAGCCACCTCCAACCAACCCACCAACAGGCCATGCAGACAAAAATGTGAACAATACATCAAAAAATACATAAATGGCCTGCAGCACACTAGACCTCAAATGTAAAACAAAACAATGTAATGGTCACAATTTACAAAAACACATGGAAATATACATATACACAGTCGAAAAATGTCCATTGGCCTTACATGTTTATCCCTTAATCCCAAATGGCCATGCCTGCATGGCCTACTACAAACTAATGGCTATTCAGCAACAAGCAAAATGAAAAAACAAAAAAGGACCAAAAATAGTGGTGCCTGCACTCCTTCAAACAACAATCATTTTGCAAAATGATGCACTGAATGTATTTGATTTTCACAAAAAGTGACAATTCCTAGGTAGCTGATGCAGCTGAGATTGCAGACCCAGGATTAGTGATGATTTCTCTCCTCGATCCAAATCTAAAATGGGCAAGGTTTGAAAAAAGTAGAGGCAAGAATCTTCAAGACCAGAAGAGGAAGTTGATTCTGTATTTACTACTGCCTCACTCTCTTTGGCATTTCTCCTGCAAACAAAAAAATAAAATAAAAACGAGCATGTATGTTACACTTAAAATATAACCCAAAACGTTTCTCCAATAAAAAGTCAACTCAAAATGAATTTTAAATTAATTATTGGTGTCCCATGTTAAAAAACAACAGTTGCCTTCTATACTGCATCCTATCATGGTTTCAATGCTTCTGTAATAGGAATGTTACCTGAAAAAGGAATCTTGCTTATGTAATTCGTCATGATGGTGTGAACTTGGCCTTTATGCATCACTTCTGTGCACAATATGTTGCAGATTAAGTGAGATTATGCCGATGTAATGAAAGTTGTGCTTGGGTTTAATATATATTTTAAAATATTTTTTCTGTTCAACACATACTTAAGTCAGTTACATATAACTGGTGAATTTACGCTTTTCAAAGTGAAGTGTTATTTTATTATTGGAAGACCTACGCACAGCTCCACTTTAACCTTTGAGTTTTTGGAGTGAATTTCCAAGCTTTTTTAATATAAGCGAAACTCTTATGTGTAACTCCACTTTAACCTTTGCTTTTTCAATGAGGATATATTTATATAAATACATATTATATATATAAATATAGTCACTGAAAAGCTAAAGTCCATTTGTGTATATTGCCAGCTTTGCCAGTGCTTTTTCTTAAAGCCTGTGATTTTGACTGAAATGTTGGAAAGGAATTCACTCCTAACTACAGTTTTTAGTTAAGTAATTCCAGGAAGACATATTCCCCTAGGCTTCGGATCAAGCATTCCCTAAAGCACCATAGGTCACATCACTTTTGCATTAAACCATGAGAATAGAAAATCTAATACAATACAAAGTAATTTTTACATACTTGATGCCTGACCATTCAGTGAAAATAAACTGAATAAATAAGACAATTTCTAGATATTAAATATTGCATATAAATGAATACATTTAACCTGAATGCTGAAAATAAATAATGTCAAGATAATGCAATTCGGTTTTATATTTAAACCACAAAACAATATACAACAATAATAAAGAAACAAGTACAGGTGAAACACATGCACTAATTATGAAATACTCTATTTAATTTACAAACAGAAAATATTAACAAAATTGAAATTTTAACTATAATGGGAATAATAGAGCTTTTCATAACGTTTTTTTATTTCTAAAAGAAGAGGTTATATGCTAGACTCTAGCATGTTCGTTTGTATTTTTTGCTCCTAGTGTATGCTTTCTTTTTGTCAGCTCATGCCACTTCTTCAATTAAAACCACAAACTGTCCATATTAGATTGCCTACTCTACTTGTGTTGTTCCCACACATCAAGTAAAAACACTAACCTAATTGTTATCCTCCCATTTCACATTTTTCACATTTACAAAGCCTTGTAAAGTTTTCAGTTTTGCATTTCACTTTTCTACATGTATTTACTTTAATATTCTGCTAATATTATTTAATTTTGTAAACTTCGACGGACCCCCTATGTTGGAGTCCCTGTCGCAACGAAACCTGAGGGGGCCCCCTGCAAGGTACGTGGAGGGGCTCCCTCTGGACTCAATCAGGAGCTCTCCAGCCAGAGTACTGGGCTGAGGGGGCCCTGTGGAGCTTGGGGCCCCGCCGCACCGTGGGGGCATCGGGGCCTGTGTTACGCCACTGGTTGGAGTCACAGATCCCCAGAGGTCTGCAAAACCCAGATTAAGAACTGTTGTAGTAAAGGTTTCATGCTTGCAATGTTTTCATAGAAAATAAAACGTTTCAGTAAAAAGGCAGGTGCATATCTGCATAACACTGGTCTTTATCTGCATACCCATGAAAACAAGAATGCAAAGCGAGGCATGCACAAGAAAAATACACGTGAAGAGATGGAAAACATGAAGTGACAGATTAGAAAGCAGATCTAGCTGTAACAACAAAGACGAGAGAACAAGCAAGAACTATTTATCATATCATATTCATTAGGTAAGGAAAACAAAAAAGGCAGGCACATTAATTTCTTGCAGTGTTCTATGTCAGAAAGGCTGAAAATAGAAACTTGAGTTTCAGTAGCTTATTATATTTTAAGCATGGCATGAAAGGGATGTGCTCTGCATATTATCCTGGGACTGAAATTGCTGTGTATGATGAGACACGTTTGCAGTATTTGAGAATATACAATAGTGACCCCATTAATTGCAACAACTCTTTAAAATAATGTCTGAAAGCTATGGGCCTGATTACAAGGTTGGTGGACTTACTGTCATGCCGCTGTGGTGGAAGTCCCAAGAAGACCGTTGCGGTGTAGGTCTCTCACCTGCCATATTACGATGTTACCGCTGGCCCAGCGGTAGTGTTTCTGACGACGGTGAATGTTTTTTCATATGTGTCGATGCAGGTGTATATATTTTGACTGCACAAGTGTTCAATGTACACATATGCATGACATATGAAAAAACACCTACTACCAGTACTTTCCCATTGTTGGAGTCTGGTCCAGTCAGTGGATACATACTGCAAAACTGACTTACCTGGATTTCGGTGCCAACAGGGTCATTTTCTTTGGGGTCAAGATGCAGCTGTGAAGGGGGTTCCTGGAGGGAGGGATCCACATGGGAGAGTGAAGGGAAGAAAAGGAAATTGGTGGGTATGCACCAGAATTTCTTTGATTTCGATGAAAGCAGGCGGTCTTCCTGCCACGGTAGGCTGGTCAGAAAGCAACTCATAATTCGGACTGGGGTGAACTTCTCTCATAACGGGAAATCTGTTGAAGTAGCGGAAAACCACCTAGAAGTTTGACGCAATAAAAACGCCCTGTGGTATTTAGGAAAATCTGGGAAATTTACTCCACCTTCTGACTTTGATCGAGTCAATTTGAGCAAGGACATGTGAGATTTTTTATAATTCCATAGGAATGAGGTAAGGATAGAATTAAACTTTTAAAAGGATTTAAGGGGTATAGACAATGGGATATTAGAGACCATATACAGTATAATAGGATTCAACATCATTTTAATGGTGTCAAGTCGGCCTACCAGGAAAGATGTAAAGGATGCCATTTACTAGTCAGAGTAGTTAACTTATGTGTGCTGTTCCAAATTTACAGAAATTGAAGTTGTAATAGATGGGGTAAACCATAAGCCTAGATATTTAATATGCTGAGGATTCCACATAAAATTGGACGTAGCAAAGTCATCCTTAAAAGTAAATTTAGTCAAGGGTAATATTTCACATTTTTCATTATTTAATTTATACCCAAAGACCCTGCTATATGAGGCAACTTCTTGTAAAAAAAGCCGGTAGTAAAGAATGAGGTTGGGAGAGAAACAATAAAATAGCATCAGCATATGTTTCAATTTAGGGCCTGATTCTGATGCGGTTAGGAAGGCCTCCTAACGGCATTTGCTCCTTCCAAATCGGATCGGGAACGTGCCTTTCCGACCAAGGGCCTGATTCTGACGTGGTTAGGAAGACCTCCCAATGGCATTTGCTCCTTCCAAATTGGATCGGGAATGTGTATTTCCGACCGACTCGGAAAGGTTTCCAACCGACGGAGTATGATTCGAGTTAGGCGTTCGGAATATCCCAATCCCAATCCCAACCCGACGGCATTTGGAGTGACCGAGCCATACAGAGCAGAATAGTACGTCTCTACAGACCGTGTTTTCGAACGACCGAGTACGATGCTGGATTTGGACAGCCTTTCTGAATCGTGCCATCCGACTCGAAATCGGTAGTCAGAATCAGACTTTGGGGGCCCGTAGTGGGCCCCCCAGCAGCCAGAGCCTTCCCAATTGGGCCCGTGGGGGTACACATGGGTCCCCCCTTACCTGCCATGCACAGTGTGGCAGGCACCAGGGGGGGGCCCACCACAGGGTGCCCGATTTTCCCCAGCCACCCCTTTCTTCAATGGGAGCCTATGCATTCGGCCAGAACAAAGGCTCCCATTGAAGTCAATGGGAGTCCAACCAAATCGTATCTGGAAGAATCCGGATGCATCGTATTCGGTCGGTTGGACTCTCCCGATCCGATTCGGTCGGAAACCATTCCCAAACCCATTCGGTCGGGAAGCTTTCCAAACTGCATCAGAATCTGGCCCTTAGCGTGAAAGGGGAGGGCAATAGGTGTTGTGGTGGGTGTTCCACCGTAACACCCATTGATTTTGATGCTGCTCCATATTTACAATAGTGGCTTAAATATGGAGCAGTGCCAAAATTAATACCAGGGAAAACCTGGTCTTACCCTGGTGCAATGAGTAGAAATGTTTAATTTCTCCTCGTTTTTGCTGTTTCCATGTGTGCTGCTTTGTGCAGCACACATGGAAACAGCAAAACGTCAATGATTGTTTATGTGCAGGAAGGTGTCCCTTCCTCCACATAAACAATCATTTTAAAGCCATTTAAAGATTGTTTATGTGCAGGAAGGGACACCTTCCTCCACATAAACAATCATTTTAAAGCCATGGACTATGGTGCAATGGTGCCTGTGTTGGCGCTAGGCAGCTAAATTTAGCACCAACGCAGGGGGACACGCAGTGCTGCACCATATTCCCGTAAATATGGTGCAGCCTTGCATTTCAAAAGTGATGGAGCGTGTCGTTAGCCTTCTATGCTTAACAACGCACTTTGCCACTTTCCCTGCAAATATGCCCCGTTGTCTCTTAATAGGAGAGTTTAAACCTCTGACATTCCAAGAAATGATTTTCAAAGACATAAACAGCTTTCAAGGAAAAGAAAACCAAACATCCCACACCAAACATGGTAGAAACAAATGCAGACCATGTGGAGTGCTCACATAGCAAAAGCATACAATAATGTGGCTTACTCTAGTGCAGCAATCATCGAAGAAACATCGAATGTGACCCAGTTGGCCTCAACCCTGAAAACAAGCCTCAAGGTCCTGTCGCCCTTAAATAAATTGAAAACAGACACCAAAATCTGCTCACCAACATTCATGAATCCTCCCAAGTCCCAAGATAGTGTGCAGCCTTGAGCACTCTTAACATCAAGGGCCGATCAAAAGGGGGCCGATTCACAGAACTAATTTGAGAGAAAATCCTAAACTTACTACTTTTGGTATTCACAGAAGGCATTTAGTAGCAGTAAAGTTAGGACTCCTAACTTTACTACTACTAAACTGAGATGAAATCCTAAACTTACTACTTTTGGTATTCACAGAAGGCATTTAGTAGTAGTAAAGTTAGGACTCCTAACTTTACTACTACTAAATGCCTTTTGTGAATACCGAAAGTCGTAAAGTTAGGATTTTGTCTCAGTTTAGTAGTAGTAAAGTTAGGAGTCTTAACTTTACTGCTACTAAATGCCTTCTGTAAATACCAAAAGTAGTAAGTTTAGGATTTTATCTCAGATTAGTTCTGTGAATCGGCCCCACTGAGTTTAATCCACAGTTCACGCAAAAGCAGGTACTGCAAAGATCTGATGGGGCGCCTGGGCCAAATGGCCTGCCCAATGCTTTATTCAAAAAAGATCCATCCTTCTGGTCTACACACCTAATCCCCCTATTTACCTATGCCTTGGAGACATGTACCATCCCAGACTCATGGCGAGGAAGTATACTCCAGCCGATATATAAAACAGGGGTGCGTTCAGACCCTACTAATTATAGATTAATAGCACTCATAAATGTAGAGGCCAAGAATTACGTTTCAAACCTGTTGACTGGCCTAGAGGATTTGGTTAACAGCATAAACTTAATCCCTAAAAGACAAACAGGATTTTGCGCAGGAATGAGCACCCTAACGAGTCTATCAGCAGTTAAGCTCCTGGCCGACCAAGCCATTGCTAAATCAAGCATCCTGTATGCATGTTTTGTAGACCTTAAAGACGCTTTTGAGAAGGTCTCCAGAACAAACCTATGGGAAAAAATAAAATCCTGGTGAGCTCCAACAAAATTGCTTGAGGCAATCATTAACCTCTACTCAAGAACATGGGTCCAAATAAAATTAGGGGATGGTCGAAGTCTAACTAATAAAATCTCAACCAAAAACAGGGGTGCATTCTGGCCCCCTGTCTGTTTAACATCTATACAGCGGATCTAGAGTACCATCTTTGCTTAACACAAGGAGACCCCCGAAATTGGGTAGCACCCCAATAGCAAGCTTGCAATATGCTAATGACATTGTTCTGCTCAGTAAAACGCCTCGAGGTTTAAGGCGGCTGATCACCCAGTTAGTAGAATACATATCCATTGCTCAACAAGACATTCATTTCCAAAAATCGAAGGTCATATGCATCTCAAGCTCCCACAAAAAACAACCCAGATTCACCTGATCAGGAATAGTAACATCTTGAATCAGGTTGTAACATACAAATATCTGGGGGGGTACTAATAGATCAGCACCTCAACTACAACAATACCTGGCATTACGGCAAGCAAAAGCAAACCAGCTGCTATTCGCATTTAAAAACTTGCAAAAAAACTTAGCGACTGCTCAACAAATCATTTGTTAAAGGTCGTCGCAGCAAAATTCTTGCCCTCAATCTCGTACGGATCGGAATTGCTCAAAACCAATGATGCATCAGCCTGAATACCGCACGATCTAGTCTCTTCAAGAAATTATTCTCAATCCCATGTTACATATCTCAAGCCCACATGAGGCCTGAATTCAGTTTAAAAAACAGATCCTGACAAGACAAGAGGCCCTCGTTAAATATTACTGGAGAATGAGGGCAGCAGAGGTAAACTCCTTAGCCCATCACTGCTGGCTGGAGGTCGAAAAACAATCCAGGTTGAGTAATTCAGTACACTCCGTTTTAAAGCAATTACTTTCTTCTTTAAAGTTGAAAGAGGCTTGGCTTACAATACCTGCCTACTCCGAGTTCAAACAAACAACGAATAAAGCCATTAAGCTGCAATCCCAGCTAACAGATAAAGCATCTATGACTCACAAAACCCACACGTGGGTGGTGATGCCAACATATAAAACCTTAAAACCTCAATCATATCTGCTGGAACATTTTTCAGGATCAAAAAGCTGAACTTGATGTTACTGAGGCTCGGGGTCTATCCATCTAAAGACCTTACACCAAACGGAAATGGTCCTGGCCTACCTTGGAATGTCGCCTTTGCGGTTATGGTAATGACTCACTACTCCATTTACTATGCACTTGCCAGACGCTACTAACTCTTCGGAAAACTCTTCTACGGCCAATATTGAAGCAAGAACAAATAAGAACCCACAGAACTGCCATTGTAAAATCATTAGGCGATTCGACAGTCCAATTGCAATGCAAGGCGATAAAGTTCTTGAGCTTAGTGGTGAAGGAACTAGAGAAGAGAGACAGATGAATCAAATATGCCTATGGGTACTCTTTTAACTAGATTAATGCAATCTTATATTTAAACAAGCACTAATGTTTAATGATTTTAAGTATTTCGTTGGTCTTTTGCATCATGCTTTTATTGATTTTAAATGAAATCGAATAAAGCATTGTTTTCAATCAAGACTAGTATATACCAAATAACTGTACAAAATAAGAAAGGGAAGATAGAAATTGGAAAAGAATAAAGAAGTAAGAAAAAGAAACAATGAAATAAGTGCAAGAGATAATATAGAAGGAAAAAAGATCCGTAAAGGATAAGGAAGAACAATAGTAAGAGAATAAAGAAAGAGCAAAACATACCTATAGAAAGTCGAATTCCAAAAGGGGGGGTGAGACCACATGAAACAGATGGCATGCCGACAATCTACGGGAAAGGCAAGAGAGGAGCATATCACACAATACATAAGACGAGGAAGATCACAAACGAGGTTAAAATACTGCCACAAAAGTTAAGAAATGTTAGCATTTATTATTGTTGATAACAACTCTGAAAGAAGAAAGTGTCTAAATTATCAATATGAAGAAGAAAAAAATAAAGAATAAAATACAACATTTAAATATCCTGTTGAGGAACCAAAGACCATAGAGAGAGTACATAAATGAAAACCAGTTACTGCTTCACCTCTTCAACTTTGGAGAAACACTCCAGCAAAAATTCAAGTAAGCATTTAAAGTGAACTGCATTTACCATAATGCTAATGTGTGAACTGTGCTGGGAGGTGAAGCAGTGTGCTCCCATCCCACTTCATTTTGAAAAGGCTCCCTTGAGTCCTTGAGCTGACAAGCTTTTGGAGATGCACCTGTGCACCAGAGAGAGGTACCGAGACATGAGAGGATTGTGGAAGCTTTTTCAGCAACCCCAGATGAAATTCGTTTTTATCTCTACTGATGATGGATAATATCCAGAAGCATATGTGTCTAGAGATTTACAGCATCAACCTGCACCAATTTGGTGAAACACTCCAGCAAAAATTCAAGCAAGCATTTAAAGTGAACTGCATTTACCATAGTGCTAAGGGGTGAACTGTGGTGGGAGGTGAAGCATTTTGCTCCCATCCTCTTTCATTTAGACACTGTACAACATCATCACTCCACCTGCCCACCTGCATTTTAGCTGTACTCTGATGCATAGATGAGATGGCTGTACCCAGCTTTTCAACAGAACGCCAAATTTTTGGGGGATATCGGTGGTGGGTTTCTGTTGACACCTGTAAGCTGCCCCATTTTTAATTTGAGTGGCCATATCCTTTGTAGCCATTATCAAGTCTTCGAAGCCAGGCCTAATGGCTGTATTACCTTCATAAATGGGTCTATCTAATTTTGCTACCCATCTACTCAATTCAGAGGTAGACCAATGCTGCTTAATTTGAATTTTAATGTCTCTATTTCCAATGGATGGAATTGTGCTGGTGTAGGGGTGCTTTAACGGGATTCTTTCATTCTGGACCTTACATTAGGACTACAATAATGAAAAGTGACTTGCCATTGTACCAGTCAACATGAGATGCAAAATATGATTTACCCACCATAATGGTGGAATGGGTGATAAACAGGCAGTATTACAGGAGAAAATAGCAACCGCCTTCTGTTGTAAAAATGACCATGCCAAAATGTAACATCATACCGACTATAAAGTAATGCAAATACTAAAACCTACTAAAGAATAAAATAGAGAAAGAGAAAACAGACACATCATGTGAAGGCATAATTTACAATGCAGATTAATGGTGGAAGTAAGGCACTATACTTTATAAACACATACGGAGAATGAGGGGTGGAGAGTTTACTCATCACCTACCTGAGATTCCCACTTCCATCTTCAGCTAATATCAACAAAAGTAGTCTTGTGACCAAACCTATGAAACTGTGATACATATAACCCATGGAATGGATAATGCTTCAAGCTTTCCATCTGTTCTGACTAACATTATATTCCAGTGTTTGTGCAGGATGATTTTCCAGCCACTCTTTGTTGTGCGACTATAGCTGCAAACTCTGTGGCAGACCGCCTGAGCACATCCGCCATCTAATATTCAACACAGAGGGCATGCTCTTCCTTCCACCCCATTGATACCTTCTGATTTGCTAGTACCAAAATCAAATCCACGAACCCATAGAATTGTTTATCGTCTTTATTTCTAGGGAGCTTCACAAGTAAAGAGAGTTCTGGAAGTGGCAGTAAACTCAAATTTCCCAGCTGAATAATTTTAGCCATGACTTGGGTCCAGTAGTATTGATTAACTGCATGCTCTCACACTAAAAGAAATCATCCCATAGCCAAGCTACAACGTGAGCATATGTCGTCCACCAATTGCTTATGCATTATTTCCCATTGCAATTTAACGCGGTGCACATCAAAATAAAATACTGCTGCCAGTGCTGAAGTCAAAGCGGACACAGCCTTTTACCCCTCCTGTTTGTTAACAACTGAAGCAACTCTTCAATCTTGGGTGGCTCCACCCCAGTTGTTCCCCATACAATTTTTCTAGTATTTGCCACTGCCTGCATATAAACCGTAATCTTCACCCAGCTCTTGAAACTAAATAAGGGCACCCTCCCTATAGAGGTCTCCCATTATTTCCATTCCTTTTCATTAAATATTATTGGTGTTTCCAGGACAGTCCGTATGATCAATTCCTCTGAGTATGAGGTAGCTTATACTGCATGTCTCAAGTATTTCTTTCGTGCAATGGTACACAGCATCCTGGGATTTCCATCTGGGAGCCTTGCTCAATCCCATAGGAAATCAGAAAACCCATGGTGTTCTGTGGAGTATTTGACCTCCATCACCCCCCACACCCATTGAAATAACCACTTCAACTGTGTTGAGAAATAGAAAGCCTCATAGTTGGGGGCACCCATGCCACCTTCGTCCAAGGGCAGGTACTCTTTTCAGCACCACTCTACATCAATTGCATCCCCATATTAAAGACCCCAGGGGCCATAATACATAAGTGCCCTAAGGGCGCAATGTGCGTTTGTGACCGTTTTGTGTGCCCCATGGGCAAACGCTTGTGCAGCCCCCTGTGTAATACTGATAGTGCTGGCACAGTTAAGGCGCCAGCGCTATCTTCAGGGGGGTGTTCCCTCATTTGCATGGGTGTGTGACCCATGCAAATGAGGGAATCCCTTTGCCTCTGTGCCATGCCATATTACAGAAGCGGACGCAGAGGGTGGAAAGGAGTTCCTATGGACCCCCCCAGACAACCCCTTGCAGGTGCCTGCAGTCACGCACTGCACCCACCTGCAGGGGGATCTCTATTCCCCTTCAAAGTGCAGGCAGGTTGCCGTCTGGACTGTGAAAACAAGGAGCGGCTTCAAAGTACCCGCTCAGTTTTTCACAGAAATGCGCTGCCCCCAGGGCAGTGCAAGTTCACAGCTGTCCTCGTGGCATCGCATTCCATGTAATAGGGCACACTTTCCCTGTTTGCGCCTGGCATGCCTGTTTTAAGGTGTGCTGGGCCCAAACAGGGAAAGTGTGCCCTTTACATAATAGGGCCACCGGAGTGCATGTAGGTCAGTAAAGAAATGTCTAGTTAGCTTCAAAAGAAGATCCATAAACTAATACAATGATCGGACCACAATCAAAGATTTTGTTGTTGCGATCTGACCCATTGAGGACAAAGTCAGCCCAGTCCAGAAGGAAAGAGAATTTCTCACAGACGTAAGTGTCTTGCCCAGATTGCCAAAAAACAGGCTTGCATCAGCTTGAAAGATATAGGGAGATTTTGTCTCAAAAGAAACACACACAATTTTCCATAATTAATTTTCAGGCCCGAAATTTAGCCAAAATTCTTTGGTACTTCTTTCACCCTGGGAACATGTCCCTCAGTGCCTCTGAGGAACAAGAAATCTTTGTCTTCATATGATAAAATAAGATACCCTCCCCAGGAAGGCTTATTCCCAAGTTTTTAACCTTAGTACACAGCAAAGCCGCACGGGGCTACATGGCCAAATAAAAAAAACTGGGGACAAGGGGCACTCCTGTTTACTTCTCTAAAAATGGGCATTGCTGAGAGGAAATATGCCCCATTTGGACTGTAAAGCTGTAAGCATATACAGAAGTTATATCCATTTTAACATGCCTGCATGAAACATCATTTATCCAAAGACTACAAATAAATAGGGTCACATTACCATATTAAATCCTTTCTCTATGTCCAGGGAGGCCATCTCTGTATACAGAGTCGAAAGATGGAACAAAATCCATCACACAAAACAAGCTTTGAAAGATCAAATATGTATACCGGCCTAGAATAAATTGATCAGGATGTACAAGCAGCTTTACCACCTGAAGTAGCCCACCCACTAAAATCTTTCACAGAACCTTAATCTCAGTGTTGAGTAATGATAGGGGCCTATATGATCTCACATCCAGGGGATTCAAATCTCACTTCAGCATTACCACCAATAAAGATCCCATAGTCGTAGAAGATAGTACTTCCATGTCTGTATAATTACAGGAGCTTATGGAGCAGCTTTGTTATGTTATGTTATGCGGTTTTATATAGCGCACAGCTGCCCCAGCAAAGGGGCGTCCCAGCGCTGAACAAAAAACAGCAGGTCAGAACAACAACACACAACAGTCTATGATGGAAAGAGATACGTTTTAATGGCCCTGCGAAATGCCATATAGTTTTCCATGCTACGAATGTCTGTGGGGAGCGCGTTCCAAAGTCTGGCCGCTAATACACCAAAAGAACGTCCACCAGCACGCACCCTCCTCACCCGTGGGACCACCGCCAGATGCTGGCCCATAGACCGAAGTTGGCGGGAGGGGATGTAAGGTGTAAGCAGATTAGCCAGAATGTCTGGGGAGGAGGAATTCAGAATTTTAAAAGACATGCACAGAGTCTTAAACTCGATGCGCTTTGCTACAGGCAACCAATGTAGCCAACGGATAGCATTGGAAGTAGGGCATGTCCTGGGCAGACCTAACAAGGCTCTGGCGGCAGCATTCTGAACCCTTTGCAGTCTTGTGATCTCCACTTTATTAACTCCCAGGTAGAGTGAGTTGGCGTAGTCCAGTCTTGACAGAATGGATGCTTGGACAATTACCTGCCTCATGGCCGGGTCAAAAACCTCAGCACTGGTTTGAGCCCCGTAAGATACCAAAACAGGTTCCTGCTACTTTCTTTGTTTGGGTCTGAAAGCTAAGGGCAGCATCTACCCACACACCCAGATTTTTTACCACCTGTTTGGGAGCAGGTGCATCGCTCAACTTAGCAGGCCACCAATGCTTGCTCCACAACTCAGTGTTTCTCCCAACCAGCAGGACCTCGGACTTGTTGGCATTTAACTGAAGACAGTTGGCAGTCATCCACTCATATATAAACTCTAGATCCCTCTGAAACTTACATGAGCCTTGTCCTGTGTCTTCAGAGAGAGCAACTACCAACTGCGTATCGTCCGCGTAAGACACTGCTGTGAGCCCTCTACTTTTTGCCACTGCTGCTAAAGGGTGCACATAAACGTTAAAAAGCGTTAGGCTCAAAGCTGAGCCTTGCGGTACCCCGTATTTGAGAGTATGTGTCTTGGAAGCAAAAGGGAGAACTGCAACCTGAAAGGTCCTATCAGCTAAGAAGGAAACAAACCACTCAAGAGCAGAGCCCCCGATCCCCACCTCCCCCAACCTCTGCAACAGGATCTGGTGGGAGATGGTGTCGAATGCGGCACTGAGATCTAACAAGATCAGTGCCGATGTACGACCCTCGTCTAAGGCCCTCCTTAGATGCTCGGTCACAGCCAAGAGGGCCGATTCCGTACTGTGACCCGGCCGAAAGCCATTCTGGGAGGGGTCCAGTAAGTCGTTCTCCTCCAGATAACCTGTGAGTATGGAATTGATATAGGATTCCAAAATCTTGGAAACCCAGGGTAAGAGAGAGATGGGTCGGAAATTCTCTGGTTTAGTAGTGTCGAGCCGGGGCTTTTTCAGCAGGTGAACCACCCGGGCTTGCTTCCAAGCACTAGGGACCGTCGATGTAAGCAGTGACTGATTGATCAGATGGCTCAAAGATGGTAAAAACACAGATAGCGATTTCAGGAATTGATCTGGCTTAAGAGGGTCGGCAGGAGAGCCAGATTTGATCTTATGGCATAGCAACGCCAGCTCCTCTAGAGGGATAGGGGGGAAAGCAACCAACAGATGACTGCAAGAGGATACGGGCACAGACCCCTTAAGAACCTCTTGTTGAGGGAAGGATCTATAGATTGTTTCTACCTTCTTCACAAAAAAGGAAGCAAGGGTCTCGCACTGGGCATCCGATACTACAGAAGATGTAGGTATATCTGCAGCGGTTTTAAGATCTTTTACTATGGAGTAGATGCTTTTAGAAGGGTTACTGCTGTTTCTAATCACGTTAGAGTAATATGCTGCCCGCTCAGAGTAAATTGCCCTGTGATATTTCTTAATTGCTAACTGGAGATGACCCTTTAACATTGGATCATAGTCTCTTCTCCAGGCACGTTCCAACTTTTTACAGCCTTTACGTAGGGATGCCAACCTGCCGTTATACCATGCGCTAGATTTGGTGCCACGACACTTGGACCATCTGGCAGGAACCAGGGCGTCCAGAGCATGGGAGATCCAGGCTGAAAAAGCACCAGCCAGCACAGGGTCAGGTGACATGTTAGGCATGGTGGTAGAAAGAAGCTCATGAAAATAGGTGACATCGAGTTTATGCCATGGACGCCTAAAGCAGAGCCTTTCAGAAGCCCTCTTAACTGGCTCGACACCTGCCAGTATCATAGACACTAGAAAGTGAACCGACCAGCATACCGGTGAAGGTGTATGGACCGTAAGGAAGGACAGGTTGGAAAAGACAGGGTCTAATAAATGGCCTGCAGAATGCGTGGGTCCCTGGACCCGTTGGGTCAACTGGCACGCCTCCAAATCAGCCAGGAAGTTGGTAATTTCTATGTCCTTGGAATTATCCAAGTGTAGATTAAGATCACCAATGACACTGAAGTTGGCAGCTTTCATCGCTAGGGGACTTAGGACTTCAATGAGAGCATCTCTAAACTCCCTAGAAGGACCAGGAGGGCGGTAAATAAAAAGCCCGGTCATAGTATAGTTGGCGTGAGGCGAGATCCGAAAAAGTCCGCATTCACACCCCTCCACAGACTCCTTTACCAAGGAGCATATGAGATCGGACTTAAATATTACTGCTAAGCCGCCCCCTGGAACCTCGGTTTAATGTCAGAATACTGTAACCCTGGGGGAGAGCCAGGCCAGGTTCTACCACTGTGGTCTCAGTTAGCCATGTCTCAGTCAAAAAAAGGACATCCGGAAGATCTGCCTGGAGCAAGTCATAGACATCTAAATGATGTTTGACTAATGAACGACAATTTAGGCTCAGGAGTTTGATAGTGGACTTATGGTCAGTCTGGAGCAGAGAGGATACAGCCGATGGCCAGGAATTATAGCCACAGAATATACAGCAAAAAGGGCCCTCATAATAGCTACGGGGCCGGCAGTTGCACGGGCTGATTCCCTTCCTGATCTTAAGGAGGTCATCCACCGAATACCGTACTATATCTTTTACTGAACCGGCGACATATCTGGCATCTGGCGGCATCCTGGCGCGGACGGGCGCAGACGGGCTTGCCTCTGGCACGCCAGCGGCGCGCCCGCTGCGCGCCCTCCACGGCATGGGTTTAAGAAGGCAGAGCCCGGAAATGCCGATAGCGGGAGGCAGGGAACAACTGCCACGCCCACCGCTCAAACGGCACGTCAGCAGCGGCGGTACGGGGCGGGAGTTGGAACAATCCTAAGAATGCTGGAGTCCCAAAATCAAGTAAGTAGGAGCCCCGTTCAAGTCCCCAAATTAAAAGTAAAGTTAAAACAGTTTGCAGATAAAAGCTCCGTTCACGTCCCGACAAAAACAGTATTGCAGGTAAAATAACAGCAAACACAACACTATACACCAAACAGCTGACCTTGACTCGGTCCGCTGCGCGCCCGCCATGGCATGGGTTTAAGAAGGCAGAGCCCGGAAATGCTGATAGCGCGAGGCAGGGAACAACTGCCACGCCCACCGCTCAAACGGCACATCAGCCGCGGCGGTACGGGGCGGGAGTTGGAACAATCCTAAGAATGCTGGAGTCCCAAAATCAAGTAAGTAGGAGCCCGTTCAAGTCCCCAAATTAAAGTAAAGTTAAAACAGTTTGCAGATAAAAGCTCCGTTCACGTCCCGACTAAAACAGTATTGCAGGTAAAATAACAGCAAACACAACACTATACACCAAACAGCTGACCTTGACTCGGTCCGCTGCGCGCCCGCCACGGCATGGGTTTAAGAAGGCAGAGCCCGGAAATGCCGATAGCGCGAGGCAGGGAACAACTGCCACGCCCACCGCTCAAACGGCACGTCAGCCGCGGCGGTACGGGGCGGGAGTTGGAACAATCCTAAGAATGCTGGAGTCCCAAAATCAAGTAAGTAGGAGCCCCGTTCAAGTCCCCAAATTAAAAGTAAAGTTAAAACAGTTTGCAGATAAAAGCTCCGTTCACGTCCCGACTAAAACAGTATTGCAGGTAAAATAACAGCAAACACAACACTATACACCAAACAGCTGACCTTGACCTTTGCCTAGAAAGTCTAATAAAATTCATCAGGCAGCTAATCCAACCCCGGAGTCTTACCATGCACTAATTGGCTTAAGGCCTCTTTAATCTCTTCCCTTGCAATTGGTCAATATAAGGCAATCGCCTGATACTCTGTTCAGCGTTTTAGAAGCACACCACTCACATATCCACTTATCGCTTCTGCATCCACTACATGGGATACTGAAAACAGAGTATGATAGTATTGTTCAGTGATCTCATTAATCCCAGATTGCTTGGACAAATCCTCACTGGTGTTTGAGAGTATGGCACACAATGGTTTATGAACAACGTTATGCTTGAGGAGTCAATGCAATAGGAGCCTGGACCTGTCTCTTAATGGAGTCTGGTCATATTCTCTTTGTAATTAACCACATGCAATCTGTCTAGCACATCCATGCATTGCAGATTAGTCTCCACTAAATCCACTGCGCGAGTACAATCTGTAACCACCTGACACTCCAATAATTGAATCTTAACATTTACCTTCTCAATATCCTTGTTGAGAGTTATGAGCACCTCATATATGGTCTTTTTTTTTAGTTTAGAATTCTTTATTGAGATAGTATACAAAGTAAAACATCAGTATAAAATATACAAGCAAAGTTCAAACAGTACCATAACCCTAAATTGAGTACAGTGGCTAAAAGAAAAAACAAATATAAACCCAAACGGGTATGAACAATGTTAGGAAGTATATGATCAAAACCAGTTTGAACCATCTAAACCTGTACATAAGCATATGCAATTTAGCATTTTAAAAAAAGGGTAAAAAGGGGAGGAAGGGAGGAGAAGGGGAAATAATAAGAAGCAGCTGAGCAGTAATGCAGAAATAGCATTAACAACTTACTGGACATAATATCATTAAGAAGGTACATGACGAAGTACATACAAAGTAGGTCAAACAGAAATCCTAGATAGAAATGTCGTGAGTGGTGACCAGAATAATTTTTTTTTAATCAATAAGGGTATAGATGTGGCATATGCGCGGTCTATTCTGTGATGATGGCATAGCAGGTCCCACCAGGCTTGGTACGAGATTTTAGCAGTATCCTTCCAATTCGTGGTAATAATCTGAAAGGTAATAGCTATAAACAAGTCAATAAATTTACCCACACTTCCCCGGGTACTCCATATACAGGGAAGAGCCACTGAGAAAAACATGTATAATATCAAATGGAACATTGGTGGATAAAATTTCGTTCAATTTCTTCCAAATGAGTAACCAAAAACTCTTAACCAGAGGGCAGAGAAAGAACATATGAAGTAAATCACTATTTCTGTGAGGACAAGACCAGCATTTCGAGACATCTAACAACTTAAACTTATGGATGTCTGTAGGGGTAAGAAAAAGCCTATTATAAAAATAATATACAGTCTGCGTTGTACTTGCTGATCGTGAGGAGGTGTGTATTTTGGTCCAAATGGATCCCAAGGTCGGAAACAAGAGTTCTTGTGCCAAATCTTTTTCCCATTAAATTTCTATACTGGAGTTGGTTCTCATAACAGTAGGGCGAGACAATATCTTATAAATATCGGATGTCTTAAACTGAGTAGAGTAATCCAGAGAAAGAATGGGTGTCTGATCGTGTGAGTCCAAGGAAGAGTTCGAGGATTGGATTTGAATTATAGATGATCTGAGAAGAGAGTAATGAGGAGCATGTAAAGGGGATATATCATATTTTTCTTGGAACTCCATGAAGTCCATAAGAGACCCGTCAATCATCAAGTGCTCAAATGTAATAATGCCTTTATCAATCCATTCTTTCCAAAATAATGCTCTGTTATTAATCTTTAAGTGTTTGTTATACCAAACAGGAGCATGTGCAAAAATCTTCGATTGAGAAAGATGGACTTTAAACAAAGAGGTGGCGACTGCAGTGGAGCGAGTGAGAGTAGGGGATACAAAACGTCTAGGGGGCTGAGATAAACGAGTGGCCGCATTAAAAGAGAATGGTGCATATTGGGATTGTTCTAGTGAGCTCCAGGCCATTAATGGTGCATATGAGGAATCTGAGAGAAGGGTCCAAACTTGTTTCAAGGAAAATGCAGAATGGTAATATAAGGTTAGGAAAATTAACCTCTCCTAGATCTTTGGGCTGCTGAAGTCGAATTAGTGAAATCCTGGTCTTGCGATTATTCCATAGGAATTTGGTCAAGGAGCGATTAATGATTTTAAAGAAAGAAAGTGGAAGAGTGATTGGGAGCATGGAGAGGTAAAAATTGATGATCGGAAGCAGCATCATTTTAATGGCAGCTAATCTACCCCACTAAGACAAAAATCGTGGGGACCAACTATCAATGAGTGCTGAAAGTTTTTTAAGGATATCTGCAAGGTTAATTTTAATGGTTTCTTTAATATTATTAGTGTACAGGATACCTAAGCATTTAATATTTTTTGAGTTCCATTTGAATCCCGTATTTTTAAACATATCGGAAAAGCAGTGTTTATTTAATGGCAAAACCTCGGATTTGTCAATATTGAGTTTATAACCAGAAACTAGAGAGTACTCCTTAAGCAAAGAGAAAAACGCCGGCAAAGAGGTAGTGGGTTTGGAGAGGTATAATAAAATGTCGTCCACGTATGCCGTAAACTTAATATCTGTGTGTTTGAATTGGAATCCCGTAAACTGTGGAGAACGGTGAAGTTTTTCCAAAAAAGGTTCTAGGGCAAGAATAAATAAAAGTGGGGACAAAGGGCATCCTTGTCTAGTGCCTCTGTGGAGTGAAGAGTATTTGGATTGACATTCATTCACCCAAATGGAGGTGGAGGGTGCAGAGTATAACAACTGGATGTATCGAAGGATGGAAGGGCTAAAACCATGCCATTTTAATGCTCCAAAAATGAATTCCCAATTTACTCTATCGAAGGCCTTTTCAGCGTCTAACGTAATTGCAGCAACTGTTGAATCTTCCTTGGAGGCTAAATGAATAATGTTTAGAAAAGTCCTTGAATTATCTGTAATCAATCGCCCCTTTACAAATCCTGATTGATATATATTGATTATGTCCGGGATGACCTGATTTATACAAAGGGCTAGTAATTTGCAAAGATCTTACAATCCGAATTAATAAGGGAAATGGGTCTGTATTCTTACAATAAGAGGGGTCTTTGTCTTTTTTAGCAATCAAACAGAGCATCGCTTGAGTGAAAGAACCTTGCATTTTACCAGAGGCTAAAAAATGATTTATGAGGAGTAACAACTGAGGGACCAGAAATGTCTTGAAATGAAGGAAGAAACGTACAGTAAAACCATCTGGACCAGGTGTCTTGTCTTTGGAAAGTTGATTAATAGCATTTGTGATTTCTTGTTCTAATATTGGACTATCAAGGGATGTTAGGTCAATGTGGTTATCGGAGGGTTTGGGAATGGTTTGAAAGAAAGATTCAATTTGGTCAGCAGAAGGGGCCAACTCGGGAGTGTAGAGGGAAGTGTAATATTCAGTGAAACACTCAAGGATCTTAGAATCTGTGATATGTCTGATTCCTGCGCTATCTGTGATGGCAACGATCTTGGATTTCTGTTTTTTAATTTTAAGATAGTTGGCTAGGGATTTACCAGCTTTATTACGACCTCCGTACATTTTAGCATTACATTTAAGGAGATTGCTGCAAGCATTATCCCAGGATTGTTTATTGTATTGTAGTTTAGCTTTAATGAGATTGGATAAAGTATCAGAACAGTTTGAGGTGAAATATTCATGCTCTAGGGCCTTAATTTGTTTTAAAATTAATGTTGCATCATTAAATGCCTTCTTTTTTCCGGGAAACAAAATCTATTATAAATACTCTGGCGGTAGCTTTGAAAGTGTCCCAAATAAAATTAAACTGTGAATCAGAGGAAAGATTATTACTGAAAAATTCCTGTGTAAACAGCGAAAATTGTTCAACAAATTGAGTGTCTAAGAAAAGGGCATTATTAAAGTGCCATTGGCGTGATGTAGGTGCGCATGTGGGGTAGTCCATATCTAAAATGACGGGGGCGTGATCAGAGATGAGAATGGAGCCAATCTCAGCATTTGTCATGATTTGAAGAGATGATTGGGTGAGAAATATATAATCTATTCGTGAATGAGACCTCTGAGCAGGGAAGAAGAAGGAAAATTCCAAGACATCTGGGTGAGAAATTCTCCATGCATCCAACAACCCTCTAGATATAATAGCTTTATGGAAAGTCTTCTGCATTCTATTGGGGATGAATTTGGTTTGGGATTTCCGGTCTAAAAAAGGATCCATAAGTTGATTACAATCGCCTCCCAAAATCAAGTTTTCTGAGGCATGAGAAGAAAGGGGAGTAGAGAAATCATTCCAAAATACTAAATCAATACCATTAGGGCCATATACATTACAGATAGAGAATTGAGTATTGTTAACCTTAGCATTCAATAAAATCCATCTACCATTATTGTCTTTGACCTCATTTTGCAAAAGAACGTTCAGTGACTTGTGAAACAGAATTACTACACCAGTCTTATTGTTAACTGCTGGGGAACAAAAAACATTTCCAATCCATAATTTGCGCAGGGAAAGTAAATCTTGCTCTTTAAGATGCGTTTCTTGCAATAAGCTACGTGACATTTCAATTTAGCAAGATGGGATAATACACGTTGTTTTTTAACTGGATTACGGATACCTTTAACATTCCATGAAATAATACGTATTCCACTCATCGAAAAACCTTATTCAAAATTATGCACAAAAATACATGAAACTTAAAATTAATAAAATAGTTGAGCCGCAAAAGCCAGAATGTCATAAAGTGATACAAGTCCTGAAAGAAAGATAGTTCAAGTAGGACAGAAACGGATATAGGTCAGGGAATAAGAAAAAATAAGAATTTAGATATAGGAAGGAGAATAAAACAGACAGCCTGATGTACCCAATTCAACAAACCAGGTAGGAAATAGTAACAAACCACAAAAACAGATAAATAAAGATAGAAAGAAGCTGCAATAAACTGGAAGGCATAGAGGGAAGGGGGAAAAAGAAGGGATGTAGGGGATAGGCAGGAGGAGCAAAAGGAGAACACAGTCTCCCTTGAGATATAACCGAAGGGAAGATGACAAAAAGCCAAATGACTTTTGCCATAAAAGTCACAAACAAAAAGAACATTGATGTAGGAGGGGGCGAGAAGGACACAGGCCGCCCCAAAGAGGGACACCGAGAAAGAACAAGTTTAATGCCAACAGAACAATCGGAAGACTGTAATCGTGAAACGTAGACATAAGCAACACAATGGAAGGGAACTTACCGAACATTGAGGGAGATAATGCAACAAATTGAAGCATAGACAACACAACAGATGGACAACATGAATAGGGATGCCAGCGTCGAACAAGATATGAAAGGGAAACCTGTGGAACAAAAAAGAGAACATGTGAGAAAGCGATTAAGTTTTGCTCAGTTCCATAGCTTCTCCTTTGTGAAGGTGGATACATTTCCTAAGCTCTGCAGATCCTCAAAAGTGAATGTTCTGTCCTTGTAGGTTACTTTGAAAAAGCAGGGATGAATAAGACCATAAAGGGCATTCATACATCGCAGCGTTGGTCTGAGGTCTAGAAATTCTTTCGGCGATTGGCAGTTGGCTTAGAGACGTCTTGGCTGAAGAAGATTTTTTGGCCAGACCAAAGCATCTGTTTATGTTGTTTAGCAGCGTTGAGAATCGCCATAAGAACAGAGTATAATAGGAAATATGAAATTATTCCTCAAGGTTTGTTTGATGATGATGCATTCTGGGGGCCTATCCTGTGAGCCCTTTGAATGTTGAGGTCTGTTGATTTCGGCAAACCAACTATCTGAGGAGCGTGAATCTTCAGAAAAGAGATTATGTCAGAGCCTTCCGGAATTCCATAAACTCGTAGGTTGTTATGCCTATTTCGATTTTCCAAATCTTCTGTAGTTTTTTTCAGTTGCGCAACCTCACGGGAAAGAATGTCCACTTTGGCAACAACATTGTGTGCGTCACTAATCTTTTGTTCTACGTCCGAAAGCCTTGAGTCCAGGCCAGACCATTTCTCCTTAATTCTTTGAAGTGTCGCAGTGGTGTCCATCATAAAAGATAGAATGTTTTGCAGTTCATCCATAATATCCTCTAGAGTCAGAGGAAGAGGTGATTTGATTGGGGAGGACGGATCTTTTTTGACTCGTTTGTTGGTATTGCTGACCGAGTCTTTACGACCACTGCTATTAGAGCCAGTAGCCCCTTGAGGCTTGTTTGGATGCATGGAATCCATATTGGAAACAAAGTATTTCAACAAGACTAAATAAATAACTCTCTCAGGGCCCAGGAATCTAAGTCCACAAACACTGCTGTATGGCTGGAAATTGCGCTGATAATTCAGGCAAGGACCCTGACTGTAGAAGCCTGCATAAGTAGCCTTAATTACATATCGGGAGAAGATAAAGGCATTTGATGAAAAGAAGAGTTATCCATTGTTAGTAAAACATTTTTGTGATGCAAAATATCATAAGCAGGGATGAAACTAGCCCACTTGGCCAAGAAACACCAACCAGAGGGGCATTTCTGCAATGCTGACGTCTGAGGAAAAATGCGCGTGTCAGACTATCAAAATGGCGGCCGCAATGCAAGGTACCACAGAGGCAGAGGAAAAAGGAAAAAAAATTCAAAATAGACCGTTTAAAGGTCTAAAAACTTGCCTCAGCGCTCCACACTGCTTCCGACATGGGAATCCATAATTAAGCCGCCGCACCGTTATCGGAAAACACACCCTTCAGCTCAGGTCGTGTCTCGGTGTCGCAGAGCGGCTCTAGGGAGCGGCCATCTTGTCTCGTCGCTGCCGCGCACCCCTCATATATGGTCTTAATACGATGCGTCTTGATCACTGAGTTAGTGGCATCCCATTCTGTCGCCCTGGTCAGTGTGGTGACCTTGTTGATCTCAAAATAACAGTCTATATGGCCTGTTATTGCCTACTGAAAAGGGCCATCATGTGTCATGGGGCTGTGGAGTGATTCTGGGTCAATTTTATACTCCTTGTGATATATCATCAGTGAGGCTTCAGGTCAAGCATCAGGGCGTGGATGGTAGAATTGGAGACAGTTATTTCTGAAAGCCATGCGTCTCCACAGCATTATCATTCTTGCCACACGCAGGTAGAAAACTCGCGGAAAGAAAAAAAGTTGTGGAATAGCGACTGTCTATAAATCTTCCTGTATAAAGCACAATCACATCCCCAAAATATCGATATTGCAGGAACAGGCTCTGCTCACTTAGTCAAGCCTGCACATGGTAAGGTGTAAGGGTCCAGTCTTTATGCAGTCTCTCCAGAAATAGATGCAATTTTAAAAAACATTCACCGCCTGCCGGGCCAGGGTTCTAGTACTCACCGTGCACCCCCAGGCAAGAGGGCGTCTCTGGGTCGGTCCGTGCGAAGCTCCGTGTCAGCTCCTAACTAGGCCCGTCAGTGTCTGCGGCTCCTGATAGCCTCCATCATCCACCCCGGCACTTCCCGCCGGAAGAGAGAGTTGATGAGAGGTTCCGTCGCTTGGGGTGAGGTGGGAAGAAATGCAACAATGTCTCCGCATCTACAGCGACCAGTAGCTCATATTCATTTTTGTGGCTTTAGGCATATTGAATGAGGATTTTCAAAATGTTTCTCGTTCTCTGCCACAGATTCCTCAGATAACATCTCTAATTCAGCATTTCTGAATTTGCACTTTCTGGTCTCATCTTCATGTGAATCTTGGCTCGTTATTTTTCAGTTGAATGCTGTAAAATGCTGAAACAGTCCACTCAAATGCCTTTGCTGCTCTTCTCACTTCAACAATGCACCTGGCTCACATCCTGTTTGCTTATATCATCAAAAACTGCTCGTAATTTACATCTATCAATATTATCTTTGTACATAACTAATAACAAATCCTATTTTGTGAGACATTATTTTTTGCAAATTATGTTTAATTTTTTTTTGCATTTTTGTACATCAGGCTCTCAGACCCTACGCTGTCAATAATATTTACAGTAAGGTGTGCTGCTGAACTTTGTAAGAGCTGCAAGCATGACACCTTATGTTGCTGAAGTACCAGATAAAGAATAATGCAATAGTCTAGTCTAGAAGAGATAATGGCCTCCACAACTACACAGCACCTTGTACAAAGCAATATTTCAAGACTCACTGTATGATAATAAAGATGACAATTCCCAACTTAGCTATGGCCTGGACATTGGCTCCAAAGATGGTATCTTCAATTATTGAGGCTCCCAGGTTCCTCACTGCCAATATTCCATAAAATCTGGCAATAGGTCAAAACCCCACAGCTTTTTTATCCACAGAGAAAAAGAACTCCTGTATTTTTGCCACTGACTTTGGGGTATTCTGTTGTATCTATTCTGAAATAGCAAATACGCAGTATCCCAGTATTTCAAAGATGGGTAGTTTTGCAGATTGAGGACAGAAAGAACAGAGTATTATTTCCATAGGTGAAATAGGTCACCCATTGAATTGTCTGTGTATTTGTTATTGTGTTTTCTTTGTCAGACAGCCCCCATTGGTATTATCTTTTTGTATAAAATTGTTTACACAATTAGCGAGAAAAATAGAGAAACAAAACAAATAATTTAATAAATATATATATATTTTTGATAAAAACTTACCGAGGTGTGGTACATTTATAAAAGTCTAGTACAAAATCACTATTGATTGTGAAAGAAATAATCAGGTTCTGAACCAGTACCCCGTGGTACTTACCCAAAGGAACCACTTGTAGCTTTATATCTACCTGAACTTTAGCACTATTCCCAGCTTTGCTAAGTGGGTCAAATGTCACCAACGCAACCAGTAAAGTGATAGCACTGACACCACTGTAATTTATTTTCTGGCTAAGCACATATGTAAAAATTATTCGCTACGCCAACAGGTCTCACTACTTTTTAGGTGCTGGGGCATTATGTAAGAGTTGGCTCCATTGTGCAAAGAATAACCCTAATTTGGCAAGAATTACGTCTACATCTTCCTTATCAGCATCATCGCTCATTGACTCCATCTGTATGTTTAGAATCGCCTCGATACTCATTAATCCTTAGAGGATGTTCTCATTTGCTACATCACTCATCAATCTTGAACCATGTTCAGACTTGATTCTCGGAAATTAGAATTATTTTCTAAACCTTCTGTGAGAACAGAGGCATTCAGACATGCTTCTACATACACAATGTTGTCAGTGGCGGCTCCTCAGCTGAGGCGGAGGAGCATCGCCTCACTGCTTTTAGCAGTGGAAATTAAGGGGAAAAAAAATGATAATAACTAGACGTTATTATCATTTTATTTGTTCCTGCGTCTTTGCGGGGTGGGGCTACTCTGCTCTCAGAACAGGGGAAATGAGTGGTGGCACTCTGTAAAGTGCGCATGACTGTTTGACCGGCTCTCTCAGGCCAGCAAACAGTCATCCACACTTTGCATGTTCGCCATGCAGGCTCCATTACAGCCCGCATGAAGAACATGCCCAAGCCCCCATTCCCCATCTGAGCGCTGAACCACGGCACTCACACCAATCACAACGCTGCATTGCAGGGTTGTGATTGGTCAGGGAAGCCTGGGTGCGTACCAATCACAACTCTGCATTCCAGCATTGTGATTGGTCAGGGGAGAATGGCTGCTTCCTCTTCTGGCTGGAGCGGAGGAACTAGGACGATGAGGGATGACACGGAGAGAGGAGAGGAGGTAAGTTTTCTTTTTTTATCTTTAACACCGCCTGCCCCGCCACCCCCAATTTGTGCCAGCCGCTATTGAATGTTGTGGTGATTTTATCATAGCAGTTGTAAAGGTGGCAAGAGCTAGCTTTTAGTATTGTTTGGAACTCACACTGGTTTCAAATCTCGGGCCTGAAAATGAATTAGGAAAAATTGTGTGCGTTTCCGTTTAGACGGAATCTCTCCATAGAAAACTGCCTTCTTTTGAGTTGATGCAAGACTGTTTTCACTGCGGGCAATCTGGGCAAGACACTTATGTCTGTGAGAAATTCTCTTTCCTTCTAAACTGGGCTGCCTTTGTCCTCAATGGGTTTACATAAAGCCAGCTCATTTTCTGTACAGAGACATTGCATGGGTTCTGTCCGCTAGTGGTATGCCGCATTCTATGCCCTCCTCCTGCAGTCATATGGCCAGCGGCTCCATTGACAATGGGTTGGTATTCAGCAATTTATTGTAAGCCAAGAGTTTAGGGTCCATGCTTCCAGCCGAGTCAGCACAGTGAACAGGTAACGCCAGGTCAGGGTGTCGAATGCCTTTTCCAGATCTAGTATATGGCATGCCGCCTGTGGGAATTGCTCTTTCTTCTGATTGTGTACGTGAAAGAGGCAAAGTAGATTCTGGGAAGTGCTTCGGCCAGGGACAAAGCCATCCTGATCAGGGTGTACTGATCCAGGGAGGATCTGGGCATAACGTGTGGCCAGGATTTTGCCCAAAATCTTGTAATCCGCCTCCAAGATGGCTATTGGTCTGTACGAGGCTGGTTGCATAGGGTCTTTATCTGTTTTCAGGATGGAGACCAGAAGGGACTCGCGGAGGGAGTAGAGGAGCTTGCCGCCTTTCAGCGCCGCTCCATACATTGCTGGCAATCTTGGTGACAGTAGGGACGAAAAGGTGTGATAATATTCCAGGGGCAGTCCAGGAGTCTTATTACAGGCGAAGTCATGTATCACCTGCTTCACTTTTGCGGTCGTGATGTCTGCATCTAAAGCTGTCCTCGTAAAGGGTGGGATCCGGGGAAGTGAAATAGCAGCTAGAAATCCAGTTGGGCATTCCATTTGTGAGTCTTGTGGTGAGCTATCTATAGTTGAATAGTAATCATAGAAGGCCTGTAAAGTGTCTACCTGAGTATGGACTGTGACGCCAGCTCGTGTTGAGACCTCGGTTATGGGGCGAGTTGTTGAGTCCTGCTGGGAGAGCCACGCTAAAAGTCAATTGGGCCTGTTGCCCTCTCTGTGGACTTTGGCTGCGTAAGCCGTGAAGTTGTAGCGATGCACGTCATCCAGAAGGACTGCATAGGCAAGTCTGGCATCTGCTAACTGTAAGGTGAGGGCGGAATCAGCATCAGCTGCTTTACTAAGGTCTGAGAGGGTTCGTTCACTTCTCTCAGTGTCTCTCCCAAGAGTCCTGCAGACTCCAGCGATGTGTTGAATACATGTTACCAGGGTAACTAATTTAAACGCATCACATTCCAGCAGGAGGAGGCTGGAATGTGATTGTCAGAGAAGTATTGCCTGATGCAAGTCTCCTGTTCCTTTCGGAACACCTGATTCTCGAGGCAGGCCTATGGCAGCCGCCAGGCAAGTGTGGGGGACAAGGGGGGTCCCCAGTAAAGGTTCATAACATCTCGTCATGGGCAGACACTACCCTGCCCAGATAGTCTGTATGCTGTAGCAGCGGTACCAGTGTTGGAGAGCAGAGGAAGTGGTTGAGACACATGCATAGGTTGTGTGGGACTGAATGAAAGAAATAAAGATGTGAAGTGCCACATGTCTGTAAGTGTCCAGTGGTTGACCCAGGTTCAAAAGCGTTCTGTCTGTGTTTTTGGAGGGGAGCGAGGTAGGGGGGATAGGACCTATGCAGAGAAAGATCTATAACACAATTATAGTCTCTGCCTAGAACCTATGGGGCCATTGTGTTATGGGCTAGAGTGGTTGAGAGGGTATCCCAGAATGATCCCTGATCGGTGTTGGGTGCATATATACTGCCCAAGAGGACCGGCCGTCCGTCCAGATGGTCCTGCAAAAGGGCATGACATCCGTCTTTATCGATCTCTTGGTTGGTTTGTTGGAAGGGGACTTTGGGAATGACCCACACCAATACACCTCTTGCATATGCTGAGTATGTTGTGGTGCAAATATACCCCCCTAGTGTTTGCCCAAGCAGACTAATTCTTTTGCTGTGTCATGTGTCTCCTGTAAAAGAGCTATTTGGGCCCCCTGTCTCTTGATGTTAGAGCATTTTCTAACGGTGTGCATGCCTCAAATGTTGAGGGTTCAATATCGGATGTTAGAGATTGGAGCCATGACTAGTTGCTTGTGTTGTGGGCTTGGAGTGTGTTATGCCCACAGTGTAGTCCCTCTGCCTGTGCCTTAAAAGCTATGGGGTGTCCACCCCCCTGTGTGGTAGAATGGTAGGGAAAAGAATAATGAGGAAAACATCAGTAACAGGGTAGGGAGTAACATCCCAATACTGGGGGCCTATCGTAACTGGCGATTTGCCTAAACTTAACATACTAATTATGCCTTATTGTAGCTTGGGGAGAGAGAGAAGGCAAATGTGAGAACCAAACAGTGTAACCAAGAGCCCATTTAAGTCCAATATTGTTGTTGTCCGCTTTAGCAGAAGTATGCCTGGAGATGGTGTATTTATATGTGTTCCTTGCAGAGGTTCCAGGGTGCCTGGCTAAATGAGAGTGTCTGCGGTCTCGGGGGTCATCATTGGGGGGGGGGGGTGCGAGTCAACACGTGAATCGTCAGAGTGGAGTGTGTCCTCCTCAAAAGAGAACAGGTGGGGGGCCCTCTCATCGTCCGTGGAAGCGTGATGAGAACCCAAGTTCGCTGCAGCTTGAAGTGCTTTTCGGTGATCTGTGATGATTTGCTCCAGGTTGGGGGAGCTAGCCGTCGAAACTTGGGAGGGGGGTCTTAGTTGCACCCCATCCCGTCTCCTTCCCTGGCGCCTGCCCCAGGGGTCTCGGGCATCCATAGCACCCCCGGCAGGGTCCCCTGTAGAGTTACCTCCATGTTGTTCTGCCCAGTCTCATGCATCTTTGGGGTCCATGAAAAACACAGTGGTGCCGTTGGAGATTATCTTGAGGTAGGTGGGAAACAACAGAGAATACTGCATTCCTTGTTGACAGAGGCGACATTTGACCTTCAGGAAGGAGGATTTCCAGCATTGGACTGCACATGTGTAATCTGGAAATAACATGACAGTTTTGTCCTTCACCTGAAGGGGTCTCGCCCATCTGGCAGCACAGAGTATAGCATCCCTGTTTTTAAAATGGAGCAGCTTTACCAGGATGTGGGGGAGAGCCTGGAAGCGGGCCTCTTACCAGGACCAGGTGTGCCCTCTCCAGGGAATAAAAGGCAGTGAGGTCACAAGGCCGGGGTGAAGGACCTGAACCAAGATTCCAGGTAAGCAAGGGGGTCTGACCCCTCAACACCTTCCCGGAGATCCAGGAGGCGAATGTTGCTCCTCTGGGAGCACCCCTCCAAATCCTCTGCTCTGTCCTCAAGATGCAAAACTCGGTATTGCAAGTCTTTGATTGCAGATTGATTGCCCTTCGCAAGGGGAGGCAGAGTTGAAAGGGCCTTTTCAACATCTGGGACCTTGTCTGCAAGTTTGCATTGATCATTCCGTAGAAGTTTGAAGTCAGCTGTGAGGGATCCGAACCGGGCCTCCATTGTGATGCGAGAATGTTCAATGGCTGCTAGGACCCTAGCTAACTAGGCTAGGCCCAACAGTGAGATCACAGATGACTCACCCTCCCAAGACATCTGCAGCAAACTCGGCACCTTCTTCCACCACAAGATCAGGCAGATCTATGACAGCTTTGACACCCAAGACCCTCCCACCACACCAGACACCACCGCACGCAAGCATGCCGCACCCCAACAGATCCTGCTCAACTGGACTCTGCTCACACCAGACGACACACTCAAGACCATGAAGAGCATTCACTGCGGAGCCGCCTCAGACCCTTGCCCATATCACATCTGCCATAGAGCAACCACCTCCATCGCCGCTGAGCTTTGCCACACCATCAACTGCTCCATCAAGACTGCCCCTTCCCCGACGACTGGAAACACGCCCAGATCAACCCCCTGATAAAGAAACCATCGGCCAACCTGACAGACCTCAAGAACATCAGACCCATCTCCCTGGTCCCTTTCCCAGCTAATGTCATCAAGAAGGCCATTAACGCCCAACTTCCCGAGTTCATCGAAGGGTACCATGTCCTGGACATCTCAAAAATCTGGCTTCTGAAGCAACCACAGCACCAAGACCACACTCCTCGCTGCCACCAATGACATCCGCTCCCTCCTCAACCACGGTGAAACCACAGCCCTCATCCTACCCATCCTATTCTCGGCTGCCTTGAATACCAACTCCCACCGCACCCTTATCACGAGACTCCATGACGCCAGCAACCGTGACAAGGCTCTGGAATTGATCCAATCCTTCCTTACCAGCCGAACACAGTGAGTCAGACTACCTCTGTTCCTCTCAGAACCTACAGAGATCAGCTGTGGAGTGTCCCAGGGCTCCTCCCTGAGCCCCACCCTCTTCAATGTCTACATGGCCCCCCTCGCTGCCATCATCAGGAACCACAGACTCAACATCATCTCATATGCCGACGACACCCAGCTGATCCTCTCCCTCACCAATGGACCCACAGCTGCCAGAATCAACTTCCACTGCGGGATGAAGGCTGTTGCCACCTGGATGAAAGATATCTGCCTCAAGCTCAACGCAGACATGACAGAAGTACTCATCTTGGGACCCAGCCCCTCAGCCTGGGACGACTCCTGGTGGCACGCCGCACTGGGAACCCCCTCCACCCCGACGGATCACGCACATAACCTCGGCATCATACTGGACTCCTCGCTCACAATGAACCACCAGATCAACACCCTATCCTCATCTTGCTTCTACATGCTCCACCTGCTTCGAAAGACATTCCGATGGATCCCCACAGAATCCAGAAAGAAGGTCACCCACGCACTAATCACCAGCAGACTCGACTACGGCAAAGCACTCTATGCCGACATCACCAAGAAACTCCTCAGTAAACTACAGAACATTCCAAACGCCGCAGCCAGACTGGTCCACAACATCCCTCGCCGCAGCCACATCACTGAACACCTTTGAGAACCCCACTGGCTCCCAGTCAACAAACGAATCACTTTCAAACTCCTCACACATGCCTACAAAGCTCTCCATGACACAGGACCAGCACATCTGAACAACCAAGTCGCATTCCACGTACCTGCCAGGCACCTTCGCTACACCCAACTTGTCCTGGCCACCCTCCCATGTATCCGTATGACCAAAACAGGAGGAAGATCCTTCTCCCACCTCACCACCAAGACCTAGAGTACTCTGCCTTTCCACCTCAGGCAATCCCCTTTGCTGACCCAATATAGGAAGGATCTCAAGACCTGGTTCTTTGACTGAACCCCTGCACCTGGACGGTTCAACAACCCCCCCCCTGAGTGCCTTGAGACCCTTACAGGTGAGAAGCCATGCTATATAAACCCCTGATTGATTAACTTCTCCGAGGTGGTCACTTTCTACCTGAGGGGGGTTGGAGGTCATAGCAAGTGAGCCCGTCGTGGACGGTAGATGGGCCACAGGGGCCGACCGCAGCCTCCTCATGGTGTCAAGGCCACTTGAGTGTGTATTACCACCCCCAGTAGCAGGCGACTTGAATGAGCCAGAAGGGGAAACCCCCCTGCACCCTCTGGAGGCCGGATCTCAGTGCCCCACTTAGTGTCCAGGACAGGCCCTTCACTTGGAGATGTACAAGTAGATCCAGCGGAGGACCAGGACTGCAGTTTGATAAATGGGACCTCTCCTTAGTGCGCCCCGCGTCGAGCAAAATGGGAAGAAATGGTTCTGAACTAAAGGGTCCAGCAGGGCATCATGCAGGGTGTCCTAGCCCCACCGGGGGGGGGGGCAACGCGAGGCTGTCCCAGGCCCGGACAGACCCCTGCCATTTCCTCCTCTCCACAGCAGCAGGATAAATGGGAAAGCCCAGGCGATGTAGTGGCTGGAGTTCATGGAGATCTCCCAGTGCTCACGGGGATGTTTCTAGCGCTGCAGTGTATTCTTCCCAGACACGCGAGCAGGGGCCACTATGAAACGCTTCATAATGGATATTATAGTCACCTGTATCGCATTTGTTTTGAAGGGCAATATTTTTCTTGAGAATGATAAAAATCAGCACCGCTCTTATTGCAAATCATTCACTTGTGTAGCTAGTTCAGGGAGACTTGGGCTACCAGCTAGTACTGTACAAAACTCACGCTTGTCTCTGTGGCACAATGCCCTGCCCATTAGTTGTAAATGGGCCCATTTTGTACTTTAGTTTTTGTTCCTTTAATTCAACAGTCTGTGTTTATTGCTCTCGCCCTCCCAGCACCCAGCATACTGTTTGCTCAACACCCAGGGCCATTTTTTATGGCCAAATCATGCGGTGTAGCGCAGCAAGTCACCTTTCTGTGGTGCACTGATTGACAGGGAAAGGGCAGAAATGCACTGTATTTAAGTCAATGCGGCACATTCCTGCCTTTTCCCTTACACTGGCACCCTTTTGGCTGCCTAGCGCCAATCCATGGTGCAAGGGTGCCTGCATTGTAAGGAGTATTGCTTGGGGCGCAGTGCAGTAAGTCACCTTACTGTGCTGTGCTGCACTGTGTGACGGAAAGGGCAGGAATGTGCTGTATTTAAGCCAAAACAACACATTCCTGCCCTTTCCCTTGTGCTGGCGCACTTTTGGCAGCCTAATGCTAACACTGCGTTGCATGCAGGATTGTTTTTGTACAGGAAGGGACACCTTACTGAACAAAAACAATCCTGGGAGACATATTCCTCTTTCTATGTGTGCTGCAAAATGCTAAATTCAGCACACATAGAAAGAGGAAGAAACGAGGAGAAATAGAGCTATTAATCCTTGTTACGCCTCAACTAGGTAGGTGTAAGATTGTGGCGCATCCCCAGATTTACAACTTTTTGTAAATCTGGGGATGCATTGAAATTTATGGGAGTTGCATGGGAACACTCCCACAACATCCATGGAACGCCTTCCCAGGGCAGAGTAACGCAACGCAGAGATTTGGGCTGTGTTACTTCAGATTTTTGGAACAACTCAGAGCCACGCAAAGTGACTTTGTGTGGCTTAAAAAATCTGTCTTAAGGTTTGCATTGCTCTTGCATCATGCTGCGTGGTGCAAAAGCAACACAAACGGCCTAATAAATAGTCCCCTTTTTGTGCAGGAAGGAGCACCTTCCTGCACAAAAACAATACCCTGAGGCATTTTTCTTCTTTCTATGTGTGCTGCATAATGCAGCACACATAGAAAGAGAAATAAACGTGGAGAAATAAAGATATTTCTCCTTGTTACTCATCACCTGGGGATGCGTGGGTTTTGGTGCATTCCCAGGTCTGCCACTTCTGGTAATTCTGGGGATATGACAAAATCAATGGGTGTTACATGGTAATATCCACGCAATGCCCATTGAAATGCCTCGCTGGCACATAGTAATGCAACACAGTGATTTGCGCTGCCTTGCATTACTCAAGATTTATGAAGTCACTCAGGTGGCCCTGCATGGCTACCTAAATCTAATTTTTAGTTTGCGTTGCTCTTGCACCACATTGACTGGTGCAAGAGTGATGCAAACAGGGCTCATAAATATGCCCTCCAGTCTGTTGCAGGCACCCACGTTTTATAATACTGAGGAAAACCAGCCAATGCATCAAAGGAGAGCATAGTGGTTATGCTCAGTTCTGTTATGTTATGGCATATAGGTTGCTAGGCTTCATATAGTACTATAACAATATATGTGTGAATGACAAGGAGGCACATTGAACTACTAACTTGTGTGTTATTCTGCACAATGCTGTGCTGGGCTAAGCTCTGTTGTTGTTGTGTTATGTTATTGGGGATTTGTAGAGCACACGTTCACCAACAGGTCTCCTGGCGTTGGGAAGTTTTTTCCCTTTGGAGGCACCGTTTTGGATAAGTCCATTACCTAGCTGTAGGCTTGGGTGAACAACCAGGTTTTCAGTTTTTTTCTGAAGCGCAAAAGGTCAGTTTCTAATATCAACGGAGAGGGCAAAGAGTTCCAAAATTGGGGACCCTGTGTTGAGAAACGCGACCATTCTATCCGTTTGCGTCTTAATCTAGGCACCACCAAAAGATTCATATGCATGGATCTTAGAGTGCGCTTCGGAGAGTATCTCTGAATTCTTGAGGATATATACTGCGGGCCAGTACCATGTATAGCTTTATACAGTATACATCCAGTTTTAAACATGGAACGATGCTCCACTGGGAGCCAGTGGAGTTCCTTCAGTATTGGCTTAACGTGACAACGCCTGCCTTGTTGATTGATGATTCCGGCTGCTTGGTTTTGGATCATCTGCAGACGATGTTTCTGGTTGCACGGGAGGCCAAGATAAATTGTGTTAGCATAATCGATTTTAGATAAAATCAGGGCCATGATGATTTAGATGCATGCCTCTCTGCTAAAATACCTTCTGATTTTCCCCAGTTTCCGAAGTTGGAAAAAACAGGCCGAGGTAACTGAACCAATCTGCGAGTTCATGGAGAGGTCTGAGTCAATTTGAATGCCTAGACTCTTAATCGAATTCTTAGGAATGGGTGCGGGGCCTAGCTCCGATGGCCAGTAGGCTAGAGTTCAATGCGATAGTTTATTATTCGGGATGATAATTTCAGTTTTTTCGGAATTTAGTTTCAATTGGTTTTTGTTCATCCAGTTTTTGATGAACAGCATGGTATTCCTCAGAAATTCCTTGGAGGTTGTGGAGTCATCAATGGAGAAGATCAACTGCATGTCGTCAGCGTAATTGTATATCTTCACCCTCATCTGACGAAGTGTCGATATAAGGGGGCGAATATATATATTGAAAAGGTGCGGTGACAGCGAGGAGCCCTGCGGTACTCCGCAGTTCATGCTGACTATGCCGGATTTGTATGATGTAAGCCACACTGATTATTTCCGGTCCTCTAAAAAGGATTTAAACCAATTTAGGGCCGCCCCTCTAAGACCTGCTGCAGCAATGCGTTACATCAGTATGTCATGGTTGACGGTATCGAACGCTGCAGACAGGTCTAGGAGTATCAAGGCCTGAGTGCAGTCCTCATCCACCTTTCCTTTTAGGTCATCAATGACTGATAGGATGATGGATTCAGTGGAGTGGGATGAGCGAAAGCCTGCCTGGTGGGAGTCTAGAAAATTAGTGCCTTCTATGAAGGTACTAAATAGTTTGGCTAAATGTAACTCTAATAGTTTGGCGGGAAATGGGAGAAGGGATATAGGCCTATAATTTTCCAGCCTCTGCGGGTCCATCCCTTGTTTTTTTTGAAGCGGGATGATCACTGCTTCTTTAAAGGCTGATGGAACCGTCCTTTGAGCTAAGGAGAGATTCAGTAGCTTCAGGATTATCTCAGGAAATGTAGAGAGGATAGATTTCTGTATATGGGGGGACAGGCGTCTTTAGGGGAGCCTGATTTTACTTTGTTTAGTAGTGCTGAGAGCTGTTCTTTATCTAGGCAGGAAAAACTATCCAGAAGAACAGGGTTGGGGTTTCCTGACATTGCTTCCACATCCTTTTGGCTGGTATCAATGGATTCTTGAATTTTTTTGATTTTATCTATAAAAAAGGAATTAAGATTATTACATAGTTTCTGGGTGGCAATGATCAGAGGGGTCACGCGATCAGGGTTCGATAATTCCCTTACTGTGTTGAAGATGTCTTTAGTCTTATTGTTTGAGCTTAATACTTTATTTGTGAAAAACATCTTTTTGCCTCCAAAATAGCTTTTTTGTAGGTCATTAGATTTGACTTATATTGTTCTCTGGATTCTACTGAGTAGGGTCTTCGCCATTTCCTTTCTGCTTGATGTGTTCTAAGTTTGGCTGTTTTTAGGTCGCTCGTAAACCATTTAGAGGCTTCATGCCGCCTTACCTGAGAGGTTTGGGGCTGTAGAGGCGCATGGGTATTGAGGGCGCTCAGTTGCCAGTTGGCGACTTCTCTCTCAAAGTTATCTATGTTGTCCAGGCTTTTTGGAAGCTCAAGGTTCAGGGTGTCACATAGGGACTCCATATTTAGGCGGTTCAAGTTCCTGTGGGAGCTCTTTTGACGTGACAGGATTTTGGGCAGAGTGATGTCACATAAAGTGAAACTAATTATATAATGGTCTGACCATACATATGGCTGGATTACTAAGTTCTGAAGAATGAGATTGATAGCCCAAACTTGGTCTAGTGTTTGGCCTTTAATATGCGTGGGTGCATGGACATGTTGCGTGAGATTCAGACTTTGTAGGGACTCAGTCAATTCTTTAGCTCCCTTGCCCCCTTCCACCTCATTTGCCCAGTAGTTTATGTCACCAATTATCAGAATTTTGGCAC
This sequence comes from Calotriton arnoldi, assembly GCA_963921515.1. Classification (NCBI taxonomy): domain Eukaryota; kingdom Metazoa; phylum Chordata; class Amphibia; order Caudata; family Salamandridae; genus Calotriton; species Calotriton arnoldi. The sequence continues at coordinate 76,013 of CAWUFW010004311.1, read as the reverse complement.
AGTCTACTGTCAAGCACGCGATGCAATTTGCCAATGCTTCGGGAAAAGCCGGCATCGCTGATGGGGGTCTATACAGGAGTACATATATCATTGTGCTCTGATGGGACTCTAGTTTGACTATTAGACTGTCAACTAGTGCTATCTCTAGCGGGGAGATGGCGGTGAAGGATAGTCCATTTTTTATAATGACTTCCACCCTGCCCCCCTTTTTTCCTGTCGATCTATTTGACTGTAGGAGGTAGTAGTTATCTGGGAGTGGCGCTAAAATATCTGGGGTGGATTCCTCTGTCATCCATGTTTCTGTCAGAAACAGCAGGTCAGGCGAGTCAGTATCTAAGAGGTTAAACAATTCCAGTTGGTGTTTCACCGCAGAGTGAGTGTTTAGGTACATTAGGTTTAGATCTTTTACAGAGTGTTTTTTAGTTGATGTGGGTCTGGTGTTTTGACAGGGAGCTTGACAAGCACCTCTGTTCTTATCGAAATTTAGTTCCTGACCTGAATGAAAGAGCCCAAGCTCTTCTAATTTATGTTAAAGAGACAGGTCGTCTAGTTGGCTGTCTATCGGGGCCAAGTCTTTGAGCTCTGCCTGTGTTGTAAGTAAATGTTTGGGCATAGTGGTTGGCCCCTGGCCCCGGCCGGCCGCGGACGGGCGCAGACGGGCTTGCCTCTGTCTAACTTCAAAAACTTAAAAACAGGAAATCCTGGCCCCAATCCCAGCATCCCTTCTTTCCCCAATAGGGTGATGGTGTGATAATTTCTTTCTCTCCAGGTACCTAAGTTGACAAATATATTGAAGTGCCTGGAGAAGATTTCATTTGCAGTGGAAGGTGTACAGGAACATCCGTTCATTAACAGGGAGCTAGCTTGGAGAAGAAACATTTACAAATCTAATTGAGTGCCAATTTACACTAGCCTTATGTTACAAAAGATTGATCCTCCGAGAGCCAGACAGACCACAAAGATGGCATTCAGTGGCCACATCTCCAGACTTGACTTTGTAGGGTGAACCAAGACCAAAGAAATTTGGGATCTTATATTTAATGTTTGTCTGCTTTTAGTTTTTTAGCTTTATTATGCTTTCCCCAGATATTTATATAAAAGATAGCACTATCAGCTCTTCTGCTATACAACTCGTTTGAGAATTTTTATTTTTTCCGAGGGTTGTTAATTATTTGATGTATGTGCGAGCTAGGTGCAACTGTCTCAAAGGACTCAGGGGCACATTTGTCATAGGGTTGTGTCCCTTTTGCACCACGAAACAGGGTGCAAAAGCGACGCACCCTTAAGTTTGATTTATCAAGCCATGCAAGGCCACCTTGCATGGCCCTGATTGGCTTGATAAATCCAGAGTAACGCAACTCAGCACAAATCACTATGTTTCATTACTCTGCCCTGTGAAGGCATTCCATGGGTGGGGCGTGGGTGTTCCCATGCATCCACCAATGGATTGTGAAGTATTCCCAGATTTACCAATACTGTTAGACGTGGGAATGCGTCAGAATGTTACGCCTCCCCAGGGGAGTTGTAACAAGGAGAAATATCTTTATTTCTCCTCTTTAAGGGCCAGATGTACGACCGTGGAAATAGCGCCTCGCAAATTGCGAGTTTTTTGCGACTCGCAATTTGCGAGGCGCTATTTCCAATGTACAAAAGTGTTTTTCAGACTGTTAGCGATTCCCAATGGGGTCGCAAATAGAGAGGCTCATGAATATTAAAGAGCCTCTCGCAATTTGCGACCCCATTGGGAATGGCAGGCCCTCCCAGGTATGGTGGCCTGCTGGGCTCAGCAGACCACCATGTCTGGGACTGCTTTTATATAAAGCAGTTTTTTTTTTAATGCAGCCCGTTTTTCCTAAAGGAAAACGGGCTGCATTTAAAAAAGAAAAAAATGATACGTTTTCGTTTCATTTTTTAAGGGCAGGTAGTGGTCCCTGGGACCACTGCCTGCCCTTAAAAAATATTTCCCCCTGCATTTGCAAAGGAGAAGGGACCCCTTCCCTTTTTCAACCCCATTACCACCCTCTTGAAGAGGGTGGTAATTTGCGAGTGTTTTGCGCCCGCAATTGCGGACGCAAAACATTCTTACATAGGGTTGCGCTCGCTATTAGGAAGGGAACGCCCCTTCCTAATAGCGAGTCGCAAAACCCTATTTTGCGAGTCGCAAAACCCTATTTTGCGACTTGCAAAATAGGGTTTGTACATTCCCCATGCTGTTTTTGCATGCGCAAACGGGTTCGCAAACCCGTTTGCATATGCAAAAATGGTCGTACATCTGGAGCTAATTCCTCTTTCTATATGTGCTGCATTCTGCAGCACACATAGAAAGAGGAAAATGCCTCAGGGGAATGATTTTGCGCAGGAAACCTTTCTTCACAAAGATAATCCTGCTTACAATGCAGGCACCCTTGCCCCATGGTGCAAGGGAGCATGCTTTGGCGCTAGGCAGCACATTGTGCGCCAGCACTGGGAAAAGACAGGAATGTGCCCTATTATGTCAAATTCAGCGCATTTCTGCCTTTTCCCTGTCACGCCGTGCGGCAAGGTTACTTGCTGCACTGCATGACTTTTTGGTAAATATGCCCCACATTTTCCTGATTAGAATGAGGCAAGAGTAACAGGACTGTAACGAGGGGCAAGTGGACAAGTGCAAAATATATGTTCACATTGCTGATCTTCTATTCCTAGGGATAGGTTTAGCTCACTGCTGTGCTGCCCGGTATGAGCTGCAGGCTCTCTCTTCTTGCACAGTTTGTGCTGCTGTATTATCCGCGCTTTCCAGCGCTGCAGGCATGGGCACCAGGCCGCCTTCGATCCACAGTAAAGCTCCTGCTGCTTCCCATCCGTGGCTATCATTAACAGGGTGACAGAACCTGACTTCATTGCAGTGCACAGCACGGCCACGTTGCCTCAATCAGAGGTAAGCACATTGGCCATCTTGGAGTACCTCAGCTCCAGAAAGAGGCTGGACAGAGAGAAGGGGGTCTGCAGTCCAGATACATGTCACTTATCTCGAGCTCTCACTGAAATGGTCTGGCATCTTTAGATAAATGAAAATAGTGACGTGCTAGCTCTTATGTTTCCCAAATGGATGTTCCCTCAGTATTATATGAGGAAAATTAGATTTCTCCTTTGGACTCCTCTCCCATATACCTGCCATCTTCTGGTTGTCTGTGGAATTTTGCCATACCCATCCCTCCCAATTTTTCACCTACTCCCGCTTTGGCACGAACTGCAACGCAGCTGCATGTATAAGAAGAACCCAGCATGAGCAAAACAACCTAACCACTGCGGATCCATGCTTAACAACCACACACCTGTTATATTTATGTCCGTCTAGAGACAACAAATCAAAAAAATAGCAAATTAATTCTTCAGTTACAATCTTTCGGGGGTCAAAATATTTATGAATATTGCAATATGCATTACAGTAGTTGCCCCTCTGCCCCCGCCAACTAGCGAACTGTATCACATACGCAGTGCCCTTGGCAGCTGAAATGGCATTATTTGGATATGCTCCCCTGCATCTCTGTGCCCTGGGCACGGGGGCACAGTCCTGGTCTCACCGTCTTGAGGTATAGATCCTCATGTTCACGGATGGGAGACTCGAGGGTACTCACAAGAGTGGATTCACCCCTTTACAGAACCCATCCTTGATGGCTCAAGGGGTGAAAGGTTCCCTGATCCTTTGCTGGCTAATTGGGAACCTGGATTGGGACTGTAGTCTGCGACGTTATGAACCCAGATAATCTTTTTGGGGGAAGGGGGGAGTGTTGGTTGGAGAGACAGCACCTGAACCACATCCAGAGTAGCCTATTTTCTGGTCCTCCCTGGTGTGGTGCTTCCAGAAATCTTTGTGAGATCAGAGGGCAGTGCCTTCGGAATGCACAGCCGCTGGAACTATGCCCACAAATTCTGAATACAGAAGGTGACCTTGTATTCCTACTCTGTAAGGCCAAACTCTGGGGCAGATTTACAAGGCCCTTGCGACACTTTTATGCCGCCGTTGCGTCACTTTTGTGACGCAGCGGCGGCGTAAACCATGCGCCACGTTGCGACTTATTTACAACGTGACGCATCTAGGCAGATGCGTCACGTTGTAAAGCACTGCGCCACATGAAACCTGCGTCAGGTTTCATGTGGGCGTTCCGTCGCAGTGTGGGCGTTCCGTCGGAGGAAGCCTCGGAAAAGTGACGCAGTGAAATCTACACGATTTCACTCAGTCACTTTTCGACGCCGCTGCGTCAAAACCTTGCGCCTGCTTGAAGCAGGCGTAAGGCGTGACGCAGCATGTTGGAGATAGGCCGGGTTGGAACAGTGCTGGAGTTGCGTCGCGGGTGCGACACAACTCTCGCACTGCGCCAAACTTACGCCGGCAGATACGTCACGCATCTGCCTATCCGTGTGCCACGGCGCGCCGCATTGTAAATGCGGCGCATTCATGGTGGCGCACGGGTAGTTTTGCGTGACGCATCTTTCCTGGCGCATCCCTGCTGATTTGCAGGGATGCGCCAGAAGTTGTAAATCTGCCCCTCTATTCTTTGTTATTTACAGGTGAAGCACCTAATCCAGTAAAGATCTTGGTTGGTTGTTCATGCCACGTTCAGTATTTACTAACTTCGTGGTATTTCAATGGAGATTTAGATGGACTGGATTCATTACTAAACTGTCTACGTAGAAGGCAACAGGTTGTTGTTGTATTTTGCTCATGTTTGTGTGATCCAGCGCATGTGTAGAGTGACTTGCAACATGCTGAGGGGCAGATTTACAAGCCCCTTGCGACACATTTGCGCCGCAGTTGCGCCGCCGTTGCGCCACTTCTGTGACGCAGCAGCGGCGTAAACCATGCACCACGTTGCGACTTATTTACAACGTGGCGCATCTAGGGAGATGCGTCACGTTGTAAAGCCCTGCGCCACATGAAACCTGCGTCAGGTTTAATGTGGGCGTTCCGTCGTAGGGTGGGCGTTCCATCGCAGGAAAGCCTCGTAAAAGTGACGCAGAGAAATCTACAAGATTTCACTGAGTCAGTTTTACGACGCTGCTGCGTCAAACCCTTACGCCTGCTTGAAGCAGGCGTAAGGAGTGACGCACCACGTTAAGTATGGCGGCCACTGAGCATTGCTGGATTTGCGTCGCGCTTGCGACACGACTCCAGCAATGCGCCGCCCTTACGCCACAAGATGCGACACGCATCTGCCTACCCTTGCGCCATGGTGCGCCGCATTGTAAATGCGACGCATCCGTGGTGGCACAAGGGGAGAATTGCGTGTCGCATCTATTCTGGCGCATCCATGCTGATTTGCAGAGATGCGCCAGTCCTTGTAAATCTGCCCCTGAGTGTGTAACACTAGCAAGTTAAATTGATCATATTTGTTTTTAGTCTGCAGTGTGTCTATGCGTGGAGCCGAAGAAATGAAACGATTGTAGGAATAGCCTTTTAACTACTATATTTCGATTAGGAAGTAATGAATGTTTTGAAATATTGGCTTCGGTTATTTGACAGTAGTGAGAGGAAAACAGTTAAGTACAGGAAATGAATTTAAAACATACATTAAAATGGACTAACCTCACATTAAAAAAATGTATATTTAGTAAGACATTGAACGTGCCTCTTAAAAACGAGAAACACGTGCTAGCCTCCAGGTCCAGGGCTTCAGATTTCATTTTCTGCCCTGGAAAGGTTATTCTTTCACCTTGAGTAATGTTTTAATAGTGTTTTACGACTGCGTGTCCATTGGTCTTTCTAGGTGTCACTTTCAATGGTGCCCCCCTCTGGGACTCTTTAGGAATACGAGGTAATTATCTTGGGGTCAGGAGGTCACACATCTCCACACATCAGCACTATGAGCGGTTGCGCATCGGTATTGATTGGAGATCCAATCTATTCACCTAAGACCCGCAGTTCAACGTGCCTATCCGATAAATGCAATATATCAAAGCGGCCCTGGCCTGATCTGAGGGGATGAGGAAACAACTGCCTGTTCGTATCCATCAGATCCTAAGGTGAGTTTGCACTAGGACTCAAGATTTAGATGCATATTTTGTAAACATTTTTTTTAATTTCGAATGAAGTGAAATGTTTAGATATTTGTGACGTTTTTCAAATGTACTAATATTACTTGAGTTTTCGATCACATATTTCTATCCATTACACTACCACTAATACGATTTTGTATTACAGTTCATGAGATCGAAAAATGAATTCCATACATTTATTTTATTGGGAGCATTTATATAGTTTGGACTTGACCTAGAGGGCAGCGGAATGCTTCATACAAATGTAGGAATTACATGCTGAGAAATGCGGGTGAGAGATGTATGGACAGCAGTTTACCTATTATTTAATCAAGGACAGATTATCTTACACTGAAACATATGTTTACATTGGTCTGGCGCTACATCCATGGACAGACAAAGGATAAATCAATGTAGACAGGCAGATCGGGGGCGGTGGGATGCTAGGAGATGCAGAGGAAAAGAGCCTGAAATTCAGAATTAAATCAACCTGTCTCCAATGGATGGTGGTCACAGTATGGAGGAAATATTTGAAAGGATTTATTCCTGGTCTTGTCTTTTTTGCACGGTGGAATCCCAAAGCTATAGAGAGTGTGCTACAATGGCATTGTATTAAGGATCCTACAAGGATGATGCAATCGGCAGCTACCTTGATTTTAAATAGTTCGAAGCTCAGTCTCAGAATTTAAGGTTTTTTGATAGACATCTCTGTTTCCGTTTTTGTTGCTTTACAGGAATGTACTGAGACTACCAGCCCTTGATAAAGCACAATTCGTGTAAAATGCATTAGGCAACTAGTCTGCGTGGAGAAGGTCACAAAAAACCCATTCTAGCTAAGTTAAATATTCACAACTGGCCCTGAACACAAGAAATACCAACAACCAGAATAACTGCTCCTTCTGCGTTGTCCATGTCGTAGGGAAACATACTTACTAGCAGGATCCTTGGAGGTGTTTAAAACTTCCAATCTGGAACCAAAAATATTGTAAGTGAGTTTAATAGTTACACAATCATTCAAAAGTGTACGCAACCATTGAATTAAAGACCAGCGGACATTTTTCAGCTTCTGGAATTTGGATATTCCGACCATCAGATCGTTTTTTAAAGGATTTTACAACTCAATAACCCAGTGGTATTGTTTTAAGATTGCATTTCTTGCCTCAAACAATGGCACCCAAAGAATGAATCCAAGAGGCGTGGTGCTTGGGTTGTCAGCCTCACACAATGAAATAGAATGCACCATATTTATTCATGGAGTACAATGTTAAATTTGCTATCTTAAAATGATAGCTGTAATACATTTTATTAATCAAACAAATAAAGTCTTATTCATTCCTCATAAGAATTATACTACAAGGTTCAGATTGCAGACATTATTTTCAAATGCATTGAGGTGAAAAGACAGTGAGAGAGAGATAGAGAGAGGATGAGATAGAGAGGGTTGTCAGCTAGAGAGAGGTAAAGGCGGGGAGGTGATATGGAGAGGAAGAGTTGAACTAAAGAAGAGGGAGAGGAGGTCATGAAAGGTAATGCTGATTAGAAAGAAGTAGAGAAAAAGAGCTTTTCGTTTCAGTGTTATTATTCGGATACATTTGCTTTCTGCTGAGCTGATAGGTATTTTAAATTCCTGTAACTGAATGTAAGTTAAAGGCGACGGCTTGATTCTAACGTAGGCATTATAATTATTTTCAGGTGCGACCTGATCTGCTACCAATGGAACCCAAAAACCAATAGAATTGTAACTGGTAAGAGAGTCAGAAGGGGGATGGGAGGTAGCAAGGGCTCCTTGAACGTGGTCAAAAGTCACTTTATACCATTTCCTATATTCATTCCTAAGAGTGAGGGGACTGGTGTGTAGAGCTGGCCACAGATAATCCAGTGAAGGAGCAGATCATAGGATCAACCTTGATGAAACATCCTTTATTATTCAGAGCCAAAATCCAGTGTGTGTCGTGCTATATCCGCTGAGCCCGAAATATGCTGGGACGTTCCACATTCTGAAAAATGCTTAACAAGTTCCTTACAACCTAATTCAAGAATATCCTCTAAATGAAATTTAAGAATCACAGAATAAGGTTTAGCTTGTTCTTCACAATAAAATAATTGGTTGGAGCTTCAAACAGTGCCATTAAAAAAGCATAAAGATTAGGGCGACCTCTAGAAAAGCACAAAAAAGCATCAAAGTCGTGTTAGCCGAGTACGATATCTATCTATCTATCTATCTATCTATCTATCTATCTATCTATCTATCTATCTATCTATCTATCTATCTATCTATCTATCTATCTATCTATCTATCTATCTATCTATCTATCTATCTATCTATCTATCTATCTATCTATCTATCTATCTATCTATCTATCTATCTATCTATCTATCTATCTATCTATCTATCTATCTATCTATCTATCCATCTATCTATCTATCTATCTGTCTGTCTATCTGTCTATCTGTCTACCTATCTATCTATCTATCTATCTATCTATCTATCTATCTATCTATCAATCAGTCTGTCTGTCTAGAAACATGGGGGCATATGTACAAGGGGTTAACGCCGCTTTAGCAGCACTTTTCCGACGGTTTAGCGGCGATATTTGTATCAACGTATGTACAAGCTGTCGCTAACCTCTGTTAGCGGCAGTTTTCCGGCAAAAACGTCCATTTTAAAGATCGCCGCTTCTGTTAGCGATAATGACATGCATGGGAGGCATTCCCGTGCAAAAACTGCCGCTAACCCCACTTCGCGATATTTACAAGGGAATTCTTGAAGTGTGGAAGACCAAAAAAACTGCCTCTAACTGCAGTTAGAGGCAGTTTTTTAAGACCAGAAAATAGCTGGTCTTAAAAATGGAGATAACACTTGGGGCCTCATTTCAGCCGGTTTTGGTGCTGGACCGCGCTGCAAGCAATGTTGCTGCGCTGCCCTGCTACAAAACTACAGGGCAGGAATGCGCACCATCAATAAGATAGTGCGCATTCCTGGGCCTCACTCATGAAAAGTGTTGCAGCGCTGCGACAAGACAGCGTTGCAACACCTTTCACTACGCCCTTCTTGCGACACCATGGATGAGCTGGATTTACTGGACAGTGCTCCATGTCGCAAGTAATGACAGATACGTCTGGAATCCTGACGTATCTGTCAGCGCTAAAGTCACGCATTGCTGCAGTTGTGACACAAGCATGACCCAACTCCAGCAATGCATGGGGCCAGCCTATCCCTGTGGCACTGCGTCACCCTTACGCCTGCCATTAGGCAGGCGCAAGGTACTGATGCAGTGCTGTCCTAAAATTGTCGCAGGGAAATCTGAAGGATTTCACTGTGCCACTCCTATGAGGCCTTGTTGCAGGTATGATGCAGGTATGATGTGGCACCGGGCTTCACATGATCACGCATATTCCTACATGCGTCACTTTGCAAATACAGTGCAACGTGGTGCTAGATTTTGCCTAGTCTGTTCTTGAGGGGTGCCAGGGTGTCGGCGCAGTTGGAGATCCATCGGTGGCGGTTGCGCGCTGCGGTGTCATCGTCTGTAAATGTTGGCGGAGTGGTGGTGCTGAGGGAGTTGACAAGACGTTCTTCGGTGGCCTTGATCCAACTGCGAGGGGGGGCGATGATGGCGGTGGTGTACGGTGGGCATGGTGCAGACGTGATATATACAATGATGGTTGGTCCAGGAGAGTCCGGTGGTGTGGCTGTAGTTGAAGTTCCCGCTGGTGGAGGAGAAGTGCTTGACTGTGTGTCCTGCTATGTGGCTTGCTGCGGTGACTAGCTGCTTGAGTCTGATGATGGGGAGCTTCCCCAGGAGGGGGTGGTGTTCTGGTCACTGGGGTTGTCCAGGTGGAACTTGAGTTCACCGAGTAGGATGTCGTCGGTGGATGGGAGAGCCTAGGGTGCAATGAGCTCTACAATGGTATGGGAGAATGGGGGTCCATGGCCCCGGGGGCCTGCAGATGAGGGTGCCGCAGAGGTTGGGGTTATTTATTTTATTTATTTATTTAAAAAGTTTTATATAGCGCTGGCTCCACCCGGGGGTATCAGAGCGCTTTACATTGGAATTACAATATTACATGGAATACAAAACGGTGGTGTCCAAAAAGAAGGTGGTGTCCAAAAAGAAGCATTCAGACAAGATAGACTTTGAGGACCACATTGAGTAATATAGAATGACTTAATGAAAAATGCAAGGAAGTAGCAATTTACAAAAACAACACGTGAATAGAGTAATTACAAATTATTACACAATATAAAGGAGGAAGATTCATTTTTTTGGGTATAAGGAAGGGTTTTGCAAGTGAGAGAAACGGGGGGAGGGGAAGTGTTCGGCAAGGGGTGGTAGGGTGGAAGAAGAGGTGAAGATGGGTAGGGAAGGGGGTGAATAGGTGGGGTCGACACAGGAGGAGTGAAGAGAGGGGGAAAACGGGGTTCCGGGGGGAGAGTATGACGGGTATGGTAATGGAAGGATTAAGGACCCCAATATTTGTTGAGCAGGTGCATTTTAAGGTCTTTTTTTAAACTGACGTATGAAGGGTTAAGTCGTAGATCTTTAGGGAGGGCATTCCAGATGCTGGGAGCCTTACCAGAGAAGGAGCGAGATTGTGCGGCTTTCTTTTTTAACAGAGGGGGACGAGGAGGAGAGAATTGGTACTTCTCATCTGTCGGGCACTGCCCGCTTTTTGAGTTTGTTTGAGAGGTAGAGGGGGTTTTTGATGAAGGGCTTTGTACGTTATGCAGGCTATTTTATAAGAGGATCTGCCTTCGATAGGAAGCCATTTAAGGGTCTTGAGAGCAGGCGAGATGTGGTCAGAGCGTTTGTAGTCAGTTGTAAGCCTGGCCGCATGTTTGAGAACAGATTTGAGGGGGGCAAGGTGGACTTTGGGAGATCCGGAGAGTAGGGCGTTGCCATAGTCAATTTTCGAGAGGACTAGAGATTGAACAACAGATTTGAAATCTTCTGGTGAAATGAAAGGTTTGATTTTTTGGAGATGTTGGAGCGTGAAAAGTGCTCCTTTCGCCGAGTTTTTTATGTGGGAATTGAGCGTTAACTTACTGTCAATGGTGATGCCAAGGGATTTTACTGATTCGGATAAGGAGAGCGAACAGTTTAGGGCATTAAGGTCAGAGATCCATGTTTGGATGGGGAGTGGGTTGTTTTTAGGAGAGAAAAGAATGATTTCAGTTTTGTTTGGGTTGAGTTTGAGATGATTTGAGTAGAACCAGGATTGTATATTAGCCAGGGCGGTGTTAAGGTTTAGGACATCTGAGTGGGACTTTATTTTATAGTACAGTTGGGTATCGTCAGCATACAGGTGGTAGTTAATTCCGGCTTGTTTAAGTATGAGGGTAAGGGGTTCCATAAATAAGTTGAATAGAGCAGGAGAGAGGATAGATCCTTGGGGGACACCAAGGGAGACGGGAGTGGGGCTGGAGAGGCAATTTTGTATTTTGATTTGCTGGGTTCTGTGTTGGAAATAGGAGGTGAACCAGTTGAGGACAGTGCCATTTAGACCGAAGCAAAGTTTAAGTGTATTGAGTAAGGTTAAGTGGTTAACTGTATCGAATGCCGCAGAGAGGTCAAGGAGAATGAGTAGGCAGGTCTCACCATTATCCAGGGCGTGGTGGATGTCATCAACTATATTTAGCAATGCAGTTTCAGTGCTGCAGCCTTTACGGAAGCCGGATTGTAGAGGGTCGAGTAGGTTGTAAGTTTCAATGTGTTCATCCAATTGCAGGAGGGCACATTTTTCAAGGGCTTTGGAAAGAAGGGGGAGGTTTGAGATGGGGCGGAGGTTATTAGGGTCGTTTGGGTCAGCCTTAGGGTTTTTAGGAATGGGCGTGACCTGTCCGAGTTGGAGGGAGACAGGGACGCACCCCGAGGAGTTGATGATTTTGGTCCAATAAGGGACAATGACGTGCTTAAAGTCTTGGACGAGGGTAGATGGGAGGGGGTCTTTTGTGTGAGAGGACGGTTTTAATTTGGACAGGATGTTAAAGACTTCTAATTCGGAACCGGAGTGGAAATTATGCCAGGAGGCATTATTTTTGAGCTGTATTTTGTCAGGGTATGTTTCAGGAGGGGATGTTGAAAGTTGGTGCGGGGAAGAGGTAGGGCGCAGGATCAGGGGGGAGGGTGTAGGAGTAGTAATAAGGGAATATTGGGGGTTGAGAGGGATCTGAGTTAAAGTGAAGGATTGGTCAATTTTGGCGATTTTTTCAGAGAAAAAGTTAGCAATTTCTTTTTGGTGGATGCAATCAAGTGGAGGGGGGCGGGGGAGGTTTGGTTTCTAATATAATAATAATGTTGAACAGTTCTCTGGGTCTATTTTTAGCATGGGCGAGTTGTGAACGAAAGAAGGATGCCTTTTCAAAGAAAATGTGTTTTTGTAAGTAGATCTAGCGGTTCGAAGGAGGACGAGATTGGAGGGGAAGGGTGTTGTCTCCAAGTTCTTTCAGCCAGTCTGAGAGCACGTCTTTCATTGTTGAGGTCTGGGCTAAACCATGATTTGGAAGGGATATTTTTTGAGTTTTTAGTTTGGGTGGTGCTAGTTGATCTAAAACCTCGGAGACAGTTTTATTATAGTGCTCAGTGAGCTCATTAGCATTAAGAAAGGGGGTGCAACTAAGTTGAGCTTGGAGTTTGGCCTCCAGTACACCAGGGGGATAAGATTAAGGTTTCTAGTAGAAATTTTGTTTTTGTTGTTTTTAGGTGGGGAGGGCGGGGCTAAGGGGAGATCATGAACAGTATGAGGTGGTGGTCAGACCAATCGACAGGGATGATGTTGGATAGGGATGCCAAATCATTGTTTGCAATGATGGCATCAAGAGTAGCCCCTTTTGAGTGGGTTGGGGAATGGCAGAGTTGTTTGAGGTCGTTAATCTCAAGAAGGTTATTGAGGAGTTTGATAGTAGGGTCCTCGTGCACATTCCAGTGAAGGTTTAAGTCTCCTAGGAAGAGATTTTTAGAACTAGAGAGTGACGATTGAGTAAGAAGGTCAGATAGTTCCTCAGCGAAGGGAAGAGGTTCACCCGAAGGGTGATAAATGTTGTGTAGATGTATTGGGGGAGCGTCTTGGATCTTAAGTTCCGCTCCTAGATATTCAAAGGTTGTAAAGTCTGTGTTTTTGACTAGGGAGAGCTGGAGTTCACTTTTAAAGATTATTGCTAGTCCGCCTCCTATTCGCTTTGGTCTGTCTTTTCTGATGATAGAGTAACCAGGGGGAGAGTAAGTCCAGGATGGGTGTTGAATGATCATTGAGCCAGGTTTCCGTGAGGAAGGCGACGTCTATATCTTCACTAAGGATAGTTTCGGAGATTTCGGTCGCATGTTGAACCGCCGAACGGCAGTTCATGAGCATGCAGGCCAGGGGCTTAGGGTTGTTTTTAGGGGGAGTACGAGTGGATGGCGGAAAGTTGAGGAGGGGGTCTGGGGGAGCCGGGAGAGGAGGGGATTCTGCTGGTCCCTATAATAACAGGGATGTTGGAGTGAGGAACGGCCGTCTTCTTAAGTGAGGTTATTTGCGGGTAGGAGTTGCAGATGTCGGATAGGTCAGTGGCGGAGTGGTCGTTTAAGGTGCGAAGAGGTCTACGAGTACGGTTGTGTAGTGGTGTGGTTTTCCAAGGTTTGGGATTAGTGGGTTTTTGAGGACCAGTGTATGGTGAAGTGGACCAGGGGGCGAGTTTTGGGGTTACGGAATTTGAAGTCTTTGAAATCCTCACTAAGCCGGGAGACTTCGGATCTGGAAGTTGAGGTGTTCCATGGTCACCGTTGGGTCATTAGAGTGCGTGGTTAGTCGGAGTGTGCATCTGTAAGTGATGGCAAAGCCTCCTCCTGGACGGTCGGGGTGGTCCTTGCGGGTGATTTAGTAGCCTTCAGTGATGGCGATGGCGATGTCTAGTCTGGAGCAGCAGTTGGTCCTGGCAGGCGATGTGGCATCCAGGGTTGATGGCGAGGAGGGTGCTGGCGTCGTAGCGGTGGAGTGTCCGAGAGGAAGGGTCCTTGGTGCTGAGCGCGGTCCAGGGGCAGACGGACGCAGACGGGCTTGCCTGTGGCTTGCCTTTGGCACGGGAGACGTCCATTACAATGCAGGCATTACATCGTAATGCCTTTACAACACAACTCCAACAACGCAGGTGCCTTTACATGGCATTCCATTACAATGCATTGTGAGGTCAGTAATGGGGTATTTTTAAGTTTTAGGGTGGGTATGAGTTTCGGGTGTCGGAGATGAAATTTGGGGTGTGTTATGGGGTAAAATCTGAAAATTGGGGTATGTTTTGGGATCAATTATGAAATTTGGGGTGTGCATTTGGATCAAATATGATTTTTAGGGTGTGTTTTGGGGGCTCAAAGATGATTTTTAGGGTTCAGGGTGTGCTTTAGGGTGCAAGGGTTAGTTTTAGGGTTGCACTCACTGAAGTGGAAATAGTAATATCCAACACCTTCCCTACTGTTACAATATGCCTAGTATTGGTATGCATTGTAATGGAATGCGATGTAATGGTATGCGTCGTAACTTCATATATACCTTTGGCACACCAGTGGTACGCCGCTGCGCATGGCCGCACAGCGGCCGCCATTGAGAAGTACTGCGGGGGGGACTGGACAGCTGGGAGGTGGGAAACGCCGGAAAGGACACTGGATGGGGCGTGGACGCGGGTGGGTGTGAGCGGGTGTTGTGAATATTTAATTGAGAGAAATCTTACCTCGAGGCCGGGTCCCGTGTCTTCGTTGCTCCTGCTCTCCTGAGTCTGCTTCCAGGAACAGGAAGTAGGCAGCCAGGCTCCCTCCCCTAAGCCAATCACAACGCTGCGATGCAGCTTTGGGATTGGTCATTAGCGCTGGGACGAGCCGTTCATTCTGGGGCTGGAAGGGTGGGCATGTTCTCCATGCAGGCTGTAATGCAGCCTGCATTCCGAACAGGACAGTGCGCATGACTGCTTTGGGCAGCCTGAGCAGGCCGACCAAACAGTCATTGCGCACTTGAGTGGGCATGCCACTCCGCCCTTGCCCTGCTCCGTGAGTGGAGCAGCCCTACCCTCCTTCCCGCCCGCAAAGGAAACATGGCACGATTACATCAGGAAGTTATCATCATGTGATGATTGTTCCTCTTCTTGCACTGCTTGAAAGCAGTGGGGTGACGCTCTTCCGCCATAGCGGATGAGCCGCCACTGGGGGTGCGTCATCTACAGGTGCTAGGCCTGGGCGACTGGACCCCCGGGCTTCCTCCGCTATGCGTCCCACCTTCTCCTTACCTGGACATTGACACCGTGGCGCAATCCGCTGCACTCTCTCCAAATCTGTGACTCAACCAGCAGGAGCCTCAGCCAGGTGGGATTGCACAAGCCTGGGTAAAGCAGTCGCCGCCAAGCCCGCTGGTGAACCTCCCGATGCAGTTGATGCAGCAGGGCCCCCTTGGGCATGAAGTTGCAGCGCTCCAGCCACACAAGTTCGGCGCAGCTCAGGGGTCTCACCCTCCACAGCGTCCGGCCAGCACAACATCATCCGGCCTGTGATGCAGAGAGGCGCCGCCCACCATTGGTAATCCCCTCCGTGCACCCCGGTGTAGTAGTGGATCGTAGTATGCGATGCAGACCTCCCTACGTTGGTGAGCAGGTACCCCCCTACCATTCACCACTCCAAGGGGTGCAAGGCGGTCTTCTCACACAGGTCAGCAACGTGTCTCCATGCGACCGGCCGGACTTCACCACCAGGTACGGGCGATCGCCGTGCCTCAATGTCTACCGCCACGGCTCATCGACTCCACAGCTCCTCCACATCCCACTCCAGGCGCAGGTCCAGCGAGGCATCCAGGCTCCATGCACAGGTCCAGCGAGGCATCCAGGCTCCAGGCGCAGGTCCAGCGAGGCATCCAGGCTCCAGGCGCAGGTCCAGCGAGGCATCCAGGCTCCAGGCGCAGGTCCAGCGGGACATCCAGGTCCAGCGAGGCATCCAGGCTCCAGGCGCAGGTCCAGCGAGCCATCCAGGCTCTCATCCTGGTCATCCCGGATGATGGGTGGCTTGAGGGGGTTGTTGATGTGCTGCACTTGGCCCTGGCTGCTCCATTCTGCATTTCATTGTTTTTTTTTTGCCTATTTTCTATTGGAGGTCGACTGATAGGCTATTTTTTCCATTAGAGGCAGAAAAAACTCACGTTGGGCTGACTAACATGCGTTTTTTTGCCCCTAATGGGCCTTTCGTTGGTTTTCACCCGCTAACGCCGGAATTCCTATCGCCATCGCGCTAATGCTAGCTGCAGTTTTCGCCGCCGATCCCTGAAGCTATCGCCATGTAGCGACGGCTTGTAAATACGTTGCTAACATGGCGATAGTTTTTAGCGGTACACAGCGGTAGGAAAACTGCAGCTACCTAACGTTAGCAATAGTTTTCGCCAGTCCTTGTACATATCCCCCATGGTTTTACACCCTTGACTCTGTAAACAATGCGGGTACATTTTCACTCACCGCTGGCACTTTGCACACGGTATTCACCAGGACAAGTCAATGAATTTGACAGAATAGACGGCCCTTAAGTCCAACAGCTGCTAGTTAAGTCTCTGCAACACAACTGCAACTGGGGCATCCCGGAAGAGCTCCCCCATTTTTAAATACTTCTACTGTCCTCAACGTTAAAGGGGGTGGGCACTGGAAGATGCCCAGATGATCTGCACATTTACATGCGCACATATTTTAGTTAACAAATCCCATGTTTCTTATTTTTGGTGTTTAATAGAGACGAATACACAAGTTCTATGCTTGCAAATAATAAACATGACTAAGTGAGGTATATTGACAAAGTTAAGTCCTGTATGGCCTTGCAGCATAATTATTTAGCATTTCTTTCTGGAAGGACAGGCCTGCATCGCCTTCCAAAGTGTACTAGCTCCTTTTATATTATATTAAATGCGTAAGAGCTGAAAAAACCACGCACAATTCTCACATATAAAACTGCAGCTATAAGAGCTTTAAATTGCTACGAAATTCAAATCTAAGAAGATCTTCCTGTATCGAATATCCATGGAGCAGCCTCTTTTTACAGCTACTTTGCTTGATGTACAGAATAATGTTCAATTTGCAACCAAGTGAGAGTTTTTTGTTTCATTCCAGCACGCCTTTACGCCCAGGCACATAAAAGCTTTAACTAAAATATTCTTTTGAAATCAAAGTACAAGATGTCGTTCTTCACTTCAGTAACTGTGCTCATGGGGGAGAGAATTAGCTTAGACAACCTCAAGCTTTTAGCGGCTGTTTATACATTATCTATGCGCGGATCGCCTAAAACGTAAGTACCATTACACAGGAAGCATTTTATCTTTAATTCCATTATAACATCATTCCCAACTTTTGTTCCACATCACCTATCCATTGCACTCTTTAAAATGCCCTAAGTGCAAGCTAGAATAACAGGGTATAGATATTGAACTTTAACTGAGTTTTCTCCTATGGTTGCAAGCATACCATTTATCACTTAAACTGCATAAGATATTTCCTTTTTTTCTGTAGAATGCTGTACGGATACATCTACTGAAAATTGAGTATCGTTTGTAACTGTTCAATGTGCTGTACAGTAGGGCTGTGCGAAAATCACGTAATTTACTTTCCTGTCATTACATGAAATTTCAGCGAAATGACAGAAAACTCTGCATAATTACGTGAAATTCAGATACGTCATTTTGCGCTATATGTTAGCGAGGATTGTATCATCGTTTCAATTTTTAGCACAAGGGTGCATTTTACAAAAGCACCGCGAACAACAGCCGCTCGTGTAATGTTGCTCATGTGCATTTGTGGAACATTTTTACTGTGAATCATGCGTTTTCTGGTCAAATTTTACCGCAAACGGTGAATTCAGCAAAGTGAAATAATGGAGTGATTTTAGGAATTTTGCTTAACAAGCCTAACACAAAATTCCCAAAATTATGGAAATTACACCAGCGCACTTTAAATTACTCCCATGCCTAGTTTACAAAATGGCATTATCACTATAAAAAAAACTGTTGAACCCCTACATTTGGAAAAACATATGTATAGATGTTGTCCCGGATGTATGATGGAACAACGACTGCCGGAACAATGGCACTCTTTACAAAAACCCTTAACAACAAATTGGTCCTAACCACAAAAATTTTTACAGCGACTATTTTTTCAATGACTATGCCTGAAAGAGCCTACTATAGGTAATTACTAGTACTCACCTGATGGACCACGACTACCAGCATGCTAGAAGACAACTAGTGTCAGCCACGCCCACTAAAGGCGGTTTCACTAAATAAATTAAGGAACAAACAGGTGATGTTATCTGTGCCTTTGTGATTCAAGCTCATGACTAAGAGGCGTGGTGCCTCGAAACGCGTCGAGCATGGAAGCAGTTTTGGATTGAATGAGAGCGAGCTGCATGAGGCAAAGACTACCGTAAGGTGAGGACAGCGTCGAGTGCTTACTAGAGCGCAAGGGCGTTTTGTATAAAAGATTGGAACGCGGCTGCCCGAGCCGCGGTAACAAGAGGAGCACCATTTCCGAAGTTTGGACAGGCTGTGGAGGGCAATGTTCCCTCTGTCTGAAGCACGCTGTCCTAATGCAAAAATAAGCCCGCACTGAAGAAGTCCCTTCCTACTAAAGGACATTAAAGCTTTTAAAACTCACAGAGGCACGGAGTCTACTATAGGTAATTACTAGTACTCACCTGATGGATTACGACTACCAGCATGCTAGAAGACAACTAATGTCAGCCACGCCCACTAAAAGCGGTTTCACTAAATAAATTAAGGAACAAACAGGTGATGTTGTCTGTGCCTTTGTGATTCAAGCTCATGACTAAGAGGCGTGGTGCCTCGAAACGTGTCGAGCATGGAAGCAGTTTTGGACTGAATGAGAGAGAGCTGCATGAGGCAAAGACTACCGCTAGGTGAGGACAGCGTTGAGTGCTTACTTGAGCGCAAGGGCGTTTTGTATAAAACATTGGAACGCGGCTGCCCGAGCCGCGGTAACAAGAGGAGCACCATTTCCGAAGTTTGGAAAGGCTGTGGAGGGCAATGTTCCCTCTGTGTGAAGCACGCTGTCCTAATGCAAAAAAAAGCCCGCACTGAAGAAGTCCCTTCCTACTAAAGGACATTAAAGCTTTTAAAACTCACAGAGGCACGGAGCCTACTATAGGTAATTACTAGTACTCACCTGATGGACTACGACTACCAGCATGGTAGAAGACAACTAGTGTTAGCCACGCCCACTAAAGGCGGTTTCACTAAATAAATTAAGGAACAAACAGGTGATGTTGTCTGTGCCTTTGTGATTCAAGCTCATGACTAAGAGGCATGGTGCCTCGAAACGCGTCGAGCATGGAAGCAGTTTTGGACTGAATGGGAGCGAGCTGCATGAGTCAAAGACTACCGTAAGGTGAGGACAGCGTTGAGTGCTTACTTGAGCGCAAGGGCATTTTGTATAAAACATATATATATATATATTCACTGAAAAAACCATAGGTTTCAGGCACGTTATAGTTAGAAATTAGCATTTAAAAAACCTTACAAATTCACTGAAAAAACCGTAGGTTTTAGGGACAGTTATAGTTAGTTGGACATTGCACTCGTACAAAACCCGTGAAATTCCCCCGTTATAGTTAGTTCAGCTAACTATAACTCGTGCCCCCGCAATGCACTGCTGATGACGTCACATATTACATCACTCATGACCTCAGACCACTCTCAGCAATCCAGCTATGTGGGGCTTACTGGAGGTACCTGGTGGGCTAGTTGGCCCCAGGGACCCTCAGGAGGCAAGGGGACTTCATCCCCCAACCAAGAGTGCGCTAGGAGGTACGTTTGCAGAGTGGTGGACAAAGGGGGCGTGGCCTGTATCCACCTATCAGCAATCCCACTATCTGGGTATACTGGAGGATTCAGGTAGGCTAGTTGGCCGCTAAGCACTCCCAGCAGCGAAGGGGACCTTAATCCCCATCCAAGAGCACGCTAGGGAGTGCATTTGCAGAGTGGTGGGGAAAGGGGGCGTGGCCTGCTATGAAAACTTAGCAATCCGGCTGTGTGGTACTTACTGGAGGTAATAGGAGGGGTAGTTGCCCCCAACGTTGTCCTTGGGGCCAACTACCTCTCCTATTACCTCCACTAAGTCCCACACAGTGGGATTGCTAAGAGGTCTTCGGAGCCCACGCCCCCCTTTCTCCACCACTCTGCAAACGCGCCTCCTGGCACAGTACTGGTTGGGGGATGAAGTCCACTTTACTTTGGGGGCCAAGAAGCCCTCCTGGTACCTCCTGTAAGTCCTACGCAGCGGAATTCCTGAGCACTGCTCGGAGGCCCAGCACCCTTTCTCCACCACACTGCAAACGCGACTACTAGTTAAAGAAGCATTTGCAATGTAATAGGTTTCGCATTTGCGAGAGTTAGAGCTATTGGCATTGTAAATGTAAAAGATTTTTACTAATGTTTTTTGGTGTAGAGTGGATGTACGTTGTGTGTAGTGGAATTAAGTGGTATGTTGTGCAGTGAAATTATGTGAATAGAAAGTCTGTGGTATTTAGTGTATAGGAATTATGTGGAGTGGGATTATGTGTTTTGGAGAGTAATTATGTGGTATTGTAGTCTGTGTTGTGGAGTGGTAACATCAGGTTTAGTCTTCCTCGTTTCCATAGAAGATAAACTATAAACACAATGAGACACAAAAAAGAAGGAACCGCTGAGGAGCACTTCTGGACCTAGTCAGAGGTATGAGCAGGGCCACTGGAATTGTGTGAATGTTCGGCTGCACAAATTTTCACATATTTAAACATTTTCTGCATTTGCCAAATATTCCATCATCTGCTGCCTAATCTGCAGATTTGAACAAAAAAAGCCTTGTTTCTAGCTCAAACGGCTCAAATGTTCCTGTGAGAAGTTGGCCTGGCATATGCTCTCCACTAGTTATAGTGGGCACCTTGCACCAGTCCAAACGACCCTTATTGATGATAGGTTTAAAGACAACCTTTATTGAAAGCTATCCTAGTGGTAGCTATGGAGAGCAGCCTTCAGGCTAAGTCTTGAAGGAGTGTAAAGCAGCTTGGTTTACCAGATTATAACCTCTTGAATGACCAAATGAAAGGAGAACCACACCAGGTATATATAAAATATATGTATTTATTTCTAAACACTCACTACTAATCTCTTTATGAGATTAGAGTCCAAGATACACAATATCACAGTATTAAAATGACAGTAAATAGCACAATATACAATGGGCCCCAGGGGGACCAAACCATGGGGCAGATTTACAAGCCTCCTGCGCCACCAGTACGTCACTTTTTGTGACGTACTGGTGGCGCAGAGGGCTGCTCCATATTTACAAGGAGAGGAAAAGCCACCCTGCGTGACTTTTCCTCTCCTTGTAAATACGACCCATTCACACGCAGCACTTTGCGGTGAAGGGGCGTTCCATGGGTGTTGCTGTGGGTGTTCCCACGCAACACCCATGTAACAAGACACATCTCCAGAATTACGAGAAATCGTAACTCTGGAGATGCGTCTGAGCTACGCCACCCTAGAGGTGGCGTAGCGAGCGCACCGAGGAGAAATGTTTTCATTTCTCCTCGTTTTCCTCTTTCAATGCGTGCTGCATTCTGCAGCACACATTGAAAGAGGAAAATGGTTGTAGTGATTGTTTTTGTGCAGGAAGGTTCCCCTTCCTGCACAAAACAATCTCTCCACGACGCAGGCATCCTTGCACCATGGTGCAAGGGTGCCTGCGCCGGCGCTTGGCTGCAGTTTGTGCGCCAGCGCAGGGGAAGCACAAGGATGCGACATATTCTTGTAAATATGTCGCATCCCTGTGCTTTCAAACTAACGCAGCATGGCACAGCAAAATGACTTGCTGCGCCGTGCTGCGTTAGTTAATTGTAAATCTGCCCCCATATATTTAAAAAGTGGTATAAGAACCACGACTTGACTAGACACAGTGCTTAGAGCACGTAGAATCGCTGGGACCCCAAGGAACCACCCAAGGTAGTGACACAGGAGACCCATGGGGGACGTGTGCAGTGTGAGAACACAGCCGCGAGCGCCGTAGGATTCTATGAGGAAAGTCGCGGTTGGAATTTTAAAGATAAAGGACACTTAGGAGAGGACTTTGAGCAAACCCCTTTAGACTTAAGGGGTTCTAGGGCCAACACCCACCGGAGCACTGGAGTACTCGAGTTACCTCACCCAGGGAAGCCGGGTGCATAGGTGTCAAATGGTGTCGGGAATCGTCGTTGATTTCAATGGCGATCTGCTGCAAAGTGCTGCTGCCATGAAGAAGAAAAGTGTCCGGGATGATCCAAGCCTGGATCAAAGATGTGAAGAACCTGAAAGCAGAGGGGACAGAGTTTGGGTCACTAGCCAGTGACCAGGAGCGGAGCAATCAAATGCCCACCGATGTCAGGTGCTTCAGGTGCGAAGAGGTGAAGCTTGACTCTGCAGCCACGGGGTCCAGGAGATGTCGAGGACAACCAGGAGCCGGATTCGAGCTGTCGCATGAAGGATGTCAAGTGCTGGGGCGTCGGTGCTCAGATTGAACACAACAAGCCTTGGCAACAGCAACCCATGCAGGAAGAGTAAAGATGCTTTAGTGCGGACCAGCAAGGTCCGGGGGACTCCCCAAGCAATGGAGAGTCAGGGCACATCTGGAGCAACCAGCGTAGCCCAATTAATCTTAGTGTTGCCTTCACAGGGACCCACCAGTCCACGGACCAGGGATTGCAAAGGGACCTCGAGAGAAAACACAGAGGGCCAGCTCACGGAACATCGTGGAGTGTAGGCTGGCAATCTTTGGAGAAATTGCTGCTCGGGGTCAGGGCTACAAGTAATCTAAAGCTCAGCCTCAGAGGTCGCCTCAAAGCTGATGCTTCTGCAAATGGTCGCACTGTCCAGGGGTTCGGGTTGCATGGTCTCCACGAGGGATACAGGCCTCAGACTTGCTGAGCACACAGATCAACCTCAGAGACCACGGGAACCCACCTCCTGTGTGGCAATATTCTTCGGAGTCCTCAGGAGCTTTGGAGATGCCAACCCGTCAGTTGCATCTTTGGTGCCTGCCAAGCAGGGGAGTAACTCCTTTACTCCAAGGGAGATTCTTCGGTCATCCAACGTCGTGTAGATAGTTGAAGTTCTGGGATTCTGTATCAGAGTTTCATCCAGGTAAATCTAAAGTCCTGTAGTCAGGGGTTCCTACTTTATACCCAGGGAAGGGATGGGACAAACTCTGGGGACCCACCTATGGGAGGGTCAGGAAAGAGGGGTGGCTACACCCATTTCCTTTGTCCAGTTTCACGCCAGAGCAGGGGCTGGTAGCCCCTGCAACCAGTTTGAGCTGGACTATGCACGGGGACACCAAATGTGCCCCAGTGCAGACTTCAAAGCACTCTTGGAGTGCACCCACCCAGCCCCAATACACAAAAGCCTGTCTGGGAGGTGGTCACACCTCCCTTTGACAGGAAACCTATTGTCCAGGCCTCCCCTGCCGGAGTTTCGTCCAGCAGCAGGAGGGCAGACTCGTGTCTGTGGCTGCAGCATCCATTTTGTGGTGCCAGGGTTCTGTTAAGCTGGTACCGGGTGTACCGGTGGTGCCATGTTTCTCCCTCTAGTAGGGTGGAATCATACCTCCCACCCCAGTTACTGGGGTGGAGGTATGATTCCAAGGTATTTGACACCAAACACGACATGTTTCCATGCAGCCATTCTCAAGTTAGCATTTACTGCGAGGTCATAATGCCCTTAAGAGTATATGGTTGGCTGCATCATAGCCAACCCCGGAATAGTGGTTCCGAAGGCTGCAGAGGGGCTCTGCTCATGCATGGGCACCCTCTCACATGAAACCCAGCACCCTGCCTTCAGGATTGTTAAGGCCTGCCATAGGGGTGACTGATAGGTTTACATGTGCCGTGATATGGAACCTATATCTCAGTAAGGGGTGCATACACCACCTTACACAGGCTGCTGTAGCAGACCTGTTGTGTCATTTTGGATGGCCTCTCAGGGGTGGCATAATACATGCTGCAGCCCCTGGGAGGCCTCTGGGGTACCTATGCCCTGGGTACATAGTATACCATATACTAGGGACTCATAAGGGTACCCCAGAATCCAATCTGGAATGTACCTAAAGTACATGCAATCAATTTAGAGTAGAAAGCAGATAGACTGGGGTCCTGATTAGCAGGGCCTCAGTCTGGCTAAGTCGAAAAACAGTGAAACATCAGCAAAAAGTGGGGGCAACTATAAGAAGCAGATCCTACACTCCTACACAACCCCCCCAAATGTCAGGACATTAAACTAACCTTGACCAGTTGAGTCTTCATGTTCTAAGTGGAAATATCTGGAGTGTACATCTGCATTGGCATGGTTACTCCCAGGTCTATGTTCCACTGTATAGTCCATCCCCTGTAGGGAAATGGACCACCTCAAAAGTTTGGGGTTTTCACCCATCATCTGTTTTAGCCATAAGAGGGGCTTATGGTCTGTCTGAACAATGAAGTGAGTGCCAAACAAGTATGGCCTCAACTTCTTCAGAGCCCAAACCACAGCAAAGGCCTCCCTCTCAATGGCTGACCAACGTTTCTCTCTGGGGGTCAGCCTTCTGCTAATAAATGCTACTGGCTGACCCTGACCTTCATCATTCAATTGTGATAACACAGCCCCTACCCCCAACTCAGATGCATCTGTTTGGACAATGAATTGCTTGGAGTAAACAGGACTTTGCAGAATGGGAGCAGTGCACATGGCCTGCTTCAGGTCATCAAATGCCTTTTGACAGATGACTGTCCACTGAACTTTCTTGGGCATTCTCTTAGAAGTCAAGTCATTCAAAGGGGTCACTATGGATCCATAACCTTTGACAAATCTTCTATAGTACCCAGTCAGGCCCGAGAAAGCTCTGACCTGAGTCTGGGTGGTTGGAGCAACCCAGTCCATGATGGTCTGGATTTTGCTCTGCAATGGTTGAACCTGGCCTCCCCCCACAAGGTGGCCCAGGTACTCAACCTGACTCTGCCCTATCTGGCACTTGGTGGCCTTGATAGTTAGGCCTGCTTTCTGCAGGGCCTCCAAAACATTTCGCAGGTGGACCAGGTGATCCTCCCAGGTGGAGCTAAAGACAGCAATATCATCTAGATATGCTGCACTATAGGCTTCCAGGCCTGTAAGGACTTTGTTCACCAACCTTTGAAAAGTGGCAGGTGCATTTTTCAAACCAAAGGGCATCACCACAAATTGGTAGTGCCCACTAATGGTAGAAAATGCTGTATTTGGCTTTGCATCATCAGCTAGTCTGATCTGCCAGTAGCCAGCTGTCAAGTCAAATGTGCTCAGAAACTTGGCTGAGGCCAAAGTGTCTATAAGCTCATCTGCCCTTGGTATTGGATGGGCATCAGTCCTAGTGACTGCATTGAGACCTCTGTAGTCTACACAAAACCTCATCTCTCTCTAACCACCCTGGGTGTGAGGTTTAGCCACTAAGACTACTGGACTAGCCCAAGGGCTATCTGAGGGTTCAATCACACCCAAATCCAACATCTTCTGGACTTCAGTCCTGATGCAGTCCCTGACATGGTCACGTTGCCTGTAAATCTTATTTTTAACAGGCAGACTGTCCCCAGTGTCCACTTCATGAGTGCACCAGGTAGTCTGACTTGGAGTCAGTGAGAACATATGTCTGAACTGATTGAGAACTTTTCTGCAATCAGTGTGCTGCTGGTCAGTGAGGCTGTCTGCTAAGGCTACACCATCAACTGAACCATCATCAGGGTTCTGTGAGAGCAGGTCAGGGTGTGGATCACTCTCTTCCTCCTGTCCCTCATCAGTTGCCATGAGCAAGCCCATGTCTGCCCTGTCAACATATGGTTTCAGTCTGTTGACATGGAGCTCCCTGTGGGGGCTCCTGGGAGTTCCAAGGTCCACCAGATAGGTAACCTCTCCCTTCTGTTCAACAATTGTATGGGGGCCACTCCACTTGTCTTGGAGGGCTGCTGGGGCCACAGGCTCCAACACCCATACTTTCTGTCCTGGCTGATAAACAGTCAACACAGCCTTTTGGTCATGCCAGGCCTTTTGCAATTCCTGGCTAGCCTCAAGGTTTTTAGTTGCCTTCTTCATATACTCAGCCATCCTGGAGCGGAGACCAAGTACATAGTCCACAATATCCTGTTTAGGGGTTTGAGAGGTAACTCCAATCCCTCCTTCACTAGACACAATGGACCCCTAACTGGATGTCCAAACAGAAGTTCAAATGGGCTGTAACCAACCCCCTTCTGTGGAACCTCTCTGTAGGCAAAGAGAAGGCAGGGCAAAAGTATGTCCCATCTGCGCCTAAGCTTTTCTGGGAGACCTTTAATCATGCCCTTCAAGGTTTTGTTGAAGCTTTCAACTAAACCATTGCATTGTGGGTGTAAGGGGTGGTAAATTTATAATTTACACCACACTCCTTCTACATAGCAGTTAAGTAACTAGACATGAAGTTTGCATCTCTGTCTGATACTACCTCCTTAGGAAAACCCACCCTGGAAAAGATTCACAGGAGGACCCTTGCCACCACAGGAGCTGTGGTGGTCCTGAGGGGAATTGCCTCTGGGTACCTAGTGGCATGGTCCACCACCACCAGGATAAATCTGTGCCCAGATGCTGTCTGAGGATCTAGGGGACCAACAATGTCAATCCCTACCCTCTCAAAGGGAACCCCCACCATAGGTAGTGGTATCAGGGGGGCCTTTGTAGTGCTACCTGCCTTGCCACTGGCTTCACAGGTGACACAGGAGCGACAAAACTCCTTGGTGTCTTCAGACATATGAGGCCAATGAAAGTGAGGGACAATTCTGTTCCAAGTCTTGTTTTGGCCTAGGTGACCTGCCAAAGGGATATCATGGGCTAGTGTCAATATGAAGCTCCTAAACTTCAGAGGTATAACCAACCTCCTGGTGGCTCCAGGCTTGGGGTCTCTACACTCTGAGTAAAGGAGTCCATAATCCCAATAGATCCTATGGGACCCACTAGCACTCCCAGCAGCCTCAGCAGCAGCTTGCTGTCTGAGGGGTTCAAGAGAGGAGCAGCTCAACTGCTCCTGGCTCAGATCTGCCTGGAAGGGCCCCCTGTCCCCAAGAACTCAACCTGATCAGGTTGAAGCTCATCTGGGACAGTTCCTTCTTCAGGACTGAGATCATCTCCCTCAGGAGAGTGATCTGCATTCTGAGGCAGGGGGGAAGGCACTGCCTTAACCCTACTGCTCGTCCTCTTGGAAGGCACCTGGTCCGTTCTTCCAGGATCCAGGGCCTGTTCAGTTTTAGACATTTTTGCCTGTGACCTGGTCATAGCAAACACATCTCCAGGGATGCTCAACATTTCTGCATGGGTCCTGAGCTCAACTTCAGCCCAAGCTGAAGTTTCCAAATCATTTCCAAGCAAGCATTCAACAGGGAGGTCTGCACTTACCACAACCTTCTTAGGGCCAGTTACCCCTCCCCAGGTGAAATTAACAACTGCCAGGGAATGGTCTGTCCTGACATTGCTAACATTGGTCACTTGGTACATTTCACCAAGTATGATCTGCTGAGGGGCTACAAGATCTTTTGTCACCATGGTGACACTTGCTCCTGTGTCCCTGAATGCCAAAGCCTCTTTTCCATTAATCAAGGGCTGCTGTATGTATTTGCCCAGATTACTGGGACTCACAAAGGAGGACATGTCCATGCCTCCATCACAGATCAGTACAGCCTGAGTTGGAACTCTGACTAGGCCAGAGTCCACCTCAGAACCCAGGGTTAACCCTGCTACACCCTTATTCTGAGTACCACCACTTGAAGCTGAACTAGGGGGAACAGTTGCCTTAGGGGCAATGGTGGCTGGAGTTGAGTCTTTGGTCTTGGTACAATCACTAGTCCAATGGGTTTTCTGTTTACAGATTTTACACCATGGCTTCTTTTGGCCTTTTCCTTTGTTAGATTGGGACTCCCCACCAGATGCAGATTTTTGGGGCCCTTGAGAAGACTTCTGAGGGCATATTAACAAGGCCCAGTGATAAATATAGCAAAGCGCGCTTAGCGCATGCATATTTATCGCAGGCTATCTCTGTAATTTATCGCCCGGTTAGCGCGTTATCAACAACGCGCATCACAGAGGCGATAAAATTCCAGAGATAGCGTGGATATCGCCGTTTCCCATGGTGGAAAACGGCGATATCCTAGATGATAGGGCCTGTGGTCTTAGCCACAGAATCCACCCCCCATGTTAAGTATGCCTTAGTCAGGAATTTAACAGACGTTAAATTCCTGCGTTAAGGCATACTTAACGCGATTTAAAAAATCGCTAACCCTCCTTGATAATGTCGCGAAGCTGCTTTCGCGATATTATCCCTGTTTGGTTTCACAGCCACGCCTACTTTGCATCTCATTAGCGCTACAAAGTTAGGCGTGCTGGGAACGGGCGCTAAGTCAGCAAAACACGCAATAGCGTGTCTTTGCTGATAAGGCGATGAAATTATCGCCGCTTTTCGCCCGAAAACGGACGCAAAGGCGGCGATAATTTCATATCGCCGCCTTGTTAATATGCCCCCTGGTCTTTCCCCTTTTCCCCACCCTTATCAGAGTTTTTAGAATCTTGCTTCTTGGAGTCACCACCTTGGTTCTGAACCTTCTGCCTCACCCTGGTTCTGACCCATTTGTCTGCCTTCTGTCCCAATTCTTGGGGAGAGGTCAGATCAGAGTCCACCAGGTACTGATGCAACAGTCGATTTTGACAGTTATTAAGGATCTGCTCTCTCATGATTAAATTATACAATCCTTTGAAATCACACACCTTACTGCCAAGTAACCAGCTCTCCAGAGCCTTAGTAGCACAATCAACAAAGTCAACCCAGTCCTGAGTCTGAGCCTTTTGGGTGTCTCTGAACTTTATCCTGTATTGTTCAGTGGTTAAGCCAAACCCATCAATCAGCGCACTCTTCAGGACTTTATAATTATCAGCATCCTCTTCTCTTACAGTGAGGAGCTTGTCTCTACCTTTGTCTGCAAAGGAGAGCCACAAGATTGCTGCCCACTGCTCCTGAGGGACCCTCTGTACCTTACAGGCCCTCTCCAGTGCAGTTATCCAGTTGTGGATGTCATCCCCACTCTGGTAGGGAGGGACAATCTTGTTCAGGTTCCTATGGTCATGAGTATGTTCTCTACCTCTAGGGACACTGCTGCTGCCACCATGGGGCTCTAGCCCCAACTTCTGAGAAGCTCTCTGAAGCTCCAGGGATTCCCTGTCTAACGCCAATTGCTCTCTCTGATTCTGAGCTTAGCTCTCTCAAACTCAAGCAGTTGGCACTTCTTCTCATAAGAGGACTCCCTTTTATGAGAAGAAGTCCTATGAGAAACAGAGCTCCCTACAGATGTACCAGAACGATTAGATTCCACAGAAGGAGATCTAGATCTTCTTGGTAAACTGTTAACCCTTCCAGGTGGGGTAAAGAGAACCCCACTGGGGTCTCCTACCTCACCTTCAGGAAGAATTGGATTTTCCAGGTTAGAATCAATTTGATCCTCCTGGCCAGCATCAGAGTCTGGGTCATAGTAGTGTTCACTACCTGGCCTTTCCTCTTCTGCTGTCCCACCCACTCTACCAACCTCATCAGACCCTGGGGTCTTATTGAGGTCATCTGCAAGCAACAACTTTATGAGATGTTGTGTGGTTGGGCTTTTCCCTGTCTTCAATTTCCTAGAGGCACACATAGTCCTTAATTCTTGGTATGAGACATGGTCATACTTAGTCTGGAGAGGCCCACTGGCTTCTGCCTTTGAAGACATGACTAGTGTGGTGTGGTGTATGCACCTACCTACTCTAGTGGGGCCTACTAAACTCTCTTGAGTTGTAGAAAGGGTGTGCTAAGCCCTTGACACACAACTCTAAGATCAGTAGAACTTACTGTATTCTAGACTTGATTTATATGTACCTATGTACCTATAGTGGTTTTCAGTTAGTCACTCAAAGAGATTATCTGGTAAAGCAATAGCAAGCTTGAATCCAACCGCTGCACACCAACGTGAGAAGTTGGCCTGGCATATGCTGTCCACTAGTTACAGTGGGCACCTTGCACCAGTCCAAACGACCCTTATTGATGATAGGTTTAAAGACAACCTTTATTGAAAGCTATCCTAGTGGTAGCTATGGAGAGCAGCCTTCAGGCTAAGTCTTGAAGGAGTGTAAAGCAGCTTGGTTTACCAGATTATAACCTCTTGAATGACCAAATGAAAGGAGAACCACACCAGGTATATATAAAATATATGTATTTATTTCTAAACACTCACTACTAATCTCTTTATGAGATTAGAGTCCAAGATACACAATATCACAGTATTAAAATGACAGTAAATAGCACAATATACAATTGGCCCCAGGGGGGGACCAAACCATTTATTAAGAAAGTGGTATAAGAACCACGACTTGACTAGACACAGTGCCTAGAGCACGTACAATCGCTGGGACCCCAAGGAACCACCCAAGGTAGTGACACAGGAGACCCCCGGGGGACGTGTGCAGTGTGAGAACACAGTCGCGAGCGCCACAGGATTCTATGAGGAAAGTCGCGGTTGGAATTTTAAAGATAAAGGACACTTAGGAGAGGACTTTGAGAAAACCCCTTTAGACTTAAGGGGTTCTAGGGCCAACACCCACCGGAGCACCAGAGTACTCGAGTTACCTCACCCAGGGAAGCCGGGTGCATAGGTGTCAAATGGTGTCGGGAATCGTCGTTGATTTCAATGGCGATCTGCTGCAAAGTGCTGCTGCCGTGAAGAAGAAAAGTGTCCGGGATGATCCAAGCCTGGATCAAAGATGTGAAGAACCTGAAAGCAGAGGGAACAGAGTCTGGATCACTAGCCAGTGACCAGGAGCGGAGCAATCAAATGCCCACCGATGTCGGGTGCTTCAGGTGCGAAGAGGTGAAGCTTGACTCTGCAGCCACGGAGTCCAGGAGATGTCAAGGACAACCAGGAGCCGGATTCGAGCTGTCACACAAAGGATGTCGAGTGCTGGGGTGTTGGTGCTTGAATTGAACACAACAAGCCTTGGCAACAGCAACCCATGCAGGAAGAGTAAAGATGCTTTGGTGCGGACCAGCAAGGTTCAGGGGACTCCCCAAGCAATGGAGAGTCAGGGAACGTCTGGAGCAACCAGGGTAGCCCAATTAATCTTAGTGTTGCCTTCACAGGGACCCACCAGTCGACAGACCCAGGATCGCGAAGGGACCTCAAGAGAAAACACAGAGGGCCAGCTCACGGAACACTCGTGGAGTGTAGGCTGGTAATCTTCAGTGGAATTGCTGCTCGGGGTCAGGGCTATAAGTAATCCAAAGCTCAGCCTCAGAGGTTGCCTCAAAGCTGATGCTTCTGCAAATGGTTGCGGTGTCCAGGGGTTCGGGTTGCACGGTCTCCACGAGGGATACAGGCCTCAGACTTGCAGAGCACACAGATCGACCTCAGAGACCATGGGAACCCACCTCCTGTGTGGCAATATTTTTCTGAGTCCTTAGGAGCTTCGGAGATGCCAACCCGTCAGTTGCGTCTTTGGTGCCTGCCAAGCAGGGGAGTAACTCCTTTACTCCAAGGGAGATTCTTCGGTCATCCAACGTTGTGTAGATAGTTGAAGTTCTGGGATTCTGTATCAGAGTTTCGTCCAGGTAAATCTAAAGTCCTGTGGTCAGGGGTTCCTACTTTATACCCAAGGAAGGGGTGGGACAAACTCTGGGGACCCACCTATGGGAGGGTCAGGAAAGAGGGGTGGCTACACCCATTTCCTTTGTCCAGTTTTGCACCAGAGAAGGGGCTGGTAGCCCCTGCAACCGGTTTGAGCTGGACTATGCACAGGGACACCAAGTGAGCCCCCAATGCAGACTTCAAAGCACTCTTGGAGTGCACCCACCCAGCCCCAATACACTAAAGCCTGTCTGGGAGGTGGTCACACCTCCCTGTGAAAGGAAACCTATTGTCCAGGCCTCCCCTGCCGGAGTTTCGTCCAGCAGCAGGAGGGCAGACTCGTGTCTGTGGCTGCAGCATCCATTTTGTGATGCCAGGGTTCTGTTAAGCTGGTACCGGGTGTACCGGTGGTGCCATGTTTCTCCCTCTAGTAGGGTGGAATCATACCTCCCACCCCAGTTACTGGGGTGGAGGTATGATTCCAAGGTATTTGACACCAAACACAACATGTTTCCATGCAGCCATTCTCAAGTTAGCTTTTACTGCGAGGTCATAATGCCCTTAAGAGTATATGGTTGGCTGCATCACAGACAACCCCGGAATAGTGGTTCCGAAGGCTGCAGAGGGGCTCTGCTCATGCATGGGCACCCTCTCACATGAAACCCAGCACCCTGCCTTCAGGATTGTTAAGGCCTGCCATAGGGGTGACTGATAGGTTTACATGTGCAGTGATATGGAGAGATATAGGGAACCTATATCTCAGTAAGGGGTGCATACACCACCTTACACAGGCTGCTGTAGCAGACCTGTTGTGTCATTTTGGATGGCCTCTCAGGGGTGGTATAATACATGCTGCAGCCCCTGGGAGGCCTCTGGGGTACCTATGCCCTGGGTACATAGTATACCATATACTAGGGACTCATAAGGGTACCCCAGAATCCAATATGGAGTGTACCTAAAGTACATGCAATCAATTTAGAGTAGAAAGCAGATAGACTGGGGTCCTGATTAGCAGGGTCTCAGTCTGGCTAAGTCGAAAAACAGTGAAACATCAGCAAAAAGTGGGGGTAACTATAAGAAGCAGATCCTACTCTCCTACAGTTCCCAAAAATGCAGCTTCACATGTTACAGCATGGTGGAAGGCTCTTTGCAAAGCTGGAATGGTCATGTGTTACTTATTGCTAAATGTGGGTGTTAGATTGGTACTAATGGTGCACAAACCTCTCTACTTTCTGTGCCTCTCTTGCCTCTTTCTGCATTTCTCTTGCATCTTTCTGCACCTTTCTTCCTCTTTCTGCACCTCACTGTCTTCTTTTTGCACTTCACTTGCCTCTTTCTGCACTTCTCTTGCCCCTTTCTGCACCTCACTTGCCTCTTTCAGCTCCTCTGTTGCTTTTTTCTACAGATCTCTTGCCTCTTTCTGCACCTCACTTGCCTCTTTCTGCACTTCTCTTTCCCCTTTCTGCACCTCACTTGCCTCTTTCAGCTCCTCTGTTGCTTTTTTCTACAGATCTCTTGCCTCTTTCTACACCTCACTTGCCTCTTTCTGCACTTCTCTTGCTTCTTTCTACACCTCTCTTGCCTCTTTCTGCTCCTCTCTTGCCTCTTTGTGCATTTCTCTTGCCTGTTTCTGCACTTCCCTTGCCTCTTTCTGTACCCCTCTTGCCTCTTTCTGCTTCTCCCTTGCCTCTTTCTGTACCTCACTCTCTTCCTTCTGCACGTCTTGTCTTTTCCTGCACTTCTCTTGCCTCTTTCTGCACTTTTGGAGCTTCTATCTGTACCTCTCTTGCCTCTTTCTGCACCTCAAGTGCCTCTTTCTGCACTTCTCTTTCCTCTTTCTACACTTATCTTGCCTCTTTCTATACTTCTCTTGCCTCTTTCTGCACCTCACCTGCATCTTTCTGCTCTTCTCTTCCCTCTTTCTGAACCTCACTTGCTTCTTTCTGCATCTCTCTTGCCTCTTTCTGCACCTCTATTGCCTCTTCCTGCAACTCTGTTGCTTCTTTCTGCACTTCTCTTGCCTCTTTCTGCACCCTTCTTGTCTCTTTCAGCATCTCTGTTGCTTATTTCTACACTTCTCTTCCTTCTTTCTGCACCCTCTTGCCTCTTTCTGTACCCCTCTTGCCTCTTTGTGCACCCTCCTACCTCTTTCTGCACCCCTCTTGCCTCGTTCTCCACCTCTGTTGGTTCTTTCTGCACTGCTCTTGCTTCTTTCTGCACCTCTTTTGCAAATTTCTAAATCCCTCTTGCTCTTTCTGTACCCCTCTTCCCTCTTTCTGTACCTCTCTTGCCTCTGTCTGCAAACATGTTCCCTCTTTCTGCACCTCTTTTACCTGTTTCTGCAACTCTTTTGCATCTTTCTACAGTTCTCTTGCCTCCTTCTGCACCTCACTTGCCTCTTTCTGCACTTCTATTGCCTCTTTCTGCACCTCTCTTGCTTCTTTCTACACCCTGTTGTCTCTTTCTGCACCCCTGTTGTCTCCTTCTGCACTCGTCTTCCATCTTTCTACACCTCTCCTGCTTCTTTCTGCACTTCTCTTGCTTCTTTCTGCACCTCTCTTGCTTCTTTCTGCACCCTTCTTCCCTTATTTGCATCCCTCTTGCCTCTTTCTGCTGTTCTCTTGTCATTTTCTGCACCTCTCTTGCCTCTTTCTACACCTCACTTGCCTCTTTCTGCACTTCTCATGCTTCTTTCCACACCCCTGTTGCTTCTTTCAGCAATTCTCTTGCCTCTTTCTGCACTTCTCTTGCTTGTTTCTGCAGCTCTCTTGCATCTTTCTGCACCTCTGTTGCCTCTTTCTCCACCTCACTTGCTTCTTTCTGCACCCCTCTTGCCTCTTTTTGTACCCCTCTTTTCTCTTTCTGTACCTCTCATGCCTCTTTCTGCACCTCACTTCCCTATTTCTCCACCTCTCTTGCTTCTTTCTGCACAGCACTTGCTTCTTTCTGCACCTCTCTCGCAAATTTATGTATCCCTCTTACCTCTTTTTGCACCCCTGTTCCCTCTTTCTGTACCTTTCTTGCCTGTTTCTGCACCTCTCTTGCCTCTTACGGCACCTCTGTTGCTTCTTTCTGCGTTTCTGTTGCTTCTTTCTGCACCCCTCTTGCTTCTTTCTGTACCCCTTTGGCCTCTTTGTGCACCTCTCCTGCCTCTTCCTGCACCTTTCTTGCTGTTTTCTGCACCTCACTTGCTTCTTTCTGCATCTCTCTTGCCTCTTTCTGCACCTCTATTGCCTCTTCCTGCAACTCTGTTGCTTCTTTCTGCACTTCTCTTGCCTCTTTCTGCACCCTTCTTGTCTCTTTCAGCACCTCTCTTGCCTCTTTCTGTACCCCTCTTGCCTCTTTGTGCACCCTCCTAC
Organism: Calotriton arnoldi; assembly: GCA_963921515.1. Lineage (NCBI taxonomy): Eukaryota > Metazoa > Chordata > Amphibia > Caudata > Salamandridae > Calotriton > Calotriton arnoldi. The sequence continues at coordinate 40,966 of CAWUFW010004311.1, read as the reverse complement.
CTCTTTCTGCACCCCTCTTGTCTCTTTCTGCACCACTGTTGGTTCTTTCTGCACTGCTCTTGCTTCTTTCTGCACCTCATTTGTAAATTTCTGTACCCCTCTTCCCTCTTTCTGCACCTCTCTTGCCTATGTCTGCACACATGTTTCCTCTTTCTGCACCGCTTTTGCCTGTTTCTGCAACTCTCTTGCCTCTTTCTGCATTTCTTTTGCTTGTGTCTGCACCTCTCGTGCATCTTTCTGCACCTCTGCTGCCTCTTTCTGCACCTCACTTGTTTCTTTCTGCACCCCTCTTGCCTCTTTTTGCACCCCTCTTTTCTCTTTCTGTACCTCTCATGCCTCTTTCTGCAACCCTCTTCCCTATTTCTCCACCTCTATTGCTTCTTTCTGCACTGCTCTTGCTTCTATCTGCACCTCTCTTGCAAATTTCTGTATCCCTCTTACCTCTTTCTGCACCCCTGTTCCCTCTTTCTGTACCTTTCTTGCCTGTTTCTGCACCTCTCTTGCCTCTTTCGGCACCTCTGTTGCTTTTTTCTGCACTTCTCTTGCCTATTTAAGCACCTCTGTTGCTTCTTTCTGCACTTCTCTTGCTTCTTTCTGCACCCCTCTTGCTTCTTTCTGTACCCCTTTTGCCTCTTTGTGCACCTCTCCTGCCTCTTCCTGCACCTCTCTTGCCATTTTCTGCACTTCACTACTTCTTTCTGCATCTCACTTGCCTCTTTCTGCACCTCTATTGCCTCTACCTGCAACTCTGTTGCTTCTTTCTGCACTTCTCTTGCCTCTTTCTGTACCCCTCTTGCCTCTTTGTGCACCCTCCTACCTCTTTCTGTACCGCTCTTGCCTCTTTCTGCACCTCTGTTGGTTCTTTCTGCACTGCTCTTGCTTCTTTCTGCAACTCTTTTGCAAATTTCTGTATCCCTCTTGCCTCTTTCTGTACCCCTCTTCCCCCTTTCTGCACCTCTCTTGCCTCTGTCTGCACACATGTTCCCTCGTTCTGCACCCCTTTTGCCTGTTTCTGCAACTCTCTTGCCTATTTCTGCAGTTCTTTTGCCTCCTTCTGCACCTCACTTCCCTCTTTCTGCACTTCTATTGCCTCTTTCTGCACCTCTCTTGCTTCTTTATGCACCCCTGTTGTCTCTTTCTGCACCCCTGTTGTCTCTTTCTGCACTCGTCTTCCCTCTTTCTACACCTCTCTTGCTTCTTTCTGCACTTCTCTTGCTTCTTTCTGCACCTCTCTTGCTTCTTTCTGCACCCTTCTTCCCTTTTGTGCATCCCTCTTGCCTCTTTCTGCTGTTCTCTTGCCATTTTCTGCACCTCTCTTGCCTCTTTCTACACCTCACTTTCCTCTTTCTGCACTTCTCTTGCTTCTTTCCACACCCCTGTTGCTTCTTTCAGCAATTCTCTTGCCTCTTTCTGCACTTCTCTTGCTTCTTTCTGCACTTCTCTTGCCTCTTTCTAGACCCTTCTTGTCTCTTTCAGCACCTCTATTGCTTCTTTCTGCACTTCTCTTCCTTCTTTATGCACCCCTCTTGCCTCTTTCTGTACCCCTCTTGCCTCTTTCTGTACCCCTCTTGCCTCTTTGTGCACCCTCCTACCTCTTTCTGCACCCCTCTTGTCTCTTTCTGCACCACTGTTGGTTCTTTCTGCACTGCTCTTGCTTCTTTCTGCACCTCTTTTGCAAATTTGTTTCCTCTTTCTGCACCCCTTTTTCCTGTTTCTGCAACTCTCTTGCCTCTTTCTGCACTTCTTTTGCTTGTATCTGCACCTCTCTTGCATCTTTCTGCACCTCTGTTGCCTCTTTCTGCACCTCACTTGCTTCTTTCTGCACCCCTCTTGGCTCTTTTTGCACCCCTCTTTTCTCTTTCTGTACCCCTCTTCCCTCTTTCTGCACCTCTCTTGCCTCTGTCTGCACACATGTTTCCTCTTTCTGCACCCCTTTTGCCTCTTTCTGCAACTCTCTTGCCTCTTTCTGCACTTCTTTTGCTTGTGTCTGCACCTCTCTTGCATCTTTCTGCACCTCCGTTGCCTCTTTCTGCACCTCACTTGCTTCTTTCTGCACCACTCTTGCCTCTTTTTGCACCCCTCTTTTCTCTTTCTCCACCTCTCTTGCTTCTTTCTGCACTGCTCTTGCTTCTTTCTGCACCTCTCTTGCAAATCTCTGTATCCCTCTTACCTCTTTCTGCACCCCTGTTCCCTCTTTCTGTACCTTTCTTACCTGTTTCTGCACCTCTCTTGCCTCTTTCGGCACCTCTGTTGCTTTTTTCTGCACTTCTCTTGCCTTTTTAAGCACCTCTGTTGCTTCTTTCTGCACATCTATTGCTTCTTTCTGCACTCCTCTTGCTTCTTTCTGTACCCCTTTTGCCTCTTTGTGCACCTCTCCTGCCTCTTCTTGCACCTCTCTTGCCATTTTCTGCACTTCACTTGCTTCTTTCTTCATCTCACTTGCCTCTTTCTGCACCTCTATTGCCTCTACCTGCAACTCTGTTGCTTCTTTCTGCACTTCTCTTGCCTCTTTCTGTACCCGTCGTGTCTCTTTCAGCACCTCTGTTGGTTCTTTCTGCACTGCTCTTGCTTCTTTCTGCAACTCTTTTGCAAATTTCTGTATCCCTCTTGCCTCTTTCTGTACCCCTCTTCCCCCTTTCTGCACCTCTCTTGCCTCTGTCTGCACACATGTTCCCTCGTTCTGCACCCCTTTGCCTGTTTCTGCAACTCTCTTGCCTCTTTCTGCAGTTCTCTTGCCTCCTTCTGCACCTCACTTGCCTCTTTCTGCACTTCTATTGCCTCTTTCTGCACCTCTCTTGCTTCTTTATGCTCCCCTGTTGTCTCTTTCTGCATCCCTGTTGTCTCTTTCTGCACTCGTCTTCCATCTTTCTACACCTCTCTTGCTTCTTTCTGCACCTCTCTTGCTTCTTTCTGCACCCTTCTTCCCTTTTGTGCATCCCTCTTGCCTCTTTCTGCTGTTCTCTTGCCTCCTTCTGCAACTCACTTGCCTCTTTCTGCACTTCTATTGCCTCTTTCTGCACCTCTCTTGCTTCTTTATGCTCCCCTGTTGTCTCTTTCTGCATCCCTGTTGTCTCTTTCTGCACTCGTCTTCCATCTTTCTACACCTCACTTGCCTCTTTCTGCACCTCTCTTGCTTCTTTCCACACCTCTCTTGCTTCTTTCAGCAATTCTCTTGCCTCTTTCTGCACTTCTCTTGCTTGTGACTGCACCTCTCTTGTATCTTTATGCACCTCTGTTGCCTCTTTCTGCACTTCACTTGCTTCTTTCTGTACCCCTCTTGCCTCTTTTATGCACCCCTCTTTTATCTTTCTGCACTTCTCGTGTCTCTTTCTGCACCCCTCTTCCCTATTTCTCCACCTCTCTTGCTTCTTTCTGCACTGCTCTTGCTTCTTTCTATACCTCTCTTGCAAATTTCTGTATCCCTCTTACCTCTTTCTGCACCCCTGTTCCCTCTTTCTGTACCTTTCTTGTCTGTTTCTGCACCTCTCTTGCCTCTTTCGGCACCTCTGTTGCTTCTTTCTGCACTTCTCTTGCCTCTTTCTGCACCCTTCTTGCCTCTTTAAGCACCTCTGTTGCTTCTTTCTGCACTTCTCTTCCTTCTTTATGCACCCCTCTTGCCTCTTTCTGTACCCCTCTTGCCTCTTTCTGTACCCCTCTTGCCTCTTTGTGCACCCTCCTACCTCTTTCTGCACCCCTCTTGTCTCTTCCTGCACCACTGTTGGTTCTTTCTGCACTGCTCTTGCTTCTTTCTGCACCTCTTTTGCAAATTTCTGTACCCCTCTTCCCTCTTTCTGCACCTCTCTTGCCTCTGTCTGCACACATGTTTCCTCTTTCTGCACCCCTTTTGCCTGTTTCTGCAACTCTCTTGCCTCTTTCTGCACTTCTTTTGCTTGTATCTGCACCTCTCTTGCATCTTTCTGCACCTCTGTTGCCTCTTTCTGCACCTCACTTGCTTCTTTCTGCACCCCTCTTGCCTCTTTTTGCACCCCTCTTTTCTCTTTCTGTACCCCTCTTCCCTCTTTCTGCACCTCTATTGCCTCTGTCTGCACACATGTTTCCTCTTTCTGCACTCCTTTGCCTCTTTCTGCAACTCTCTTGCCTCTTTCTGCACTTCTTTTGCTTGTGTCTGCACCTCTCTTGCATCTTTCTGCACCTCCGTTGCCTCTTTCTGCACCTCACTTGCTTCTTTCTGCACCACTCTTGCCTCTTTTTGCACCCCTCTTTTCTCTTTCTCCACCTCTCTTGCTTCATTCTGCACTGCTCTTGCTTCTTTCTGCACCTCTCTTGCAAATTTCTGTATCCCTCTTACCTCTTTCTGCACCCCTGTTCCCTCTTTCTGTACCTTTCTTACCTGTTTCTGCACCTCTCTTGCCTCTTTCGGCACCTCTGTTGCTTTTTTCTGCACTTCTCTTGCCTCTTTAAGCACCTCTGTTGCTTCTTTCTGCACTTCTCTTGCTTCTTTCTGCACTCCTCTTGCTTCTTTCTGTACCCCTTTTGCCTCTTTGTGCACCTCTCCTGCCTCTTCCTGCACCTCTCTTGCCATTTTCTGCACTTCACTTGCTTCTTTCTTCATCTCACTTGCCTCTTTCTGCACCTCTATTGCCTCTACCTGCAACTCTGTTGCTTCTTTATGCACTTCTCTTTCCTCTTTCTGTACCCGTTGTGTCTCTTTCAGCACCTCTGTTGGTTCTTTCTGCACTGCTCTTGCTTCTTTCTGCAACTCTTTTCCAAATTTCTGTATCCCTCTTGCCTCTTTCTGTACCCCTCTTCCCCTTTCTGCACCTCTCTTGCCTCTGTCTGCACACATGTTCCCTCATTCTGCACCCCTTTTGCCTGTTTCTGCAACTCTCTTGCCTCTTTCTGCAGTTCTCGTGCCTCCTTCTGCACCTCACTTGCCTCTTTCTGCACTTCTATTGCCTCTTTCTGCACCTCTCTTGCTTCTTTATGCTCCCCTGTTGTCTCTTTCTGCATCCCTGTTGTCTCTTTCTGCACTCGTCTTCCCTCTTTCTACACCTCTCTTGCTTCTTTCTGCACCTCTCTTGCTTCTTTCTGCACCCTTCTTCCCTTTTGTGCATCCCTCTTGCCTCTTTCTGCTGTTCTCTTGCCTCTTTCTGCACCTCACTTGCCTCTTTCTGCACCTCTCTTGCTTCTTTCCACACCTCTCATGCTTCTTTCAGCAATTCTCTTGCCTCTTTCTGCACTTCTCTTGCTTGTGACTGCACCTCTCTTGTATCTTTATGCACCTCTGTTGCCTCTTTCTGCACTTCACTTGCTTCTTTCTGTACCCCTCTTGCCTCTTTTATGCACCCCTCTTTTATCTTTCTGCACTTCTCGTGTCTCTTTCTGCACCCCTCTTCCCTATTTCTCCACCTCTCTTGCTTCTTTCTGCACTGCTCTTGCTTCTTTCTATACCTCTCTTGCAAATTTCTGTATCCCTCTTACCTCTTTCTGCACCCCTGTTCCCTCTTTCTGTACCTTTCTTGCCTGTTTCTGCACCTCTCTTGCCTCTTTCGGCACCTCTGTTGCTTCTTTCTGCACTTCTCTTGCCTCTTTCTGCACCCTTCTTGCCTCTTTAAGCACCTCTGTTGCTTCTTTCTGCACTTCTCTTCCTTCTTTATGCACCCCTCTTGCCTCTTTCTGTACCCCTCTTGCCTCTTTGTGCACCGTCCTACCTCTTTCTGCACCCCTCTTGTCTCTTTCTGCACCACTGTTGGTTCTTTCTGCACTGCTCTTGCTTCTTTCTGCACCTCTTTTGCAAATTTCTGTACCCCTCTTCCCTCTTTCTGCACCTCTCTTGCCTCTGTCTGCACACATGTTTCCTCTTTCTGCACCCCTTTTGCCTGTTTCTGCAACTCTCTTGCCTCTTTCTGCACTTCTTTTGCTTGTATCTGCACCTCTCTTGCATCTTTCTGCACCTCTGTTGCCTCTTTCTGCACCTCACTTGCTTCTTTCTGCACCCCTCTTGCCTCCTTTTGCACCCCTCTTTTCTCTTTCTGTACCCCTCTTCCCTCTTTCTGCACCTCTCTTGCCTCTGTCTGCACACATGTTTCCTCTTTCTGCACTCCTTTTGCCTCTTTCTGCAACTCTCTTGCCTCTTTCAGCACTTCTTTTGCTTGTGTCTGCACCTCTCTTGCATCTTTCTGCACCTCCGTTGCCTCTTTCTGCACCTCACTTGCTTCTTTCTGCACCACTCTTGCCTCTTTTTGCACCCCTCTTTTCTCTTTCTCCACCTCTCTTGCTTCTTTCTGCACTGCTCTTGCTTCTTTCTGCACCTCTCTTGCAAATTTCTGTATCCCTCTTACCTCTTTCTGCACCCCTGTTCCCTCTTTCTGTACATTTCTTACCTGTTTCTGCACCTCTCTTGCCTCTTTTGGCACCTCTGTTGCTTTTTTCTGCACTTCTCTTGCCTCTTTAAGCACCTCTGTTGCTTCTTTCTGCACTTTTCTTGCTTCTTTCTGCACTCCTCTTGCTTCTTTCTGTACCCCTTTTGCCTCTTTGTGCACCTCTCCTGCCTCTTCCTGCACCTCTCTTGCCATTTTCTGCACTTCACTTGCTTCTTTCTTCATCTCACTTGCCTCTTTCTGCACCTCTATTGCCTCTACCTGCAACTCCTTTGCTTCTTTCTGCACTTCTCTTGCCTCTTTCTGTACCCGTCGTGTCTCTTTCAGCACCTCTGTTGGTTCTTTCTGCACTGCTCTTGCTTCTTTCTGCAACTCTTTTGCAAATTTCTGTATCCCTCTTGCCTCTTTCTGTACCCCTCTTCCCCCTTTCTGCACCTCTCTTGCCTCTGTCTGCACACATGTTCCCTCGTTCTGCACCCCTTTTGCCTGTTTCTGCAACTCTCTTGCCTCTTTCTGCAGTTCTCTTGCCTCCTTCTGCACCTCACTTGCCTCTTTCTGCACTTCTATTGCCTCTTTCTGCACCTCTCTTGCTTCTTTATGCTCCCCTGTTGTCTCTTTCTGCATCCCTGTTGTCTCTTTCTGCACTCGTCTTCCATCTTTCTACACCTCTCTTGCTTCTTTCCACACCTCTCTTGCTTCTTTCAGCAATTCTCTTGCCTCTTTCTGCACTTCTCTTGCTTGTGACTGCACCTCTCTTGTATCTTTATGCACCTCTGTTGCCTCTTTCTGCACTTCACTTGCTTCTTTCTGTACCCCTCTTGCCTCTTTTATGCACCCCTCTTTTATCTTTCTGCACTTCTCGTGTCTCTTTCTACACCCCTCTTCCCTATTTCTCCACCTCTCTTGCTTCTTTCTGCACTGCTCTTGCTTCTTTCTATACCTCTCTTGCAAATTTCTGTATCCCTCTTACCTCTTTCTGCACCCCTGTTCCCTCTTTCTGTACCTTTCTTGTCTGTTTCTGCACCTCTCTTGCCTCTTTCGGCACCTCTGTTGCTTCTTTCTGCACTTATCTTGCCTCTTTCTGCACCCTTCTTGCCTCTTTAAGCACCTCTGTTGCTTCTTTCTGCACTTCTCTTCCTTCTTTATGCACCCCTCTTGCCTCTTTCTGTACCCCTCTTGCCTCTTTCTGTACCCCTCTTGCCTCTTTGTGCACCCTCCTACCTCTTTCTGCACCCCTCTTGTTTCTTTCTGCACCACTGTTGGTTCTTTCTGCACTGCTCTTGCTTCTTTCTGCACCTCTTTTGCAAATTTCTGTACCCCTCTTCCCTCTTTCTGCACCTCTCTTGCCTCTGTCTGCACACGTTTCCTCTTTCTGCACCCCTTTTGCCTGTTTCTGCAACTCTCTTGCCTCTTTCTGCACTTCTTTTGCTTGTATCTGCACCTCTCTTGCATCTTTCTGCACCTCTGTTGCCTCTTTCTGCACCTCACTTGCTTCTTTCTGCACCCCTCTTGCCTCTTTTTGCACCCCTCTTTTCTCTTTCTGTACCCCTCTTCCCTCTTTCTGCACCTCTCTTGCCTCTGTCTGCACACATGTTTCCTCTTTCTGCACTCCTTTTGCCTCTTTCTGCAACTCTCTTGCCTCTTTCTGCACTTCTTTTGCTTGTGTCTGCACCTCTCTTGCAACTTTCTGCACCTCCGTTGCCTCTTTCTGCACCTCACTTGCTTCTTTCTGCACCACTCTTGCCTCTTTTTGCACCCCTCTTTTCTCTTTCTCCACCTCTCTTGCTTCTTTCTGCACTGCTCTTGCTTCTTTCTGCACCTCTCTTGCAAATTTCTGTATCCCTCTTACCTCTTTCTGCACCCCTGTTCCCTCTTTCTGTACCTTTCTTACCTGTTTCTGCACCTCTCTTGCCTCTTTCGGCACCTCTGTTGCTTTTTTCTGCACTTCTCTTGCCTCTTTAAGCACCTCTGTTGCTTCTTTCTGCACTTCTCTTGCTTCTTTCTGCACTCCTCTTGCTTCTTTCTGTACCCCTTTTGCCTCTTTGTGCACCTCTCCTGCCTCTTCCTGCACCTCTCTTGCCATTTTCTGCACTTCACTTGCTTCTTTCTTCATCTCACTTGCCTCTTTCTGCACCTCTATTGCCTCTACCTGCAACTCTGTTGCTTCTTTATGCACTTCTCTTGCCTCTTTCTGTACCCGTCGTGTCTCTTTCAGCACCTCTGTTGGTTCTTTCTGCACTGCTCTTGCTTCTTTCTGCAACTCTTTTGCAAATTTCTGTATCCCTCTTGCCTCTTTCTGTACCCCTCTTCCCCCTTTCTGCACCTCTCTTGCCTCTGTCTGCACACATGTTCCCTCGTTCTGCACCCCTTTTGCCTGTTTCTGCAACTCTCTTGCCTCTTTCTGCAGTTCTCTTGCCTCCTTCTGCACCTCACTTGCCTCTTTCTGCACTTCTATTGCCTCTTTCTGCACCTCTCTTGCTTCTTTATGCTCCCCTGTTGTCTCTTTCTGCATCCCTGTTGTCTCTTTCTGCACTCGTCTTCCCTCTTTCTACACCTCTCTTGCTTCTTTCTGCACCTCTCTTGCTTCTTTCTGCACCCTTCTTCCCTTTTGTGCATCCCTCTTGCCTCTTTCTGCTGTTCTCTTGCCTCTTTCTGCACCTCACTTGCCTCTTTCTGCACCTCTCTTGCTTCTTTCCACAACTCTCTTGCTTCTTTCAGCAATTCTCTTGCCTCTTTCTGCACTTCTCTTGCTTGTGACTGCACCTCTCTTGTATCTTTATGCACCTCTGTTGCCTCTTTCTGCACTTCACTTGCTTCTTTCTGTACCCCTCTTGCCTCTTTTATGCACCCCTCTTTTATCTTTCTGCACTTCTCGTGTCTCTTTCTGCACCCCTCTTCCCTATTTCTCCACCTCTCTTGCTTCTTTCTGCACTGCACTTGCTTCTTTCTATACCTCTCTTGCAAATTTCTGTATCCCTCTTACCTCTTTCTGCACCCCTGTTCAATCTTTCTGTACCTTTCTTGCCTGTTTCTGCACCTCTCTTGCCTCTTTCGGCACCTCTGTTGCTTCTTTCTGCACTTCTCTTGCCTCTTTCTGCACCCTTCTTGCCTCTTTAAGCACCTCTGTTGCTTCTTTCTGCACTTCTCTTCCTTCTTTATGCACCCCTCTTGCCTCTTTCTGTACCCCTCTTGCCTCTTTCTGTACCCCTCTTGCCTCTTTCTGTACCCCTCTTGCCTCTTTGTGCACCCTCCTACCTCTTTCTGCACCCCTCTTGTCTCTTTCTGCACCACTGTTGGTTCTTTCTGCACTGCTCTTGCTTCTTTCTGCACCTCTTTTGCAAATTTCTGTACCCCTCTTCTCTCTTTCTGCACCTCTCTTGCCTCTGTCTGCACACATGTTTCCTCTTTCTGCACCCCTTTTGCCTGTTTCTGCAACTCTCTTGCCTCTTTCTGCACTTCTTTTGCTTGTATCTGCACCTCTCTTGCATCTTTCTGCACCTCTGTTGCCTCTTTCTGCACCTCACTTGCTTCTTTCTGCACCCCTCTTGCCTCTTTTTGCACCCCTCTTTTCTCTTTCTGTACCCCTCTTCCCTCTTTCTGCACCTCTCTTGCCTCTGTCTGCACACATGTTTCCTCTTTCTGCACTCCTTTTGCCTCTTTCTGCAACTCTCTTGCCTCTTTCTGCACTTCTTTTGCTTGTGTCTGCACCTCTCTTGCATCTTTCTGCACCTCCGTTGCCTCTTTCTGCACCTCACTTGCTTCTTTCTGCACCACTCTTGCCTCTTTTTGCACCCCTCTTTTCTCTTTCTCCACCTCTCTTGCTTCTTTCTGCACTGCTCTTGCTTCTTTCTGCACCTCTCTTGCAAATTTCTGTATCCCTCTTACCTCTTTCTGCACCCCTGTTCCCTCTTTCTGTACCTTTCTTACCTGTTTCTGCACCTCTCTTGCCTCTTTCGGCACCTCTGTTGCTTTTTTCTGCACTTCTCTTGCTTCTTTAAGCACCTCTGTTGCTTCTTTCTGCACTTCTCTTGCTTCTTTCTGCACTCCTCTTGCTTCTTTCTGTACCCCTTTTGCCTCTTTGTGCACCTCTCCTGCCTCTTCCTGCACCTCTCTTGCCATTTTCTGCACTTCACTTGCTTCTTTCTTCATCTCACTTGCCTCTTTCTGCACCTCTATTGCCTCTACCTGCAACTCTGTTGCTTCTTTATGCACTTCTCTTGCCTCTTTCTGTACTTGTCGTGTCTCTTTCAGCACCTCTGTTGGTTCTTTCTGCACTGCTCTTGCTTCTTTCTGCAACTCTTTTGCAAATTTCTGTATCCCTCTTGCCTCTTTCTGTACCCCTCTTCCCCCTTTCTGCACCTCTCTTGCCTCTGTCTGCACACATGTTCCCTCGTTCTGCACCCCTTTTGCCTGTTTCTGCAACTCTCTTGCCTCTTTCTGCAGTTCTCTTGCCTCCTTCTGCACCTCACTTGCCTCTTTCTGCACTTCTATTGCCTCTTTCTGCACCTCTCTTGCTTCTTTATGCTCCCCTGTTGTCTCTTTCTGCATCCCTGTTGTCTCTTTCTGCACTCGTCTTCCCTCTTTCTACACCTCTCTTGCTTCTTTCTGCACCTCTCTTGCTTCTTTCTGCACCCTTCTTCCCTTTTGTGCATCCCTCTTGCCTCTTTCTGCTGTTCTCTTGCCTCTTTCTGCACCTTACTTGCCTCTTTCTGCACCTCTCTTGCTTCTTTCCACACCTCTCTTGCTTCTTTCAGCAATTCTCTTGCCTCTTTCTGCACTTCTCTTGCTTGTGACTGCACCTCTCTTGTATCTTTATGCACCTCTGTTGCCTCTTTCTGCACTTCACTTGCTTCTTTCTGTACCCCTCTTGCCTCTTTTATGCACCCCTCTTTTATCTTTCTGCACTTCTCGTGTCTCTTTCTGCACCCCTCTTCCCTATTTCTCCACCTCTCTTGCTTCTTTCTGCACTGCTCTTGCTTCTTTCTATACCTCTCTTGCAAATTTCTGTATCCCTCTTACCTCTTTCTGCACCCCTGTTCCCTCTTTCTGTACCTTTCTTGCCTGTTTCTGCACCTCTCTTGCCTCTTTTGGCACCTCTGTTGCTTCTTTCTGCACTTCTCTTGCCTCTTTCTGCACCCCTCTTGCCTCTTTAAGCACCTCTGTTGCTTCTTTCTGCACTTCTCTTGCTTCTTTCTGCACCCCTCTTGCTTCTTTCTGTACCCTTTTGCCTCTTTGTGCACGTCTCCTGCCTCTTCCTGCACCTCTCTTGCCATTTTCTGCAGTACTCTTGCCTCTTTCTGCACCTCTTTAGCTTCTTTCTGCTCCTTTCTTGCCTTTTTCTGTACCCCTCTTGCCTCTTTCTGCACTTCTGTTGGTTCTTTCTATACCTCTGTTGCTTCTTTCAGGAAGTCTCTTGCCTCTTTCTGCACTTCTCTTCTTTCTTACTGTACCCCTCCTGCCTCTTTCTGTACCTTTCTTGCCTCTTTGTGTACCTCTCCTACCTCTTTATGCACCCCTCTTGCCTCTTTTTGCACCTCTGTTGGTTCTTTCTGCACTGCTCTTGCTGCTTTCTGCACCTCACTTGCCTCTTTCTGCACTTCTCTTGCTTCTTTCTACACCTCTGTTGCTTCTTTCTGCACTTCTCTTGCCTCTTTCTGCAACTCTGACTTAGAGGTAGTTTTAATCCCCCTGCCCTATTATGTACTAGGGCCTTACAGAGGAGATCATGCCAATCACAGGGGTACCCCAACCCATAGTGTACCCTAGTGTATGTAGGTGTTTTCACTGTATTCTAAGTGTCTTTCAGCATAGCACTGGCTCCGGGCCTGGTTAGTCAGAGTCAGTTACCACCAGTACCAGTCAACAAAAAGTTGGGGGCACAGGATGACTTTGCAACAAGGCCTCTTTCTGTACCTCTGTTGGTTCTTTCTGCATATCTATTGCTTCTTTCTGCACCTTTCTTCGTTTTTCTGGACTTCTGTTGCCTCTTTCTGCATTTCTCTTGCTTCTTTATGTGCCTTTCTTCCTCTTTCTGCACATGTCCTACCTCTGTAGGCATAGTTAGTAATTAGCATTTAAAAAACCCTAGAAATTCACTGAAAAAAACCATAGGTTTTAGGGACGTTATAGTTAGAAATTAGCATTTAAAAAACCTTTGAAATTCACTGAAAAAACTATAGGTTTAAGGGACGTTATAGTTAGAAATTAGCATTTAAAAAACCTTTGAAATTCACTGAAAAAACCATAGGTTTCAGGGACGTTATAGTTAGAAATGAGCATTTAAAAAACCTTTGATCACTGAAAAAACCATAGCTTTCAGGGACGTTATAGTTAGAAATTAGCATTTAAACAACCTTTGAAATTCACTGAAAAAACCATAGGTTTCAAGGATTTTATAGTTAGAAATTAGCATTTAAAAAACCTTAAAAATTCACTGAACAAACCACAGGTTTCAGGGACGTTAAAGTTAGTTGGGCATTTCACTCGTACAAAGCCAGAGAAATTCGACTGTTATAGTTAGTTGAGGTAACTATAAATCGCGCCCCCGCAATGCACTGCTGATGACATCACATATTATATCACTCATGACATGGTCAGTGACATCACTGATGACATCATTGATGACATCACTGATGACATCATCCACATGATAATACAGGCACTCTCACAATCACTCACTCTCACATATAGTCATTTATATACTCCAACACACATATACTGCCTTTCACATTTGTAGTTACTCACACATGTACCACTGAGACATCTAAACACTCACCAACACACCCATACACTCACTCACCCACCCATACAGCCCTTCACAGATGCACTCTTGAACCCATACACCCAGTGAATCACCTACTCACACATCTATGCACAGAGTCACACACCCCCCACCCACCCACAGAGACACTCAGGCACCCATACAGATACTCAGACAACCAATCAATAACCCATATAGACACTCATGTAGCTACTCACCAACCCATGCAGCCGCTTACACACCAACTGACAGACTAATGCAGACATTCAAACAGTTTAGTCACTAACCCATGCATTCAGTAAGACACGATTAATCACTCACTTATACAGTCAGTCACGCACCTACTAAATAATCTATTCAGACACTTATAGACCCACTCATTCTTCAATACACCTTGGCATATATATTACCTACTGGCGGTCGCCAGTAGGTAGTTATAGTTAGGACCCATTTTCCATAGGAAATTCACAACATTCTATTTCCAATAACTTTGACGCCGGTTGATGAATCTTCGCGAAATTTTCAAAACTCGTGGGGCGCTCCGGTCCGCTCCTATCCTGAAAGTCTCGGGGTGATTCGTCAAGTGGGGGTCGAGAAAAAAGGGGGGTCCCAAAACGTGTTTTCCCCATGCAATTTTCCATAGGAACCTTTAGTCGCAGCTACAGCCCGAACTGCTGAACGGAATTACACCAAATTTGGCAAAAAGGTAGCCCTTGGTTCAGAGTCGTGCCTTTTGGTTAAATGGTGTAAATCCGTTCAGTAGTTCCTGAGAAATTTGAAAAAGAAAACACATATATATCTGGGCGGAGCCTAACCACACATGTCATCGTGAGATCTGATTGGCTGTCAGCACTTCATCCTGGAATTGCTGGCAGCCATCTTGGGACCAATATACATGATAGTACCACATTGAAATGCATTGTAGTGAATCAAAGATTTTGAGGGTTACCAAAAGGAGAACTATAAAGGGTGATAACAGACTTTAGTTACATTAGAATTCATTTGTTGATGGTACCATACTAATTTCAGGAATTGTGGTGTGTTCTAAGGTGATTTTACCCTGTGAAAAACCTTCTGCTGGGATATCATGAATCATGTTTGAGAGAAAACTATTTTCACATGCTTGTCCCATACAGTTTTGGAAGGTGCTCCAGAAGCTAAAATGAGAGCATATTTTCTGTAAATTCACATTATCTTTCTCAGTCATGTGAGAATGAAGTCTGACATTCTCAGTAAAATATGTACATCCAACAAGGGCAGAGACTGTCAGTTGATTCCTTTGTGTTCTACTTCAGCTTCCCAGAGTGTTCTAAAGAACAACTAGAGCGCTAACAGTCTTACTTATGACAAAATTATGGCACACCTGAAGCCATCTTGATTGGAATAAACTGGTAATTTGATGCATCTTCTCACACCCTAATATAACTTTTGATACACCCACTCTAAATTACAGACTGCCATTCTCAAAACCATAGACACTCCAACACCAATAACTACATACACACTCACTGATTCTTAGGTCTACACACACATCCACTCACTCACCTGTACAGTCACTCATACTTACGGTCACTCAGTACAGGAGTATTATATGCACTCATACACCTACATAGACACTCACACATGGCCACTCATCCATAGAGGTACTCACACACCTAGTCAGTCATGCAAATAATTAATCACACTGCCATTTACTCACCTATACGGTTATACACACACCAGCTCACTTACTCATACAAATACTAGCACATTCTTACGCTCTTATACAATCAGTGATACAAGTACACACTCATCCATACAGCCACTCTCACAATCACACACTCTCACTTATAGCCATTTATATACTCCAACACACATATATACTGCCTTTTACATATGTAGTTACTCACACATGTACCACTGAGATATACATTTACTCACTAACACACCCATACACACACTCACACACCCATACAGTCCATCACAGATGCACTCTTGAAACCATGCACCCAGTGAATCACCCACTCACACATCTATGCACAGAGTCACACACACCCCACCCACACAAACACTCAGGCACCCATACAGATACTCACACAACCAATCAATAACCCATGTAAACACTCATGCAGCTATTCAGAAAGCCATGCAGCCGCTTACACACCAACAGACAGACGTATACAGACATTCACACAGTTTAGTCACTAACCCATGCATTCAGTAAGATACGTTTAATCACTAACTTATAGAGTCAGTCATGCACCTACTAAATCATCCATTCTGACAATTATACACCCACTCATTCTTCAATACACCTTTCCCTATATATATTAAACATATTTAAACTTTACAGAAACACACAGTCACTGGATGATGTTATCAGTGATGTCATTTGAGATGTCATCAGTGATGTCATCAGTGATGTCACTGACCATGTCATGAGTGATGTAATATGTGACGTCATCAGCAGTGCATTGCGGGGCGCGAGTTATAGTTGGCTGAACTAACTATAACGGGGGAATTTCACGGGTTTTGTACGAGTGCAATGTCCAACTAACTATAACTGTCCCTAAAACCTATGGTTTTTTCAGTGAATATATATATACATACATACATACATACATACATATATATATATCCAACAATTCCTTCGTTTTGAAGAAAAAGGGTCGCACTCCAGCAGTGATAGTACAAGTGATTAATTTATTCTTAAATCATTTCCAGCAAGCACAGACCAACCAACGCGTTTCGGTATTTCAAATACCTTGCTCACGGCTGATTTCTAAACCCATCTACCTTCCTTTTAAAATTCCTTCAAGGAAACGCTGTTACCTCATTTCCTGTTAGTGACAGGGTTACTACTCAGAATTGTGGGAGATGTAGTCCCCTATTGTTACCTATACATTAATGTGTGCAAACGTGCAAAGTTGTGATTTTTAAAACATTATTCCTAAGTGAATTTAGTGTATTAAAATCTTATAGGCATTCTACCACTCCAAAAGAGCATCATCATTACATTATTTAATTATTACTGTCCTGCCAAAGGAGGACCAGACATTGTCCACCTGATTGTTCACAATTTCTGAGGCACCATCTTATCCCTTTGGAGAAAGAGTTATTTTCATCACATTTCTGTTATTGACTCCTTCTTCCCATCTTTTAAAGGGTATCAAACCTTTAGGCCACCTTTCGACCTCATAAACATAGATACATGTGCCTTATTTAAACATTTGCATTGATTTAAACAAACTCCCTTTTTGCATTTGTTCCTTATTTCAACAAATAATGCCCTCCAATGGGTCTACTGATGCTTGTACTCATCCGTACTCTATCAATGCTTGACGATGTCTTATGTATTTGGCTTTCACCCTGTTGCACTTAGAGGGATACTCTATCTCTTAGATATGTATATAATCAGGTGGACAATGTCTGGTACCCCTGTGGCAGGACAGTAATAATTAAATAATGTAATGATGATGCTCTTTTGGAGTGGTAGAATGCCTATAAGATTTTAATACACTAAATTCACTTAGGAATAATGTTTTAAAAATCACAACTTTGCACGTTTGCACACATTAATGTATAGGTAACAATAGGGGACTACATCTCCCACAATTCTGAGTAGTAACCCTGTCACTAACAGGAAATGAGGTAACAGCGTTTCCTTGAAGGAATTTTAAAAGGAAGGTAGATGGGTTTAGAAATCAGCCGTGAGCAAGGTATTTGAAATACCGAAATGCGTTGGTTGGTCTGTGCTTGCTGGAAATGATTTAAGAATAAATTAATCACTTGTACTATCACTGCTGGAGTGCGACCCTTTTCTTCAAAACGAAGGAATTGTTGGATATTTTGAGCGGTTTGGTTCAAACGCATGGGTCACGCACCTTCTGGAGCGCCAGGAACCTGGAGAAAGTGAACCAACTTTGAAAGCATTTAACAAGCCTGGGACGGTGCTCGCCGAGAAAGGAATTCAAAAGTAAAGGCGCTAGCACAGTGGAGACACGCCACCTGGAGTGGAATCCTGAGGTAAGAGCGTGAATCTGAAACTGTGTATGAATAGCGCTGCATACCTTCTTTGAAAAAACAAATGAAACACTGGCGGATCGGTTATGAAGTGGGGTCTGTTTTGACAAAATAGTTGGTTAAATCAGTGCAATAAGTTTTCATTTGAAACGAGCAAAGCCAAGAATGACTACTGTTTTTTGTCGACGTAACGGCCCCCAACAGCAGCTATAAAGTGAACGTTTTGAATATAATTTAAAATAATCCTTAAAGTCAAGCAAAAAAAGCCCAGACACAAAATGGAAAAGAGGGAAGCAAAAAGAAAAGAGCAATTAACAACCATGTTTGAAAAAGGAAACATGCAGAAGGAACCAGACAAACAAAACACATCAGGCAAAACTGATACTAAAAGTAAATTACGATTGTGGGAAAAACTGAGCAAGAAAGAGATAAATAAATCTTGGGAGCTTATAACATTAAGGAAATATTTGGAAGTGCAACGGGTCCCGAGGGGCCTAAGAATTATGTTAATGCCCAGCCACCAGGATGCAACAAATGATTTATTACAAGAGTGGGGTGAACACACTTTGAATTCCTCTTTGGGACTAATTAAAATACTTGTCAAACATATTGAGATCGCTTTGGAAAAAATTAACGAGCAACTGCAAGAAGTGGAGAAAGAGCTGGAGTCTCTCAAACTAAACACAGAAATGTCAAAGTTTAAAGTGGATTTGGAAAGCCAAATTGATAAACATGAGGAGGTAGTACGACAGAGGAAGCATAATAAATTTGTACGGGACACTGTTGATTATGCTGAGGGACGGATTTTCACCTTTTCACGCAAATTTGACCCTTTCAAACAACAAGGAACAGCAAGTAACTTTGGTTGTGCATCAAGCAGTCTCTCTTCCCTGACCTCTACTGATTTGAGCGGGGGAGAACCAGAAACATCGGTGGAAGGTGGAAGATCAGCTTTTTTAGGGGACATGCGCCTTGTCCTACAGCAACGCCAATGGGAACAAAACCAAATGGCGCAGCGACAACCGCGAGGAAAGGGAAGAGGAAAATCATGGCATCAAAGAAACTGCAACGAAGGGGACGAAGATGCAAACAGCTCATCCGAAAGGATAGGAACGAAAACAAGGAGCATGAGACAGAGGAAGGATCAATAATGGACGAGCTCCAAGTAGTGAATTTATCAAATCGTGAACTGTCCTCAGCAGAAATATCACAACTTAAACGTGGAATCAATTTTTGCCCGGTACAAAGAATGGATCTAGCACAAACAAGGATAGATCTTTATTTATATATTCGAAAAATTAAACTGGCGAAATACTTCTTAGAAAATCAAAGTAGACAAAAATCATTAAGAACGGTGGCAAAACCTACATCCACGCTTTTGGCAAAAGAATCAAATGACTTTTTGACACTACTCAATCTCAATGCAGAAGATGGGGAGGAGATACCCCTGGGGATAGCATGCCCACAGTTGGGAGCTGGCTTGAGTGAAAAACGAGCTAAATCTAAGTTTTATCCGCAACTCGCACCCGGTAACAAAATTGATATTTTTCAAGAGGCGGTCATTCATGACTTGTATAAAATGAAAAAACCAAGCTATAAAGACAATTTAACAAAGATGGAGAGAGAAGCCCTGGAAAAACTAGCCAATGATCATCAGCTAGTAATAAAAATGGCAGACAAGGGTGGAAACGTGGTAGTATGGGATCGACAATCATATATCGCGGAGGCACTTCACCAATTAAAAAATTGTATGTATTATGAAAAATTACAAACCAATCCCACCACGTTAATCAAAAGCGAAATTGACAGAAAACTCAGGGCATGGATATTAAAAAACCTAATTGACGAAGAAGAAAGCAAATACCTGACAGTGGATTTTCCAACATTGAACTATCTATTTCCTCCCGAAATTACATAAAGATCCAAAGAAACCACCAGGGAGGCCTATCCTATCAGCAAAGGGCTCCCTCTTAGAACCTATGGCAAATTACATTGACCATTTTCTTATCCCATATGTGGCAGGTTTGAGCTCATATATAAAGGATACAACGGATCTTCTCAAAACCCTACACAAGATAACCTGGCAAAGTACCTATCATTTGATCACAATGGATGTGATTGCCCTATACACTAACATCGACAACACCTTAGGTTTGAAAGCCTGTGAGTACTTCCTACAAGAAAGGAATATTCATTACAAGGAACATAATGAGATGTTGATTGATATGATCTCTCTATGTCTGACAAACAATGTCTTCTTATTTGGTGATGAGCTATACCGGCAGCGTAACGGAGCGGCTATGGGTTTTTCCTTTAGCCCCAGTTACGCCTGTTTGGTAATGGGTTGGTGGGAGAAGGAGGTTGTGTGGAATATCAAGCATGAAAGATTCACAAAAAAGATCATAAGCTGGATGCGATTCATAGATGATCTCCTAATCATCTGGAATGGGTATGAGGATGATTTCCAGGATTTTTATGAAATTTTGAACACCAGTATTAACCCTGGGCGAAGTGCTACGCTACGCTCGCGTAGTTTGCGAAGTTTGCGCTACTTCGCACAACGCGAATTGCACGTAGCACAGTGCGAACACGCGTAGCGTAGCGTAGCGTAGTGCCGCGGTCATTTTTGCTTGCTCGCGGTCCTCAACGTCAAGTTGGCGACCGCGAGCAAGCAAATGACATCCCGGCGAGACTTTTTCTCGTTCGCGATCAGCAACATCAAGTTGCCGATCGCGAGCGTGGAAAATAAACCTCCGGCGAGATTCTCAACGCGGGAGGTCAGGTTTCTCATTGCGAGTGGTCGCGTATGCTTGCGACCGCTCGCGATGAGAAACTACCAGTCCGCGTTGAGAAAGCTGCCGCTCGAGTAAAAATCTACTCGAGCGGCAGTAAAAGACAGCTCGCACTGTGCAAGTTGCCGTTTCAATGATTGCACAGTGCGGACAAGCATCCGGCACTGTGCAATCATTGCGAACAGTGCGCTACGCAGTCCGCGTGAGTGCTACGCGAGCTTGCGTAGCGCGAACTGCACTTTGCGTAGCTTCGCGAAGCATTACTTCGCGAACTACGCCCACCCTTAACCAGTATACCTAATCTGAAGTTCACCCATGAAATTGGTAATGAAAGGGTAATTTTCCTGGATGTGGAAATCTATGTAAAAAATAATCTTTTGGAAACAACACTTCATCGCAAGAACACAGCAACGAATGCAATCTTGGAAGCAACAAGCTTCCATCAACCGTCCTTAATATCCAGTATACCATATGGTGAATTCCTTCGGTTGCGAAGAATCTGCAGTGAAGAGGATGAATGGAAGAAGCACAGGGCGAGAAGCATGGAAAGATTCAAAACTAGAAAATACAGTAAAGGTGTAGTAAATGGATGTTGGAATAGAACAAATGAGCGGTCGAGAGAAGAATGTCTTGAACCTAAAATGTGTGAGAAACAATCGGATGTGGAACCCATAAGACTAATCATGGATTTTTCCCAGGAATCCAAGGAAATTGCAGGTATAATAAAAAAGAACTGGAAAATTCTACAGTTAGATGGAACAATAGGTGAAAAAATGGGATCTCATCCAACGATTACATATCGTAGGGCTAAAAACTTAAAAGATCGGTTGATACACAGCCATTTCAAGGAAAAACAACAAAAAGACACATGGCTCAAAACAAAGGGTTTTATCAAATGTCAGGGATGTAAAGTATGCCAGATAGCAAAACCAACAACAGAAGTGATGATGGCTAACAACAAAGTTTGGCAGATAAGAGAACTTATAACCTGCAAAAGTCAATACATTGTGTACGTGATTGAGTGCCCCTGCATGTTAAGGTATGTGGGTAGCACCATCTGTGAATTAAAGAAAAGAATATTGGAGCATGTGCACGCAACGAAAAATAAAGACCGGAATAATGCAGTAGCTAAACATATGGAGCAACACCACAACGGAAATTGGAAAAGTCTAAAATTCTATGGGATTGAAACTATACCAGCGAATGTGTGAGGAGGAAACAGGGAAAAAAGACTTCGCCAAAAAGAGTCACGCCACATTTTGAACCTCCAAAGTATGACACTGTATGGCTTAAATCAGTCGGAAGAACTGTATATACATATCTAAGAGATAGAGTATCCCTCTAGGTGCAACAGGGTGAAAGCCATATACATAAGACATCGTCAAGCATTGATAGAGTACGGATGAGTACAAGCATCAGTAGACCCATTGGAGGGCATTATTTGTTGAAATAAGGAACAAATGCAAAAAGGGAGTTTGTTTAAATCAATGCAAATGTTTAAATAAGGCACATGTATCTATGTTTATGAGGTCGAAAGGTGGCCTAAAGGTTTGATACCCTTTAAAAGATGGGAAGAAGGAGTCAATAACAGAAATGTGATGAAAATAACTCTTTCTCCAAAGGGATAAGATGGTGCCTCAGAAATTCTGAACAATCAGGTGGACAATGTCTGGTACTCCTGTGGCAGGGCAGTAATAATTAAATAATGTAATGATGATGCTCTTTTGGAGTGGTAGAATGCCTATAAGATTTTAATACACTAAATTCACTTAGGAATAATGTTTTAAAAATCACAACTTTGCACGTTTGCACACATTAATGTATAGGTAACAATAGGGGACTACATCTCCCACAATTCTGAGTAGTAACCCTGTCACTAACAGGAAATGAGGTAACAGCGTTTCCTTGAAGGAATTTTAAAAGGAAGGTAGATGGGTTTAGAAATCAGCCGTGAGCAAGGTATTTGAAATACCGAAACGCGTTGGTTGGTCTGTGCTTGCTGGAAATGATTTAAGAATAAATTAATCACTTGTACTATCACTGCTGGAGTGCGACCCTTTTTCTTCAAAACAAAGGAATTGTTGGATATTTTGAGCGGTTTGGTTCAACCGCATGGGTCACGCACCTTCTGGAGCGCCAGGAACCTGGGGAAAGTGAACCAACTTTGAAAACATATATATATATATATATATATCCACACAAAAAGGTTGCCCCAATGAGCACGACCTCCCGGAGAGTTTACCTCTTCAAGAACAAGGACTGCAGCAAGATCAGCATCAGAACTTTAATCGACAGTGCAGAGGCTTAACGCGTTTCAAACATAAGTCCTTGATCACAAGCCTTTCTGTCAGGATCATCTTGAACAAAATGAAGAACCACACATGATTTAAATAATAAAGTTGCCGCCCCTGTGGGCCGTTCTCAATGTCCATGTGGTTTTCAGCCGCTAGGCATTGTAGGATCAGTAGTTCTCCATTACTCATAACCCCAGTGGGTGTCACAATGTCCCATATTCCTGAAACTGGTGGATATATATATATATATATATATTAACTGAAAAAACCATAGGTTTCAGGAACGTTATAGTTAGTTGGACATTTCACTCGTTCAAAACCATAGAAATTCCGGCGTTATAGTTAGTTCAGCTAAGTATAACTCGCGCCCCCGCAATGCACTGCTGATGACGTCACATATTACATCATTCATGACATGGTCAGTGACATCACTGATGACATCACTGATGACATCTCAAACGACATCACTGATGGCATCACTGATGACATCACTGATGACATCATCCAGTGACTGTGTGTTTCTGTAAAGTTTAATTTTGTTATATATATATGCCAAGCTGTATTGAGGAATGAGTAGGTGTATAAGTGTCTGTATGGAGGATTTAGTAGGTACGTGACTGACTGTATAAGTGAGTGATTAAATGTGTCTTACTGAATGCATAGGTTAGTGACTAAACTGTGTGAAAGTCTGTATCAGTCTGTCTGTTGTTGTGTAAGCTGCTGCATGGGTTGGTGAGTAGCTGCATGAGTGTCTATATGGGTTATTGATTGCTTGCCTGAGTATTTGTATGGCTGCTTGAGTGTGTGTGTGGGTGGGTGGGAGGTGTGTGACTCTGTGCATAGATGTGTGAGTGGTTGATTCACTGGGTGTATGGGTTCAAGAGTGCATGTGGAAACAGCTGTATAGGTGGGTGAGTGTGTGTATGGGTGTGTTGATGAGTGAATGGATGTCTCAGTGGTACATGTGCAAGTAACTACATATGTAAAAGGCAGTATATGTGAGTGATGGTGTATATAAATAACTATATGTGAGAGTCAGTAATTGTGAGAGTGGCTGCATGGATGAGTGTGTATTTGTATCAGTGATTCTATAAGAGAGTAATTATGTGTTAGTATCTGTATGAATAAGTGAGGTTGTGTCTGTATAACTGTATAGGTGAGTAAATGGAAGTATGATTGATTCTTTGCATGACTGACTAAGTGTGTGAGTAACTCTGGATATGTGGCAGTGTGTGAGTGTCTGTATAGGTGTATGAGTGCATATGATAGTGTTGTATTGATGAGTGACTGCATGTATGAGTGACTGTATGGGTGAATGAGTAGATGTGTGTGTAGACCTAGGAATCAGTCAGTGCGTATTTAGTAACTGGTATTGATGTGTCTATTTTTTCAAAAATGGTAGTCTGTATTTTAGAGTGGGTGTATCAAAGGTTATATTCAGGTGTGAGGAGGTGCATCAGATTTTCACGTGGATGATGTCATCAGTGATGTCATTTGAGATGTCATCAGTGATGTCACTGACCATGTCATGAATGATGTAATATGTGACATCATCAGCAGTGCATTGCGGGGGCGCGAGTTATAGTTAGCTGAACTAACTATAACGCCGGAATTTCTATGGTTTTGAACGAGTGAAATGTCCAACTACCTATAACGTTCCTGAAACCTATGGTTTTTTCAGTTAATTTCTATGGTTTTTTAAATGCTAATTTCTAACTATAACGTGCCTGAAACCTATGGTTTTTTCAGTGAATTTCTATGGTTTTTTAAATGCTAATTTCTAACTATAACGTGCCTGAAACCTATGGTTTTTCCAGTGAATTTCAAAGGTTTTTTAAATGCTAATTTGTATGTCTAATGTACCTCAATCCTATGTTTTTTTTATTTTATATATATATATATATATTCACTGAAAAAACCATAGGTTTCAGGGACGTTATAGTTACAAATTAGCATTTAAAAACCTTTGAAATTCACTGAAAAAACCATAGGTTTTAGGGACAGTTATAGTTAGTTGGACATTGCACTCGTACAAAACCCGTGAAATTCCCCCGTTATAGTTAGTCCAGCTAACTATAACTCGCGCCCCCGCAATGCACTGCTGATGACGTCACATATTACATCACTCATGACATGGTCAGTGACATCACTCATGACATCACTGATGACATCTCAAATGACATCACTGATGACATCATCCACGTGATAATCTTAGAAGAATTTCCAAGTGAAACCAGTCAATGTTAGCCTATGAAGGAAATTCAAGTTACCGGTAAGTACGGTTAAAATTACTTTTGAGGATCAGTACTGGGCTGAAAGATGCAGCACTAAGGTCTCTCCTGATAACAGGTGAGTAAATCGGAATTCGTATTTCGGCTGATTTTAGAGGAATATTTTAAAGTTCCAAAACTCCACACTTAGAAGAATTTCCAAGTGAAACCAGTCAATGTTAGCCTATGGAAGGAAATTCAAGTTACTGGTAAGTACGGTTAAAATTACTTTTGAGGATCAGTACTGGGCTGAAAGATGCAGCACTGAGGTCTCTCCTGATAACAGGTGAGTAAATCGGAATTCGTATTTCGGCTGATTTTAGAGGAATATTTTAAAGTTCCAAAACTCCACACTTAGAAGAATTTCCAAGTGAAACCAATCAATGTTAGCCTATGAAGGAAATTCAAGTTACCTGTAAGTACGGTTAAAATTACTTTTGAGGATCAGTACTGGGCTGAAAGATGCAGCACTGAGGTCTCTCCTGATAACAGGTGAGTAAATCGGAATTCGTATTTCGGGTGATTTTAGAGGAATATTTTAAAGTTCCAAAACTCCACACTTAGAAGAATTTCCAAGTGAAACCAGTCAATGTTAGCCTATGGAAGGAAATTCAAGTTACTGGTAAGTACGGTTAAAATTACTTTTCAGGATTAGTACTGGGCTGAAAGATGCAGCACTGAGGTCTCTCCTGATAACAGGTGAGTAAATCAGAATTCGTATTTCGGCTGATTTTAGAGGAATATTTGCACAATGGTGAAGGGAGGGGCGGGGCCTGAGGTGACATCTGTGCAAACGCGCCCCGTGGCGCGTTTTAAGTTGGGGGATTAAGTCCCCTTGAATCATGAGGGTCCCTACGGGCCAACTAGCCCACCAGGAACCTCCAGTATGCGCCAGGGGCTGCGTTGCAGAGACATTTACAGAGGCCACACCCCTTTTACACCTCTCTGCAACGCAGCTCTGTGGCGCTTTCTGGACGTACCTGTTGGGCTAGTTGGCCCCCAGGGACCCTCAGGATTGAAGAGGATTTAATTCCCCATCTTAAAACGCGCCACGGGGCCTGTTTGCACACATGTCACCTGAAGCCCCGCCCCTTCCCTTCACCACTGTGCAAACGCGCCCCGTGGCGCGTTTTAAGTCGGGGGATTAACTCCCCTTGAATCCTGAGGGTCCCTGGGGTGCAACTAGCCCACCATATACCTCCAAAAAGCGCCATAGAGCTGCGTTGCAGAGAGGTGTAAAAAGGGGCGTGGCCTCTGTACACCTCTCTGCAAGGCAGCCCCCTGGCGCATACTGGAGGTTCCTGGTGGGCTAGTTGGCCCCCAGGGACCCCCAGTATTCAAGGGGAATTGTTCCCTCTCTGCAAACGCGCCAGGGGCGCGTTTGCAGAGTGGTGAAGGAAGGGGCGGGGCCTAAGGGCCCGATCGTTTTTTGTTTTTTTCTCCCCTGAAGGGAGGCTGTGTGGCCCCCTTCCTTTTTCCTATTTTTAGGCCCTGGGGACCCCATCCCCCAGGGCCTTTCCCTATTCTTTAAATTAAAATAAAAATAAAAAACGGGAAGGGGGCCGCGTGGCCCCCTTCCCTGGGCCTGTATTGGCCCCGGGGACCCCATCCCCCGGGGCATGGCCTCTTTTTTTTTATTTGGAGGGGGCTGCGTGGCCCCCTCCTCAGGCCATTTAAGGCCCCGGGGACCCCATCCCCCGGGGCCGGCCTTGCACTTTTTTTTTTTTTTTTAATTTTTGTTTCTTTGGGGAGGGGGCTGCGTGGCCCCCCTCCGTGGCCTCTTATGGCCCCGGGGACCCCATCCCCCGGGGCCTGGCCTCTCGTTGGGGACTGTGGGGGGTCCCCAAGCCCCCCACAGTCCCGCCGGCTACCCGTGTCCTACGGGAGCCGGCATTGCTTTTACACATGGGGAGCTGCTAAGATGCAGCTCCCCATGTGGAAAGCAGTCGGCTTTGGATATTGGAAGAGAGAGCAGGTTTCCTGCTCTCTTCCAATATCCAAAGCAAGTTTGCAATGACAGGACGGGAGCCGCGAGGCTCCCGTCCTGTCATTGCAAGCAGCAGTGTCCCGGGGTAGGCACCCCGGGACACTGCAGGAGCCGGCCCTGGGGGTGGTGGTCCCCAGGGCCATCAAGGGCTCCAGGAGGGGGCCGCGCGGCCCCCTCCCTACATTTTGAAAGCCCCGGGGAGGTGGTGGTCCCCGGGGCGTGTGGGGGGGCTGGAGCCCCCCCACACAGGTTTTTTTTAAATAAAAAAAGAAGCCCCGGGGAGGTGGCGGTCCCCGGGGCTGCGGGAGGGCTCAGAGCCCTCCCGCACCATTATACATAAAGCCCCGGGGGGTGGTGGTCCCCGGGCTTGGGGGCCCTTAGAGGCCCCTCACACATAAAATTAACCCCCCAGCATGCCCCCGGGACTTGGCCCACCCGGGGCCAATGACATCGAAGCGCGGGAGACCGCGCTCGATTTTTTTTCGGCAGGGTTCGCGCTCCCTGAGCGCATCCTGCCGATTTAAAAAAAAAAAAAAAATTTTTGCCCAGGGGGTCCTTGTGGGACCCCTGAGCAGACCTAGGGGTCAGGGTGTTTCTACCCTGCCCCCTTTGTGCGCTTTGCGCACTTGTTTCTGTCCCTCGGTTCTACCGAGGGACAAAATGGCTGCCAACACTTCCTGGTTTGGAGTGTTGACAGCCAATTAACATAAAGCTCGTGCTCGGGAGGATCCGCGGCCCTAGATATCACTATCTTTTACTTTTGATTTTCTCAGCAACTACTGAACGGATTTACACCATTTAACAAAAGGGTTCTTTCTGAACCAAGAACTACCTCTTTGCCAAATTTGGTGTAATTCCGTTCAGCAGTTCGGGCTGTAGCCGTGTCTAAAGTTTCCTATGGAAAATTGCATGGGGAAAACGCGTTTTGGGACCCCCTTTTTCTCGGCCCCGCTTGACGAATCCCCCGAGACTTTCAGGGTAGGAGCGGACCGGAGCGGGCCATAAAGTTTGAAAATTTTGCGAAGATACGTCAACCGGCAAGAGAGTTATTTCAAATAGAATGTTGCGGATTTCCTATGGATAATAGGTTGTAACTATAACTATCTACTGGCGACCGCCAGTAGATAATATATACATTTATATATATTTAAAAAAATTGTGAATAATTTTTAGTTAGGAAAACTATATTCATTCTTTTTTTTTTTTTAAATATTATACAGAAGTCGCGCACCCTTCGGGCACCCTACACGATGGCTGCGCCCATTCCGGTAGCCATTTTGAAAAGTCGCGCTGGGGTCACGACTTCGGCGTAATTTGTAAAGTTTGAAATATCTTTAAATTAATTATAAATAAAAGTTTTCCTTTAAGTGTTTGTCTAAATTTATTAATAAAAGTATTTTTAAAGTATTATTTTCAATATAATTTCGACTAAAAATTATTCGATTATTATTGGATTCGGAGGTTAGGAGGGATGGCCATTTTGCTCGATCTGTTTTGCAAGATATTTTGGTCTAGTCAGGTGGACACCCTCCTCCGGGTGAGGTACGCCTTGAGGATTCTATTCAAAAGGTGAGGAATCAACAGGCAGAAGTATCCATCAGAAGTGCAAGTTACTTACCTTCGGTAATGCTTTTTCTGGTGGATACAGTATCTGCCTGTGGATTCCTCACTGTCGCACCCGCCTCCCCGTTGTCCACCTGTTTCTACCAAAAAGATGCTTTTACTGTTTGGCATGAATGTTTTTAATATGTCTTAATCATGCTTATGTTTTAATAGTGAGAAATGCTTGATCTGTTGCTATTTCTTTATGCCTTTATTGGTTATGCATTTGTATATATATATATATATTTAGTATACTATGTATACATGTGAAAATGTGTCGGTCCACCTGTTTACCTCGGTGGCACGGAAAAAATGGGTGGAACTGACGTCAGCACGCCGACGAGGTCCTCTTATGGCTCCTATGACGTCATACGGTGTCGCGACCGGAGCCGTGCTATTATGACATCGTTGTCGACGTGGGAGAGCTAGGAAAGAATTTCCGCACAATGCTGGCGCAGGGGATATTCACCTAAGTGTTCAGTCTAGTCCTTTGGGAGCAACTGTTTATGTTGCCACTCCAGAAACTGAAACCAGTGATCCGAGGGCAGAGGCCCTGCAGGTGGCACACGAGGTGGGGTGCCCAGTCGTGTGCACCGGTGGGGCAGCGAAGTGACAAGCACCACTACCCACAGAAAAGGTAACGAGGGCACTGAATAAGACAGGATCTTCTCTTTGTATCTGTCAGGAACAACAAGGTTAAAATGCCCTAGTTCCAAAATGTAGAATTAGTGCTACAACGGTCTTCAAGAGGACCTGCGATGAATGCCGCTTCTGCCTTCCGTACACTGGAGGCGGCATATGGGTCACGCGGTACGGTCATACTGCGGTGGGACGCACACTCGTTGACCTCTCATGGCACTGCTCCACACTTCGGAGACAACGCTTTCCATTAGCTGTCTTTTCTGATAGCGTGTCGCGCCGGCCCCGTCCAACAGCGGAACCCCTTTAGATCCAAACAGACTCTTCCACTCTCTCACTGGAAGTGAAACCAGGCCACGTGGACACTTTCACAATACAACAGCCGGGAATGCACTTTGCGGTAAAAAAAACACATTCCTTCCTCCTAATTTATCAAATAAACGACTCACTGAAGAACAGGGGCCAGCTTTGATCGGTAAACAGCCGTTACAATGACTTTTTTACTTCGCGATACCATTACAACGCATGCATTACCACGCATGCGTTGTACATCGCGAAATCATTACTACGCATTTTTTTAGAACGCATGGTCATTTACCACGCATGCCTTTACAACAAATTTTGTTGTAAAGGTATGTATGGTAAATGACCATGACTTCTAAAAAAATGTAGACGATCCACAGAGGCTGTTCCGTTTCCTCACAACGACGTGCACCGCCCCTCAGAGACGACATGAAGCAGGAACCACGAGGAGAGAGGAACCACGAGGAGTGAGAGGTAAGGGGGATTGGGCATGGGGTGGTGGTTACTTTTCTAGGGTTTAGGGTAGTGCAGTGGTGCTTGGGTAGTGTAGGGGGTCGTGCTGGGGGTAGTGTTTTAGGGTTTAGGGTAGTGCAGTGGTGTTTGTGTAGTGTAGGGGGTCGTGCTGGGGGTAGTGTTTTAGGGTTTAGGGTAGTGCAGTGGTGTTTGTGTAGTGTAAGGGTTCGTGATGGTGGTATTGTTTTAGGGTTTAGGGTAGTGCAGTGATGTTTGTGTAGTGTAGGGGGTCATGCTTGGGGTAGATTTAGGGTTTAGGGTAGTGCAGTGGTGTTTGTGTAGTGTAGGGGGTCATGCTGGGGGTAGTGTTTTAGGGTTTAGGGTAGTGCAGTGGTGTTTGTGTAGTGTAGGGGGTCATGCTGGGGGTAGTGTTTTAGGGTTTAGGGCAGTGCAGTGGTGTTTGGGTAGTGTAGGGGGTCGTGCTGGGGTAGTGTTTTAGGGTTTAGGGTAGTGCAGTGGTGTTTGTGTAGTGTAGGGGGTCATGCTGGGGTAGTGTTTTAGGGTTTAGGGTAGTGCAGTGGTGTTTGGGTAGTGTAGGGGTCGTGCTGGGGGTAGATTTAGGGTTTAGGGTAGTGCAGTGGTGTTTGGGTAGTGTAGGGGGTCGTGCTGGGGGTAGATTTAGGGTTTAGGGTAGTGCAGTGGTGTTTGGGTAGTGTAGGGGGTCGTGCTGGGGGTAGATTTAGGGTTTAGGGTAGTGCAGTGGTGTTTGGGTAGTGTAGGGAGTCATGCTAGGGGGAGTGTTTTAGGGTTTAGGGTAGTGCAGTGGTGTTTGGGGAGTGTAGAGGGTCGTGCTGGGGGTAGTGTTTTAGGGTTTAGGGTAGTGCAGTGGTGTTTGGGTAGTGAAGGGGGTACTGCTGGGGGTAGTGTTTTAGGGTTTAGGGTAGTGCAATGGTGTTTGGGTAGTGTAGGGGGTACTGCTGGGGGTAGTGTTTTAGGGTTTAGGGTAGTGCAGTGGTGTTTGGGTAGTGTAGGGGGTACGTGCTGGGGGTAGTGTTTTAGGGTTTAGGGTAGTGCAATGGTGTTTGTGTAGTGTAGGGGGTCATGCTGGGGGTAGAGTTTTAGGGTTTAGGGTAGTGCAGTGGTGTTTGTGTAGTGTAGGGGGTGCGTGGTTTTAGGGTTTAGGGTAGTGCAGTGGTGTTTGGGTAGTGTAGGGGGTCGTGCTGGGGGTAGTGTTTTAGGGTTTAGGGTAGTGCAGTGGTCTTTGGGTAGTGTAGGGGTCATGCTGGGGGTAGTGTTTTAGGGTTTAGGGTAGTGCATTGGTGTTTGGGTAGTGTAGGGGGTCGTGCTGGGGGTAGATTTAGGGTTTAGGGTTGTACAGTGGTGTTTGGATAGTGTAGGGAGTCGTGCTGGGGGTAGTGTTTTAGGGTTTAGGGTAGTGCAGTGGTGTTTGGGTAGTGTAGGGGGTCGTGCTGGGGGTAGTGTTTTAGGGTTTAGGGTAGTGCAGTGGTGTTTGGGTAGTGAAGGGGGTACTGCTGGGGGTAGTGTTTTAGTGTTTAGGGTAGTGCAGTGGTGTTTGGGTAGTGTAGAGGGCACTGCTGCGGGTAGTGTTTTAGGGTTTAGGGTAGTGCAGTGGTGTTTGTGTAGTGTAGGGGGTCATGCTGGGGGTAGTGTTTTAGGGTTTAGGGTAGCACAGCGGTGTTTGGTGTAGTGTAGGAGGTCGTGCTGGGGTGTGTTTAGGGTTTAGGGTAGTGCAGTGGTCTTTGGGTAGTGTAGGGGGTCATGCGGGGGGTAGTGTTTTAGGGTTTAGGGTAGTGCAGTGGTCTTTGGGTAGTGTAGGGGTCGTGCGGGGGGTAGTGTTTTAGGGTTTAGGGTAGTGCATTGGTGTTTGGGTAGTGTAGGGGGTCGTGCTGGGGGTAGTGTTTTAGGGTTTAGGGCAGTGCAGTGCAGTGGTGTTCGGGTAGTGTAGGGGGTTGTGCTGGGGGGAGTGTTTTAGCGTTTAGGGCAGTGCAGTGGTGTTCGGGTAGTGTAGGGGGTCGTGCTGGGGGAGGTGTTTTAGGGTTTAGGGTAGTGCAGTGGTGTTCGGGTAGTGTAGGGGGTCATGCTGGGGTAGTGTTTTAGGGTGTAGGGCAGTGCAGTGGTGTTTGGGCAGTGTAGGGGGTCGTGCTGGGGATGGTGTTTTAGGGTTTAGGGCAGTGCATTGGTGTTCGGGCAGTGTAGGGGTCATGCTGGGGGTGGTGTTTCAGGGTTTAGGGCAGTGCAGTGGTGTTCGGGCAGTGTAGGGGGTCGTGCAGGGGGTGGTGTTTCAGGGTTTAGGACAGTGCAGTGGTGTTCGGGCAGTGTAGGGGGTCGTGCAGGGGTTGGTGTTTCAGGGTTTAGGGCAGTGCAGTGGTGTTCGGGCAGTGCAGGGGGTCGTGCTGGGGGTGGTGGTTCAGGGTTTAGGGAGCAGTGGTGTTCGGGCAGTGTAGGGGTCGTGCTGGGGGTGGTGTTTCAGGGTTTAGGGCAGTGCAGTGGTGTTCGGGCAGTGTAGGGTGTCGTGCTGGGGGTGGTGTTTCAGGGTTTAGGGCAGTGCAGTGGTGTTCGGGCAGTGTAGGGGGTCATGGAGGGTTGTGGTGTTTCAGGGTTTAGGGCAGTGCAGTGGTGTTCGGGCAGTGTAGGGGGTCGTGCTGGGGGTGGTGTTTCAGGGTTTAGGGCAGTGCAGTGGTGTTGGGGCAGTGTAGGGGGTGGTGCAGGGGGTGGTGTTTCAGGGTTTAGGGTAGTGCAGTGGTGTTTGGGTAGTGTAGGGGGTCATTCTGGGATAGTGTTTTAGGGTTTAGGGTAGTGCAGTGGTGTTGGTGTAGTGTAGGGGGTCGTGCTGGGGGTAGTGTTTTAGGGTTTAGGGTAGTGCAGTGGTGTTTCGGTAGTGTAGGGGTCATGCTGACGGCAGTGTTTAGGGTTTAGGGTAGTGCAGTTGTGTTTGGGTAGTGTAGGGGGTCGTGCTGGGGGTAGATTTAGGGTTTAGGGTAGTGCAGTGGTGTTTGGGTAGTGTAGGCGGTCGTGCTTAGGGTAGAGTTTAGGGTTTAGGGTAGTGCAGTGGTGTTTGGGTAGTGTAGGGAGTCGTGCTGGGGTAGTGTTTTGGGGTTTAGGGTAGTGCAGTGGTGTTTGGGTAGTGTAGGGGTCGTGCTGGGGGTAGTGTTTTAGGGTTTAGGGTAGTGCAGTGGTCTTTGGGTAGTGTAGGGGTCGTGCTGGGGTTGTGTTTTAGGGTTTAGGGTAGTGCAGTGGTGTTTGGGTAGTGTAGGGGGTACGTGCTGGGGGTAGTGTTTTTGGGTTTAGGGTAGTGCAGTGGTGTTTGGGTAGTGTAGGGGGTACTGCTGGGGTAGTGTTTTAGGGCTTAGGGTAATACAGTGGTGTTTGGGTAGTGCAGGGGGTCGTGCTGGGGGTAGTGTTTTACGGATTAGGGTAGTGCAGTGGTGTTTGTGTAGTATAGGGGGTAGTGTTTTAGGGTTTAGGGTAGTGCAGTGGTGTTTGTGTAGTGTGGAGGGCCGTGCTGAGGGTAGTGTTTTAGGGTTTAGGGTAGCGCATCGGTGTTTGTGTAGTGTAGTGTAGGGGGTCGTGTTTTAGGGTTTATGGTAGTGCAGTGGTCTTTGGGTAGTGTAGGGGTCGTGCGGGGGGTAGTGTTTTAGGGTTTAGGGTAGTGCAGTGGTCTTTGGGTAATGTAGGGGGTCGTGCGGGGGTAGTGTTTTAGGGTTTAGGGTAGTGCAGTGGTCTTTGGGTAGTGTAGGGGGTCGTGGGGGGTAGTGTTTTAGGGTTTAGGGTAGTGCATTGGTGTTTGGGTAGTGTAGGGGGTCGTGCGGGGGGTAGTGTTTTAGGGTTTAGGGCAGTGCAGTGGTGTTCGGGTAGTGTAGGGCGTCGTGCTGGGGGGAGTGTTTTAGCGTTTAGGGCAGTGCAGTGGTGTTCGGGTAGTGTAGGGGGTCATGCTGGGTTGAGTGTTTTAGGGTTTAGGGTAGTGCAATGGTGTTCGGGTAGTGTAGGGGGTCGTGCTCGGGGTAGTGTTTTAGGGTTTAGGGCAGTGCAGTGGTGTTCGGGCAGGGTAGGGGGTCGTGCGGGGGTGGTGTTTTAGGGTTTAGGGCAAGTGCAATGGTGTTCGGGCAGTGTAGGGGGTCGTGCTGGGGGTGGTGGTTCAGGGTTTAGGGCAGTGCAGTGTTCGGGCAGCGTAGTGGGTCATGCTGGGGGTGGTGTTTCAGGGTTTAGGGCAGTGCAGTGGTGTTCGGGCAGTGTAGGGGGTCGTGCGGGGGGTGGTGTTTCAGGGTTTAGGGCAGTGCAGTGGTGTTCGGGCAGTGTAGGGGGTCGTGGAGGGTTGTGGTGTTTCAGGGTTTAGGGCAGTGCAGTGGTGTTCGGGCAGTGTAGGGGGTCGTGCTGGGGGTGGTGTTTCAGGGTTTAGGGCAGTGCAGTGGTGTTCGGGCAGTGTAGGGGGTGGTGCTGGGGGTGGTGTTTCAGGGTTTAGGGCAGTGCAGTGGTGTTCGGGCAGTGTAGGAGGTCGTGCTGGGGCTGGTGTTTTGCAGTTTAGGGCAGTGCAGTGGTGTTCGGGCAGTGTAGGGGGTTGTGCTGGGTCTGGTGTTTCAGGGTTTAGGGCAGAGCAGTGGTGTTCGGGCAGTGTAGGGGGTCGTGCTGGGGGTGGTGTTTCAGGGTTTAGGGCAGTGCAGTGGTGTTCGGGCAGTGTAGGGGTCGTGCAGGGGTTGGTGTTTCAGGGTTTAGGACAGTGCAGTGGTGTTCGGGCAGTGTAGGGGGTCTTGCTGGGGGTGGTGTTTCAGGGTTTAGGACAGTGCAGTGGTGTTCGGGCAGTGTAGGGGGTCGTGCTGGGGGTGGTGTTTCAGGGATTAGGGCAGTGCAGTGGTGTTCGGGCAGTGTAGGGGTCGTGCTGGGGGTGGTGTTACAGGGTTTAGGGCAGTGCAGTGGTGTTCGGGCTGTGTAGGGGGTCGTGCTGGGGCTGGTGTTTTAGCGGTTTAGGGCAGTGCAGTGGTGTTCGGGCAGTGTAGGGGGTTGTGCTGGGGCTGGTGTTTCAGGGTTTAGGGCAGAGCAGTGGTGTTCAGGCAGTGTAGGGGGTCATGCTGGGGGTGGTGTTTCAGGGTTTAGGGCAGTGCAGTGGTGTTCGGGCAGTGTAGGGGGTCGTGCTGGGGGTGGTGTTTCAGGGTTTAGGGCAGTGGTGTTCGGGCAGTGTAGTGGGTCTTGCTGGGGGTAGTATTTCAGGGTTTAGGGCAGTGCAGTGGTGTTCAGGCAGTGTAGGGGGTCGTGCTGGGGGTGGTGTTTCAGGGATTAGGGCAGTGCAGTTGTGTTCGGGCAATGTAGGGGGTCGTGCAGGGGGTGGTGTTTCAGGGTTTAGGGCAGTGCAGTGGTGTTCGGGCAGTGTAGGGGGTCATGCTGGGGGTGGTGTTTCAGGGTTTAGGGCAGTGCAGTGGTGTTCGGGCAGTGTAGGGGTCGTGCAGGGGTGGTGTTTCAGAGTTTAGGGCAGTGCAGTGGTGTTCGGGCAGTGTAGGGGGTCGTGCTGGGGCTGGTGTTTCAGGGTTTAGGGCAGTGCAGTGGTGTTCGGGCAGTGTAGGGGGTAGTGCTGGGGCTGGTGTTTCAGGGTTTAGGGCAGTGCAGTGGTGTTCGGGCAGTATAGGGGGTCGTGCTGGGCTGGTGTTTCAGGGTTTAGGGTAGTGCAGTGATGTTCGGGCAGTGTAGGGGGTGGTGCAGGGGGTGGTGTTTTAGGGTTTAGGGCAGTGCACTGGTGTTCGGGCAGTGTAGGGGGTCGTGCCGGGGGTGGTGTTTCAGGGTTTAGGGCAGTGCAATGGTGTTTGGGCAGTGTAGCGGGTCGTGCTGGGGGTGGTGTAATAGGGTTTAGGGCAGTGCAGTGGTGTTCGGGCAGTGTAGGAGGTTGTGCTGGGGCTGGTGTTTTGCGGTTTAGGGCAGTGCAGTGGTGTTCGGGCAGTGTAGGGGGTCGTGCTGGGGCTGGTGTTTCAGGGTTTAGGGTAGTGCAGTGGTGTTTGGGTAGTGTAGGGGGTACTGCTGGGGGTAGTGTTTTAGGGTTTAGGGTAGTGCAGTGGTGTTTGGGTAGTGTAGGGGTACTGCTGGGGGTAGTGTTTTAGGGTTTAGGGTAATGCAGTGGTGTTTGGGTAGTGTAGGGAGTCGTGCTGGGGGTAGTGTTTTAGGGTTTAGGGTAGTGCAGTGGTGTTTGTGTAGTATAGGGGGTAGTGTTTTAGGGTTTAGGGTAGTGCAGTGGTGTTTGTGTAGTGTAGGGGGTCGTGCTGAGGGTAGTGTTTTAGGGTTTAGGGTTGCGCATCGGTGTTTGTGTAGTGTAGTGTAGGGGGTCGTGTTTTAGGGTTTATGGTAGTGCAGTGGTCTTTGGGTAGTGTAGGGGTCGTGCGGGGGGTAGTGTTTTAGGGTTTAGGGTAGTGCAGTGGTCTTTGGGTAATGTAGGGGGTCGTGCGGGGGTAGTGTTTTAGGGTTTAGGGTAGTGCAGTGGTGTTTGGGTAGTGTAGGGGTCGTGCTGGGGGTAGTGTTTTAGGGTTTAGGGTAGTGCATTGGTGTTTGGGTAGTGTAGGGGGTCGTGCGGGGGGTAGTGTTTTAGGGTTTAGGGCAGTGCAGTGGTGTTCGGGTAGTGTAGGGCGTCGTGCTGGGGGGAGTGTTTTAGCGTTTAGGGCAGTGCAGTGGGGTTCGGGTAGTGTAGGGGGTCATGCTGGGTTGAGTGTTTTAGGGTTTAGGGTAGTGCAATGGTGTTCGGGTAGTGTAGGGGGTCGTGCTGGGGTAGTGTTTTAGGGTTTAGGGCAGTGCAGTGGTGTTCGGGCAGTGTAGGGGGTCGTGCTGGGGGTGGTGTTTTAGGGTTTAGGCAAGTGCAATGGTGTTCGGGCAGTGTAGTGGGTCATGCTGGGGGTGGTGTTTCAGGGTTTAGGGCAGTGCAGTGGTGTTCGGGCAGTGTAGGTGGTCGTGCAGGGGGTGGTGTTTCAGGGTTTAGGGCAGTGCAGTGGTGTTCGGGCAGTGTAGGGGGTCATGCAGGGGTGGTGGTTCAGGGTTTAGGGCAGTGCAGTGGTGTTCGGGCAGTGTAGGGGGTCGTGCTGGGGGTGGTGTTTCAGGGTTTAGGGCAGTGCAGTGGTGTTCGGGCAGCATAGGGGATCGTGCTGGGGGTGGTGTTTCAGGGTTTAGGGCAGTGCAGTGGTGTTCGGGCAGTGTAGGGGTCGTGCGGGGGTGGTGTTTCAGGGTTTAGGGCAGTGCAGTGGTGTTCGGGCAGTGTAGGGGGTCGTGGAGGGTTGTGATGTTTCAGGGTTTAGGGCAGTGCAGTGGTGTTCGTGCAGTGTAGGGGGTCGTGCTGGGGGTGGTGTTTCAGGGTTTAGGGCAGTGCAGTGGTGTTCGGGCAGTGTAGGGGTGGTGCAGGGGTGGTGTTTCAGGGTTTAGGGCAGTGCAGTGGTGTTCGGACAGTGTAGGGGGTGGTGCAGGGGGTGGTGTTTTAGGGTTTAGGGCAGTGCACTGGTGTTCGGGCAGTGTAGGGGGTCATGCCGGGGGTGGTGTTTCAGGGTTTAGGCAGTGCAGTGGTGTTCTTGCAGTGTAGGGGGTCGTGCTGGGGGTGGTGTAACAGGGTTTAGGGCAGTGCAGTGGTGTTCGGGCAGTGTAGGAGGTCGTGCTGGGGCTGGTGTTTTGCGGTTTAGGGCAGTGCAGTGGTGTTCGGGCAGTGTAGGGGGTTGTGCTGGGTCTGGTGTTTCAGGGTTTTGGGCAGAGCAGTGGTGTTCGGGCAGTGTAGGGGGTCGTGCTGGGGGTGTTGTTTCAGGGTTTAGGGCAGTGCAGTGGTGTTCGGGCAGTGTAGGGGGTCTTGCTGGGGGTGGTGTTTCAGGGTTTAGGGCAGTGGTGTTCGGGCAGTGTAGGGGGTCTTGCTGGGGGTAGTTGTTTCAGGGTTTAGGGCAGTGCAGTGGTGTTCGGGCAGTGTAGGGGGTCGTGCTGGGGGTGGTGTTTCAGGGTTTAGGGCAGTGCCGTGGTGTTTGGGCAGTGTAGGGGGTCGTGCTGGGGGTGGTGTAATCAGGGTTTAGGGCAGTGCAGTGGTGTTCGGGCAGTGTAGGAGGTCGTGCTGGGGCTGGTGTTTTGCGGTTTAGGGCAGTGCAGTGGTGTTCGGGCAGTGTAGGGGGTTGTGCTGGGTCTGGTGTTTCAGGGTTTTGGCCAGAGCAGTGGTGTTCGGGCAGTGTAGGGGGTCGTGCTGGGGGTGGTGTTTCAGGGTTTAGGGCAGTGCAGTGGTGTTCGGGCAGTGTAGGGGGTCTTGCTGGGGGTGGTATTTTAGGGTTTAGGGCGGTGCAGTGGTGTTCGGGCAGTGTAGGGGGTCGTGCTGGGGGTGGTGTTTCAAGGATTAGGGCAGTGCAGTGGTGTTCGGGCAATGTAGGGGGTCGTGCAGGGGGTGGTGTTTCAGGGTTTAGGGCAGTGCAGTGGTGTTCGGGCAGTGGAGGGGGTCATGCTGGGGGTGGTGTTTCAGGGTTTAGGGCAGTGCAGTGGTGTTCGGGCAGTGTAGGGGTCGTGCAGGGGGTGGTGTTTCAGAGTTTTGGGCAGTGCAGTGGTGTTCGGGGAGTGTAGGGGGTCGTGCTGGGGCTGGTGTTTCAGGGTTTAGGGACGTGCAGTGGTGTTCGGGCAGTGTAGGGGGTAGTGCTGGGGCTGGTGTTTCAGGGTTTAGGGCAGTGCAGTGGTGTTCGGGCAGTATAGGGGGTCGTGCTGGGCTGGTGTTTCAGGGTTTAGGGCAGTGCAGTGATGTTCGGGCAGTGTAGGGGGTGGTGCAGGGGGTGGTGTTTTAGGGTTTAGGGCAGTGCACTGGTGTTCGGGCAGTGTAGGGGGTCGTGCCGGGGGTGGTGTTTCAGGGTTTAGGGCAGTGCAGTGGTGTTTGGGCAGTGTAGCGGGTCGTGCTGGGGGTGGTGTAATAGGGTTTAGGGCAGTGCAGTGGTGTTCGGGCAGTGTAGGAGGTTGTGCTGGGGCTGGTGTTTTGCGGTTTAGGGCAGTGCAGTGGTGTTCGGGCAGTGTAGGGCGTTGTGCTGGGGCTGGTGTTTCAGGGTTTTGGGCAGAGCAGTGGTGTTCGGGCAGTGTAGGGGTCGTGCTGGGGTGGTGTTTCAGGGTTTAGGGCAGTCCAGTGGTGTTCGGGCAGTGTAGGGGGTCTTGCTGGGGGTGGTGTTTCAGGGTTTAGGGCAGTGCGGTGTTCGGGCAGTGTAGGGGGTCGTGCTGGGGGTGGTGTTTTAGGGTTTAGGGCAGGGCAGTGGTGTTCTAGCAGTGTAGGGGGTCATGCTGGGGCTGGTGTTTCAGGGTTTAGGGCAATGCAGTGGTGTTTGGGCAGTGTAGGGGGTCGTGCTGGGGGTAGTGTTTTGGGGTTTAGGGCAGTGCAGTGGTGTTCGGGCAGTGTAGGGGGTCATGCTGGGGTAGTGTTTTAGGGTTTAGGGCATTGCAGTGGTGTTCGTGCAGTGTAAGGGGCCGTGCTGCGGTAGTGTTTTAGGGTTTAGGGCAGTGCAGTGGTGTTTGTGTAGTGAGCAGCACATGCGCTGCGTCGCTGGGCGAGACCTAAAAAGCATTGCACCAAGATGGCTGCCAACACTTCCTGGATTGAAGTGTTGGCAGCCAATTAGAGCCAAGCTCGTGCTTGTGTAGTTAGGTCCCGCCTACATATATAAAGGTATTTTTTCCTTTAATATCTCGAAAACTACTGAACGGATTTACACCATTTATAAAAAAGGGCGCTTTCTGAACCAAGCACTACCTTTTTGCCAAATTTGGTGTAATTCCGTTCAGCAGTTTTGGCTGTAACCGTGTCTAAAGTTTCCTATGGGAAATTGATTTTTTGACCTCTATTTTTTTAATTTCTCAGGAACTACTGAACGAATTTACACCATTTAAAAAAAAGGGCGCTTTCTGAACCAAGGGCTACCTTTTTGCCAAATTTGGTGTAATTCCGTTCAGCAGTTCAGGCTGTAGCCGTGTCTAATGTTTCCTATGGGAAATAACATGGGGAAAACGTGTTTTGGGACCCCCCTTTTTTATCGGCTCCCACTTGACGAATCACCCCGAAACTTTCAGGATGGGAGCTGACCGGAGCGCCCCACTAGTTTTGAAAATTTTGCGAAGATTCGTCATCCGGCGCCAAAGTTATTGGGAAAAGAAAAAACGCTTTTCTTATGGAAACTAGGTCCTAACTATAACTATCTACTGGCGACCGCCAGTAGATAATATATATATATATATATTTTTTTTTTATCCAAAAGCGGCTCAGAGTTTGCTGAGATTTACGGCGCTTCTTGTTTCGGTGCGTAACCCTTGGCTGAGCCACGCCACAATTATTCCATCCACATCCCTCTGCTCGAGGAAAAAATCGGGTCGCACTCCCAGGTTTAGTAATTCACGTTCTTTCATTTATTTTTCAATTTTATCAGATGTCAAGGCTACACCGACGCGTTTCGTTCTCAGCAGAGAACGAAACGCGTCGGTGTAGCCTTGACATTTGATGAAATTGAAAAATAAATGAAAGAACGTGAATTACTAAACCTGGGAGTGCGACCCGATTTTTTCCTCGAGTAGAGGGATGTGGTTGGATTATATATATATATGTATATGTATTTCTTATGGAATATGTGAGGTGTCTGACACACCTGAGACAGGCCCCGACTCGTGAGGTTGAGGCGCTCCTGATTGTCAGACTGTCGTTTGGAATTTTATGGAAGGAGCGCCCACTGGCTGTGACACTGTACATAAACGAAGTTTTGATGGAAGGGCCACGATCAGAGGCCCACCTCTACTTGGAGAGTGAACTCTGTAGCAGCCAGGGTCTGCAGAAGGGATTTCCCAATGCACTGCGTGCTCGAGGCTACCAGCTGAAAGGCAAGTGATGAACTGTAAAAAACTCGGTGGTAGCTGAACTCTCTTTTGAGTTACTGTGCCCGTTTATGGAACTTTCCTTGTAAAGCAATGTTTGCAAGCGGTGCACAGTGAAACAAGGGTGGTTTTGCCAAAATCCAACATTGAATGCCATTAAGGAACTAAAGCGGCAGTTACATAGCATTATGGGAATTGTGGTCCTTCAACACATAAGAAAACGATAAATTAATGTTGCAACAAAGGGAACATAGATTTAATGAACACTGTTTGTTCCAAGGATTTAACCTGATGAAAAATAAAATGATATACTCACCTTTGCTGCACAAAAACGAACTGTGAGATAAAAAAGCAACTGCCTCTTTAAAATTGGAAAGAAATGGACATTGTCCTTTTTCAATGTTGTTAGTTACGTTTTCAAAAATGCTAACGAACCCACCTGGACACAGTGGCATATGATGAAGACTCAGCCGAGTCGAAACGCGTAATGCCTGCCTGCCTATCTTTGCCTCAAATAAAGAAATTGCTGAGCACGTTTGGAGTGGCCTGTTTTCATGCTGCAAGGGCAGTGTGTTTTCTTATGGAATATGTGAGGTGTCTGACACACCTGAGACAGGCCCCGACTCGTGAGGTTGAGGCGCTCCTGATTGTCAGACTGTCGTTAGCAATACGTAAACTGAACGAAGTACA